>JBAMAV010000686.1:0-1220050 GCA_037043315.1 Amiota communis
TTCTGAACAGCTGTTTTTTGTTTTGGTTATACACATACGTGCACGTTGACAAAATTAAAACTGAAAATTTGTAAAAAAATAAATGATTAAGAAAATTTTGCAGAACATGCAGATAGTTCTTGCAGCTCTATGAACATCAGTATCGAATACAATGCTTTTTTCGAAACTATGTTCTAACGTTATTTCTTTTTTAGCTGTCAGACCACTGTCGGTCTTTGACGTGACGCAACTCTTTTCCATAAAAACGCTTTAAGTGTGTCCACATGTTTGATTTCGTGTTGCTTTTGTGTCACCATGCTGTTTTATTTCAAAATTTTTCCAGATGGAACTTGTATGCTTTAAAGGCTTCGCTATTCCAACAATTGTTTGCGCCGACTTACTATTAATGTTGCCACTCCAGCCGATTTTTATAACTTATTATTTTCACGCGCTTATTCATTCATTGTTTGAAAGAAAAAATATAATCTACGACTAAGTTGGCAAGTCTGACTGTTTCATATCGGTCAATAGACAATCGGCGATTCCGATCGGAATCGGAATCGTTACATCCCTACAATACTTTATCTCCGAGTGTTGTTAGTCCTGGCGTGACCGGTTTTCTCAACAAGGTCGGCTACTATCGTTTTAGACTTCTCACAAATTATATTTTGGATAATATCATATCATATCCTACATTGCATTTGCTTTATGTGTTTATCTAGTAGAGAAGAAGCAATTTTTCAACATCTTCAAGAATACATAATCATTACGAAGATATTCTTTTCAATTTTTATCCTTGAGGATGAAGCAAATCGTTGAATCGTGCTAAGTAGATCAGTCATCAGCTTACATCTTGTTTTTTTTTTCTATTCAATAATTTTATGCTTCATTTGTATACTTATAACAATGGTCTGGTAAAATGTATGAAGACAAGCTATGACTGCATTGAGACTAACGTCATATAATCGTCGATTCATCTTTGATGATTTTGGTTTGTGTTTAGACAAACGTCACGCTTGAAAATCAAATTTTTGCTAATTCTTCTCTTTTTGTGTTTTTCTATGCAAGCTGTGCGTTCTGTCGCAGAGCAAATTTCTTCACTTTCCGCTCCTATAGGTTATTATATTCTGCATGTCGCATGCATCCTCACTCTACGCAAGCCAAAAATTTGTGAAAAAACGAATGAGGCGAAAGAGAAAAACGTCAGCAGATACTTTCATGACGACGTTTTCAGAACATCACAGCTTCCCCTTAATGCCTCGATTCTCTTACCTACAAAAAAGTTTTCCCTGTCCCTGAGCCTATAGTCTAAACATAAATCGACAGGAATTGCGCCTTTTTTTTTTTTTAAGTCATTATGCGAAGTACCTGTTATGCGAGTTACTCGTTAAGTATTGGTCCACTGTACTAGAAACATCCATTAACAGACGCTTATATAGTCATTACAATAAGTCTATTCGTGAATTAATCCTCTGCCCTTCATCTAATCGATCATGTCATTGTCTATCATATTTTCAAAATGTTGAATAATTGAACTTTAAATAATATTAAATGAGGAAATAGGCTAGGCGCTGTTCACGAAATTTATAAGGAAATTGCTCTGTTTTTATTTTTCCAAGTCAGATATGTAGTACATATATGCAAAAGATGAAGATATTATTATCATGTTGAGCAGCTATAGTATATAAGCACTCGAGTTTTCCAGGAAATACAATACAATCCAAATTGATGTGGAAACGTTTAGTTAGAACTATAAAACGAGCTAGGAAATTGAAATAGGATGTTACCATTATTTATTTGAATTGTGAAATACTCTAGTTTAGTCACACAATGGCATGGAAAGAGAGAGGGATTAAAAGCATGTTGGCTAGTAGTTAAAACTGTATTTTGGAATCAACAATTAAAGATTTATTTATGAAAGTCAATTAAATTTAAAAATTTGAGACTAATTTAAGGATAGAGTATTTTGGATAAGGTGGCCTGGCATTCAGTCTATTCCTATTCTTATCGGGACAGGACATTTTACGACGTTATATAGAGAGTTGTCGTTAAATAGACAGAAGAAAAGCATTGTACGGATGCAAAGGTAACCCAAACAGAAGTCAAGTAATTTTCATTAAATCGAGTAACGTTATATGGAGTTTACACTGTATATATATGTACTTTGATATATGTTAGGTTAGGTTATACAGGTCGCTCGCGATTGCTTGCGAGTTCACCCAGAAGCCTTAAAGGTCCATTGCGATACCTGATAAAAAAAAGTAAAGGTGATAAAGAGGGGGAGGGGCAATCCATAACAGTCCAAGGTCATTCCCAGAGGTCACCCTCTTTCTCTAAACCCACCCTAAGTAGTCCACGAACTGAGCCAGGTCTCCCAAGGGAAATTTTGCCAAACTACCCATGTCTTCGTAGAATGGTTTCCCGAGAAACCGGGTTCGTCTACTGAGTAGAGCAGGGCAATCACAGAGGAGGTGTTGGATGCTCTCCAGTTCCTCCTCGTCTTCACAGCTACGACAAAAGTCATTGTGTGGAACTTGCATCGTATGGGCCATCAGCCCGATGGTGCAGTGCCCCGTCACAACTCCAGTCAACGTCCGAACCCTTTTCTTGTTAAAGTGTAGGAGCTCGGAGGTTCTCTTTGGTTGATAGCAAGGCCACTGTGTACTTGCAACAATACAGCCAGACTTTGATATAAGTGCAAGTATTTTTTAAAATTATCATGCGGATGAGAATCTGCGACGATGTGGTCGTACACACATTGAAATCAAATAGATACATACATACATATGTACATACACAGTTGCGAACAAATAGCTTCATACCTACTCATTACAGAAGACACTAGACGACAGTATACTTTTATGACAGTATCAAACAGTATCATAGCCAAAGACAGTAGACGGACAGGGCCTTTTCATGTTAGTGTTATACCGATTCATACCATAATGCACGACTCGCACTGCAGCAAAAATTCGAGTCATTGACTGCCTCGTTAAAAAAAACTCCCGTGTCGCGCTATGATACTTTTGAAAAACGCAAATGAATCAGTGTCATGGTGTGCGCAATGTTAAGTGTGGACTGTTAACAAGATTTAGTGCTATCATCTATCTATCTATCTTCTTCTATGTACATATATAATAATAATATAAAAGTAAAGTGGGAAAATTATAAGTACATGAAAGTAACAGGTATCGAAATAAAAAGGGAGAATATATAGATTACTTGAATAGAAACAAATATTGATTTGATTGTAATTTTTGTGATTCATCAATTTTTAATTTCTTTATTTATATTTCCAGGGTCCAGATGGTAAAACAACATTACATATTGCTGCAAAATTGGGTCATTTAGAGGCAATACAAATGATTGTCGATAGCTATAGAGCTTCACAGAATATAACGAAATTTTTAAGCTTTATTAATGCTCAAGATGATGGCGGTTGGACTGCTATGGTTTGGGCTGCTGAACTTGGACATACCGATATTGTTAGGTAAGTTTGGAATGGAAATAGTATTGACTGACAACTTATCTTATCTGATTTTGATTTATTAAAAATAGTGTGATGCTTAATAATGGAGCTGATCCGAATATATGCGATAATGATAACAATACAGTTTTACATTGGGCCACATTGCATAATGATGGCTTAGAGACCATTACGATATTATTACAAGCAGGAGCCTTTTGTAATGTACAAAATGTTGAAGGCGATACTCCATTGTAAGTCATACACATATACAAAATATATAAAACTTATACAATTAAATTTGTAAACTAATCTGTTTTATTTTATATAATATTCATTAATTATATAAATAGGCATATTGCCTGTCGTCATTCAATAACAAGACTTTGTATTGCCCTGATTGCTAATGGTGGTGATCTTATGATTAAAAATAAAGCCGAACTATTACCATTTGATTGTATACCTAATGAAAATTCCGAATGTGGTCGAACTGTTGGCTTCAATATGCAAATGCGTTCCTTCCGTCCATTTGGATTACGTACACGTGTAGTTTGTGCAGATGCAACAAATGGTCGTGAATTGCGTCCCATACAAGTTTTGCGCAACGAATTAAATATGAAAAAGACAAACGATGAGTCTGACGAACTCATGTGGCCCGATTTTAAATATATTACAAAATCCATAATACTACAAAATTCCATACACATTGAGAATCGTGTTTCTCAGATGCGTATCTGTTCATGCTTGGATGGGTAAGTAGAGCAGAGTGTGTGCATTGTAATGGATGGAATTTTTTAATTATCTTGTCACATAATCATAGTTGCAGCACAGATCAATGCCAATGTAATGGTGCCTCTTCACAAAATTGGTATACTGCTGAAGGACGTTTAAATTCAGAATTTAATTATGATGATCCTGCGGTCATTTTTGAATGTAATGATGTTTGTGGTTGCAATCAGGTAAATATCATCATCATCATTTAGTATTGATTTTGTTTTTATTCTCTTTCTATTTTCTTTAGCTTACATGTAAGAATCGTATAGTCCAGAATGGTGTACGCATCCCTTTGCAAATAATGGAATGTGAAGAATCTTCGAAAGGTTGGGGAGTCCGTGCCCTTATCAATGTACCAAAAGGATCATTTATATCGATTTACACTGGAGAAATCCTAACTGAAATGGAAGCCGACCGACGTACCGATGACAGTTATTATTTTGACTTGGGCGATGGTCATTGCATTGACGCCAACTATTATGGCAACATAAGTCGATTTTTTAATCATTCGTGTGAACCGAATATTTTGCCGATACGTGTATATTATGAACACCAGGATTATCGTTTTCCTAAAATAGCATTTTTTGCATGTCAAGACATTGATGCAGGTGAAGAAATTTGGTAAGTAAGAAAAAGAAGAGAAGTCTACATACGAGTATAATTTATTTCGGTTATATTCTTTATCGATAAATCAGCAATCAAGATTGTTGCAATTTTTGGTTAAATTCTCTGTGAGATTAAACTCAGTTTATCAGACAAAAATTCATATTGATTGCTTTGAGTGGGTTATAAGTTATTTTTGAAGCTCAAGTGTAAAGCATATTTCAGGCTTGAAAGTCTTTTTTTATACTCTTAACGCAGACTCCATAAAGTTTATACATATATTCTTGATCAGCTCGACGAGGCGTGTTAATTTAGCCATGCCCGTCTGTATGTACGCAAACTATTCTCTTAGTTTTTTGAGCTAGAGAGCTACAAGAAGTTTTCTTTACGCTGCACATTTGTCGGAGTCAGCCGAATCGGACCACTAGGAGGTGTACCTCCCCTATAAACTCAAATTAAAATTAATGTTTTTATTAGGAAAACTTTTTTGTGTTTTGACTTATCGAACTGAAATTTGGTTGCTATAAGTGTCTGTTGAATATTCACCAACCATGTAAATTTCATGATTTTAGTATTACTGGATCGTTTAGCTCTCGATATGTATGCTCAATACACCATGGTCATGCGCCATGTACTATTGTGAGTATTGGTGTAATGAAATCAGTATGACTAGTGGCTCATTGAAGTGTGTTATGAATACTGACTCTACCATAAACGTAAGTCAAATCATGAATATAATATTTCTGCATGCTCATTCACAGGAACGTGAAGAGTATTGCTTGTATATCTTTGGCATAGGCAAAGATAATTTTCTTCCTGGTTGTTGTGTCTATAAACTCTGCTCTATAAAGACTCTGATAGACAACTAACTCAATAAGCGGCAGTAGGCCAAAAAATTTAAAATGATTTGCTTGTGATATTTTATTGCGCTTTCATTTCTATTTCTTGTATGTTCTTGCAAAAATGTATAAGGCATATGTTAGTATACGATATTTAGCAGAGTTTATACTATGATACAAGGTATCCAGCAGGGGTCTAAGGTAATACTTTTTTTCGGTGAGGAACTATGCGCATGAAAAAATGAATTTGAATTTCTTCGAATTGTTCGAATTGTTCAAGTAAGGTTTCACAATCGTAAGGATTGGTGATCGTTGCCTGTTTGGACATTAAGACATTGGATTGGCTCTATAACTTAAGGCATACTATGGGACACAATTGGCTGACAATATGTTTAATTTCACATACTCTACTTCTGCAGATGCAAAGCTCACAAAACCGTGTGGTCCTTTTGGTGTTTGCACAACCTTTTTAATTTAATAAGTAAGTATACTGAGTCCGCTAGTATTTAGTATTGTTGGGCAAGATAATGATTGTACAAATATTATGGCAACAAAGAATTGAATGTTATGAAGAACTTCCAGAACCCATGCAAGTTAAGTGGTCAAAATTTCTGAGTCCAGAAAGAGTAATTTGTATTTTCTTCTCCAATTTGATTGGTAAAAGGTGCGTGGTATGCATTGTTGATATGTACTCCATCCATTTCATGTTAACCTTGTGGCAAAGTAAACTCTGTAAACTGGATTCCATGAACATGAATCTAAATAGAACAAAATAGAACCACACAATGTTCCAAAAAGGATTAGACGCTGAACAGTTCTTTTTGTCTTCGAAACATGTTGTTATATGCGATTTTGAATATGTGGAATTGTTTATATTGACAACACTCTACTATATTGATTTCAATCATAAAATAAATTTTCGAATATTTTGCATAGTATTATCATCGTCAATAGCCTCGGGCAGTTTGATCAAAGTTTAGGATGGAGTAGACAAAAAAAGAGTTAGCCAATTTATTTGACTTTTGTACGTATTATACTATTTTGTTATTGGATACGTAAGTGAATGTTTTAAATCTATTGATTTAATAAGAGACTTGTTGCAATCACAACATCATCTTAGTCATATTCAATCTTATTGTTTACCTGATTTGATTTGATTTTCTTTCTTTGACATACTTATGGTAAATAATTTTCTTAATTCTTTTCATTTCAGTTTTGATTATGGTGATAAATTTTGGGATGAAGACCAACGTAAGATTGGATGCAGATGTTTAACGGCCAGCTGTCGTTATGCATTGTATTATCAAGAGTTTGTCAACAGTACAATGGATGATAGTGTTGGTGATGGAATCGTTCAACAAACTAATAATAACAATAATAGCATAGTAAAGACAAGTGATAAAAGTACTACTACGGCTGACATTGATGAACTCGATACAGAGATGATAGTGTGCATTGATTAGTGTACATGCAAACAAAAACATCATCTAACATTAATATTCACATCTACATACATCCTACATCCACATCCACCCACCACTGATGATTACAAAAACAAATTGATGAATTGATTAAGTAAGCAGCAAACACATACACATAAACACATAAACACAGAACATAACACATTATACTACTTATGTATACACAAACCACAAATAATAAGGAAGGAAGAAAAATTATGATTACGTTTATGATGATGATGGTAAGATAGATGGTAACTAACACCGAATAGTAGAGTTAGTAAGTACATACAAAACACACACACACACATACACACATACATTGCAATGGGTAAATTCTGTGGGTAGCAGCATAGTATCTCAATTAGGGGGTAGGGCAAGCAAATCACCCAAGAAGCAAACATACACATGGATATAAAGAATAAAACAAAAATAAATAAAATAGAAAACAAATATCTTAAATAACACATTAAAGCATAATTTGCTTATATGTAATTTTCTAAACACTTTCATCATCACACTTTCACACTGTCTTTCATACACAAGCACATATGCATATGCATATGCATATAACAAACAAACAAACAAACATACTTACTACTAAGTATTATTCTTATATGCAGTTGTCTCTGTTTAATTCCTGATTCTCTGTACTACACTATGTGTTGTCTCTCTTAAATATAATATAAAATAAAGAAATAAACCACTAAATATCTAGCATTAATAACTTATAATTGATGTTATATGTTGTATGTACATATGTAGTACATAGTATATTATATACATAATATGATATATGTATCCATAGAAGAATAAAAGAATCAAACTAAAACTACTGGTTTAAGAGATTGAAATATAAAATCTCTTCTTCTTATATCTGAGACTAAAATTTATATTTGTATACCATAGTATTGAGTTGGTGAAAAAGTAACTTCCGAAAATGAGAATCATGTTTCAACTATTTTTTTTTTTCTTATAACAAAGCAATTGTATTTCATCAAATATTTTCCATTGTTATTGATAAACTTTTGCCATCTTTCGGGTAAAACTATAATCCCGTCTTTGTAGACATTCTGGGGTTTCTGCCAGTCGTTTAGGGAATTCATTGTTACGCCAATGGTGCTAGGTCATCAAAGATTGTGTGTGGCCTAGCGTTGTCGTGGTGGCAGACTATGCCCTTTCTGATCACTAATTGCAGCCGTTTTTCCTTCAACGCTGCATTTAGTCTTGTTAATTGTTGACAAGAGAATTCCGAATTTGTCATTTGCCCAAGTGGGAGCAACTCATAATGCACAGGACCTTTATAATCCCACTAAATGCATAGCAACAACTTCCTCGTAGTTAGCGCCGGCTGTGCAATGGTTTGGGCAGGCTCACCTTGTTTAGACCATGACCTTTTTCTTACATTTTTGTCGTATGTTACCCATCGCCAGTTATCAATTTCGCAAATTGAAATGCGATCAATACGATTTTTTTTTCTGTAAATTGTTTGGTACCCAAACATCCAGCCAGCCTTATTTAAGTGGTCTAAAACTGTCGCATGTTGGATAACCAATATCTTAAGCGATGTCACGAGTACTTATATGCCGGTCATTGTCCACTTTTTCAATAATTTGGTCGACTTTTTCGCTGCAAGACCGAACAGGCCGAAGCGTGTCTTTCACATCGAAATTTCCCTAACGAAATCGCACAAACCATGTTTAACTGATCATTCTGATAAAATAACTTCTCCATGATGTGCACACATTTTTTTTATGAGGTTTTTCGCTTCAGAATAACCCTTTTCATAGAAATACAACAAATTGTAGCGAATTTTCTCTGTAATAATAACTTGTTCATTGTTTTAGCAGCATGGCTCTACCAAGGTTGCCAGTTTTTCATTGTTGTATGGCATTCTCAGATAGGATTAATACTTACAGAGATGTCTCATTGTAAATCTAGCAATTCAAATTTTCGGAAGTTAGTTTTCCACCAACCCAATATAAACCATAAGTGATCAAACTCTGTTCTTTGACAGATGATTCAATAAGTTAATAAACTTTGTCTTCAGGTAATCTATTTTTTGTAAGTTCTTCAGACTAATACTAGGTAGGTGGCTGTTTGGCTAAACATGACTCGATTTCTTGCATTATTTGCTAATATAAGAGAAACCTGATTTGACAAACTACTATCTGTCATGATGTCAAACGATTTTTACTTGAATTCCTAACCAAGGAATGAGTCATACGACCATAATAAGTATGGCTTGAGATTGGTACATGCAGATATATATCCACTGTGATATTAAGTCTCTACGACAGGTGTTCATGTTAAACAAATTGACTTTTATTTACATTAATTCAATATGAGTAGATAAGAGTCTTTAAGCTTAGCCTAGCCCTAGCCTAGCTATATGGGGAAAAAAACGAAGATATTTCTTTACATATAATTCTGACAGTTTCAAAGAAATAATATTATATCAGAGTTTTTAGTTTGGAATATTTTCAATTGATGATGATGAGGAAAAGAGGGCACATTTTCATTTCGGAGAGGTTTAAGAAATCTATTTTTTTTTTTGTTGTTTTTAATTATTTTAGTGTTTCTTTCTTTATTGATTGATTGATGGATTGTATTAAAATTGAATGTAATTAGTGTTGAAAGAGAGGAGATCTATACATACATGCGTGTGTGTGTGGGTATATAGAAAAAATCGATTCTAGTCGTGAGTAATTTTAAAAATAAAATAAAAATGGTGAGAGGACAATTTTTTTTTTTTTTTTTTATAAATGTGTAAAAAAAGTGCAATTGTTGTTATTTATTTAATAGAAAAATAATATAAAATAAAAACTCGGCCAATACAAAATAATATTTATAAAGAAAAACAGAATGAAATGAATTAAATGGATAATGTTTAAAAAAAATAATAAGAACAGAAGAATGATGGAGGAGATGAAGAAGACAATTTTATTATGATAAAAAGAAAATAAAAAATGAACTAAGAAAATTAATGAGGTTTCAATGTTCTGTAATATATAGTATACAACATACATAGAATTGAACTTGCCACAGATCTTTCGGAACACGACAAATCCAGATCTATCTATCTATCTATCTATGTATCTATCTATATATGATTGTATGATTATTGTGCTATTAATTTAATGAAAAGATTTTTCTCTTTAAATGTCAGTCTCAGTCATCATAAAAATATGTATGTATGTACGTCTATTAAAATATTAATATAAAATTAATGAAAAACGAAGAAAAAAATGATGAAAATAAGAAAAATATTATAAAATTTAAAAACATAAAGAAAAATCATCATAATTTCATTGAGAAAATTCAAAGTTCCCATATTATAGTTGGTGTATAATTTTGATTAATTGCGGCAACCATTATCTCATGATAGATAGCCAGCCAACCTAATTAATCTGGACTTTGAACTTTTTTTTGAGATTTTTTTTTTTTTTTTTGTTTTTTGTTGTGTAAAATTCCAATATCCAATAGTCACAATGTCTGCACACCAACACCTTTGCAAATCAACTAGTCATGTGGTGTATTGTGATTCATTGATCTAGTTAAATTCGTCAATAAAGACAATAAACAATGTCATAGCAGACGACACGAGCCTAAAGACTCGTTTCAAGAACACACATGACGACTAAAAAAACAGAAAGAAGGCTATCATTGGCTATGCCAAAGATGTAATACTCTTCATGCTCCTCCGGGTTGCATCCAACCTTCCTTTCTTAACATCACTAAATTATCTTCTTTCTAATAAGAACTTCAATTTAAAGGGGGGGTTTGTATGGGAGGTACCCCTCCTGGTAACCCTAGGACCATGACATTTACAAGGTTAATTGACATGGATCAGATACTTATAGTGTCCAAATGTCAGTTCGATAAGTCAAAAAACAAAAAAAAAATTCTAAGAAGACCTTTAATTTAATTATACTTTATGTGCTGTATGATGTTTCATTCTGTATGTGACAAACTTCATGACAAACAACCAAGACACGTTTCTTGGTTTGTTAGCGAATTCATATATTTTTTTTTTTATTTTTCATAATATGTGGTGTGATACCAAGTCATTTTTATTATGTATATATTATTTTCTTTGCTGACTTTCCTGGGACTTGTAAATCCTGTCGGTCCGTGAACAACTGTCACTTTCCTCGTGTTCATAGTACCATGATTCGTTTCAAGAATACTCATGACTCTTAATGACTAATAAAAAAAAAAAAAAAAAAACCTTGATATGTTTTCATAGTGTGCTCAGTATTGCTTTCCCACGCATGCTCTCCCATTTCTTTTAACAATAAGACTTGTTTTGTTAGTGAATTCATATAATTATTTTTTATTTCTCATCATAGTGTGACACCAAGTCATTTGTTTTTATTTTCTTTACTGACTTTCCCGGGACTTGTGATTCCGCTTGGTCCGTGAGCAGATCAACTGCCACATTCCTTTTTTAATTGCTTGCCGACTATTAACACTACTTAGTGCGTGTTTGTGCAGGGCTCTAGTATGTGGATTAAAATTCCAAGCAATTATAATTTGGCGAAATGAATAAATTCGAAAATCAATTTGAAGTTTGAATTATTGGTTTTTTAGGGTTCCGTACGCTAAGAATGTCAACGGGACCCTATTACTATGCCTACGTTGTCCGTCCGTCAGAGAGCTCTATCTCATAAACCGTAATAAGTAGACAGTTAAATTTTCACAGAGTGTGTCTGTGATTCAATTTCTGGTATTATAACGACAAATAAAAAAGTTAAAAAATTGGAGGGGGTCCCATACAAACCCAAATTCAAATTATTGTTCTTATTAAAAACACTTTTTTTTATCGAACAGAAATTTTTGGACACATGGTGACCGATATTTTATTTTCCTTCAAAAATCATGTTTTTCTAATGTAAAAATTGATTCTTGGCATAGATTCTCTTCTCCAAATAATATAAAGAAGAATCATTCAATTTTATAAACAAATTTTTATAGGGAAACAAAACAACAACAACAACAACAACAACAGGAACATATATAAGCTATAAAAATATATAGTCAAGGACTGAAAAATAAAAATAACATCAAAAGACAAAATAAAATATATACATATTAATTATATAAAAAATTAAATTAAAAAAAAATTACACATAATCAAAAAAAGTAACAAAACAAAGAAAAGTAGAAATAATTAAATAAATAATATTTTTTTTTTTTTTTTTTTTGTAAAATTTTTTAACTAAAAATTTTTGTCAGACAAACAAAATTTAAAGCCGCCGCAAGTGCCTAAAAAATAAAAATACATAAATTATGAAAAATTATAGATATACATAGTCATAGTCGGTGTTGGTGTTGGTTCGTCGACTCGACTATAAAATACTCTGTACTCCTCCCTTACCATAACTGTAACTTTGAACTCAAGGTGATTCAAAACATCACAATTATGTGGCACCAAAACAAAGTTTTTTTTTTTTTCAATCTCCAAATCTATGAAGTCATAGCAAAATTGAACGTAAACAACAACTTAACTGAACTGAACTGATCTTTTGGTCGATCTGTTTTAATCTGATTCTGATTATCATAAATATTTTGAGTGAGGGTCTTTTCCTAACCTTAGCAGGTTACAAATATTGTTTATTTATGCCCAAATTAACTTGGTAGGTTGCCTATACAATACATATAATAAATAAGTCGACTTACTTATTGATTTTTGATATCCATTTATTTAATCCACTGACTGTTTTTAAAGACAACATCTAGAATAGAATATCCTCTTCTCTCTTTCTATTTAAAACAAATTGAAGATTAACAAATTTCAGACCTTTTATCCCAACCGTTTTAACACTCAACGAACACTGTTAATCAAGTGAATAGGTTCAAGACTTCTTAGAAAGTATACTTTACTTAAAACCAATTGAATCGCTCATCACTCAATGAGTGGCTCTAGCCTTAAGCAACACTCCTCCTTTCGCTGGTCATGAAAGTAATAGTTGGTCCATCCAGGTTGAACTTCATTACATCAGAGAACATGATAGTGTGCCACTCTTTGTTCTCGTCTTATGCTTTCTAGCAAACTGAAGGAGTGCAACTTTACGCATATTATTGAGAGTAGTACTTTCAGCATCTTCAAATGCTTGGCACTCTGAATTAATGCTTATTGAAGTTGCCAGACTTGCATTTACACTGCAATTTTCACTGATTTGGCAGCAGAATGTTGGGAATTTTTTTCAGCAGTTTCGCGCTGCTTTAGGCTAAATTCAACATATCCTTTTATTTGGCCTTTTTCAAAATCGTTCAATTGCTTTTTGCGACATATTTTACAAAAAAGGAGCGCTAATTACTTGCAATTCAAAAAGACAAAGGAATTGACGACGGTCCATAACCGAAGTACATCACAAACTTAACGCATTTCCGTTGCACCTATTCAGTTGACTTAAAATAAATGAGCATTTTTAGGAATGTTTAAAAAAAAATATGTATTTATACGAATGTTAGAGACTTCGTGGCCCATTAACGATTTTTCTATACAATACCAAAATTTTCAAGAAATAGAAAACAGACTTCAAGTAGTATTATTAAGGATAATTCAAAAATTACTGGTCACATTTATATGTGGACCACATGACAAGCAACAGCTTTAAAATAAAACAAAAATCATCAAAATCAGTTCACCTAGAAATGTTCTGAGGCAACAAACAGACAACTACTGGTCAGATCTTAATCAAATTTATATGGGACCACCTCGAAACAAACTTCTAAGCTAACATACAGTGTATTTAGCAACAACAAATTTACATACAAAAATTTCATGTTTTTTTGTGACCATTGAAAGAAGATGGAAAATGATGATTGAGCTCTATTGTACTATATTACTATTTAGGGGGAAGGGCTTATGAAAGTCAGAAGTCAAAGAAAATGGCGGATGGAGGGGGAGGCAAGCACAGGGTATAGAATAAATGTATGACATAATAACAAATAAATATTCAATAAAAAATATTTGTACTTGTTTCAAAAACAAAGTTTAACAAGAAAAAATAAAAAAAGGGAAATATAAAAATTAAGAAAAAATTTAAGTAAATAAAGTAAATAAAATAAAATTATAAATAAATAAAAATACATAATTGAAATCAAACTTTAAAACATTTAAAACTAATCAAAATATTCTAAAAAATGAAATAGAAAAAAAAAAAAAAAATAAATTTGTAATAAAATAAAATATTAAGATTATAAAATATTATAATTAATTATTAATTATGGTTATAATGAAATTATTATAAAACCAAAAAAAAAAAAACAATGATATTCAAATTAAATTAAGTATAATAAAAAATCAAAAATAAAAATTAGAAAAATCATCAAATAAATATAACAATATAAAAAAAAAATATAAATATTAAAAACAATAAAAATAAAAAAAATATAAAAATAATAATAACAAATTTATAAAAATATAGAATATATATAGAAATAATTAAAGATATAAAAAAAAAAAAAAAAAATAATATAAGGACACTTCAAAAATTTTGCTGCCAAATCTACATTTTTTATATTTTGATAAAAAACAAAATCACGAATAATATCCTAAAGAATAAGCCGCAAAAAAACAGTAAGATTTCAATTTTTAGCATAGCATTGGAAAAGAATCGTTAGATTTAGTTGAAATGCAACATGCATATCATATTTATAGAACACTTTTTCATTTTCGGTCTTACAAAACAAAAACAAGTTGGTAAAGTTCATTATTTACTAAAACAACTAAAATTAGTACCCAATATAGCCACCTCGGCTAAATGTTGTCTATGGTGTTTAAGTCCGGCGAACAAGTTGGCCAGTCCATAATTTGTACAGAGCAGTTTTGTAAAAAAAGTCATTGTTTGGTGACTTGTGTGGATACGCGCATTATCCTGCATGAAAAGAATTGATTTTTCTCTATTTTCCACCAGAAAAGGAAGGAGCACATTTATGCACGCTGTTCATTCTTGATGTCGTGAACTGGAATTCAAGCGTACCAGATGCGCCCCACACCATTACCGATCTGCCACCAAAGTTTCTTTTAGAAAAAAACAAGGGCCAATAATAGCGAAACCCATCTGGTCCATCAATATTAAATTTTTCTCATCTGAAAAAATTACTAGTTTTAAGGAACTCACATTAATATCATCAAACGGATTCCAACTAAATATGCCTCACTGAGTCCCAGTTTGTTGCCAAGTTACTTTAAGCAAAAAGGAAACGAGCTGCTTTATGGCGCTTTTGCAGGCAGGGCACCTTCTTCAACACACCTCTTACAATATGTTCCGATGTTAATGTGCGCCAAACAGTCATTGGAGACACTTACTTCCTGCAGGAAGCAGCAAGTTGGGAGCACAATACAGTTGAATTGTTCGCTTTTTGTATGATGCTGCTTCTATCGCGTCCAGAAAGTACATATCGGTTTCCTTCCCGTACTACATATTTTACCGTATTCTTCAGGGTTTTGTAAAAAATTCGCAATTATACCAAGTTTTTTTTTTTTATATCTGGCTCACATTCAAGCCCGACATTGAATAGGCATTAATTGAGCCCTTTTCTTGCTCTGTTAAACGCGTTGATCGTGGCATTATGCATAAAATTGCTTAAAAACTTGTTTTTTCCTATTACACTAAAAAATTAAATTGATACTAGACATCTGTATGAATTCATTCAAAAGATAATTTTTGGTACTCATGCTCAAATCAATGAATTTTATATTCATATTCATTTAAATGAATTCCAGCTGAGAGAATGTTAAATGTTCTCATTCAAACGAAGCATAAATTTTCTTTCGAAGCTTATTTTGTATTTCGCTGTTTTTTGTATAGTCTATTATACACATTTCATAGTCTTTGATATATGATACATAGTCCGAAACAAGAGATGAAGATTATATTCGGCCAAATGAATGCAATGAATGTTTTTCTTGTTCCAATCGTTTTCAATGCGTTCGTTTGCTATGGCAACGCTCTCTCAAATTAATTAGAATTCATTCATATTGTGTGTGGTTCCAAAAAATAGAGTACGAAATTCAATGGTACTCAGTTATGCTAAGACGGGTATTATTACACTTATGTGCGTGCAGACAGAATTCTCTCTTGAAATTTTTGTTAGCTGGTAAAATGAAGTGCGCGGGTCGGTGAGTCGTTGTGCACGATGAAGAATATTTACGAAATGCTTGCCGATTTTTTTCGTTTTTTTTCTTTCGCGTCTTTCGTGTTTGTTCATAATTTTTGGCTTGCGTAGAGTGAGGATATATGCAAATGCATGCGAAATGAAAAAAAAAATATATAGCGCGGAAGGTGAAAAATGCACATAAATGTAATAGCTAGATACCGAGCACAAAGAAGAACCGACGATCAACTGCGTTGCTCTACACATCAATGTAATACGGGTCTAAGCAACTGAATGCGTTTGTACAAATGTCTAATTGATATGCTCTCTCTGAATGCACTTTTTGATATGTGTCCTATAAATATGATATGCCTGCTGCTAGCTAAAAATGCATTTCAAATAAAAATTAAGGGTTCTTTTCCAATGCTATGCTAAAAATAGAAATCGTGATTTTTTTTGTTTTGTTTTCAAAATGTAAAATAGACGGCTGCATCAGCGCACTCAAATGCTTCATTCATTTTTCATTCTGGGTTTGACCAAAGAGTATGAATTCATTTTTCGCCATCTATTGAATAAATTTAAACTTTTGCAAGAGGAAACCAATAGGAAAAACACTCAAAATTAACATTTTGCATCACATAATTCTCTTTTAAAATGTTATTTCACATTTTTTGCACTGAATACAAGAGGAAACCAAAAGGAAAAACTCAAAATTCTGTTCTGAAATGTTATTAAAATTTTACATATATTTTTTCACTCATGTTTACAATATGTGCATGTAAAAGAATCAGAACATTTCCATTTTCATAACCATATTAACAACTGCACACCCATTTAAATACATTCAATGCAATAAATACCATAATTTCGAAGAAATTTGCATATTGAAATATTTTCGATATAACGTGAAAAAATTGCATTTATTGTAGTTCCAGATTTTGTTGTTGATTTGTTGGGATTATTATTTATGTAAAGACCAATTTTTTCGTGAAGAAATTTAGTTAATGGCAAAGAATCATTTGATGAAAAATTTACATTTGCTCTTTGATGGTCATATAGTCACAACGTGTGCGGGGACGGATCATGGCACGATTGCATGGAAAATCAAAAAATGTGTGGCTGGCCTAACACTGTCCGTCTGTATATTGCTTTTGGTTTCTTTGGCGTGTGTAGTTGTGGTTGTTGTGTTTAACAATGTGTTTACGAATAGCTGCTCGGTAACACTCTTTTCTTGAGTGCATTCAACAAAACTCACATTTTGCATTAACATTTGGGTGATTTGAGTGACTCTGTTCCATCAAACCCCATCCAACACACTGAATTCAGATCCAACATAAAAACAAAGAGGCACGCCGCTTAAATTGAGCGCTCTGTCTGCTCTATATAATTCATACTCTTTGGTTTGACTATTGCTTCTGCGTCTTCGTTTCGATGCGTTTGTATACAAAGTCCCATAATTATTTGCAATGTCAAAAAAAAACACTAAAACTTTTCGTCTTTCCAATATGATAACTTTTGTTTTTTATCACTAAATACTATAAATGATTACAAAAAGATAACTGTATTTTTCTTTTAATAAATTGTTTCTTACAGTTAAAATTTATCGTTCAAAGGAAGTTTTACTACTACTCTTGACATTGCAAACATTTATGGCACTATGTGTACAAGCGCATTGATCATTTCTTCAGGTCTTCTTCTTTCGCACTCTGAGTGCATGAGTTTTTTCACGACTAAAAAGAATTTTGAGCTATGAGTTGCGTCGCACAACTATAACCAGACCGTTTGGTTTTGGTTATTGCTATGTTCGTTTCTCTCTCATCTGGTTACAAAACTCACTCATTCATTTTTGGCATGAGTACACTCAAAATCCATTTTCTGCACTCAAAGCCTGCCCTCTAATATAAAAATGTACATTTGGCGAGACTTGACTGTAAAATTTTCGAAGTGTCCTATTATTTTGATAAGCACCTTATTTTAAAGATAACAAAATTATTTAAATTTCATTGTAATTTTTATTAGTTTATCACAGACACAAAAACATAACAATTGATTTGTTTTTATTTAAATAATTTTTTTTTTATATTTAACAAGAAAAAATGACCAATAAAAAAAAAATTTTGTTTTTTTTTATACAAATAGACGAAAATACTTTCCAAAGAGACTGCAACAGAAATTCAATTTATACAATAAATAATAAAATGAAATAAAATATAAATACATAAATATATTAAATAATTACCTATATACACATACTTAATAAATAAACAAAATTATTATTATTATTAATTAATTAATTAATTATGAAACATGTTGATTTTTGTTGTTTTTATATTTATATTTACATTTAGTTTTTGTTTTTTTATTTAAATAATTTTGTATTTTAATTATTGGTTTTATATGATTTTTTTTTTTTTTTTTTTTTGTTAGTTTAATCTAAAAAATTCTTAAATTAATAACTAATTTTAATTAGTTTAAATATAAAAAAAAATTGATTATTTTTTCTTTTTGTTTTTTGTTTAGAAAATATTCTTTAACACCTATAATGCAATAATTTAGATACAATTTTAAGAAGAAATAATTCCCACAAAAGTTAAAAAAAAAAAAAATTATAAAAAATATATACATACATTTATATATATATATATACTATGAAAATTGAACTTCACTTAACATAGAGAAATTTTTGCTGCAAAAGAAAAATTAAGGAATTTTCATAAAACCAAAAAAATAAAAAAAATAAATGAAAAAACAAATAAAAAAATAAATAAAAAATAAAGGGAAAATGTCAAGATGTTTAAAATATTATAATAAATATAAAAAGTTCTATCTTTCTCTGTCTAAGTGTAATACAAATACCATACATATTCATAAATATATTTAATATGCTTAATTTTAATGAAATTTATGTGAAAAAATATAAAAACAAAACAAAAAAAAAAAAAGGATTTAATTTTTAAAAATTCAATTAACAAGTGGGAAATGTGATCAAAAACATCGCTATGTATAAGAATTATGATGAGCTTTTGTTCGTTGGAATATAACCGTTAGTTTTTTCGTCAGCAAAGATCAACTCAAAAAAGTCAGTGGATCAATTAGTTGAGGTTAGTGCATTTATTAACAAAGTAGTTTTCAGACTAGCAAATTTTTATCAAAACAAATTTCTTTTGAGTAATTAGAATTTGAGCGGTTTGTATACTTATTTAATATCATTGAGAAAGAATTTTGTTAATCAAATGTGCCTTTTTTTGGGAATTGTTTAGATGGCCGGCCTGTCCCGTTTTATAGTTAACGAAGCAGAAAGACTAATACATGAAAAAAAAAGTCATAGGCAAATTGCTCAGCAACTGTTCATTTCAGTGAGCTCTGTATCGCGAATACGACAGAAAATGGGAGAAGATGTGGAAAAAAAAGGATGGCAGAAAGGCTCAATTGAGCACTGTTGTTCAAAGGCGAATTTTGCGGCAAGTGAAGCTTGGAGTGCACGACAATGCCGTCCAAACTAAACTATTGGTAAAAAGTAAACAATTAAATTCTTATTAACAATATTTATATATCCCAATTGAATGACATTTTTGAATTCGCCAACATACGCAGCCAATTTTCTTGTAATTGTTGCATGGATGGCATGGTGGGAGCAGGTGTGGTCGTTGTTGTTGTTTCAGGTGGTGGTGTCGTTGTTTCCACTTCTGGTTGCGGTGGTGCTGCTCCTAACATAGATAAAATGGAGAGGAAATGACCATTGTGGTGGCAACCATGATTGAGCTGATTCTGAAGGCCCCAAGGTATTCTATAGAAAAAATTAAAAAGGCGTGTGTTCATTTCAATTTAATGTTTTGCTTGCACTCTTACCTCATTGCCTTCAAAGCCCGTGCTTATGGCAAATAGACCCTCACTGATGGCTTTTTGTAAACCTGCTCGAATCTCAGCAGCTTCCTGAAGACTTTGTGGCGATACTTCAATATTAGTTGATGGGCGCTGCGGACCAGTACCATCATCATCACCCATAAGCCAAGTTGAAATCGAAATGATTATGCAAGAAATGTATTTTTGATTTGCCATTACTATTGAGAAAGTTTTACATTAAACAAGTTTTATGAGTAAGATTGGAAGAATCACATTTTCCTGTAGAATAAGAAGTTCATTTTAAACGTTTAATTCACCACCAACGAAGTCAGCTCTTTTTGGACAATCTTTAACTTTATAGTGATTTTTGTTGTCTCTACTGTCCCACAAACAGAGGAAACAACATTATTTTGTGAACCCTCCCTGCAGACCAAGCAATACAGCAACAACGTTCTAATGAACATAAACTATCCAGTTGTTTTCTTTGTATTTGATTAAGTCTAAAATTAGTTTCATGTTTTCAGATGTTTCTCTTAAAATAACTGACTATGCAAGAGGTATTGAAGGATAGTGGCTGCCATTATGGCGTAGTACGGCTTTTACACTTGTTTGGGAACCATCCAAGTAATAGTAGTAGATTGCAGTAAATAGTAGTAGATTGCAGTGAAAAGTACAAATAGTAGTAGAATATAGTTTTTTTTTTTTTTTTTTTTTTGTTATGCGAACAAGGAGGTAAAAATCTTCCAAAGATACTTATGACCCGTGCCACAAGTTATGTCGGATTCATAAGCCTACCGACTAAAAAACCCCCTAAACCTAGATTGTGGTGAAAAGAATTAGATTGCAATAGAAAAACTTAGAAGAATGTAGTAAATAGTAGTAGATTGCAGGAAATAGTAGTAGATTGCAGTAAAAAGTAGTAAATACATTTTGGTAAAAAGTAGTATATTGCAATACAAAATATTAATAGATTGTAGTAGATTGCAATAGATAGTAGATTTCTTGCTATTTTCTACAATCTTCTGCTATTCACCACATTTGGGTGTTTGTAGTTTTGCCGACGTTTTTTGTGAGGATGGATGAAATTAAATAGAAGAACGCGGTATATATGTATATATATATATATATGTATCAATATACTTATGTATGTATTATTATATATTAAATTAATATTATATTATGTGTGTAGTACATACAATATTATATTTAATCTTATTAATAGTATATTATATGTTAATATTATTATTATATATTAAAATAAATTTATATTGTATTGATACATATGTATGTATGTAAATGTATACAATACATATTAATATTAATATAATATAATTTTAATTTAATACATAATAATAATAGAAGCATATAATATAATATTAATATAAATATAAAGTGGTATTAATATAAAATATAATAATATTAACTTATAATATTTTATAATTTTACTAGCTGTGCCCACGACTTCGTACGCGAAGTACTAAATTATATTTAATATTATTAATAGTATATTATATGGTAATATTATTATTATATATTAAAGTAATATTATATTATATTGATACATATGTATGTATGTACATACAATATTAATATTAATATAATATAATTTTAATTTAATACATAATAATAATAGTAGCATATAATATAATATTAATATAAATATAAATATAAAGTAGTACTAATATAAAATGTAATAATATTAACTTATAATATTTTATAATTTTACTAGCTGTGCCCACGACTTCGTACGCGAAGTACTAAATTATATTTAATATTATTAATAGTATATTATATGGTAATATTATTATTATATATTAAAATAATATTATATTATATTGATACATATGTATGTATGTACATACAATATTAATATTAATATAATATAATTTTAATTTAATATATAATGATAATATTAGCATATAATATAATATTAATATAAATATAATGTAGTATTAATATAAAATATAACAAGCTTTCCCGGCGTGCGTTGCTACAGCAGTTTCAGAATCTATACGAGACTTACATATATACATACATATGTACATTCAATTTTATATACATACATATATCTTAACAAAGAGGAATGCGAAAACATTTGATTTGCGTCACGCACACTTAGCGTGGAAACAAACACCCGAGCACAAAGAACAGTGGACAATTAAAGATGCACCCACACCGAAATATGAAACAGGACATACGCTTACCATTCAATATTTGGCGAAATGTCTGTCCCGCGTCGTATAGGACGATATGCAAGCCATTCCGATTGTATTCAACGACCTGATAGATCCTATAAAATGCCAATTATCAATAAATATAATACGATATTTGTTATATATAAGTAATATTAATTTTTACTTACCATACAGAAATTCACAAAAAACAAAAAAAAATATTTACTGCCACGAACATCTCACAATTTTAATTAGAAAAATGTTGAACGTATACATTGAATGCCAACAATTTTGAAATGGCTTACTTCGGTTGTTAAAAGCTGAAGCTAACCAGGGCTGGGAAAATTCTGCCAGTGTGGCCAAGTTTTTATTAGTGTTTCCAAGTTTTGTTGCATTTTTTCGTCTTGGCATCAGTAAACAGCTGATGACGGCACTTAAAATTTTTAAGTGTTATGCAAATTGTTAATTTTATTTTATAATTTTAATAAAATAAGTATTATGAATAAAAAGGGGACTGCAAGAACTATGTGCATTTATTGCAAAATGTTTTATGTCATGTATTTCTCACAAATTTTCATTTTTAATTTTGTCAACGTGTGCGCAAAGTTCCTTTTGTGTGTATAACATAACAAAAAACAGCTGTTCATAAAAAGCGAAAGCTATGTGTTTTTTCGCTTTTGTTTGGTGTGACTTGGGAATTATTTGAAATGCTAAACGAATTTTGTATCCTTCAATAAATTTTATTGCAATTGCAATCATATAATAATTTATGCTTGATATTGTCAAGGGACGCTTTCATGACATCCTGGTTATTCTAGTAGATAAACCTTATCGAGGGCCCAGGCCGGCAAAACTAAGTATGGACCACTAACAATAAAATACACTGACAATGTTTCGATGAATTCTACACGCCTCTTTCTTTCTGAAATGTACAAGCCCTACGAAGGTCCTTGTTCCACCAATGCAATGGCTAGACATTTAGTACTGCATATCACATATTGACTGAAAGTTTGGACATGAGATAGATGTACGCAAGATTTATTAAAGTTCGATAGTTCGAATTGGTAATACATATTATACTTCAATTAGAAGTTCAGAATGACGGAAACTCATATACAAACTCAATCCTGAATAGAAAAACTGTGCCAGCAAGTTGGGGTACACAATAGCATATCATGATCAATAGGTCCTGCAGATTGTGGAGGAAAGGAATCACAAAGCATACATACACTTAAGCCTAGTTGGAACAAAGAACAACTCTCTTGTGAGCGTGACGTGCTTTTTGTTACTCTGTGATATTATTTGTTTTATCTTACTTTTTTCAATCTTTTATTGTTTTTAATTTTTGAATTTATAATACTTTATATCAGGTAATATTCATTTGATCGTGTTTTGCTTATTTAGTTGTGTACAAAAGTGTATTTTGCAAAATTAATTATAAATTTGATTTGGTGCTTGTATTTTGTTTTTGTATTTTTTCTCTTTTTCTGATTTCTTTTTTCTTTGCTCTTAAGCATCTTATCAAGTGCAATTGCATTGTTTTCGCAGGCGAGGCGTGTTCACCCAGAAGCCTTATGCTCCATTATGATGTCTGAGAGATCTGGGAGCTAAGTCAGTCTAGGCTACTATCGTCAAAGTCTTTACACATACTGAGACCTCTTATCGATACAAAGTGGCAGTCCAGCTATTAGGGGAAGGGCGGGAGTTTGTTAACTAATCACTGCGACCTTGATGGTAACAAAACCCATAATTACAGGTCTTCCGAGATTCTAAGTAGTATTCATCAGAAATTTCTAGATTTTCTTAGGAGTTGAATGTCCTCATATTGGACCACGATGTTTACCAAAGAAATTATAGTCCATGAATTGGATCGTAACGGTTCGTCGGAAAAATGCATCAGCTATGGGTATTGCCACATGAATATCAATAATGGCAGAAGTATTACACATCCGACGCACGGCACCCGTTATGAAGAAACAATCAAAATGATGGACTTTACCGACTCCAGAAGCCGGTCCAAATAAGCAACTGAAGTTTATGAAATCTTATGATGAGGAAATGTTCAATAACAGTGTGGACAAGCTTGTGGGCTTAGCGTTTTGTTGATATATAGAATTAAAAGACATTCCACCCACTTTACTTTGAATATTGAATTGTAGTATTCCATCCATAACCACAATTTTGTACTAAAAAAAACCGTTGTCATTGTTTGGAATCTTTAGATCAGGGCTATCCAACCTTTGAAAGAATCCTCAGTGAGTTGTGTCGAAAGTGTGCTTCAGTGGCGAGTAAAAAAAGTCGCCAAAGTAATTTCTGTCACTTCCCTGTTGTCACTTCAGCCGCATCTGGGTCTCATTGGCCGAATTCAGACTTCATTAGGGCAACATGTAGTCAGCCCAGCTTTAAATAAAGAAATAAGGGACATAGCTATACGATATTGATACTGATACACCTGGACGGACCAAAAACGGATGGTGTCTTTTAGTTAAGAAAAAACAAAATTTCTACTTCGGATTTCTATTATAGTACAGTCATAAAAGTATCGGTAACAAATTCTTATAACATAATAATCAGCAGCCATCATCTGATGGATAAATCAATAAATCCCTTTATAGTAGTCCAGATGCGTCAAGTCAGTCGGAGCCAGTGGAGAATTGCTTTGATTGCGTATTGACTGTTAACTCTCTCTCTCACTCTCTTTCCGGGACTTCTTCATTTTGTAAATTGTCATTAGTTTGTGATGTCGGAGGGGGTTGTTCGTATTCGTGTTCGTTTTCAACTATTCTTTGGACTTCCTTCGCTTCCACATCTTCCTGCTCATAGGATGCTTGATGAATCATTTTGATTGTGTGTATACCTGATTTGTTGGTTTCATTAAGTCCACATTGCTCAAGATAATGCTTCATCTGTTTCTTTTTTAACCGTACTACCACACATTTCCTCATTCTACGGGGGAACCTAACTCTGTTACTGCTCACAGGCATCTGATGCGTTTGGTTTCTGAAATAGAAATGAAATATGTAAAATATGAAGAACATTTTTTAAATTTTAAATGTTTCTATTGATAACGGAAAATGTATAAATAGTTCTGGAAAACATCCATTTTTTTCTTATTGGTTCTTTGTTGGTGTCCACAAAAAATGGTAACTCTTATAGAATCAGCTGTTCTCATTTAGGTTATATCATATGTTTGTTTGAATACTGCCATCTCGCTCGCGCATTGAGGTACTAACTAAAGGTTTGTATTTTATAATTGTTTTCAATGGAAAAATAATTTGAAATTGATATTTTGTTAAAAGAAGTAGAGAAAGAGAAATAATCAACAGCAAGAGGATACAACAAAGGATAAAACAAAATGAGTTTCCCGAGCAAAGAACAACGCACTGCATGCTGGTCAGCACGTGATGAATATTGGAAATGTCTTGATGAACATGCACCGAAGCATAGTTCAACAAGCGGCGAAAAAGTGCCGAAAGCCTGCCAACAGTTACGCAAAGCTTTCGAGCAATCATGTCCAGGACAATGGGTAAAACATTTTGATCGTAAACGTACCTATGAACAATTCAAGGAGAAAATGGCTAAGGGTTATGATCCGTTGATGTTGTCGGAGGAACGTCAAAGGGCCGAAGACAAAGATGCCAGAGGCAAGTGAAGAAAGCGAACAACGTACGACACAGGCACACATGGTGGTGTGTGGTCCATCAAATGACTGAAACTCTAACAGGAAATGATGTTGATGATGTGTTTTCTGTAGTTCTTTTCTTATTTTTTTGTTTATTCATTAATTTGTTAAGTCCTTTAAGCATATTCCTTATTTCTATATTTATAATTAATTAAAAAGAAAAAAAAAAAAAAATGAAGATGATATTATTGCTTACAAATCAGTACAATCTGCTGCTGGCATATCGAATGATATGGAAACTATATGTCGGCCCGGTACCATAACATTGCCAAGCAATCGTTCATCTTTGCCTTCGACCAAATATTCGGCACACATTGATAACACAATATTGGCATCCCGATCGGTGCAATTTAAAAATCCCACAAGAACACGTCCATCCGTAATGACAATCCGGACAACCCGACCAAGCCAGCTACGTAATTTCTGTCGGCCCGGTGACAATTGTTCTTCATCATTTTGATTTGGTGCATTTGTCAAAACATTATGCAAGGGATGCGATGGACTTATTGTAGTTAGAATCGGCTGCTGCAGTGGCTGTATATTGAAACAAAACAATTACATATGTAAGATTAAATGCGAATTGATTGATAAAATATGATATGATAATATTTCATAGCTATTCTGCTTGCTACTTTGTTTATACCTCAAACTTCTCGCTTATATCCGACATTGCAACTATTGTATTGTAATGTATGCGTGAATGTATGTGTGCGTGCCTGTGTGTGTATGTATGTGTGTGTGTATAAATCTTTTGACTAAATTTTAAATTTTACATGTAAAAGAAGTTTTTAATTTAGAAAAATTCTAGACATTTTCTATGAATTATTCTTTAAATTGATTGATAATATTCGCATAGATCAGCTGATGTTTTAGTTCTATTCCATATTCCATATAGGCTGACCGTTTTGTTTCAAAATAAAGATGCATAAAGTTGACATTTTATATTAATGAATACAAAGAAGTTTGCAGCTCTCGGTACGCCAGTGCTGCTATTGCAATTTTTATCACAAGAAAATTTGTTATTGTAATCTCTCGTACGTTGAATTACAAAAAGTTATTCTTCTCACTTCCCCACCGACATCAACGACAGCATGAGAGAGAAAATCGTTCAAGGTTCTTATTACTCTCTCAAATTCCAAAATTCCTTACAAACTGGTGCGGGAGGAAATGAAAAAGTAACTTGTGTTCTTTCACCTTTCAAATTTAATAAAGACAAAGTACACACGTTACTTTTAATCAAACGAGTTTTCACATCTTCTTTATTCTCGTTCTTCCAGTTTGTTTTTAAAACGAACTTGGTGTTTTTTTCTCGCTCACTTTAGTTGGGTCAAAGCGCATTTGCAGATTGCCAATTGTCATTTGCTGCGCATCCAGTCGCGTTTGTTTATTTTTTAATAAAAATTATAAGAATTATATATTTTGTTAATACAAAATGGAAATTGATAAAGTGTTAAGGGGTGAATTTGCTGTATTAACAGGTAAGTGTTTGTTGTTGTTAATATTAAAATATATGAGAAAATTACAAAAATAATTATTCTTATTGCGGCTTTTAGTAAGCGACACTTGTTATGCTGATCCCAGTCTGGATCGTAGTGGTACAATATTACAGAAAATGTTAAAGGATACATTTAATACCGCCAATGTTCGTAAATTGATTGTGCCCGATGAATTGGATCAAATCCAGGGATCATTAGTTCTTTTGTCAGATATGCCGGGCATGCGCGTGATAATCACAACAGGCGGTACAGGTTTTGCGCCTCGTGATGTTACACCAGAAGCAACAAAGCCAATTTTTACCAAAGAATGTCCACAACTATCAATGGCCATGGCCATGGCTTCGTTGCGTCAAAATAAATTTGCTGCATTGACACGAGGTGTTTGTGGCATTCGTTATAAGACTTTGATATTAAATTTTCCGGGTAGCGAAAAAGCAGTTGTGGAAAATTATACAGCAATTCGTGATCTATTGCCACATGCCATTAGTTTGATTACAAATGATTTGCAAATGGTAAAGCAGGTGCATACAAAAATGAATACTACTGCTCCAAGTACATCTGGAACTCAATTAGTTCATAATTGCCCACATGCCACTGCTTCTGGCTCCAATCCAGATATTGATCGCAGTTCACCGCATCCAATGGTAGCAGTAGACAAAGCCTTAGAAATCATCTATAAAGAAGTGAAGCAGCAGGTTCTCCTCAGAGAAACATTAAGGACACTAGTTTCACCAATAGACATACCACCATTTCGTGCCTCAGTCAAAGATGGATATGCCATGAAATCAACTGGACTTCCGGGTACCAAACGTGTTGTAGGTGTCATTCATGCTGGAAATAAAGTAAGATCACCACGTTCACCTCACCATTCATATCATGCCATTTGTCTATTCTTATGTGTATTTTATTCTTGATTTATTGATTGTCAGGTTGATGACACTCCTATAAATGAGGATGAATGCTTTAAGATCAATACCGGAGCACCAGTACCAAAGTATGCCGATTGTGTTATACAAATAGAAGATACCAAAGTAACTAAACGTAATAGACATGGAGATGAGGAATATGTTGAGATTTTAATTGAACCATCTGCCAATTCGGATATTAGGTAAGGATCATATTTTTAAAAACATTATCCTTTTGCATTATTGATTAATGTTTCTTTATTTCTTCCTTTATAGACCAATTGGTTATGATTTATCCGAATCCGCTAATCTATTTCCTACAGTAGATCATTCTCTTATTGTCATACGTTCAATAATGGCATCTGTTGGCAATGTTCAAATGCAAATTGCTAAACCCAAAATTGCCATCGTATCAACAGGCAGCGAATTATTGCCTCCAACAAAACCACCCACCGATTTTAAAATCTATGATTCCAATACAACCATGATACAAGAGATGCTCAATTATTTTGGTTTCAGCGCTGTAAAGTCAATCATACTTGAAGATGAGTAAGTATTTCTACTTCATTTTTTCAATACTAGTATTTCAAGTGAAATGTGAGCATTAATCAATCCATCAATCAATAATAACAATATTAAGTATCTTGACATCGACGGAAGAGATAATTTAATACCAGAAGTTTGCGTGTTGCTTGATTGGTCGCTCGAACACTTAGGTTATCTGATTTAGTTGATCTTTAATTACATGTGACTTCCTCCACCTCCCTTACCATTACAGAAGTGGTTAATTTTTTGAGTGTATTTGTTTTTTTGCTTTAGGAACAGACTTCATATCACCCCAACCGACAATGATTAAAGAAAAACACACTACACTGTGCCCGATGAGTTTCATTATCCAGTCGATCCTGTTTAGAGTTGAAAAGTGACTGACCAATGTATTTAAAGCCTTTCCTAATAACGAATTCTCCTATAGCAAACTTATTAAGCGATTCCAACAATTTCGCGATCTATTACGAACT
This sequence comes from Amiota communis, assembly GCA_037043315.1. NCBI lineage: Eukaryota > Metazoa > Arthropoda > Insecta > Diptera > Drosophilidae > Amiota > Amiota communis. The sequence continues at coordinate 29,349 of JBAMAV010000686.1, forward strand.
GAGTTGCTCCAAAGACTCCGTTATAGTAGATGAGGCCGAACTCTCCTTATAGCGAGGATTGATTGTTAACTGATTGATCGATAACAATGCCTTACTTATAAAGGAGCTCCAAGACTGTATAAGTATAAGAGCAAGGTTGGTCAACCTTGTTGGTTACGTGGGCCGCATTGGAAGAATGAATTGGGCCGTAGGTGCAAAGAAAAAGGTGCCCAATTGGCAAGCAACAACAAAAAAAAAGCGTCTTCTGAAAAAGAGAACTGAGCAGCGTCACTTCGGCTGCATTCGCCGCATTCAGACTTCACTTGGGCCCTGTATATGAGGATAAGGTTGAGAGATTAGCAATACTGTTTTAGAAAATAACCCAGACCAAAATTACAGAGTACATATAACAGTTAATTGACTTAGACTTCACTCATAAAATTTAGACAAAAGTGTAAATTTTTGGAAGCAAATTCTGTGTTTACAAATGACAGCAGAGCATTTAATTTCCATGGTAAAGGTGGAGGCAGGCTATTTAATGGCTTGGTTTGGTGGGGGTGCTGTCGCAACAATGGATCCTTATCAATATAAGAGTCTTAGTAGAACAAAATTTGAAAGATTCGTTCGATAAATTACACTTTGATCTCTTTGAACTCTTACTCACATTTTAAGGGATATGCCTAAGTAGCGAATATTTTTTTTCGGTCAAAAAGCAGTAGATTTCACCTAAAATTTGTTAAAAAGCAGTAAATTGATTTTAGAAAAACAGTATTTTTCGCAGTATAAATATTATTCAAAGAATAATAACAAATCCGAGTCGTCTCCGCTTTCTATCTCAATCTTTCCTTCTGTGGTTGTTGTTTCATATTTGGAGTGCAGACCGACACGTAATTACAGTCTTTTAAATTTTGTGCAAGCATTGTTGGGCGTGCGGCGCAAAAACATTCCTGACTATTGCTTGACATTTTTTGTGCGAACATGAAAACCTTTCCATTTTAAAACATTATCAAAAAATTTTTAGTGCATAATTTAACGACTTGAAACTGTGTTTAGAATTTACCACATGATATGTCCACACTCCTTCCATTGCTGCTTGTTCTGCATCCAAATCCGAACGAACAAGTGATTTCATAGATACCCCGGTAGAAGCGGCATTCTGAGTATCTTGATGTTTTTTTGTTTTCATTTGTCTAACAATGTCTACGTTACCACCAGACGCTTACTTTCACTTTTTGTTTTTTCAAGAAACCTTTAGTTTTCACGAAGTTTTAAATTAAATGAGTTTTTCCTTTCCCTCTTGTTTTTTTAATATTAAAAAACCTTTTTTCAATTAAAAAACTTATTATAAAATATCTTTATTTATGTATGTAAGCACACAGAACAACAACCGACTATAAATCTCCTTGCTTTGCAAAAATCAATACTATTGCTGATGATGAGGGTAGGGTAAAAACGTTCGTCTGTGCCGTTTGATGATGTTTTTGTTGTTGTCTCATTACTGTTTTTATATCTTCTCTTTTGCACACATGACTATTTTTACGAATTGATAAAACAAATGTTCAAAAACATTTTCGTTGATTTTTTGATGTTTCCAAATGCAGTATTTTAAGCAAAAAAACAGTATGCGGTTTTCGAGTATAAAAAACAGTATAGATACGTTCCTTAGATATGCCCCATGACACTTGTACACACCACCTCAAAGCTCACACTTATCTTAATTGAGCTTACATATTTGTAAGATGCTGCTACGCTTCAATTAAGGAAAACAACATGACATTAATAGTAGTAGTAGTAGTAGTAGTACTTCTTTTTATTCATCTTTTCGTAATATATACATAGGTTAAGATTAAAATTAACTTAATTCATACATACAACGAGGGGTGATTTTTCAGCATGGCTGTTAGCCGTTAGCTGAATTCTGATATTAAAAAGTTTCTATAATTTAATATTGTAGATATATAGCTTGCTAGAGTCTTCCAACTGATTTCATGGTCATCGTTTAATATGTTTACCAGCTCATTTTGCTCAATTGAATTTTTCTTAAAATGTGACACCCTAAATTCATTTAAAACAGGGCATCTTGATATGAAGTGCGTCAATGGTTGACATATCTTGTGCGAAACGATTTGCATTTAGTGGTAATATGTCGCAGCGTACTTTTATTATCATCGTTATTTCACTTTGTGTTAGGTTGGCTTTAAAATATTTTTCTCCAGCTGCTGGTTGCAGGTATTTATAAAAGCGGTTTGTGCTACCTGCTACTTTTTCCATCATTGTACTTATATTATACTTCTAATGCCTCAATGAGCTGATTGCAACGATTCCACCAGTCTTCTTCTATCTCAGCATTCCATTGAAAACTTATATTGTGTTCTACTCCCAGCTGATTAAATTTATTTGCCCACCCAACGTTTCTTCTTAGAGTAGCTTTGGACAACTTATGAGGCAATCTATCTGCGTTATATGACAGTAAAGTCTTTGTTGAGATGTATTGCATATGCAGACCTAATATATAGAAGTGACTGTCTTCAGTACCAGTTTCCAACGACAATGCATAGTTTGGGATTGTGTCCGGTAGCCTCAGCACTCTTTTCAAGAAATACCGCTGGAACTTGTTTACCTCTTCCGGCATTGTGTATCCCCAAACCTGTGCTGTATACGCTTGGATTGACCTGCAAACTGCCAAAAATAGCTTCCATTTTGATGCCAATGTGATTTCGCTTTTGCCTAGGAAATTACGCCCTGTCGAGTTAATGCTGTTTTTTGCTTGCTCAATTCGGTTGTTGATGTGTTTGGTGAAAGACATCTTTGGTGTGAGAATTACACCAAGGTAACAGTACTCTGACGTTATCTTCACTGGTTCTTGCTTGTAAGTCCACATTTCTTGGGCCGAAAGTCAACCTCCCGTTCTGAACACCATTATTGCTGACTTCATTAGGGGTACTTCCATACTCTACTTTAAACAATAATCCTCTAACTTATATATAATTGATTGGAGTACATTCATATCATCAGCTAGTAGTACTATATCATCCGAGTACATTAACACTCTTATGTTTGTCCCATCAATATTTAGACCACCTTCCAAATTGTTGTGGATATCATTAAGATATAAAATAAACAGCAACGGCGACAGTAGACAAACTTGTTTTACCCCGGAATAAGTATCAAAAACATTTGACATTTCATCACCCTTCCATACCGCATATATGGTGTCTTTGTAGATATCTTCTATTACTCTTAACATTTTTGTTGAAAGGCCAATCTCATTCAGCTTGTATCTGGGCACCTTATCAAAAGCAGACTTGAAGTCAACAAAGAAGGCGTAAACTTTTTTGTTTTCCGCTAATACTTGACAGGTTGTTTATGTTATCCACCGTTGAGTATCCCCTTCTAAAGCCTGCTTGGAATTCGTTAATGATGTTATACTGCTCTGCCCATTTGTAGATTGGCTCATTTAGCACACCCATGAACACTTTTGCGATGGTATTCATAAAAGCTATTCTTCTATTTATAGTTATTTACCATATTTGGATCTCCTTTTTTAAATATCGGGAACAGAATTGTATTTAAAAATGTACTGTCCATATATTTCCTGTTTCGAGTATAACGTTGTAAGCTCTGGTTAACTCCTCTAAGAACTCGCTGGTTACATTTTTGACAAATTCATAAGGTATCCTATCCATTCCAGGGGCCTTGTTATTTTTTGACTTTTTTAAAACCTGATGAATATTGGATATTTGTATAGCACTATCTAGGATGTCATGAGATTGATATCGTTGGCTTAATGGATTTCACAGAATTCTTGGGTAGGATTTAAGAGGGTTGCAAAGTAATGTTTAAACTGTTCTGCCGATAAATTTACTCCAGTTTTAAAAGTTTGCCCTCTTATTTCATTTGCATCTGTCCACCAAACTGAGGAGTCTTTAATATGGTTTATCTTCTGTTTCATCCTTTTAAGATATTCAAGTTTGGCCTGCCCACACACATTTCTATAGACTTGAATGGCTCTTTAATAGTGAGACTTGTCACTTTCATTATTTGTTCTTTTAAATTTGTTTAGTGCTTCAAATGATTTTATGCGCGCTTTATGACATTTAAAATTATACCACTTCTGTTTAAAAATTTCTTTTGTGCCACTCTGTATCTCCACTGAGTTCCTGATAACTTCAACCAGCTAGGGTAAGGTCTGTGTGTTATTTTCTTCCTTTAGGGGACATTACTAGTACTTCAATTGTAAAAGAAAGGCTTGCAGAAGAATGGCAACAAATTGAGATGTAAAATGTAGTTGAATCAATGTCCTCCTAGAAGCTTGTAGGCAGTAATAGTTGTGGGCCAAAACTAATCATTTCTCTACAATAAAGGAGTTTCTATTTTATAGGAAATTGTATAGGGAAATTATATAGACAGACAACTCATAGTAACAACTTCAACAATATACACATAGTGTCAAAAGTGAGCGAGTAACGCTGCTTTAAGAGACTCTTTGCCGGTTATATTTTTGTTTTTTCGAATTTGTCGGTCCAAATATTCCCATATATGCTCAATTGGGTTGAGATCTGGAGATTTTACGGTTTGCGCCTTCTTTGGACATGGTTCGCCTTTCAAAATCCACTGTTTTGATTGTTCTTTCGTTTCGGGAACTACACGGTGAATCCATGTTTCATCTACAGTCACAAACCGACGAAAAAACTCATTCGGATTACGTTGCATGAGCAACAACAGAGCTTTAGAGGCAACCACCCTATTGCGTTTATTGTCGACTGTGAGCAAACACGGCACCCATCAAACAATTTTTCATGTAAAATAGAAATGACGCTACCTTTTGATATCCCTGTAACCTCAACTATCTCACTCAACTTTAATCTTCAATCACTTAACACCATATCATGGATTTTATTGATCATTTCTGGCATAGTCACCTCTACAGGGCGTCCTGAGCGTGGTTCATCCTTTGTTGATGTATGACCACGTTTAAATTCATTTAGCCAGTTAAAAATAGTTGCAAGTGAAGGAGCAGATGTGCCGTGAACTGAATCCAACTCATTTTTTATTTCCTTTGCTGTTAAGCCTTTTATAGGAAAATGTTTAATAACAGATCTAAACTCAACAACTCAACCAATCTGGCTGAAACTTCACAGCATACCTAGACGGTAGTGATGCTGCATGAAAACGGACCGTTTACAGTAATAGTCGCGCTATCTGTTGGATTTTCTAAGGACTTATTGACCAATCCTCGTACTACATTCATTCATTTATTTTTATTTCTCTTAAGATTTTCATAATCACCTTTATTTAGTTGAAAATGAATTGTTGATATGATTCTTAATATGATTCTAATCGTAATCTTGATTTTTCTTGCAGTTATCAAAATGTTTTGAAAACAATTCGGGAGCTCTTTGATCAAGTGGACTTTATTATATGCTCAGGCGGTGTTTCAATGGGCGACAAGGATTACATTAAACAAGTGTTGATGAAACTTAATTTTCAATTGCATATTGGACGTGTTAATATGAAACCAGGGTTAGTAAAATATGATATCCACATATATTGTATCTACAACTCGTATTTCTTTGTGCAGAAAACCATTTACATTTGCTACTAACAAGGCCAAAAAATATTTCTTTGGTTTGCCTGGTAATCCAGTATCGGCATTTGTGACATTCCATTTGTTTACTTTGCCAGCATTACGTTGGTATGAGGGTGTGAAACGCGACAAATGCGGTCTAGCAATCATAAATGTGAAGGTAAGTTTTAGCAATTTACAGTATAGTATTTCTTAAGTATTGGTATATCTTGAAAAGATCTTATGTGTCTTATCAAAATTATCAATTTGAGTGTGTTGTTCTGTTCTTCAAGAAATTATTATTGATAGTGTGAATAGTATGTACATATACATATATTGTAGATAAATACTAATATGTTGTGGTGTGAGGGCCACCCAAAAAATCCAATATTATTCACTATGATCACAATGACAATGCCAATGACGGAGAGAAGTTCTTATGTACATATTCAAACTGATCGAAAAGACCCATTGTTTTGTTTTCTGTAAAATTGAACAAAATTGCACAGAAAAACTACGCACACGGTAGGTAGGTTTGAGACGGAGTGTTTTGGCGGTAGTATCAGCGTGGCTAATGTTATTGAAAGACTTGACTAGACGAGCGGACTGCTAGATGGTAGCTGATGCTATAGTCATTCGATCGTATAATGTAGTTGAGTTGGTACTATTCGATCCTATCGATCCAAGTGTTTGGATTCGCAACGACTGATTCCGATCTGGTGAAGCATGTACGATATGTTTTTTTTTTTTTTTATATTCCTTGTAAACTCCTAGTTGGAGCATAGGGCCTCAACAATGCTTTTCCATCGCATACGATTCTGGGCTATTGTTTTAGCACCATCCCATGGGGTGTTAACATCAGCTAGTTCCTGCAAGTTTAATATTCTCCAAGTGTTTTTTGGCCGTCCGCGGCTTCTGCTCCCTTGCGGATTCCATTCGAGCGACAATCCTATGATGCTTTTTGGCGGCTTTCTTAGCGTGTGGTCAATCCAGCGCCACTTCCTACGCTTAATCTGTTTCAGTATAGATTCCTCATTTGTTAGATGCCATAGTGCCTCGTTGGAAATATTCTTAGGCCAGCCATGCTTCCGTATAGCACCGTCCTTGCTTTGCTCAACTTGCAGTTAACATCCGCTTCAGCTCCTCCGTCTGTTGATATTGTGCAACCGAGGTAACAGAAGCTTTCTACGAAATCAATCGCACAGCCGTCAATCATTATATGACTCATGGCTTTAGTCTGTGCAATATTTATCTCCAGTCCGACGGTGCGTGCTAGCGCGACTAAGTTGCTCGTCTTCGCTTGCATATCGGAGAATTTGTGCGAGAGGAGACAAATGTCATCGGCGAAGTCCAAGTCCTCAAAATGCCGTGTGAGATTCCACATAATGCCAGTTCTCTTCTGCTGGGTGAAGCTGTTCATCACGTCATCCAACACGATGGCGAAGAGGAGCGTGGATAGAGGGCAGCCTTGCCGTACACCAGTGTTGGTGTGATGCTGCCATTGTGAAGAACTGCCAGCTCAGGGTTCTCGTACAGCGCTATTATGAGTCGGATTAGCTTCAGGGGGACTCCTTTTCTATTCAGGGCCAGCCAGATGCAGTTACGCTTAAGTGTGTCGAATGCTTTCTTGAAGTCGATGAATAGCTTGTAAACCGGGGAGCACCATTCAATCGGTTGTTCGACGATGATATGAAGTGTGTTTGTTTGTTCATCACAACTACGTTCGGGGCGAAATGTAGCCTCTTTGTCCCTTAAAGATCACCCTTTTTTGGAAGCTTTACGATGATGCCCTTCGTCCAAGAGGAAGGTAGCTATTCGCTGTCCCAAACAGCAGAGATGTGCTGATGCAGAATTTCAGCTGATGTTTGTGGGTCGGCCGTCAGCAATTCAGGCTGGTTTTAGCTTCTTAATTACATCCCTATGCTTGGGCAGGTACTTGGTATTGTGTTGTTGGCTCTGATGTTGTCGAATTGGCGGCTAGTATCCTCGCTGAGCGTGGTGTTGCTGATTGCTTCGAAGTGTGCTGTCCATCTCTGCATTTGCTCATCGCTACTCGTTAGTAAAGTGCCACTTAGATCTCTTATTAGCTGGTTTGTACGATATGTTATGTTTTGAATGGCGCGAGCAGATTTTAATAGATCTGATGAGATTGCATATGGTTTCGACTGAAAGTTGTGGGTTCCCGAAACTCTAACCAAATGACCTGATAAGCAATGCGGCGAAAACTCTTCATCAGTTGAAGCGAATGTCTGGAATGGTATATCAGTGTACCTTTGCGATTACAGGAATAGTGTTAAGTGTAAGCCAGCGAACACAATACTTAAAGCAGGTATAGGCGTAGAGGTGGTGACGGAGAGGCCTTCCAAAAAGGAAAACATTTGAGGTTGGCAGTATATGCATGTTTCCCAAAGTAGTAATGCTGCTTATCAAGTGAATTGAACTGAGTGTGCTGAATGCTATTCGAGGATATGTAATTATATGGAAGATGATGACCATCGAGGCTGGGATCTGTCCACTGTTGTCTGATCACGTTGTCACAGCCCTAAATTGCACGACTCTTTTCTGGGTCAGGAAATTTATAGGCACAAAGTCTTTAGGTACTTACTTACTGACTTTTGGGTATAAATTTGAATTTTTGTGTTGTCATTTCTTAACATATTCAAATGCAATTGAATCACGACTCGATTTGAATATTGTAATACATATAAGTATGCAGATGTGATGAATGGGAATTCTAATTTTATTATTTGATTTTTTTTATAGATTAAAAATGGCAAGATACCACTAGATTGGCGTCCAGAATATGCTCGTGCAACAGTAACAAGTGTGCGGGGCCAACTCTATGCTTCAATTACTGGTGATCAAGTAAGTTGTAAATTGTGTTTTTTTTTTTTAAATAAAATGAATAATTGATTTTATTTCAATTGCTTAGGTAAGCAGCCGTTTACAAAGTATTTGCGGAGCCGATGTACTCGTTCATTTACCACCTTATTCTGGTGAGCAAACATGCGTTATGGAAGGCGATGTATTACAGGCATCTGTTCTTCGAATGGATTTCATTTCAAAATATGAATGAAAATATACCTACAATTTATTATACATTCATCATATTTATTTAAAATAAGATCTTTGCTACATTGAATGACTTAATGAAAAATAAAATATGACGAAGAACAACGTTCCTGTACGACATATCATTACCATTACAATAACTATTTTCCTTATTTGCATTTGTTTTTGGTTTTTGGCATATTTTTTTTCTTCAAATTTTTATTTTCTTATTTCAACAACTTGGAATTTTTAGGGTTTTGTTTCTAAATATATAAGTAAATACAACAACAAAGACAAAAAGAAATAAAAATACAATTTTTTGAAAATTATAATAATAAAAGAATAAGAAAGAACTTGGGGAGTAGTATATCCTCATTAAAAATAATAATAATAATAATAATAATGATAATATTGTTTTATTAGTTTGTATTACAAAAGATTAAGAATAAATTGAATTTTTGATTTACATAAATAAAATAATAATGTTTTCATTAATGCACATTAAATTGGTATACCTGGTATATTGGGTTTGTTATGTAATAAACTCGGAAATTATGGAAAAATCATTACATGAATTACATGAATTTGTGAGTGCATATTTTCTAAAAATACGTATCTCTTGTTTGATGAACATTTTGAGTCTATTAAGTAGGTTGAAAACAGAACCAAGTTGTAACCTAAAGCCTATGATTAAATTAGTTTAATCTGGTAAAATAATCAATCAATTTGTATGATAAAATGCTGAAATTTAGCAAAGAGTGTTGTTTGCATAGCTCCATTAATTTGAATCTTTCGATTGAAAGACATAGCAACCAGCCATCATAGTATAGTTTATGTAATTTTCTTAGATTTCACGGGAGCGAATAGTATTATAAGTTTGTCATGAAGTTTTGTAACAAACAGAAGGAGACATCGCATATCCCATAAAGTATATATATTCTTGATCAGCTCGTTGAGACGAGTTGATTTAGCCATGTCCCTTTGTCCGTCTGTATGTAAGCAAACTTGACCCTCATATTTTGAGCTATAGAGCTGAAATTTTGCACATATGTCGGAATGGGACCACTAGGGGGGTACCTCCAATACAAACCCAAATTTAAAATAATATTCTTATTAGAAAAACTTTTTTGTTTTTGGACTTATGAAACTGAAATTTGGACATTATAAGTTTCTGATCCATATTCATCTAGCATGTACATTCCAAGATCCTAGGGTTACCAGGAGGGGTACCTCCCCTTCAAAACCAAATTCAAATTTATGTTCTTATTAGAAAAAAGTGTTTGTTTTTTCATTTATCGAACTGAAATTTAGACAATATAAGTTTCTAATCCATGGTCACCAACCATGTAAATTTCATGATCTTACTATTACCAGGAGGGGTACCTACCATACAAATCCAAATTCAAATTAATGTTCTTATTAGACAAAATTTTTTGTTGTTTCATTTATCGAACTGAAATTTGGATACTATAAGTTTCTGATCCATTTTCACCTACCATGTAAATTTCAAGATCCTAGGGTTACCAGGAGGGGTACCTCCCATACAAATCCAAATTCAAATTAATGCTCTTATTAGATAATTTTTTTGTTTTTTGATTTATGGATCTGAAATTTGGACATTATAAGTTTCTGATCCATGTTCACCAACCATGTAAATTTCATGATCTTACTATTACCAGGAGGGGTACCTACCATACAAATCCAAATTCAAATTAATGTTCTTATTAGACAAAATTTTTTGTTGTTTCATTTATCGAACTGAAATTTGGATACTATAAGTTTCTAATCCATTTTCACCAACCATGTAAATTTCAAGATCCTAGGGTTACCAGGAGGGGTACCTCCGATACAAACCCTAATTTAATGACAAACTTATAAAGAGTAAAAGTAAAAAACTGTATTTTTCATTATACAATATCATGTTTTATATTGTGTAAAAATTTCCGCTTGAGATGAGAGTATTTCTTCTATAATTAGACAATTTCCATGTAAATTGAAATCTTTTATTGCGATTTTCTCGAAATACTTTTTTTTGAGTTATGACTGTTTAGGTAAACATGTGCAATATGTGATAGTGATGTGGCAAATGTTACTTACTACTATGACTTAGAGGGGCGTTAAAATCTGATCTGCAACTTTAAAAGACAACTTTATCTACTTCGAATCATGACTTTAAGCTAGTACTATTTAAACACCACTCCACAATTGTAAAGTAGAGTGGGTCGTTTTAACACTTTTTTTTAGGTGGAATCGCTATACCCGGCAAAAGTTGTCTACCCATGTGGACATTACGTGTGCAAAATTTATTTTGGAATCCGATAATATCTTCTGTTGGAACTATGGCGTGAAAGTTTTGAGATTTGCCCGAAAAAAACACTATAATTAGCAAGATACGCATGCTTTACTTTTCGACTTTTTTTTATCATTGCGGTAAGGTCAGACATATCAAAAATAGAAGTTTATCTATTAAATGACGGTTCTGTGACCGCAGTGAGTCATTACTTGACCCCTCCCCCCCTTGGGAAAAGGAAATAGTACAAAATACAGTATCATTACATTTCTGCAATATTGGGCATTCCATCATCTGAAGCTGTTATATTAAAAATTCAATGTAAAGGAGCCATAACATTACCATATGCGACCCATGCTTCGGGATACGGATATTATCCCAAATACAACTTGAAATTAAGTTTGTCGTACATTTCAACCTAAATTTAATCGCAATGCTTATAAAATATGAGATTCAAAAATACTAAGCCCATATTGTACCTATTTTATAAATGCTTGCTTTAAATGAACCCCCTCAAATCATGATAGATAATTTTACAATTTTAATTATAGGAACGAGCTAAGCTATATGACATTATTTTTTGTGATAAAATTAAAATTAGAGTTCATAACCTTTAATTTGGTATGCGGATTCGATTGGTTTCATAGCAATTTTAGGATATAAGAGATCGTCAATTGTGCTGGAAGTACTATACATAAAGTGACCATATGTCCCGTTTTGAACGCGACCGTCCCTTTTTTAGGTGTTCCGTCCCGGTGTCCCCGAATAAAGCTTCGGGACGCAATATTGTCCCGTTTTCCTAATTATCTAGTTCACGAGTTGAAAAACATAATAATTCCTACTACAGCTAAATAAAATATAGTATATGCGATAGTTTATTGGATTTGTAATGACGTCTAGAAAAATTTGCTGTGATAACTAAGTGAAGTTTTTTTGTTTTGGGATCTTATTTAACTATGCCGAAACATAAGTACAAGCAAAATACCCATTTATTAAGCTAATAAATACTCCTTCGGGTGTCAGATGCGAAAATTGTCCCACAGAATTTAGTGTGTCCCATGAGGTGCTGGTGATATTGAACAGTATTTTAAGTCTGAAAAACAAAAAAAATTCAAGTTCTTCAATGTTAAAATTTTTGAAAAAAGTGGGTATCCCAACTTTAAATGATTTGGATATCACCGTGGTGGAAGGGCCTATCACACGATACAAGAAAACCACAGTTTTCGATCCAATGATTGTGCTTAGAAATTAATCCAATCATGTTTTGATCAGAATTACAGAAACGTAAATGTTTTGGTGCGTAGAGCGATCAAAGAATTAAAAGATCATCTTGGTAAATCCAACTTTATTACAATTTTAACCGATGCTTTAAGCCACAGTAACAAGAATATACATATCCTAGTTTATCTAGCCGGTTAAACCTTTGATATCATTGTCAATTATTTAGTTCAAGTGTTATCAGATAATAGTTTGACTGCAAAGGTCGAGGCATTCTGTGGAAACAATGTCGATGTCAATATATTGGGGGCGTGTTTCGACGAGGAACTAATAATATTTTAGTGAAATTACAATCATCTCTGGAAAAAACATTAATAGGCATTTTAATTCACAACGCAATAAAATCTGCTACAGATGGCCATTGGTCAACCAGTAGATTACGAACGCATTATTGTAAAGATGTCCCGTTTTGAGTAAAAAAAAAAATGGTCACGTTAACTAGAGCTTAGAACGCTGGTAGTCAGTTGAGTATGATGATGATGATGATGTATAGAAGTATCAGCATCCTACAAATTTGAATGTACAATACACGTAAGAAGAATTGATTCATATGATTTTTATGTATTACAATACTAATAAAATGTAGATGAGGTTGGGGAACTTTACTCTAAGGACTAAGGACTGACAATGTTGAACAATGAATCCACAATAGTTGAACTTTTGGCTATGTCAAGCAAACTTTGATGGTGGATGATGGTTTCCATTTCATTTAATAGGTTTATATTTTTGTGTGTTCTTTTCTATACTTGTTAGAACAAAAAAAAGTTCCAAATCGAGTCCAGACTTATTGGATTTAAGCATTCATAAATTTATCAAATTTATTTAGCAAAACAAATAATGCCCCTGACGCTCTGATGTTCAATAAAAAATTACGTTGTTAAAAACAAAATTGAATCAAACTTATAAGAATATACTCTGCTAGTTGAAAGATAACAATGCGCCAAAATATTATTTATTGGGAATTAATGTTGAATAGACAAGAAGACAACACGAATTTCTACTTCTAGTACGTAATAAGTATGTATTTGTATAAAGAAACCCTGCAGTATGAATCACTGCTACAAAACTTTTTCAAAGCTAGTCCAAAAATCTGGTTCTAACATGGCGATGTCATTGGAAGGGGCATTACCGTCACTTTTACTGCCACCACTTTCATTACCGTTCTTCAGTAGTGTCATCAGTCATTGCCATCCCTGCATTTCCTATGACTAGTGAATTCACTTGCCACCAGTAATGCGAAAAGGGGCTGCTGACTTACTATGAAAACGCGCACTTACTGGTTCACGTCTGCATAACCTGGGACTAGTGAATTTACTAATCACCAGGTAATAAGATAGAGGGCTCGTGAATTACTATCGAAATGGGGTGTATTGCCACCAAGCATACAGCAGGGAAGTTTAAGGCTCAAGAATTAATGTAATTGTAAAGGGAATGATACTACCCAACTAGCATTTAGATGATTGATTTTTCGATACTCATCTAACTAATTCATTTTTGACTTCTTTAGGTGATTAAAAATTGAGTTTTCAAATAGTTACTTGCACCCGGCCTGTAAGGAAAGAAATAGATAGAAAAAATTAAATTTTTTTTTACCAAGTTATTGTTTGAATCAGAACTGAAGACATCTAGGTTGCTGTCCAAATTTTTTCATTACATTGTCAATAAATTCAGTGTCCTTCTCTACTCTTTTACTGTGAACACTGAGCATGCACAGGCTTATTTTCACGTCTCCCATCGTTTAGCGATTTCACGACATGTCGTAACATGCTAAATACGTATACTTACAATGCTCCATGTTGTTGCTGGAATAGTTAAATAAATTTAGATTACCTCACATACCGCTGGATAAAACGGAATAGCTTGAGCAATTACATTTGCGTATTCAACAACAGATTCATTTAAAACCGCATTATTTGCTTCATTTGTCTTTATCATCTCGTACCATGTGGTAGCTTCAGCAAAAAATTATGTAAAAGATCTCTATAGAGGTGCTGTATATCTTCTGCTATCGCAAAAAATACTAATTTGTCTAATTTTCTCTCTTGTGTGTTAAAAAAAAATCGATTTTGTAGTGAAGAAATAGTAGAATTTAAGTATGGGATAAATATAGATATTCTGAAAAATTCTTCCAGATTTGCTGATGGTTGATTTGATCTGTAAGTATGTTTTGGCAATACTCGAGGACGCTTAAATTCAACATCCAGTTTTTCACAAATTTTTTGATCTTTCTCGAAAACGAGATTGAAGCACATCCGTTAATTTATTTACGTGCCTTTATATTCATATTTACTTCTTGTAATTGATTGCACACGGGTTCACGGGTACGCTTTGGTTTTCGTTTTAGAGTTTGCTGTGTCCTGCGGAAGTTCTTCTAAAACGTGTGCAATAGTCAGAAAGTTTTCAGTAAATTTTTTGATACTTTTGTACTTTGCTGTCCAACGCGTTTCACAAAATAAAGGTATATTTGGATTTTTATACCACCCCAAAGGTGTCTCTCTAAAATAATGTATAATGTCCTTTGTATTCCCACCAGTATTTCTCACTTCACTAATAGTATTCACAAGACACTACTTTTATATTCATCTGAAGCAGCTACAATTATTAATGTTGGTTTAGAAAATATCCCTATACTCGTAATTGTAGATTTTCCCAAAGAATCATCAGCGCTTATAAATTGTCATAAAGAAAAATTTGTAGATGCAGATGCATCTCCCTGAAAGTAATCATGGTGGCGCCCATGGGAATAATCAAATATGTATGTCTATTCTTTATAATTAAAAATTGATAATATTTTTTCCATCATGTAGTTAGTCAAAAGGATCAGTCAAATAGTATGTCTCTTCTTTATGATTAAAAGCTAATTTTTTTTTTTTTTTTTTTTTAAAGACATTAAAACTAACAAGCAATTTTAAGTGGGCTTAGCTATTGCTCATCATTTTGTTGGGACTCCTGATTGTTTTCCAATCACTTGGATCTAAATATAAGGCTTGAAGCTTCATTATTTATATGAACACTTAGCCTATCCAAATGAGACCTCGCATATTTTTGAATGGTAATTGCGACTGAATCGATGCCAAAATCAATATCAATCTATCGCTGCTACGGACGTACCAAGGTGCATTCACAACACATCCCAGCACTTTGTTCTGGAACCTTTGAATTGACATTATGTTGCTGGAACACAGGTCTAAGTATTTGTTTGTAGTATAATAATACTTTGTTGTAGGTCGATAGCGTATTCCGCCTACCCATGAGCCAATACATTTTTCTGAATTTTAGTTCAAGTTTTTCCTCTTTTTTTCTTTACATGTTCATTTCACTTCAGCTTGGTGTCCATAGTCATCCCTAAGTATTTAGCAGTATTATGGGAGGTATCATATTGTTGTTGTTGTACGAGAAATCAATATGTGTTGATTTTGTTTCATTTAATTTAATGCGCCATGTTGATGATGTCCACTCAAAGATTTCGTTTAATGCGCATTGGAGTTGTTCGTTAGTTTCTTTTTCTGTGCTGCCAACTGATAGTATGGCTGTCAAGTATGATTTTAGAAAGTGATAATATTGTTTGGGTAATAACACTTTAATTTTATTTAATAGGTCATTATGAAAGACCTTGTCAAAAGCTTTTGATACATCAAGGAAGACTGCATAGCATTATTAAAAGCAGATGATATTTTTTCATCATTTGTCTGAGTTCTTTTCCACTATTCTTGGTACAGAAAATTAAAGAGAAATCATTTTTTAGTCATCGGATGATCGAAATATGTTTCTTTGTGTAAATGCGTTCGTTTTCATCACAGAAGAGTATCTATTGATTCTCTTGAACTTGGATGGTTTGATGATAACAATTGTTTTTATAAACAGAAACATATTTTCTTATTTTTCATATCAGTCAGTATAAATTTAAATTATTCATTCAGGTGAAATCAAACAAAAAGTTTACATATTCCCAAATACTTACAACATACAATGAATAGTAAATATAATGAATAGTCATCAATAGTCAATTAATTCTAATATTGCAATTCGTCAATCGAAAGCCATTGGAGTTTTCCCCAATATTGTACAATATTATGAGGATCTCTTAAGAATGATTAAGTATATAATAATCACAAGTCGTTGTAGATAGTTAGATAGTACAATATGGTTATACGAGTATTAATTTCACAATTGTGGAAATTCCATAAAATTCAAATTCAATCAATGAATTTAATTAAACGAAAATCCAATGAATTCTTTACTACAATATATAGTATATATTTTGTATTTTTTTTTGTAAATTTATATCTTCATATCATTTTGAAGTGTAACTAAAAATACTTAAAATTAATTAATAATAAGGGACACAAGTCTCTTTAAGAACTTGTTATTGATAAAATTGTACCCATATATTGTATATATTGTAGAATATTATAAGATACTTCAAGTGGTATTTTTGCTGAAGTCATTAGATTTCTTAATTGACGTCATTAAAATATTATTATTAAATTTGAAAACAAAAATACAAAATAAAAAAAAAAAATATAAATTTATGAAACAAGACAATTTTATAATTTATTATCTTCGACTTCACCAGAGATTAAATACTTAGGAAAACAAAAAATATGGCAAAACAAATGATAAATGTAAAATATAAAAAGAAATTTTTGTTAGCAGATATTTTTATACACGTACCTTTCACAATAAGTAGGTATTCTACTAGAGGTATTATGAATAAATTCATACTTTACAGTTTGAATGATCATACTCGTGTGTACCTTGATGTACAAATTAGTTTTTTGTATTATTACACCAATCAAATACCAAGGAACTTCTAAGACATAGATCTCATACATTGACAGGGGAGAGTATATTATGCTACTATTAAATAAATTTTAATGAATGGTTAATGAGATCGTCGTCTTTGACGTCCACGACGCAGATCACTAGGGTGAAGTCTTTTAAGTCGTCTGCTACAGTTATGGTTAAGGAGTTCGTTGGCAAGTAGATTGTGATGGGATGATCAAGCCGATCGTTATATCTGCTAGTGTGCCTGTTGATTTCCTTCCAAACTGAAGTCATCTGGAGATTATTATGTAGAGTACTCTTTTTAACGAACCATGGCGCATCGGTTTTTTTTTTGATGGCCTTTATTCTGGGTGACTTGAATACGTTTGATTTGCGAGTATACCGTATGTCCAGGATGGCTTGACGATTGCTTTATATAGTGTCAGTTTGGCATTTAAGCTTAATGTGCCAGTTAAGCCTGTTTAGCTTAGTTAAACATGTTGTGGTGACCACATTAATGTGTCATTTCCATGTGAAACGTCTATCCAAATGTATTCCGAGATATCTCACATTATCAGCATAGGGAATGTCAACACCACCCATGTTGACTGTAGGGCCGAAAATTAGTAACCTCTCTTTTTGTATACATACAATCTGTTTCAACAACAATAACAAATGCCAATGCTTGGCATATTTCTACATATGTTGTGTTGTTACAAATCAATTCAATTGTATGAAACCAATTAATAAAGTGTTTAAGGCCCTAGCAGAAATTTCCTGAGAACAGGAGAACGAGACATTTGCCATCACTTATATGGAAATTTGACATTCCGTCCTTAAATATGCCGCTCCTGTTTAGATTCCGTTCGTCAATGAAACTCAATGGGGATACCTGCAATCAAATGCAAAACAACGCTTTTCGAATAAATCGTTACCAGGAAGCAAAAGTACAATATTATCAGTTCATCAGCATAATAAGGTGCTTTCTAAGCACTAGTGTGGGTATATTATTCCCCTAAGGCATATTCGAAATGACATTAAACGTTACAAGGAAGACAACCTTTTTAGCAGACAATAATCTTGACAGTAATCACTATCGTAAGCCGAGTTCAGGAGAATTCTACGAAGGGGAGTTGCAAAGGCATTAGTTGCCAAGCAGAATAGTGTTCTTTTAGTGTATCCTCAACATGTTGATGAAAACGAAATGAGACTTTCTTGTATTAGCTCAGTTAAAGTGAGACTGATTGGACAGTGTCTTATGTCTATCCGACAATAATTGCTGGTATCTTTCGGGATCTATACACTTATATTGCTAGGCTGAGCTCTGCAGATTTTTCCCGAATTTAACTGAGTTGTTAGCTAAGTATATTGTAGCTGATTTAATTTCACTTGAGCGGGGTTTTTAATGGAGACACTTGAATAAGTTGTGATTGGTGGATGGGGAAGCATAAACAAATGTTTATTGGTGGATTTGGTTTTAAGATAAGTTCCAAATGGTCTTTATCTCTGATTGTGGCCAACTACTGGTTTGGTCTCTAATGAGTCATGAAGCCACATTCACAGGATTTGTTAGTTTTGTGATAGTCTAGTGTTTATAGGTGATAGATTGTCAATAAAATTTCCTTTTGTGTATTGCAATAAATTACTTTTAAGTGCATTCAGGCTGACTCTGGCTTAAAGCGCATCAAGGCTGGTGAACCGCAGGGCCTTACACACGTTTATGATAATTTGTTGGTAGCAACTTATGCAGATAACACCGCCACACTTGCGAACTCAACTTCCATTGAAGAAGCGAAATTGACCCAAAGCTATCTACAGTAATTTTTAACAAATAATTTAATTTTAATTATTACAAAATAAAGCGTGGCGCTTGTCCAGTTAGATTGTATGCCTCAAGAATCATTCCTCAGATGAATCATATTCGATACCTAAGTTTGATCCTGAATAAGCGCCTTACTGGGAGCGCCCATGTGAAGTATGTCACAGCTTGTGCTATCAAAATATGAGGAAATTTGACTGGCGTGCTAACATCGAACTGTCACTCAACAATAAATTGATGATGGCCCCAGTTTGGCGATACGGCATTCAAGTATCAGAGACCGCAGCTCCATATAACATCAAAAAATTCCAGGCAACTTGCTGGCAAGATGTCTAAGACATAACATAACTTGCCTTCTGTTGAAAAAGCTGCATCCCAAAGATTTCCTTACCAGGAGATCTTAAAAATAATTTAATATCCTGATGATGATACACATTCGGTTGTTTGGACATTATGATATAAAAATATTATCAAAAAAAAAAAAAAATTAAAAAAAAATTATAATTTTTAATGAATTTTGGACCCCCATGCCATAGATTCTGAAATAGTACATATTGTACTTAGATATAGGAACTCCAACAACAATTTTAAACAAAATTCCAGAGACACTGAGAGACTACGAGTTCGCGAAGACAATTGTCTAATCTTTGTAGTATTTCACCAGTATTTGCTTGCCATTGCACTGATTCGTGTTGATACTGGCGTGTATATAGATTCACTTTTCACAATATCATCATTTGATAAAAGTGACTTGTCTTAACAGTCTGCAACAGATTTGCATTTCCTTTTTTTTTGGGAAAGATAAAGCAACAGCATAAATTTACAACCATATATTATGTTATCACATTTTCATTATCATTTTCAAGAATCACTCTCTTTTGTGGTGTATTTTTCCTTTTATGAGTTGACTACGACACTGGATGTGGTGGATTAAGATTATTTTCTTTTAGACATTGTTTTTGTTGTGCATACAATAAAGAGAAAATTTGTGAAAATTTTCCATTTCCGCTTATCATTTAATTCTATATAAAGAGAGAAAGACAACAACAACAACATGATGTGATGTGATGCACATGCTACTTATACTCGTATTAACTAAGTACACACACAAACATACGACAGCACAATTTTTCCAACCAACAGATAAACCGAGCAACCAAATTCAAAAATTGTATATATCATATAACAAAAGATCGTTTGTTGTCATCTTTAAATGATTTGTACTGATCGATTAGATTGACGATCAATGATCTTGAAATCTATAAAAGATGTGCGCATCTTAGCCGACAAATGTATTTCAGCCCGACTCGCCTTCAATGAGAGTAAAATAATAAGAAAAAGAAAGAAAGAAAGAATTCAAGTGAAATTGGCTTGGAATTGAAACAAGGAAGAATAAATTTTTTTTTTTTTTTTTAATTCAAATTCAAATAAATTGGCAATTGAAATTGTCTCATATAAAGGTAGCATGAGCGTGTACTATTCGAAAACTATAGAATGCCAATGTAGCAATTTAAAGATACAACAACAACAACAACAACAACAACAACAACAACAAAATTTCGATAAATCAGAGTTGTCGATTCCAATTACAATTACAAAACAAGAACAACAATTATATAGAAAAAAACGTGTACGAATTGCTTTCATTTGGCGTTGTTCGATCCTTATCGGTGTGGTTTTTATATTTTATTTATATAATATTCTAACGGATCCTGTAGTGCCAGGAAAAGTTCAAGTTCAAAGTTCAGTGGAAAACACGCGGTTTTTTCATTATGAAAGAACGCGTAAAGATAATGTTTATCATCAAAGTCAACGTCATTTATTGAGTGCTTTTAGTTTTGGCACTTTTGCTAGTCCAGATGCTGGAGATGCTGGTTCCAGTAATCCTAAAAATACTAAAGAGAATTGTACAAAACCGGCGATATTAGATTTCCCATGGGATGGATTCAAACGAGAGGAACGACAACATGGTTGGATTATATTGCATATGCTCATTGCAATATATTTATTTTGGTTATTGGCAGTTGTTTGTGATGAGTATTTTGTACCGGCTATCGAGCATTTATGTCAAAGTAAGTCCATCATATCATCATACACTTACTAGGTACTTATCTATTGTATAATGGAAATTTTTTTTGTAGCTCTTTATTTATCCGCTGATGTAATTGGTGCTACTTTTATGGGTATTGCCACTGCAAGTCCAGAGCTTTTTATGAACCTCATTGGTACATTTGTAACACATGGTGATATTGGTCTTGGTACCACTGTTGGTTCGGCAGTCTTTAATGTCCTTTGTGTACCAGCTGCTTGTGGTATACTCGTTGGTAATTATATAAAGCTCGATTGGGGGCCTATAGTTCGAGACTGTTTATTATATGGCATTGCTGTCTTGGCCTTACTTATAACAATGATTGATGGTCGTATTATGTGGTATGAATCATTGTTTCTCGTGATATGTTATGTTCTCTACATAATCTTCATGATGAATAGTGAACGTGTTATAAGCTATTTCAAGCGTATTGTAAGAAATTGGAAAGGACCAAGCACTTTTCGTCCAGTTAATGAGTTTACACCATTGTTAGTATCATCAAAGTCAAGTCGTTTAGCAGCAAGCAGTCTGGATATTGTTTCAGATGAGGAAAATGCTAATGATGATGCAACAGGTTTGTAGTATTTCATATAGTTGAAAATTATCGTTACCTCTTACATTATCTATATGTTTCTAATTAAGGTTATGCTTTAAGTCCATGGAAACGAGCAGATCCAAATACTTTATGGATTCTACATATCTTACGTTGGCCCATAACATTTTGGCTTTGGTTGACAATACCTGATAGTCGAAGGCATCCACGACTAACGTACTTATCACTGGTAATGTGTGTATTTTGGATAGGTGTTGTCTCCTATATGGTAGCATATGCCATGACTGTTGTTGGTAAGTGTAACAAAAGGTTCTCTTTTGAAATCATCAAATCAATCAGATTGTTGGCATGAGTCAGTAAAAATAGCCTTGAATCTTATGGGTATAAAATTTAAACAATTTTTCAAACAGAATTTGGCTATAACGGTTGTCATGCATGATACTGCAATAGTATAAATCAATCGTTATTGATTATCGCTCTAGTACACTATTGAGTACTTGATATTTATTGAAAAAAAAAATGGAAAAATCAAAATCTTATCTTTATTAGAAATAGAACAGTCGTGTGTTATTTTACCGTAAACCTTATTATAATGCCACCATACACCTCACACTTATCTCTGAAAAATCACTCATTGTTTTTAACTCAATCTCATTCTTTTTTTTTTATAGGCGACACTCTGTATATACCTGATTCTGTAATGGGTCTCACTGTACTTGCTGCCGGTATGAGTGTACCGGAGGCCGTTTCCAGTATGTTAGTAACGCGTCAGGGACGCGGTACTATGGGTGTTAGTAATGCATTGGGTTCAAATACCTTTGCTATATTATTATGTTTGGGTCTGCCGTGGTTTGTTAAAGCCTTCTTTATGCCCGATCATGTCAATGAACCTTGGATAACATTCAATTCGGCTGGTTTGATCTATTCAACAGTTTTTCTCATGACCAGTTTGTTGGGTCTCTTTGTGGCGATTACTATAAATAAGTTTATACTCGATTGGCGTGTTGGCGTGGCATGTCTGCTGATGTATGTTGCGTTTTTGCTTATCGCTGTACCTATGGAAATGAAAAACTATGAATCGACAGTGATGTGTGAAGTCGCTTAGTAAATACTATAATTTTAGTAAATTATTAAACAATTATTATTATTTTTTTTTTTCAATATTTTTTTACAATTAAATATAAGAAGCTTTCTTTGTTGTTCTTCTTGGTGTTTTATACCCGTATACCTAAGGAAATCGAAAATAATACATAAGTACAATAAAAATAACATAACATTTGGTCTTACAAACGCTTTCATAAGCCTAGACATGATTTATTATTACATATGCTATATATTTTTTCTTTCTTTTAAAATGATTATGATTATTTATTTCCGCAATGAAAAATCATGTGTTTATACGTATATTAATAGAATACATAGTAAGTATATGAAACCATGAGTTCTTGTAGTAAGTAAAAGAGAGGAAAATAATTTCAAGTGTGGTGATTTCAATATCAGTGACAAAGAGCTCCAAGGATTATTGGATTCAGACGATACGCAGACATAAGAAATCATGGCAACGCAAATGAAGATCACTCAAAAAGCTGTTTTCGATAGTTTGAGAGACATGGGAAAGTTACAAAAGGTTGGAAAATGGATTCCACACGAACTGGGCGAACGACAGTTGGAAAAGCGAAAAACTGTGTGCAAAATGCTGCTTCAACGCCACGAAAGAAAGGAATTTTTGCATGGAGTTGTGACTGGGGATGAAAAATTGATACATTTTATGCATCCCAAACGCAAAAAACCATGGGTAACGCCGGGATAACCATCAATATCGAGTACAACACATAATCATTTCAAGAAGAAGACAATGCTGTGTGTGTGTGTGGTGGGATCAGAAGAGTGTTGTGTATTATGAGCTTTTAAAGCCTAATGATACAGTTAATCTATATAATTAAACGGCAAACATTGAATTTGTGAGTCAGTTTCTGCTTAAACCACTGAGCCTATTTTAATAAAAAAAATACCAATTGAAAGATATTTTTCGCTAGATGTGTAGTGTATTTTTATCAAAATAGGTCCAGAGGTTTAGGCATAAAAAGGTGTTAAAGAAAACCTCCTTGTAACATCAAACACACAGTCGTTGAAATGTGCGTGAGTGCGCGCAGTAGAATGAGAGAATAGAGAGATGCCTCTCTCTTCTGTTCTATTACTGTACGCTCATTGGTTGTGTGAAGCCGTGTTATAGAGTTTTCGCAAAGAACACTGTTTATAGAGAAGTTATTGTATTTAAACTTTAAAAAATAAATGCTTACTCTAGAATGCGGTCGATTGTGTCAGCCGGAGGCTCCTCTAGTACCAATAAAATGATCAATTTAAAACATGCGTTGATCGAAAAATGGCCAGAATTAGTTAGAAGAAATGGCAAATTCATTTTGTAGCATGACAACGCTCCTGTACATTCGATCAAACTGGTCAAAGACACTATTTCTGCCCTTGGTTGGGAACACTTACCCCATCCGTCAGACTTGGAGTGGGACACGCACAGGCTGAGCAGCATTTAACAACATTTGATTAAGTGGAAGAATGGATTGGGGAATGAATGCATGTTGTGATGAAGAATGAAACTTTCTTTTGGAATGGCATCCATAATAATGGCATGGAAGATGGACAAATGATATATTGATGATATATGTATATTTTTAACCGCCTGACAGTATCATTGCTGTCCAAAAGATTTCTATCTAATTCATATTCATGGTTACTCAGTTTTTCTAAACATTTCTTCGACACTTGGACTACTTCTTCCCAGACAAAAATAATCTTGACGTTGTAATTACTAATACACAATACCAATTGGTTTTAATAAAGTTGGAAAATATCAATATTTGGATTGCTTGTAGGTCTCAAAAGTTGCACGACATATGTCCAGACCGGTTTCAACATTACTTTATACTAGAATAGAATTTCTGTTTCCTATGTACCATATACTCATCTCAGATATAGTACCAGGCAGCCATTACGAGCATCATTCAATAAATTATAACAAATTTACAGTAAGCAATTTTCCCATGTATGTAAGTTGCCAGCATTTTGATAAGTTCATCGTTTTATGTGATTACCAGGTGTCTTCTTCTTCCTTTTTTGTTGCACGCCACACATAATCAAAACAAAAAACAGATATTCGTGTTACTAAAATAGCACTGTGAAGCACAAAACCGAATCATCGTGATACGAGTTACTGTAAAGCGGCTATTAAGAGACAAATCGCTGCAGCTAAAAAACGATTTATTCAATCAATACATAACTTTGGCTATTTTTTAACATATTCCTCAGCAACATTTATATACTTGTCCCATCGTTCTTCAAATTTGTGTATGCCTCTGGCATATAACTCTTCGGGTTGATCTCAAAGCCACTTTTGGACCTGGAATTTAACTTCTTCATTTGATCGAAAATATCTCCCACGTAGGGCATCTTTAAGGGCTCCAAAACAAATCGAAACCGATGAGGCGTGGTCGGGGCTATAGGCGGCATATGGAAGGATATTATTTCAACTGTTGACTGATTTGAAACGTGGTTTCTTTGTGGGCGTTCGTAAGTTGGCTTAGAACTCAACTTGCACAAATGGTGCAATCATCTGCATAGGTTACTGGAGGTGGTAACGGCATCTTAGACATATAGAGCTTAAAAAGCAATGGGGATAAAACACCTTCTTGAGGGACTCCTATTTTTAGATTTCTAAACCACGGTTTCATACCTCTGAACTCAACAAATGACTTTCTACCATGAATGTAGTTTTTTAGCCAGCGTTTGGTGTTAGCGCTCAGTGTGGTATCAAATAGATCTTGCAGTAAAACTGCATGATCGGCAGTGTCGAAGGCTTTCGCCAGATCTCAAGTTACCACAACTGTTCTTTAGCATGGCCTCGCATGGTTGAGTCCATTGGCAATGTGCGTAGTAACCTCACTTAAGGCCGAGGTAGTGCTGTGTGCCGTAGTTGTTGTTGCTGTGATAATCGTGCATTAGCACCAAAATATCGGAGTTTCACGTCAACGCATTGGCTATGAAACTCATCATGGACGTCTTAAGACAGCAGAACGCACTGAAATCCATGAGAAATAAATAGAAGGTGAATTATCCAATTATTTGTGCAACAAACAGCTTTGGTATGGGCGTCAATAAGCCCAATGAACGCTTTGTTGTGCACTGAAAAGTTCCACAAAATGTAGATGCCTATTATCAAGAATCAAGACGTGCTGGATGTGATGGCTTGCAGTCATATTGCCGTCTTTATTACGGTCTCGAAAATGCGAAAACTATAAGGTATCTTCTGCAACTCGCACGATTTTACTTTAACACAAGGATTACGATTGAGATTGAAAAAAAAGAAAAACCAATAAAATAATAATACAAAAAAAAGTGAAAAACTATCTAGCACTTATTAAGGCCTGGTACGACAGAAATTAATAAACAAAATAAAAAGAAAAAAAAAAAGAATTATCCAATTATTTGTGCAGCAAACAGCTTTGGTATGGGCTTCAATAAGCCCAATGAACGCTTTGTTGTGCACTGGAAAGTTCCACAAAATGTAGATGCCTATTATCAAGAATCAAGACGTGCTGGATGTGATGGCTTGCAGTCATATTGCCGTCTTTATTACGGTCTCGAAAATGCGAAAACTATAAGGTATCTTCTGCAACTCGCACGACTTTAATTTATAAAAATATAGCAATAAAGAAAAACCAATAAAATAAAAATACAAAAAAAAATGTGAAAAACTATCTAGCACTTATTAAGGCCTGGTACGACAGAAATTAATAAACAAAATAAAAAGAAAAAAAAATAAGGCAAATTCAAATGAACTTTCAAATAACATTTCTTAAGAGTTTGGTCTCACATCAAGAGAAATAAATGAATAAAATTCAATTCTTTACCACTTGCAGTGCAATATTTGAGAAGAAGAATTATTATTCATTTTATATCATTTATCCTAGAGACCGTAATTGTTATAAGTTTTATTTATTAAATTAAATTATTTTTAATTATTATTTTTGATTTTAAAAATAAAAATTAGTAATGATTGTTATTTTTAATTTAAAAAAAAAAAAAAAATAAAAATCGAAATTAATTTTTAAATTTGAGTGAAAAGGAAAAAAATCATATGTTGTACTTAGTATTGTACTATTTGTGTGATGCCTTTGATTTTGGCTTTGTTAAGTCTCCATGCGATGATGCATTTTCAATATATTTTGATGTGTAGTATTTCTGAACATCTTTTTTGTCATTCAATGGATGACTTTGATCCTTATAAGGACCTTTGTAACTGTAATAAATACAATAGAAAATTTATTTTAAAATTTTTTCAAAAGTTTTTCCTTTTTTTCAATTGCTTACCGAGAATTTAATATAAACCATGCAGTTCCATTAGGAAAAAATGGAATATCAAAAATTGGCATGCTGCGGAGCTCTTGTCTTAGCGATATGGCGACGTCGCCAATTCATAGTTGTCCCATTGCTCTTGCCCAGTTGTTCAAATTAATGATATTAGACTGCAATTCTAAAGGAGTAAGATTTTACTAAAGCTTAAAGGAGTAATCCTATATTTATAGCTTTGAAGGCTATTAGTTTATTTAACTTAAAGCCTTAAAGCATATAATAAAATAATGAAATTAAAAATAATCCACCAATTGAAATAAAAGATAATAATAAACAACAATTTAAATTAAAATTATTAAATTGTATATTAATATTTCAATTATTTTCATAATACTTTAGTATAAAAGCAGAATAACAAATTCGTAAATAAAAATACAAAGTAATTAATGTTGAAATTGTTAAAATTGTTAATAAAAATAATTGATTATTAAAAGAAAGTTGTTGAATAACAATTCATTTTGGTAGAAATCCTAAAAATGGAGGAAGTCCTCCTAAAGATAAAAAATTTATAAATAAAATAAATTTATGAATTATAAAATAAAGAAAATAATTGATTTAAATGAAATCTTTTATAAATATTATATATAAATGTTAAAATTAAAGATAATAAAGAATAAATAAAAATAAATTATTCAAATTGATTCACTAATATTTAATGCTGAAAGTATTCATCCTAAATGATTAATAGAAGAAAAAGCTATTAATTTACGTAATGAGGTTTGATTTAATCCTCCCAGTGCTCCAATGATTACTGATATAATAATTCTAATCATTAATAATTCTTTAATATTTAAGTAAGAAATTAATATTAAAGGTGCAATTTTTTGTCATGTTATTAAAATTAAAGCATTAATTCAAGTTAATCCTTCCATTAAATTTGGAAATCAAAAATGAAAAGGAGCTGCTACTCTTTTTAATAGTAATGAAGATAATAAAATTATTGAAACATAAGATATATTTATTTCAAAATTTATATTATATTTTAATAATATTAAAATAATAGAAAATAATAAAACAGTTGATTCTGAAGCTTGTGTTAGAAAATATTTTAAAGAAGATTCTGTTGATATTAAATTATTATTATCTCTTATTAAGGGGATAAAAGATAATAAATCAATTTCCAGTCCTATTCAAGCTCCCAACCAAGAATTAGATGTAATTGTAATTATTGATCCTATAATTAAAATTATAAAAAATAAAATTTTAGAAGAATTATTAAAAATTAAAAAGAAAAGGATTAAAACCTTTATAAATGGGGTATGAACCCAGTAGCTTTATTAGCTTATCTTTTTATATTTTAGTGTATGATGCACAAAAGTTTTTGATACTTTTAGAAATAGTTTAATTCTGTTAAATATAAATAATAATGAATGTAAAAATTTTACATAATGTACTCTATCAAAGTAACCCTTTTATCAGGCAATTCATTATTAATACAATTTTCATTTAATTTTTTTTTTTTATTTCTTTATTATTAATTTTTTACATAAAAAAATATTTATTTTTTAAATTGTTTTTTTTTTTAATAATTTTATTTAGAACTTAAAAATTTATTATTAAATTATATTTATATATATATATATATATATATATATAATTAAATAGTTTACATATAAAGAAATAAATAAATATATATATATATTTATAAAAAATTAATTATTTTCTTTAATAGAATAAATGTTAGATAAATCTTTATATATAGATTTTGTTAACTATAAATATACCTATTTTTAATTTCTGGTGTTCACATCATGCGAAGGTAAACGTACGCCGCTTGGCATTGGCCTCAACGGCAGCGGACTAATATGCAATGGTTGTGTACTCGACATGATGGATGCAGATGGTGTCGTCACTGTACTTGTGCGCATTAGATAAGTCAAACCCTGAGGAACTGGCGGTACCACAATAGGTATCGGCTTACGCGACGGAAACTACAATGATGCTTGTGTAGTGCTATAAGTTTGGATGTCATCATGTTTGCGCACCTGATCCTCAAGTATCCACAATGGTCTTTCAGTATTTAGATACTGCTTAGTTGTCATCAATTGCCAGAAAACGTAAAGACATATACCTTGCAAATCATTATCACCATCATTACATAGTATAAAGCAAAGTCGAAATTTCAAGAAGTTTGGATACTGATTACTTCTAAACCACGCAACGTATTTTGATACGATTTCCACTGTCATTTAAAGAATTTTCTTAGAAAGGTTTTCATGTTCATAAAGAATTGATTCAACAATAAAAATATTTTATTCATTTTCAGTCATCATACATTTTTGCAAAACCACACACATAAATTTGCTTGCGCTTGTACGTTGTTGTTCTTCTTCTTGAATTTTGTGTGTTGCAGGGCGGGTTTCTAGTACTTATATAATACATAGGATTTAAAAGAAACACGGAGCCTTAAACTTATTGAACGCCAGCTGTACTACTTACATTAGATGTTTTATTTTAGAATTTCTGTCTTTTGATTATCTTTTCTTGATATGAAGTATGAAACACAAAATTGTTGTCTTTTAACTAAATGAATTTAGTATTGTAGTATCGCATAAAACCTGAAAAATATTAATATTATAGGGTTTTTTTCTATTGTGTATGGCAGTATAACTTATTCTGTTGGTCAATTATCTGATTATATGATAAGTTTTGTATACTTTTAAATGTTTTCTATTTATTATTGACCATGAAATTATCTTTGGAACCAAAATATTTCGTTATTCTAACTCAATATACTCTCCATATCAAGTCCAATAACTTATAACTTGTTTTAGCTTGTTTGTTTGTTGTTGTTCAAGTCTTCTATAAAAATATAATATGTATACTTATAACAGCAGTACTGCAGTAGATAAGGCATTAAAAATCACAACATCAACATATCTCGTGATGACGCTAAATTATGATAAGATATTTTGAATTGAAGTGATGGAGCGATACGTTAGTACAATACAATAGTATTGAGAATGGTTCTTTTGTTTTTCCAATTCAATAAAAAAACAAAAATAAAAAATATATATATTAATCTGTGACTATCGACGAGAGTCATTTTTAAAGTGAGTGGAAATATATTAGAGAATTGCTTATCTTTCTTTATCCATGAAAGCCCTTTAAAAATAGTCTTCTTAATGTCCTCTTACTGATAATTATCAATTATAATTGATATCGCTTATTTAAAGTTGTGGTTGTTAGTTCATTTTTTGAATGCTTTAAAACCATCGCTCAACTGAAATCTATCGTGAAGTTTGTCAGATACATATGGTACATACATACTACATGAAAAATGTCACTCTGGATCTCCAAAGGAAAATAATTCAGACAAGTCTAGTTCACCAAAAAATAAGAAGCTAATGGTTATTTTAAGATCGAAAAGTAATAATTTAGCTTGTTTTTTGCTGGCAGACTTGACCAAACTCCATATATTCAAGACTTCTCTGGAGCAAATTGTTTGGAAGAAAACCCATAATAATGTTAATGTTAAATTATTTAAGCCACCAGCTCCAAATAAACTGAATACGTTCAGTGTCGTAGACGCAGCCGTGTGTTTTCCGTGCATTCTTATTTGTTTTTGCTTATACAATGCGCCGTCATTATAAATTTATTAATAACTAGCATACTCGACCCGGCCTCTCACGGCTTGCATCCAATCGAACGGTGATAAATGCCAGACATACTTCCCTTCTTAGCAACACTATATTCTCTCTGTTACAGTTTGAGTATCAACAAAGAACACAGTTTGAGTATGAGATGTGAGCACAGTTTGAGTGAGAATATATAGTTTTGTATTTTTTTTTTGGTCAACTGGCCCGGATATTTCACTTTATCCTGAAAATATCCGGACTAAGTTTTAGTTATCTAGATATAGCCCATGAAAGTCAGTGACAACTTAGCATTCTACTGTACTTTAATGTCATTTGTAAAATCGGATGATTAGTTTCGAAGATTATCTCTAACATCCCATCAAACATTACCTCTTTGTGATATGGAAAGTACGAAACAAATGGCATACATGACTTATAAAGATTTCTGGTAAATGTAAAATCAATACAGATATTGGCCTAGAGTTGTTGTAGATGTATGGTAACTTGAAAACCTCGTCCCTGGGGCCGCGATTGGACCTATTGAGATAACCACAGTTCCTCCGAGATCCTGGTATTCATCAGGAATTCCAAGACAAATCTGCAATTTCAACAGGTTTAGGTGGCGGAATCTTGTCCAGATTAGGCCCTAGCAGTGCGTAGTAAGTACTATTGTTTGATGCTAGTCTTTTGAGTAACATCAAGCAATCTCGAACCAACTTCTAATTGAACTCGGATGCATTGAGTGCTTGTAGTGCAGCCTTGCTGTCACTGTGAATTTATGTGTGCTTATTAGCAGTGGCACACTTTTTGCTGGTTGCCAGGACATAGAGACATCGTGGGCAATTTTGAAGCTGACGAACTAGCCAGAGAAGGGATGTTACGTGAAGATGTAACGTCTTCGGTTGGAATTCCGTTAGCAACAGTGAAGTTCACTGTCAAAAATTTCTACCAAGTAAAATCCAATCCTCTCTGGGTAGAAGAAGGCACTTGCAGCAAAGCTAGGCAAACCTGGTCTAATATGAACAGGAACCGACCCGGTTAGCTGCTAAATCTCGGTAGAATCTCAATAAGGAAGACCATAAACGTACTATCCGGCCATTACGTCATAGGCAAACATGCTGGCAGACTTGGGCTTTCGCATTACGATTTCTGCCGCAGTTGCGGCTCTGAAGGGGAGGAGGAGACTGTGCTTCATGCTTAACCGAGCTATCACTTCTACCAATCAGGGACATAACTAGGTTCATTTCGGAATCCAAATGGATCTCCGGATCGGACTAAGGGGTGCCGTGTCAACTCTTTGCTGGTATCACAACGGGCCATACTCTAACCTAAACTACTATCATTTTCTAGGATGAGCTTTTCCATAAACGACAATGCCTCTTTTTTTATAAATAAGTGGATTTGTGTATCAAGGGCAGCTGTTGGTGCCGACCTCATAGCTACAGTAACATAGACACAAGACAGACGTTGTACCCTTATTATCTTCGATTGAGAGTACTAGATAGATGTAACAATAGCCGTTTACAGCCACAGTAATATTTTTTCTGTCAGTCCCAAATTCGTGCCTATGAGTCTGTTGCTGGTCCACTTAGTTGCCCTAGCCTTGTTAATTATGGATTATAGGTGACAGTTTCAAAAAAGTTTCGCATCAAGTGTGAAGCCTAAGTATTTCATTTCTTTAGAGAAGGATGATTTTTTCCCCAAGTGGAAGAGGTTCCCTAAGTCGAGACTTAATTCTGTTTCCTATGAATATTAAATAAATATTTCAGTTATTACACTAATATTAATCTTCGAGGTTCTTCATAAAATATCGTATTAACTATTGCAGATTTGTAGACCTTCGAGACAATTTTAATAAGTAATAAAATATCTGCATACTGCTTGTCTTTCACCCATTCTCTACAACATACGACATATATATATATGTACGTACCTCGGACTTCCCAACCTTGAGTGGTTGCACTACACTTCTTACATACCTAAGTAGCAGAGGAAACGCAGCCTGATCTATTAATGTGAACTCACAAACATGTACATAATTACACGTATACATGATGGAAAGAAAAATAAGCTATCTATTGGGTTGCTCGGAAAGTAATTTTGTTTCGTCGGAACGTCGGAAATTGTATTTTCCACAGCCAAGATAAAAACACTTAAGCCGCAAATCATTACATATATCTTGGCAATAGATTTGGCAACGCTCGCGTGAAAAATCAATTGATTAAACGCAATAGTCTTTGGTTGGTGTCCTATATGGAAGGAGAAAAGCAGCATTTTCGGCATATTTTACTTTTTTTTTTATAGAAAAGGTAAAAATGTTGTTCAAGCAAGAAAAAAAATTATCCGATGTGTATGGAGAGGATGTGTTTCAATCCGGAAATTTGATATTAAAGATGTACCACGTTCTGAAGGGAAGTTAACGCTGATGAAGACGAAATAATGGAATTAATTCTTAGAAGTTTGGTAATTCACCAATTAGATGTACTGCCACATCCACCATATTCTCAAGATCTCTCTACAAAACTATTTACACGGTAAAACTTTTACTTCAAATGAGGAAGTCAA
Organism: Amiota communis; assembly: GCA_037043315.1. NCBI lineage: Eukaryota > Metazoa > Arthropoda > Insecta > Diptera > Drosophilidae > Amiota > Amiota communis. Next base: position 62,308 of record JBAMAV010000686.1, read on the forward strand.
AAATTTTATGAGCGTGACATCATGCTACTGACAGAAAGATGGCAAAAGGTATTGGATCAGAATGGACAATATATAATTCAATAAAATATATATAAACTATAAGAAAATCGTAAATAAAAATCATAAAAAAAACTCTGACCCTTTACTGATATATGTATACTCGCAGTACGATAAGGGTCAATTAAGTTTCTGAAAATATAAGGAAAGTGAATAAGTATGTATGTGGATTAAAAACTGATTAATCTTTTTATTCTGTAGGTCGATTTTGATGAAATAAACGCTATATGTTGCTCATAATAAAGATTGTTATTTTTCAGAAATTTTGTTTTGAATCCAATAAGCGACTTTTACTTGATGCTTGCACAAAACTCATTCAGTCTACGAAGAGCATGATGAGGTGAATCGATCTACCTTTTTCCATTTGTTCTATATAATCTTTTAGATGCCTGATTCTTGAATAATATAAGATTTAGAAAGCTTAAATTTAGTTTGTGATTATGATGTTGTTTTTATGCAATAGAATAATTGTTTGGATTATTTAATAAAGTATATGGCCATGCTTAATTTGAAAATGACTCTCGACTAAGAAGTAGAAACGCAGAAACATATGTACTTAAGTTCAAGATGGAGAGTTTTGATAAGTAACAACATACTATTCATGAAAACTTATTGTCTTTACACTATTGTATTGTAGTATACTCGTACTCGTATATTATTATTTGTAAGTAAGTAGTACATTATCATAGCCGGGCTGTTATCATTATAATCTGTTAAATTGAAGTACTCGTATTCAAATAGCATGAGTTAGTTAGCTGGTATCTTGATTTTTTACGTGCTTTATGCGTTGTTACTCTTAATGATGATGATGTTGATAAATTTAACTATGTACAACTACTAATCTTAGACCGTCATTCCAAAAACGGAACTTAACAAAATTTCGGTTTTACCGAAGTTTATAGTATACTGTAAATACTAAACATATAGAATTTATTATCTTTAGAGGAGGAGGAATTTTCCCACTAAATCATATATAAATTCAAATATTATAAAAAGACTGATATTGTATGCGCATACCCCCCTAAAAGTTCATATGTAGTTTCATTTGGTGTTCCTGGTCTTTCACGGAAAAAAATATTTAGATTAGATTAGGGGCAAGGCGGGTACCAGAACACTTCGTCCCTGCGGCCGCAAGTGTCCGTAATCACAATTCCTTCGAAATTCTGGTATTCATCAGGAATTTCAAGATTTTCTTCGAATACGAATCATCAATTTCAACTGGTGGCGGAATCTGGTCCATATTAGTTCCTAGCAGTGACAGTTAAAAACTCCTCTTCTTTATTACACAGGTCGCTACAACTGATCTCCATGCTATGTATATGTTTCTGCAATGTAGAAAGAAAGAAAGAAACCTAAGACTATCCGAATACTTGTCCGTGTCAGTCCCAGTAATTTCCGTGTTCTTTTGCGAGATATAGTTGGTAGCTTAGCCACTCTAAAATTCTTCGTGTCTATCCAATAGAGGTGCGATTTCTAATCGAGCCATTGTATGAGTCTATTTTTCGTCGAACTCAAACGCAGAATTATCCAATAAGCACGTTTGCTGGTTATTTCCCGACGAGTTCATTTGCTTTTTCGTGGATCCTCCGTGGTTTTGAACCTGGTTGTAATCTTAACACTGTTTGCCCCCTGCGAACTCTGTGATGAGCGCTCTTTATTACGAGCAAAAACGTTTTGATTGCGCTTGCCCCTATCCAGATCGAAACTGCAGAAAGCTTAACCTATTTGAACTTGTGTTTGTCAATTTTTAAGTGAGGGTAAGCTGTTTTTTTGCCATGAGGACTACTACTTCTTGCAGTAATAAGGGAATTTTGACTAAAACATAGTATTTTATCTGTGCACAGTAAGCAATAAGTAAGTATACGCACAGTATTGTAAGTCTAATTTCATCAATTTTTTTCGTTATCTCATCATACTGATTATTTCCATGGTCCTGTACTCGCTGTGCCTGTGACTTCGTACGCGTGGTATTCGAAATATGTCATTTTATTAGTTTAACACTTAGAAAGTACAGTAATGTTTCTCTGTATACGATATCACAAATGTAGAGCTATTAAAGCATAGAGTTTCCTGGAGTTTTTTACACATGACATAGTGATTGTGCGAAAAACAGCTTTAAATAAAATCTACACCCGCAACACTCAGCGTCTGGGCATGGGCTTTGATAATTGTCATAGCAGCAGAGGAAGACATTTATTTTGTTGGTTGATTTTGATTAAATAAACGCTATACTTTACAGGATGAGTGCTACAATACACCAGTGAAAATTGCATTTAAATCGGTAAAGCCGTTTCTGAGATTAGTGTGCACAAACAAAAGACGTTTACGATTTTATATGTGTATAGATTTGTTGGTGATTATTGATGCTTTTGATGGCAAACCTTAGACCAAAGGCACACTTAGTTTGTTTATAGGGTAAAATAATTCAATTCAAATGGACACAAATTTTATAACTTATCATATGCTTAATGACAATTATGTTATGATGACGATGACCAATTTAATTCAAGATTATACATATGTACCTATACATATGTATGTCAAATAATTGAAATCGAAACATACTATTATGATTATTATTATTTCTGGAATCACAATGAGACCGCAAAAGAAGCAAGAAGAACAGATCAGATCAGTTCAGAAAAGTTCATCAAACTTTAAGTCCTTATATTATTACATATATCCTTAATGTTCTTGAGATGTGGTTGATTTTCTAAGGAACTGTGACGACGACAATGATTCAAAATGTTAAAAATTAAACAATTGAAACTATTTACTAAATTGTTTATTAAAAATCTTATCGTTATACTGACACTGATACATCTGACAATTTATCATTTTAAGCTGAACATTCTTCGATTATTTATGGAGTTATATCATCATCTGTCAGGTGCTACAAACAAATCGTTAACTTTTCAACATAAATATTGTCCCATATACCCACCATGTCTTTCATTCATTAAGATTATGATAATGATGATGAATGATTATAATTATAATTTAGATTATGAAGTTTATGGTATTGTATAAGTATCTTTTACGCACAAAATGTTTACAAGAAAACACAATCTATTATTCTAAGTATAACTGTGTATGATTCACAGTTTGTGTAGAATTTGAATAGAGTTAAGTCGTCTATATTTCAGAGGCACAAGTACTAGGTTAATGTTGGTGGACAATAAATGCAAATCCAAATAAAGAATGAGTGGAAATACAATAAAAAAAATGACAAATTTAAAAAATAATGGATGAATTGGATCAGTTGGGCGATGTGAGCATGATAAGCATTGCCCTATGCCGTTTCATTGAGATCCATGAAGTTTTTTTTTCCATTTCTGGCACTACATACTATTTATATTCATCAGCATGCCTGAGTAGTAGACACTGTCTGTTGTAGAGTGATATTCCAAATAATAATAAAAGACTTCAGTATATAAAAATTTAACCAGTAAAACTAATTGCTAGGGCCTGCGACTCGCGATTAATAACATCTTTGGTCTAAACTTTTATGTTGAAATTTTTAAAGTAATTATACATGTTGGAGATATTTAAGGATGTTGGAGTTTTTCAGAGTTGGGATGAGGTTAGGCAACCAAAGAGTTAAGGTCTAATGCTCCCCAAGTGTTAACAGGAGTCCAGAAGATGGTCTACAGTGAACACGTTTCCGCTGAAAGAGCATGGTGGACGGTCTGATCCATTGAGAGAGTGATGAGGGGTACCCGTGTGTACCCAATTCCGCATGCCTGTCTAGATAAGTTTGAAGGCAGGCAGATTTTCCACATGTTGGGTTGATGAAAGAGTACCGGTGGATAAACTGTCCCTATTCTGTCAATTTCCTCGTATGAAGGTAACAGGTAATGAGGTTCTTAAAATCTTTGGCGCTGATGGGGGGATAAAGGTGTGTGATGGGGTAGTGTTGATTTGCCGGGCTACCATGTCGGCGTATCCGTTTGCGCGTATACTTTGGTGGCTGGGAGCCCAGAAGATTGTGAGTTTGTTGCGGGTTTGAGTGCATATCTTCTGGACTACCTGAATCGTGTGATTATTATGCTCAGTAATTCGGACATATCGAAAGGCGTTCAACATTAGTTGTTTCATAATCATCATGTATCCAGTATTTAACATTTAGAAACAACAAAACGATCACTAAACGTGTTGCTTCAACTAATTTGGACATTTTTAAAGCACATACACACCATCGTAAAATGCTATTTAAATACCTATTATAAGGCAAACAATGTTTATCCAGAACTCATACCACTCCAGTTCCAATCAAACTAATTTCAACATAAAGTCATAAAAGAACCAAACTCTTGCTAATACTCGTATATCCTATTATAAATTTTTTTCATTAATTTATCACTTTCATTATTGAATGACCCTCGTATGTACATACTACACATAAGTAAGCAAACATATGTTGGATATAAACAATCCCATATAAGTACTATATAAAGCTCATATTAACTAAGCAGGAAATGCTCGTACTACTTATCAGTAACAGCGTTGAATCAGAAAAATTAATTCAAGACTCTTCGTTACACGTCATCATTGCGAAGAAATTATTTTTAATGAGACGCTAAGAAAACTGAATTTGAATAAAGTCATTCTAATTTTAACCATAAAAGATCTGAAAAAATTGTATTAATCATTGCGATTGATAAGTTTTATTAACATAGCAATGACAATATGTTTGGATTGATTAAATTTTCTGGAAAAAGCTGCTTAGAGTTCTTGTACAATATGAACTGGGTAGACAAGGATGGAAACCGTATGGCATAAGAAATATAATTTATATTAATTATATGACCATATCATTTACATAACCCATAAACTGTAAGGATAGGACAATAATCGATCAAAATAAACAAATTCACATAATTTAGAGGAATACCATATAACAGATATTAAGGCACATAGGCAAATGTTAAGCTTATGAGATAAAGTTTACCCACGGCATTCAAGAAAATATTGAAATATATTACCAGCCGATATATGTATGTAATCGTATAATAAGTATTATAGTTATGGAATATCGAAGAAGTTCAAATTATGTAATGTCGCAGAGTCGGGTTATAAATACGAGCATATCAAAAAAAAATTATTTTAAAATACGGAATTTAACTGAAATATGATGGTGATTGTTTTTTTGAGATGCGAAGGGAAATGGAACATATTTTAATCACATTCAATATTATTAGTACAAAACTCTTTTTAAATTTTTAAAAATCACACTAAAATTGTCCGATATTATATTATGAGTAAACGCTTGTTTTCCGATCATCAAAATTAAGCAATGTGTAACTATTCGGATGTGATCTGCTGTGGATACCGTAAGTACTGTTTTATTTCATCTTTTTTACGTTTTCGTACCCAAATGAAAGGCAAACGGGACCCTATTACTAAGCATACGCTGTCCGTCCGTCCATCCGCCCGTCTGTCAGGGAGCTCTATCTCATGAGCTGTAATAGGTAGAAAGTTGAAATTCAATTGTGTATAACGACAAATACTAAAATAAAATAAAGTTAAAAAATTAAAAGCGATCCCCATACAAACCCAAATTCAAATAAATGTTCTTATTAAAAAAACTTTTTTGTTTTCTATCTTATCGAACTGAAATTTGGACACAATAAGTGTGTGATCCATATTCACCAACCATGTATATTTCAAGATTCTAGAATTACTAGGAACGGTACCTCCCACACAAGCCCAAATTCAAAAAAATGTTCTTATTATCTTTTGTTTCTCATTTTGGTTAATTTTTTTGTAGCATACTGTTAGGCGATGTTAATTTTTTTTTTGTAGTATACTGTAGGCTTTTACATAACTTCAGACAGAAGTACTACAAGCTTTACGTCCTACGAATTTGCATACATAGTGTTAAAACCTTGTGCGGTGGTACGGAACCCTTTGTGTGCGAGTCCGACGCCCACTTGACCGGAATTTTTAGATTGAAGCACTTTTATGTGCATTGTGGCAGAGTAAACTCAGAAAAATCGTCAGATTTCTGTTTTTAACATTCTATGTGATACTTAATAACATTTAGTGCCTTCAAAAATGTTTAATTTTTGTTTCTAAAAATTGTTTTGTGACATTTCCAGATAGTAATTACGAGTACTGGTCAAATTCTGAGAGTTGTTAATCATCATTATCATCCTTAAATTTGTTCATTCTCAATTATGATTAATTAAATTTCATCCTTTACCCAACGAAAGAGTTTCTCTCTGCAGGGGTGTCCCACGACTACTCTGTGCCTATTTTATTAACATGTACTTACAATAATTACAATTTCCCTAGTTCCGTATTTGTCCGATTTGGCTGTCAGTTACCCTTTTTTGTTGCCTTATATAAAGAATATTCTTGAAATTACAAATAGTAATCTGCTGTATAAAAGTTTGTTGACTCCAAAATTGTTCGATACAAATGGGGTTTACCTATATATACGTATATAAGATGTTATAATTATATTTCTTATTATGTCTAAGGGAAATTGTTTGTTGAATGCCGTCTCCACTCCAAAATTGTACAAATGCCTGAAGTAAAATGATATATATGTAGAGAAAAACAACCAATTATTAATAAAAATCGAAATTGATATAAAATTATATGATTTTAATTGATTTTAAATACATATGTGTAAGTTTCAGAACAGAGCAAAAGTTGTCCGATTGATTCATAGGAGATTGATACATGTAAATAAGGAAAAACCAAAGAGAACATTCATTAAATCTTCTTATCGAGTACCACATTGGTAAATAGAATATTTTGGAATGAATTTGAATTGAAATGCATGATTTCTATGTTTCCTAATGACATCTGATTGAATCAAACAATACAATATACCATATATGGGTACATACATATGGGGACGAGTACCTTATATTGTATATTGATAAGTATTTTGAATCACTTAAATAAGAAAAACGGCACAGTCATACAGTCTTACACAGTCATACGAGTATCTGATACTCTTACCATTGTACAACAGATGAATGACATTGCTTGCAATCGATGGAACATGGAACATACATCCAAATGATTTTATCAGTATCATAGTAGAGAACTAATAAATTAGGAGAGCGTACGTAGAGTTATGAGAGAGTTAAAGCTTAGTGAAAGCGCATCTAAGACCCTTGGAAATGCATGCGCATACATACAAAATTGTAAGTTCAAAGTTATCTCGGGCATTTGTGGTGATTATTTCTTTTGTATTTTGTATTTTGTAGTTTTTTCTTTGTTGCTTTTGCTTTTGTTATTGTAAGTACAACAAATTTTCACGAGCCCAACTAATAAACAAACATCTGTGATCGTCGTCGTCGTTGTCGTCGTCTTTGTGGTCGTTCGTTTGATAACCCGATCTGTGGTAAGTGTTTGGCATAAAGTTACGAGTTAAACGAGAGCCCCAAGTTTGAGCGGGCCCGATTGGATTCGATTCGGTTCGATTTGATTTCGAGTTATTATTAAGACGCATGCTCGCTGGTTGCCTATAATTAGTTGAACGCCACGATTCTAGCAGCGCAGATCGTGTTATATTATCACCGTCGTTGTCGTCGTCATTATCGTTATTGTTCTCGTTGTCGAATTTGATGTTATTGTCGCTGATGTTGAAGTCGTTGGCAACGTCTTTTCGTTTGTAGTCAGTCATATTGTCGTCTCCTCAGTAATACTTGTGTACTTACTTACTTGGTACAAATTATTGTTTTCTACTATAAAAATTCAACCGAAAAATAAAACAAAAAAAAAAATTTAATGTAATTTGTAATTAACAAAACAAAAAAATTATCGTATAATAATTGAAATTAACGGTAAATAATGCGTTCAATATTCGAAAACGAAAACGAAAATTTACAAAAATATTAAACCTAAGCACTACGAATTCCTTCAATCCAAAGAAGAAGATTTTATGTGATATATTTTTTTTTTTTTTTTGGAAAATAAGAAATAATTAAAAGATGAAAATGTTTCTGTAAAAAAACAAAAAAATTAAAATATTAAATTATTAATTAAATTAATTATTAATAATATTTTGAAACATAAAAAATTAATTTGATTTAAAAGAGAGCAGCTCTACAAAAGTGTGTGCAAGGGTCAGTCAGACCTTAGGAAGTTTGAGTGGAAAAATTAAAACAACACAGAGAAATGTTCCTTCCTAAAATGCAGGAAACAAAATATAAAAATTTCCTAAGCATTTCCATTGTAATATTTGTGATTTTATGTTGCGGTTGCTTACAAGAAACATCTGCTGCACCCGGTAAGTACAATAGTAGGTACATAACTTACTACAATCCAACAAAGATACTTAATAAAATACAATAATAATTTATTTAATTATTAATTAATTCATTCAAAATTATTGTGCTTATAATTATAATTAATTATACCTACTACTACATAGTTCAACAATTAGCAAAGTTATTTTGATATATAAAATCTTAGCAGAGAAACAAAAAATAAAAAAAAATAAAAAATAAAAAATTAACAATCAAATCAATTCATTTAATTAAAAACAAAAAAAAAAAACAATCATCAATAAATGAAAGTTGCATAGTTTTAGTTTAAAATTCTTAACTTAAATTTATTTAATTGCATTTTTCTATTTACTCTCACTTTCACTTTTTTACAATTTTAATTAATGAAAGTGAATCTCATCCCTCTCTCATTAGTAGAATAATTTATTTGTATTATTGTTTATTTTAAAACTAAAATCATTTATTGTATTGTGGGATTCATTTATTTAAAAGAAAGATAATCTTAAGTTGATTACTCTACACTTAGTACCTACATATTACTATTAATGGTCATGACCTCCAGAATTTGCGATTTTTAATGATTTTAAGCAATCTATTCCAATGATCGAATGGAAAATTTCCTGGAAATTGCGTCACAGTACTCAGTTTTAAGAGAGGAAAATTTTCGACAATTTTCTTTAAATATTTATTGTGCTCTTTGGATAAATGGACATACATAATTTGAACAAGAAAAGTTCATTACTACTTAATTACCAAAATATACGTATTATTTATAATATTTATTGAATTGAATTGGGTAAGGCCAATAAAACTTAAATGATTTGATCATAATTTTTAGTGATCCAATTACTTTGTATTAAAGATTCATTATTCATGTGTTGGATATTTTTGCCTAAACATGAAGCAATTGAGGGAATGAAGATTTAAATGAATTGAATTGAACTGCTCCTGATTAATTTTGATGTATGTTTTGGTGATTTTTTATACAATATTATATAATATTATGTTTTACAGTTGTGTTAGCACAAGTCAGTATCCTAAACAAGAAAACAATGACCTCCTTTGTGTAAAGAAATTCAATAAGATTGGTCGCAAATCAATTCGACTATGTCATAATCCTTAGCAATCCTTATGAAATCAAATTCAACCTGTTTGGACTTTGCTTTCATTTTCCTACTATATTAGACCTGAAGCACTTTGTTACGCCCCTAACGTAAGAGCCACACAATTCTGGTCAATATTGTAGATGGTGGTTGAAGAGCTCTTTGTAATACATTCTGTGCCGTAAAATATTGTCTACCATATAAAATATTTCTTTACAATACTTTTTGGTACATGACATTTTTGTTTGATTGCGCTTAAACAAATAAATTTGAAGGAACAGGCAACATACAATTGGCCATGCGTGATACATGGGGTTTCACGATAAATCACGCAAACACTCAATGACTGCCCCTGGGATTTATTTGCAATAACAGCAACAATACAAAATTCATAAAGCAGCAAAGCATAAAAACGTAAAATTTAACGAAAAACATAATACTAAAAAAGAGGAATATTAACCTTTAAAAAATGAATAAAGAAGTATGCAATTTGATGTTCAAAAAAAAAAAAAAAAAAAAATGGTTCAGTATATTTTGTAAGGTAAAAAACTGTCTGTATCTGTATCTGCAAAACTACGTCACCTACCGGAGTCCAAATGTAACTAAATTTTATCAAAATCGCTTCAGTCATTCTCGAGTGTGATTCTGTAGATAAATGTGGATAGATGATAGATAGATATTACTACAACTACTGCTACTACTTTACTTCATAAAATTTACAGGATCTTGCTCAGGATATTTGTAAGCGCTCCGCTTCTCCTTATATTCTTCAAAAATCCCCAATCTCAAAAATATTTGCTTGGGTTATCCCATGCAAATCTTTACAATGCAATTTAATAAATTAAAGATGTTCATGCCACAATTAAATCCCTTACTCCAAGATTATAGTATCACAATACAAAATGAGGTTTCTATACCATGTACGAATGCTTCTTAATTTAACTCATCTAGGTACCAAAGCATTATGGAATTTCCGGTAACTTGAAACAAGGACAGCATTTTCATTACATATCAAAGTGGATCATCATTGGAGGGCCAATTAGTAATCTATAAACTATTGTGCGAAAGTAGAACGAAGAGTCAGTATACGATCTGAAAAGAATAGGCGTCAGGTGCATTTTTAAAGTTTCTCAACTTATTAGTTAGAGGTTACAAACCAGAGTTCGCAAATGAGGGTCTGCTTTTATTTCTCACTCTCAGAGGTCAATGATTTGTCTTGTTGCTCAAAAATATATTATCAAAATATTGACTTTATGCCAAAAAGAAAACGCAATTCCGACCAGTGTGCATAGAATAATCGATTGCAGCGCACAAGCAGAGGCACAAACAGGTGCATACTCGCACATACAAAATGATTTTTGAATATTTTTCTCTCATTGAATTTATTGGTGAAAGACAATGAGAGGAACTGGAAAAAGATATGAAGATTTTTTCAGCGATGACAAAAAAATGAAATCTCTTCATTCAAAATCTCATGTCCAACAATTATGCATTTTCTCTTCCAACAATACTATATTTTTTTTTTGGAGAAAATGAAACTGATGAGATTTTTTTGCGAGCTCTGTTAAAAACTGATTGCCATGCAAGTATTTTGATTTAAAATTATTTTGTTGCACAGAAAGAATTTATGCATATTTTTAGTAATTGAAGAATTCAATTACTACAACCTTATCCTAAACCTAAGCTATGATGTTAGTTGGCTATGTTCTTCGGCAAGGAAGATCTGATGGGTGCAATCTCTTGAGCCACCACGTTGTTCGAGATAGTAGTCAACTGTTGTGACTGATGGCCAAGTTATTGGTGTGCCTTGTGCTGTGTTTCTTTATTTCTTCCTTGACATTTCGCACCAGGAGATCTTTGTGAAGGGTGTAGGAAGTAAATCATCAATCAACACACACCAAATCATCGAAAATGTTGTTGTTACTCATGAATAGGAATTCTTTGTTATGCAAAATTAAATGATAAAAATTTTCAAATTTTTTAAATATAAAACAATTGAAAGACTGTTCTTATTGAATTATACACATACTAGTAGTAGTGCATAAGGAATTTGTTATTTCTTTAAGAATCTGATAAATCATTAAATGTTATACAAAAAACACTCACGTCTTTTCCACTTCAAAATTAATCAATTAATCAAAAATTGAAAATAAAACAAACAAAAAAAATTAATCAATCAAGAGAGTTAGGTATATGTATGTCTATCTATATTTTTTCATAAGTACAATATTTATATAGGTACAATATGTGGGGATACTACAATATTTTCTTTTTCTTTTTATTTCTTATTTATTCCATTCAAGCAAAAGTTTGTTTTTCAGTGAAAGAATTTGATTTTTGGTTTCCTGTGAAGTGAAGTGCTGTTCAAATGCAGGAAGTAGCGATATGTAGGGTGAGAATTTTGAGTTGTTATAGATGATTTCCAACTCAAATTTCTGACAACAATAGTTTGTTTAGAATGGATAACACAAATGGTATACAAATAAATGGTGAACAGTCACCATAACCTTCTTTTGATTTTCATTTTTCACATTGTTTTAAATACTTAACTCAATCTAACCTTAACTATTTCGAGAAATATTAACGATCATCGTATTTGATCTATATAAGTAATATATTCTTTTGTAATTCAGAAATGTCAAGTTTTTGTTAAAAGAAAGTAAAGAAATACATATGAAGGTATGCAAGTTGCCTCTGATGGGAAATCTTGTTGCTCTACAATATTTCTTCCGGTATGGAAATAGAAAATAGTGGCATGTGAAAATACTAAATTTGGAAGGAATTAATAAAATAACTGATCAAGTTGCCATTAAGAAATTTATCAATTGAAAAAGTTCTACAAGTATATAAAACTAAAAAAATATATACAAGTATTACGTATAATAAAAAGATCTTGAATATCTATAGAAGCTATTTGAATCGAAAGCAGAAATGGGCAATCCCTTGTACTTTCTTTTTTGGCTCGTGGTGCTTATAGCAATTTCTTTTTTTATTGCATTCGTTGGCGGTTTCTTTTACATTTTCGCATATCTTTTCGGAACGTGCTTGGATCCTTGTTCGGACATTGCTAATTTTCTACTTAAATGTGTTCAATTTCCTGGTTACTGTGCCGATGCGATGCTATCATGCAAGAACCCTTGCTGAAACACGGGTCAATAAATTTTGATGCTTATTAAGCCAAGTATTATTATTCACGAGTATGTTTGGAGTTAAATAAAGTTTGCATTTAAAAAAAAAACTGTCTCACTGGGTAGTGTACTAGGGCTTGACTTGTACACGCTGTTTACTATGCCAACAGATAAAAATAGGTACTCTAATTACCACTTGTGCGGATGACACAGTTTTATTTTGCATGTGATGTGATCTAATAGCTGCTGCTACTCAAAGAGTACTCGATGAAAGCGTAACTTGGGCTAGACGATGGAACATTAAATATAATAATCGCAGCACTGTTGCTATAAACGCTCTCCGCCTGTTACTCTGACCGGCATTCAAATATATAAGCTTGAATTTGAATCGCCGTCTTATGTGGTCTAAGCATGACAACGCTTTAGCAGCTACTTGTAAAAGTAAGATGCAAAAATTACGATAGCTGATCCGACATGGTAGCACTCTCAAAATCACTGCCAAGGTTACGCTATATAAGGCTATAATAATACCTACCATTCTACATCTATGGCATTTAACTTTGGCGACTAGCTGCAAATTCCACAATCCATCGCATTGCAAGGATTCAGGCTATGCAGAATAAAGCTCTTTGTTAAGCGGGTTTTAATACACTGTGACCTTGGCATCTTACCACTCAAAGAGAAAATTAACCGTCACACTGGCCGCTGTGATGCTGTACAAGACATAATTATCTGATATACTTATATGACAAAGGCGATTTGATTGATTTTAAAATATGTCTCTAAGCTTTATAAGCAAAATTTTATCCACCAATTTCTCGACAACAGCAAGTCCGATTCGCACCAAACTTTACAAAGATACTCTCCAGACTATGCTATGCTGGGTTCAGCAGTTTGGGAATCCATAAGCAGCATATATACATACATACATCCAATTTTGTACATATAAATATATGTATATATATATTGCAACATATGTAAAGGTCTTCATCATGCACTAGTACTTGTAATGGGGTTCAGTCAATAGTGCAACCGGAATCGAGTTCACTGAATAATTCGCTCTTATCAAATGGTCGTGCTTATTATTTGGCAACAGCATTGATTTTAGTGAAGGGTAAGGGAAATGAGTTTCTAAATTGTAAGTGTGCGCTTGATACTGGCAGTCAGGTTAATTTCGTAACCAGCAGTCATACAGCAATGCTAGGGTTAGAGGTAGAGAATGCAGGATTAACAGCAGGTGTCCAAGGCTGCGTAGATATTCTTTTGAAATCACGACTTTCATCATTCACTACCTCAATTTTTAGTGCTTAATCACATTACGAGATAATACATCCAAGCTAGAAGGGCAGTGGAACTTACCCAAGGGGGTAAAGCTAGCAGATCCTAAATTTAATTCTAGCGCAATCATTGATATATTGTGAGACATCGACTTGTTCTTTTCATTGCTAGCAGTAGGTCAAATTCGGTTGGCACTACATGCCCCATTGCTACAGAAATCTCTTCTGGGATGGTTGGTAGTCGGTGACCTGTGCGTTATCAGGAGCAGTTGTTACTGAGGGGACAAAAGACGATAAGTTGAGCAAGATGGTGGAATCTTTTTGGAAAATGGAAGATATCCAGCAGATTTCAATGAATCAGCACACGCTTGAAGAGAAATTTTGCGAAGATCACTTTTTGGCAAATGTGAAGCAAATTTTGTCAGGGACTTTCATAGTTCACTTGCCATTTAGGGCAAATAAGTCCAGTTTAGGGGACACGAATGACATTGCGTTGAATCGATTTATGAAATAAGAAAATAGGTTGAAAATTGATACGAAGTTGAACCCTGCGGAAATTGTATCGCGAGGGATGTATTCAGGGAAACTGGGTACGAATAAGTTACGGCTAGAAGGGCCAGAATTTTTGAAAGGGCCAAAGAATAATTGGAAAATTGGGGATTGGAACAGGTCAAGTGTACCTGAAAAACGGACTCTACGTTTAGTTTAGCGACACAACTCTCTGTGGGAGATGAGAATGTTGTTGTCCTTGGTTATATATATAGTTGGTTACAAATCTATAGAAAAATTGCCGTTAGGAATCCAAGTACACTGAGAGTAATAGAAAAAAGAAAGGGGCTTGTTATGTTACTGCACAATGTACAGAATGTGTGTTTGTCTGAAGAGTTCAGAAGCCTAAGGGCAAAGAAGATAGTAAAAGCAGCAAAGGTTCAGAAGCTTACTCCGTTTATAGATCACTCTGAAGGGGTGGCTATGATAAGAGTAGGTGGATGTTTGGCTAGAGCAAATATCGCATTCGTTATCAAGCATCGTATATTATTGCCTATTGCTCGGGTTTGCACGAAACTAAGAGTAAATAATATTTAAAGAAAAAAAAAAAAGGCAATTATATGATTAAAAGTTGGATAAGTTAACATTTGGAATGAAAAAATATATGATAATAAAAAAATTGGTTTGAAATGCTCTCTTGCATGAGAGATCCTATCGGTAGCTTAGGCTACTACCACTGATCAAAGCGTTGATTTTTAAATAGGTATAACTCAACAATTGTGTCACCTTCATACTTTTACTTGATCCTAAATAAACATGTTATGGGTTTCCTTCTCTTTATTCATGGGCCATAATTTTTATAGAAATAAATTTGTACAAAATTTTTCCTTAAATTTAAATTTACATAAATTAAATTTCAATTCAATTGTCATTATGGGTCAGTCTTATTTGTATCTTATTGTCAATATCATTTTCTTTATTTGTAGTTTTAATTGCTAACATATTTAAACACATGTACCTACGTATACGTAATAACTGTAGTATTATACATAGGTATATTCTAGGTAAAATACAATATGGAATTTATTGTTAATTGAACCATTGCGATCCTTTTGAGATTGCAATCTATTAGAAAATTGTTTCGGTGCTTCCCATGTAATGAGAAACAATCATTAAAGTTATAAAATTCAAATGAATTTCAATTCGATTGGTAAAGATAATATAGAAGTACATACTACATAAATACGTGTACTTACTACTTGCACTGTATCTATGGAGGGGGTTTATTTCTAAAATTGTAGAGAACTATTGATTTATTATTTTTTTTAATATTTTTCTTGCAAATATTGTACAATACGAGTATCATGTTGATTGTTTTGATTTTAATAAGATTTGTTAGAAAATCAAGAATCTTTTGAATATTACAACTACCTACTATTTTATATATTCTAAGTACTTAGTAATGTTATGATAAAGATAAATTAAAAGCGATTACATTTTATATGGTAGTAGTGCTCGTTTACGCTATTAATTTGACACTTTATAACATTTTCGAGAATTAGTAGGTATATATTTAATTAAGCACATACATATATAGATACATACATTAGTATGCTATGAGTTACGATCTACCCTGATAATTTAGTTGTAACTTAGAAACAAACAGATTGATAAATACCCATTAGCAAATAAACAAAAAAACATAATAGTAGGTAATAATAGGAATGGTGAGTGGAGGAGGAAAGGAATTTTTGTATTTTGTGAATTGTGAGTATGTGTGGGATACTTCACAAATGTAAATATATCGACGTAATCATAGAGCAAACATATAGGTACAGACAGTATTGTATTTCGAAGTGAAATTTGATGAAGTGTTTGCCCGGTTCGTTATTAAGTAATTGATGAGCAATTTATGGATTTTGTTCATAATATTTATATAAGGTAGGGTGTATACTATGCATGTACCTACTTATTAAGTCAAACGACAAATTCTATCAAATACTAAGTACATGAATGGAAATACAGTAGGTACTTATGACTTATGGTATGTAAATTAATTAGTTAATTCCGGGGGCTGTACTATGTGCATATGTTTATTTGGTATTTAACTAACTAATGGAATCTGAATTTACAGCAATATGGGGAGCTGTACTAAGTGTATTTAACTGTCTTCAGCATGTTGGATTCTGAATATTCCAGTCATTTGCAGCCAGATTGCTGCACTATTTGCATTTGGTTTCTGGGATTTTGGAAATCACTGAAATTAGACACACTATTTCACCTGCCCCACCATGCAATATAAATCAATATTTGTAATAAATGCACTGCCAAGGTACTGCTTGTTTTCAAGCGCGACTGCAGTACTGCTTCTTTTCAAGCGCGACTGCAGTACCGCATATATACCAATGCTGCTGCGATACCACTACTCAGGTGTAGATTAGTGGATGTTAGTTTGTATATTCAATATTTAATGCATAAGTATGTACTAGGTACAACTCCATGATGTTCTCAAGATTACTTGTTAATATCGCATGGTGTCCAGAAAGGGTGAGTGCTATTTCTATTTAAAATTACTGAGAGACGCGCGGGCTTGCAATACTTAGTAGCCCAGTTTGTGAAAATTTAGAGGCAATGCATCCATTCACAGATCAACAGTTTGAGTTTTGTGTCTAAGCATTTTACCAGAACAATCATTCTATGGCATTTGTTTTGTCATTTGATTAACGTGTCCCACAATCCTCAAGTGCAAAATCCAACATTGCCTGCTCGTAACAGAATTCAAGTATTGAACTTAGAAAAATGTGCGATTAATAATTTTAACATTAATTTATTCAGTGAATAAGTGAACATTTACTTGAACGGCCATGTAAACAAATAATATTGTCGTTTCTGGTCAGCGAAAAACACCAAGCAGAAACATAACTTATAAATTTTTCATAAATGAGCGCTCATGAGCGTTTGCACGTGAACATTTTTGTACTCTGAACATAAGCGGGCTGCGATATCTGATATACTGTGAGATTATTGAAATTTTTGTAGCTCCTTAATACAAGAACATGGGTCTGAACAAAATGGTGTCACTTGTCACATATCAAATGATTTCATTGAATCCATAAAAGAGTAATTCTCCAATAAGCTGATTTTAACTGGACGCCTCCACGCAGTCCAGACCTGAGTCCTCTGGATTGTTTCTTATTAGGGAACCCTAAGCCGAGGATATTAACTCAATTAAATCAGAATGTCATAGCATTGTTTTAATGTGTACTGGGAAATCTTTGCTCAAGATTAAAAGAGTGCCAAGAGTTTAACGGACGCCATTTAGATAACATATAATTTTTAGTAAACAATTTTCAATAACTCAGCTTTTACGGCCCTCGAATAAAACATCATTTTTTTCGAATGATCTTAATGATTATGTCCAAAACTTATAATGACACGCGGAATGATAAAATTAAATAAAAAAAAAAACATGCAGTCAAATGTGGGTCCGACTCGCATATGAAGGGCTCCGTACCATCGAGCATCGCGCAAAGAACGTTTTATGTCCAACTGGGAAGCAGTTTGTCATGAATATATGTCGGCAATACAGTTTTTGTGAAAATTGCTGTGAAAACTGCGCGCATTACATATTAGCTTTTTAACTTTATTTTATTTTTATTAATTATTTGTCGTTATAGCGGCAATTGAATTATTACTCTTTGGAAATTTGAACTGTCTACCTATTACAGTACATCATATAGAGAGTTCTCTGACAGACGGACGGACGGACGGACGGACAGTGTAGACTTAGTGCGGAACCCTAAAAATGTTTACGTTACTTAAGTTTTTTTCTAAAGCAATATACATATTGTAGGTACTTGTTCCTTCTTCACTAAGAGGATTATTACCTTTAGTTTCAATAGATTTCTCCGATATACTCTAAGGTTTTGTAGACAACATAAAATCAAATCGAATCGAATTTAGAAAACAATTTTCAAGATTTCTCTGTTGTTTGTTCCTCATTCTCCCTTAGCCCACTCATTATCTATAATAGTATAGTCTCATCAAAGCTTTATAACAATATTAACACTTATTCACTTTACTGTCATAATTATAGTGTACTCGTATTATATACTCACCTAGTCGAAGTGTAGATACTTATAAAATAGTAAATACTATTATTTGCATATTTCTTTATAGGAATTTGTGAAAATGATTTTCTGCAACGTCATTTTGAATACAATAATGACTAAATATTGTCTAGTATTTTGAACTCTATAAACATATGTATCTATGTACATCTACACGTATTGTGCACTATCAGTATCGGTAGTTTTATTTATCTGTTCTTAAGTTTATTATTATTGGTACTTTTTTAAATTTCTGCACGATTTTTATATTTGTTTTTCCCTTTTCCATTTACATACTTTGTTTTTGTAAATCATGAAAAACAAAAAAAGAAAATTAAATTGGAATTTCTAAAATACAAAATTCTTCAATCGTTGATTACTACATGATGATGCACATATGTATCTACATAGAACTAGTCAATACTTCGTATTACCTTACTAGATGTTTAAGATGCTAAACACGATTCATGAACTCACCCACATTTCCTTGTTTTATGAGGAAAAATGTGGTGTAATTTATTGCTAAAATTGATTGAATTGAAAATTAAATGAAAGTAATTTTCCAAAAAGATACAAGATAAAGATTATGAGAATAGAATAAAAATTTTTAAAAATTTCTAATAAGTATTTGTCTAATATTATTTTAATGGCTAAGGTTTCTCGACTGGGTACGAGGATGCACGAGGAAAATCTACTTACACCAAAGGAACTATCTCCTTAATGAATCTAATCTTCACTTAAGAATCTAATGCTCTGTCCGAAAAAATCAATTTTTTCCTTCTCAACAAATGCATATATCTTTACTAGACTATCTGTATATGATCTAATGACTGTTTGTATTGGGTCTATCCGTATGAAACTGCCGTTTCGCCAAATTCAGACTTTTATTTTGAAAACAAAATGTGATGTGACTTTGTGACTTTCGCCCATCTGTCATTTATGGAAGAAATTCTGGTCTTTTAAGGCAATCCATTGGATCACCCAATTTTCGGCTTCTTCGTAAGAATAGAATTGCTGAAATGGTGGTCTGAAGGGGCAAGGTCTGGTGAATACGAGGGAGGGAATAAGACTTCCCAGCCTCGAATGTTTTTGCCACATGCAGCCGGGCATTGTCATGAAGCAAAATCAATTTCCAATTTTCTTTCTAGTGTTCGGTTCAAATCAATAGGTTGTTGTCGATAGCAATCACCAGCAACCGTTTGACCAGGCTTTTGAAATACAGGACACTCTTCTGGTCACACCAAATGCAGATCAAATCCTTCTTTCCATGTATGTTCCATTTGGCCTGCACTGTTGATGGTTGGCCTGGATCCACCCAAGATGTTTTCCCATCCATTTTTCATTGCCAAAAACAAAAAACTATTTCTCTTTTTGCCTTGCAAGCAAAATATTATAAGTGGTTTTCCGTCTTTCGAAGTATCTTTACTTTAATTCGTATGGCACCCATTTTCTTTCCAATGGTTCCTAAATGTTTGGAAATTGTTGCATGAGCAACTTCTAATACGGTTGCAATCTGTTTTTGTGTTGAACATGAACCGACCCGGTTTGCTTTGAACTTTTTCTCAGGTCTACCACACTCTTTTTGGTTGTTAAGAACGAAATCACATGTTTTGAATTGTTGGAACCAATCTCTGCATGTTTTTTCTGAAAGAGAATGTTCACCGTAGTCTTCCACAAGCATCCTATGAGCTTCATCAGCAGGTATGATTCAATAAAATGCTTAAAACAAAACTTCCAGCAAATATTCTTTATTTTTTGGTCATAAAAATTGACATGTTCAAGGCGACAAAAAACAGATTCCTATTGAATCGAATCGAATGACTGACACATACTACTTAGACGCTTTAAACACATGTGCATTCAACTTCAAGTACCTGCAGACAAAGAAGCTAACACCACTTATAGACAAACGGCAGAGTCATTGGAATATACCTAATATTTTAATTTGTACCGCCACAAAGGGCCCCCCTAATGGGTAAACTCGCTTTCTATGGCCTTCACATTCTATTATATGCTATCATGTCATATCATATTCTATCCTATTATATCATATCCTTTCTTCTCTTCTCCTATCCATTTAAAGTTAGGTTTGGGTTACCAAAACAAGTATTGAATATAGTTATACCATTATGGTTCATTACAATTTTGAGATCAAAATGTACATACATATATATCTTTGTATTGCAAATTGCTTTTGTATCTTAGACTGAAATTACTATGTTTGCAGTTTTGTAGCAATAGTAGGTATTAGTCATACTCCTAGTCAGTTCAATATTCTAGACTTCTACTTAGTTCATTTTATATTTAATATATAAGAAAATGAAAATATTCATGATTTTAAGAATAACAAATCTTAAAGTTTTCCAATTTAAAATAATTCCAAACAATTATTAAATTATAGTATACTATGATGTATACATGTAAACATTTAAGTGACCCTGCATTCTAAACATAATTTTGAAATGAAATTAAAAATAATAAAAATAAATTATGTGAAAAATGTTTTGTTTTTTGTTTTTTTTTTTTGCACAAGAATTCAAAAAGAAACACGCGAAGTATTGCATTTTTATTGGCATCTGTAGATTTTGTTCGCGGTTCGTCTCATTTTAACACAATTCAATTCAATTTAAGAACATTTATTTTGATTCTTAGATGTAGATAGGTATGTATATATATATACAAGTATTTTATATATATACATAAATTGTATGATGCAATGATTCACATCATAACAATTTTAAAGCACAAGTTCAATAAACTTCCTTAGAAAAGTGCAACATATTTTTACACTACTAAGACTGAGACTGTAATTCTCACTTTGTCATGATGTTTGTTGTACTCGTATAGTATTGAAGAACAAAAAGTGAAATCCATTCTATTTATTTTTATGAAATCGTTTCTCTAAACTTTGGTGTCATGTGGAACTGAAGGTGTTTAATTCAAAGTTTCTAAGTATATAGATTATTAATGTAGAATCATATAAAAAACTTCTAAACTTCTATTTAAGATTGAGAGGGAGAGCGATAAATTAGAATATTCATATATATTTGTAGACTCAGATTCTTCTTAAGATACTCAGGTCTCATGGGCTACCAAAAATAATGCACCAGTCCTCATCATAAGAAATGAGTGTTAGGAATATCATAACAAGAAAATATTGCCTATTAAAATTGTTGTCTTAATAAGGCTTGTACCTTGCAACTTGTCACTAGGTTTACGAAGATCCTCAGTTAAGGTAGTAAAGCAAGATTGTAGGATTAGCAAACTATTGCATTTCTCAATTAATACAAACACAAAATAAAAAATCAGCCAAGTGTGAGTCGGTACAAGATTTTTTGCCGCAAAATTGAATTATGTATTCAATAACTCAATGCTCGAGCAATTCCAAATACAATGAATATGCATTTTTTATGAAATAATATTGAATTGAAAAAAGCTTATGCTCCAAATATTAAATTATTGATTTGACTTATGTTAAGAGTAGAATCAGTATTCATACTGCATATCAACATTGAGATCGGGAACTGTGAAAATTATCAAAAGCAAAAGTGATATATTCATAAGCACCCTTTGGGTACGGAACCCTAAAAAGGTTTCATACGTACCTACTATATGTAACTAAAATAGTATAAGCTTCAACATAATCACTCAACAAGTCTCCGCCAGTTAGACACATATGTATTTGGCAACACTGTTGACATAACCATATGATTTCTGGATAGAACCAACCTACAAATGATATGTGTCAACATTTCATGACACTTACAGATATCAGTGGTTTGTAATTGAATTCAAAACAATGAATCAAAAATTAATAAATTAAATTAAATGTAAACCATTTCTCCAGTTATTCACTTATGATGATACAGAATTTTATTGAAACTAATTTAACAAGTGAAAATGCAATATTTAGTACCTACACATATACTACAATATCTAAACTATACTATATATACTTAGAATTATAACAAAGAACTCCCACATCAATTAAACTCAACAACTCATAATAATGGTCATGAAACCAATATTATACCTATACATGTAATACAATATTATATGTGGTTGGTTGGTTTCCGTGGCTGACCCATGGACTATTCCACTACGAGCCACAATTAGCACTAGAGTGCCGTTCTAAAACCACTTCCTCTCTGAACGCAATCCGTATTCCTAAATCCAATCTGTCGAATTTAGGTATTTTAATAAATCACCCGGACATGTGACTGAACAGAAATTTATTTCTTGTTTTTGCCAGAGCTGGGCATTGACATAGAAAGTGGGTGAGCGACTCCTCTTCTACAATGGCTTCTGTACTGTCTCTCCGCGTGTGTCCCTTCACACCAGTGACCACTAAAAATCGCTGTTAGCCTTGCAGTTTCCGAGCGTATTCTGTTGATGAGTCCAAATGACCTATTTTCGTTGTAACTAGGTCAGGTAGCACGTGCCACTCTGCAAGATTCAAGATCTTTCCACTGCCTATTTGTCAGCTGACGGAAATACAGGAAGTTGCTCCTCTTGATGACCGCCAGGGGAATTGGTATATGTATTTATCACATCAACAAACATAAATGGGACATTCGACAAATATTCTTGAACAAACAATCAGGTTTGACACAAGACACCTCAATGTGGTAACAATCAATTAATTCCAAATGATGATTACGTGAAAGTCATTAGAAATTCGCAGAATACCTTAAACAGACCAAATAAGACTAATTATAGCGTATATACACTGAGTCAAAATCTGTGTCTAATTGACGTAAGCATAGACTCGTGTATAATTCTACAACAACCACAAGGAAAATATCGAAATTGTGGGGCACGAGTCTGAGTTGTTTCTACAATAGACACAACATTGATGCAACTATTAGAATGGTCAGTCTGCAGCAGTGCTAGAAAGTGTTGGCCATTGTTGGTAACTTTTTGGCAATTGTTACCAACTTTTTATCCGTGTTGCCCACTTTTTAGTTGATGATGGAAATAAATAATTGTAGTCAATTAGACACAGATTTTGACATAGTGAAGACGCTGACTTCAGCCAAAATAAATCATCTTTTATAGATCTAAGCCTTAAATTTAACTCTAATAAAAGATACTTACAAAACCCCATATACAATATTTTAATAATAATTAAGACACTAATTTAAGAATATAACAACCCATATGTAAAAGCAGCTGAAAGCCCCAGAAGTTATGGCTGGCTGTACCCCCCTGTAGCTTAAATTTAAAACTACATATAAGCTTTCAGTGTATAAATCATGTTGAGTGTCAATACAGATTGACAGACTTAAACCAATGACCGACAATCACAACATGTGACCCTTTCAAAATGACTCTCTAAACATAAGCAGAAATACTTTTGTATTATCACCATACTCATATGAATACTTAAACTGTCCAAATTCAAATATTATAGTAGGTACACCTTATAGTAGTAATAGACATAATATGGTATGTTATGCTTAGTATTTTGGTTATATGAATTAGTGATTGAGTAAGAAAGTGTTTCTTTGTATGCAAAATAGTTGGAAAAACCATATACACCATACATACATATATGTACATAAGTATGTACTGGTAGTAGGTATAATAAAAGAAAACCTTTTGTTTTTGTTTGACTATTTGTAGGTACATATCGTGATAATGGTCAATGGCAAGCAAGAGCGACAAGCTTGTTTTGATTCAGTTCGATAACTGATAAACTTTTCAATACCTGTTTATCAACTCTCATTCTCTGCCACCTTTTCCTCTCCCCTGCCCTTCCCCCAATCCATCATTTCCTTTTTCTATGATTTCCATTTTACTTTGAATGCATTTCTTTGTTATTATTGTGAAAATCATCATCATCATCATCATCATCATTTTAAGTACCTACAATTTTATGCAATGACAAATTTATGGATTTCGCAGAAAACAAATAAAAATTAATAAGAAAACACATATAATAATAATAATAGGTACTAATGAAACCATATTGATACGTATGTATGTTAAATCAAGTATACATATATGTATGTATTATAAATACATAAATATATATGCTTAAGAGAATAATCTTTGATTATAAAAGTAAGTATTTCTTAAGAAAAATCAACTTAATAATAAATAGTTGGTAACGATAAATCGTAGCGATTTTCAAAGTTAATATTTATTTTATTTTTTTTTTTATATTTTTGTTTAGTTAATTAAGTGTTTGTATACTTTAATGAAACCATAATAAAAATAACACTAATTTGTTTTTGTACTATTCTATTTAGTAAAGAACAAACAAACAAACCTAAGTGACAAAAAGTTCCCCCTTTAATTTGTTTTCGTTTTCGTTTTTATTTTTAATTTTAATCTTTGTTTCGCTCATTTGATTTATGTTTGTTTATATTGCGAAAAAGGGCAGTAAATATAAGCCAAGAAGTCATTTAGGCAAGGCAAGACAACAGAAGCAAACTGAATCACTAACTAACTAACAAACTAACTGACTGACTGGCTGACTAACTGACTGACTGACTGAATGAAATACACTGTTATGGCAAGCAATTTGAATGCTTATTCAGCACAGTTGAACCTCGCTTGTACGAGTTGCTCCTACTTATAGGTATGTATTGTAGCTGAGCGAGCTCATTATGATTTTAAGTCAAAAATTTCGGTTGCATGAGATTATCATATACCTACGAAATTCTGGTCTGGATGGATATTAACTATGACTGTTCACATAGCGTTCTCGATGATGATTGATTTCCAAAGATATGACAAGTTCCAGTCCATTATTGTATGCATATTAAAAGATCTAAGATATTATTGTACGTATTAAGCATGCCAAGAGGACCGACCCATATATTCGACATTTTGATTTTATGGATTTTGCAGTCACTTGAATAAGCTGAATATTATTCCAGACTCCTGTTGCAGGATGTGCAGGGAAAGTAATGAAATTTCAATCATCTTTCTCATCTGGATCTATACAATGTAATTCACAATCTTAGGTCAGATAATATTTTCTTTATCTAAAGAACACCACATTATCCTTATACAATACAATACATGACTATAATATAAGGTAAGGGATAAACGTGGTTAAACTGTATCTTTTGTATAATTCAATACATATGTATGTATCTTATTAACTGTCTGTCCGTCTATGTGACTCTCTGTTTTGCAGACTGTTTAATTTACTTACTGATTGACTGACTTAGTGATTCAGTGGAACGCAACATTTAGTAGGTACATTAATGGAGAAAAGCTTCATGGAATCGCATTCAACTGTTGTTCGATTGGATTCGGCATCGGCATTGTTATGGTTTATGATTTGGTTTGCTTTGCATTTTGTCAATGACGCGACACTCTTAGTTTAATGGTGTCCAGGGGCGGTCAAAATTAATGAGGGTCTCCTCCCGATATGCTTGGAACATATGGTATTGTATTGAAAACGGAAACTTTGTTTTGTTTGGATTTTCTTAGATAATCTTTAATTTATTTAGGTTTTTTGAACATTTCTCGCTTCTTGAGATTTGGAGAGGCGTACCGCTCCTTAGGGTGCTAGGGATTTTTGTTTTGATTGCCTTCCAAGTTTTTTAATTGAGCGTGCTGTTTTTCATTTGTTTGTAAATTTTTTTTTTTCTGTTTTTACTTCTTTTGCGGTTGTTATTTGTTGATTCAGATCCAAAAACTTGCTTACTTCTTTTTGACTTCTGTTTTTGTTTGTGCTCTTTCCTCTCCTACCTCTCTCTCTCTCTCTCTCCCTCTATGTTACTCTCTTTTGTCTCACAATATCTCTTCTCTCATCGGTTGCTCTTAGCTTTTGTCTGTTCAATTGAATGAATAAGTCAGTATATTTTTCTTTAACAAGTTTTACCAAGACTTGAACTCTTCAAAACGCGCCTTGAGCTGCGTGCGCGTGGGTGACGGCAGCAAAGAAATCGTTGCTTTTTTGTTTCGTCGAATTCAGTCTTCAGTCTTCAGTCTTCATTTGTAAGAAGAGTCTTAAGCATTTCGCGTTTGCGTGTTTTGTAAATGAAAATCGACAATAATTTTCACATATTTTTCTTGATTTTATTTCAATTTCAATTTTACTTATATTTTTTTTTTTGTTTTTTGTTTTGTGTTTTGTGTTGTGTTTAATTATTTTGCATTTAACAACTGTGCAGTGCATAAATTATAATATAATAAAAATAATATTTATAATAATAAAGAAAAGAAAATCAAATAAAATAATAATTAAAATAAAAAAATAGGTACTTAATAAAGTGTTAAAATAATGTAAATAAATAACATTTTATTCATATAATCCAATCCAATCAAACAGATTATTAGTCAAAAAATGTCTTGTTGTTGCTGCTATTAACAAATGTTGATAAAAAAAAAAAATAAATAAATAAATCCATTAAGATCACAATAGTACCTACAAATGTTTATTATTTCTTTATTTACCATATTTATATGATATCAATATTGTTTTTGTTCCATGGAGAACTTCAAAAATATACTTATGTACTTACTTGTTAAAAGTTTTGTGAAAGAAAAAAACATAGAAAATTTATGATATGAAGATCTGAATGATGAATAAAATATTCTACTCGTATATTTAAATTCCCCTTAAAATTTTACAATTTCACTTAAGTTGTTGTTGTAACATTAATATACCAAAAGTTCCAAAAGTTTCCGGATTTTTCCTATACTCGTACGAGGTCTATTAAAAAAATATCTCGAATTTTGTGTTTTTTTTTCAAAAAATATTTATTTATTCATCAATATTTATTTTGTCCCCTTCAAAGTAATTCCCCTCGGATACAATACATTTATGCCAACGTTTTTTCCAATCCTCAAAGCACTTTTTTTTTTTTTTTTTGGTTTTATTACTCTTAATATATCTGCAATCCTTCTAAATAGGAGTGACATTTGTTGATACAGAAATTTTGATATTATAACGAAACGAAATTATTTTTATTCAGTCTTTCTTTGGGAAAAGTTTGTTAACTCAATTATGTGATTTTTCTCATTTTTACTTTTATTCCTAAAGCAAGTAATACAAATTAATAGGAGTGTTTGATATTGGCTTAATATTCTACATTTATTAAGGCAAAAAGTTATGAAACTATTAGTTAATGAAGAAATAAGACATTTCTTTTCTAATATTTTGTTGAAACACCCTGATTTTTGATAACTGCCACAAATGTTGTTCATTTGATGGTCTACGCTCCAACACAATTTTCTTCACATATACCGGTGCTGGTTTTGTCATCCATGGGGTCGATTGATGTATGAACATAGGGCACTACAAAAGTGTCGATTGGAGCAAAAAAAATGCTTAAAAAATACGATTGTGGTGTATTGAAAAAGATGTATTTAAGATTGTAACATGTGAAGAATCATGGACCTATGCTTATGAGCAGAAAAGTAAACTGCAATCGACCGGATGGTTGTTCCTAGAGGATGACAATCCAACGAAAGTTGTTCGCGTACGAAACAAATGATGGCCTGTTTCCTTGGAATAACCAGACATATCGCAACCGTGAATTTTAAGTGTACATGACCATTTGTTTGCCATAAATTGGTGAAATGAGGAAAACAAACAATCGACGTCAGATTATTGTGCATCATGACAATGCAAGTTCTGATCAAACAACCTAGTATTTGAAGGCACATAACGTTGAATTGATGGGTCATCCAGCAAACAGCCCCAAATGATTTCTTTTTGTTCCCAACAGTGAAGAAAAAATAACGTGGTCAACGATTTGCGACACCCAAAGAAGCGGTTGATACATTTAAATCTCAATCGGAGCAGAAAAAGTGTTTCGAAAATTGGTTTAAGCGGAGAACACTTTGAAAAACAACAAAGCTATTTTTGAATCCAAACAATGCACATATACTTCAAAATTTTTGCTAGTAGCTTTGTCAAAGTTTTCATTGACAATAATAAGGAACAAAATGTTGTCCTTCTTTTGTATGCATAAGCTACGGATATCGACATAGATAATTTATGTTTTGTATTGCTGGAAATGTTGACAAACATTGCTTCAATTCACTGCAGAGCTGTAGGCCTAACTATCTAGTACTCTAAATTAGACAGCTCTTACTCCTAATATCATTGTATAATTTACCTAATATAATAGATAAAATAATAAATAATTCACTGCACTAAGTATAGTGTAATACAGTAAAATGCTATAGCTAAGTGGACACTATTCAGTATTCATTCATTATTTAACATGTGAAAAAGAACACTATTCACTTCACAGCAAAACAATCTCAGATTTGATTTTCGTTGAACAATTTTATAATTCTCAAACGATTCATCTTTCAAATCATATAAATCGCAATTTTTAATTTTCCTGAATTCATTCTAAAATTATTTTATTCATTTTTTTATTCATGTTGTGAAAACTTCTTTATTGTATTTTAGTAAAAGTAATTTTTATTTTGTTATGTTTTTCCGAAAATTCTGATATTATTTTTTTGACCAGTTCTACTAGGTTTGAAACGTATATTGTGATATTTTAAAATTTTGCACTGGTTTAATGTTTTATTGTCTTATATTTTTTTTTTATACCATCTTTGAGTATCAGATTTTATTTGTTTTTTGACCAGTTGGTGTAGATTTGAAAGATGTATTTTTGTATTTAAAATTTTGCATCGATGTAATATTTTATTGTTTAAAATATTAACCATCTTTGAATATCAGAATCAGTTTTTGTACATTTTAAAATTCTTTTTTTTTTTTTTAATTTTTTCTTCATCTAAGAAAATTTTATTCTGGGAACTTATGAGCAATTGTGTTCTTCGGTAACTGTTTTCTCTTTGGTTAAAATTTCTTTGTTTCATTTTCATTTTATATGTAAATGAAATTAGTTTTCTTTTTTATTAATATATTTATTTTCCCTTCTGATATTGAGCAATAGTAGTTTTTGTTACATTTTCTTTCGTATTTCTTCTGAAGTATTTATTTTTTTGCTCTTAATCCTAAAGAATCATTTTATTTATTTTATTTTTTATTTTCGTAGGAAATCAAGCATCAAAACATAAGTCCAGTGTTTTCACATATTTGATTTAGCAATGGAATTTTTAAAAATTTTATTTATATTGAGTTTTTTTTTTTTTCTGTCTTTTGTTTCTCAATATTAACTATTCTGATATTATTTCCTTTTTTTTCCCAAATATATTTTAATAATTTTGTTTTTAATTGTTTGAATAAATCATCTCTTTGCCATGGAAATTTTAAGCCAATTTATAAAATTAACAAAAAAATCCGAAGTAGTGTAATGACGATTATCCTCCATTTTCATTTTTTATTTTATTCAGTTTTTTCTTTTTCTTTTTTTTTTTTTAAATCTTATCGTAAAATATATGTTAATATTAATGAGTTTTTGTATGGGGAATCGATGTTGTTTCAATTTGAACTATTCATTTTTTTTTTCATGATTATTTTATACTTAATAATAATACATTTTTGTTTATGCTTATGATATCTTAAAAATATAAGCGTAGTCATTGCAATTATGTTCCAAGGAAATTCTAATCTTTGTCCCCAGGGGATATAAGCACTGTGGAAATTGGTATGGCTGTACCTTTCATAGTCAAATAAATGACTTAAGTTTTTTCTGGATTGACATAATAAAGTAGTCATGAAGGGTTTTATAAACCCATGCAAACTGCATCTTAATAGAAATGCCAAAATAGAGGCAGAGCAACTATAAAGATATGGGAAGTTAGAAGTGTAATGTTATACATTTACACGATGCAGGTATGCGCAAGTCCAATGTGAACTGCAAATAAACGGTCGCTTAAAAGCTGCGTACAAATTTTATCACTTCTGGCGGGAAATTTAACAGTGTCATTTTATGGATAAGCCCATTGTGCCACACGGCACATTTGAATGCAGTTTCGATGTCTAAAAGAATCATGCCTGTTTTTTTTTTGTTTTGATGAGCCACCTCCTTGGTGTATATCTTCGAAAGATCCAAGCAAACCGACCTACTAGAATGCACGATTCATCGGACAAGCAGTCGCATGTGGTGCCTACCTACTAAAACCACCCCCTGAACTACACTGGCTCTTTTTCTTCAACCTGGCAGGACCACCAATTGAGGTGTTACTTCGCCAGGGAGAGCAGGTTAGACCATACTTCTATTCAGTTGCTCATCTCTGTGGACCTGCTGCATTATTGCCACGATTATCCCGCACGCTGTGTTCCAGGAGTCTTCATCCTGCAGCATGTAGTTAATCACGCCATTTGGTGTAAGGTTTCCACATATCTTAGCCGTTATTAACACGGGAACAATCTATGAGAACATGGCAAGCATTTTCTCGCTGGTTTGTACATAACTGGCAATGCATGCATTGAATTTATGCAGATATTCCCGGAAACATCCATATCTGTGAAAAACTGCGCGAGATGGTAGTTCAGAGTACCATGCTTTCTAGACGTCCACACACTGATGTTAGGGATTAACTCGAACGTCCACTGCCCCTTCGTTGAGCTTTGCCGACGCTGCTGCCAGGAGTCAGTTGGGGTGATTTCCTGGCCATGTGTAGCAGGCTCCACCCGTCTCACTGCATATATTTCTGTAAGCTCGTTGACGTCAATATCCACCGCCTTGCAGTTAGCAATGACATTTATTGCGTCATCTGAGACCGTTCAGAACGCACAACATATTCTAATCGAGTTAAGGCGATACACAGACGAGTATCCTTTTACTTACGACCTGAGCTTGATTGCACCGGATCACACTGGTGCTGCATACCGAATAATTGCTGACCACCGCCAGCAGCTCATGCACTGGTTGTCTGGGCCCTCCAACATTTCGCATCAGCCTTGCCAAGGCTGCGCAGGACTTGGGTGCTTTCTCACTTGAGAACTTTAAGTGAGAACTAAAGTTGAGACGACAATCCAAGAGAACCCCCAAGAACTTAGTGGAGGATGCAGAAGCTATATCTTGCGTCCCGACTCGTATATTAAGGGATTCTATCTTTTTCCTGCTCCTGATTAGGACCAATTCAGTTTTTTGGTCCGCTAGTTACATCATCAATCAATCATGCCTGTGTTGCTGAAACATTGAAAGTTTTGTTTAACAATCTTCTTGATTCTGACCACTTAAAAAAATTGTGAGCTTGTTTTTGATGACCGTTTCTAATATTTTGCTAACAGAGGACAGAAGGCTTATTGGTCGATAAGAGTATGGAGACACAACAGATTTCTGGGGCGCAATTTTAGATGTTTTCATCCAATAATAATAATAACCAATAACCAAAACAGAGACACTAGTAGTGTGTGAATAGGTATTATCACATTGTCTTGATGTTTGTAATGCTGTGCACAGTGATCAGCGTGATCAGAAACGTCTGTAGTACCTACTGATGATTGCTTTGCTTTGCTTTCAGTATTTGATGATGAATAGTATGGTAGTTCCAATGTAAATGCAGTTGATATAAGTTCTCCGATAACTAAGTATTTAGAAGAGTTTGTTACTTATGCAAACATATTTTCTGGCTCAATAATCTTAAGGTCAGAGATGACAAATCCCTATTGATCTACGAGTTAAATTTTCTCAACAAAGAAATATATTGAGCAGTGGATGAAGCTTCTTCAACCATTGAGAATAAAACACGAAAACTTATATTATTTCTTATATTTATAAAATAAGTATTGTTAAACATATTGAGATATAAAATTATTATAAAAATTCTTTCGGGAATCCTTTATAAAAGCCGCTTTTGTTTCAATATGAAATCATTTGGAAATGCCAATTAATTTGCACTTCATTACTGTAGTGTGATAGGAATTTAAGCCTCGGCGCACCGAACCGAAACAAAGTTAAAGTTCTCATTTGTTATATGTGCCTACTACTATATATCAGTACCTATTATTATTGTAGACAAAATCGTTTCAAATTATACAACTAACATATTATTCTTTCTATATATATATATATATGTATATATATTTTTTTATTTTACTTCATTCACTGCAACATTTCATTCTTTCTTGAATTCTTTCTTTCATATCTTCGTGTTTTTTTTTTGTTTTGTTTTGTTTCTTTGAGATTTTTATTTTAGTTTCTTATGAACACAACCATTTTTGTAAATGTTTTCCTTGCATATACAATATATGTTTGTATGTATGTAAGTACAATATCTATTTTGTATTCTTAAGATATTAAAAAAATATGTACCTATATATATACAGTTTGTTGAAATAAGCCTTAAGCCTTTATAAAGTAGACTTTTATTGATTTCCTTAAGATTGAGAGTTGATATAGGGAAGCAGGAATTTTTTTATCCAAATATCAAGACTCTTGGCCCTTTGCTCCTCCGTGGAACCATAGGACTTTATATATGTAGGTATATATAAGTCTCTTAAGTTGGCGGATGTACTTCATGGACTAAGTAGTAGTGGGTCTAGTGAGCATTTGATGACATTATGAATAAGAAAATTATATGTAAATTTGCTTACTTAATATTTTCTACTCATGTTTAGTGCCTGTACTGTAAACTGAAATAAAACACACTTAATGATTTAAGTGAGGGACACTTTTTAAATGTGCAGGACAAATGTCAACAAATTGGAAGATATTCCTCTTTTTATAAGCAAAGCCACTTTTCATAAATTTTACTGGCTTTTCCCCCACTTTTCTGGCAATGCATGGATTTCGGCTGCAATCGCATTAGTTGTCTGTAGAATGCCCCGTCGATCGTCTGATCACTTTTCAGAAGCTCGTATTACACGATTTCCTTCTAGTCCCACCAAATGCGAAGCATAACCTTGTTGCCATGATGATGTTTGGCTTTGGCGTCAATGGTCCGGGTTCGCAGCGCCTTCTTGCGTTTTGGATTGTCTTAATAAATCCATTTTTTATCACCGGTACCATGCAACTCGACTCCCATTTGTACTTTTGAAGAAGCATTTCGGAAGCAGTGACATACCATTCGATATCTTTTGGTTTGTGCTCGTGAGGCACCCAGTTTTCGACGTTCAACCGCAATGGTATACCCAATAGCTTTAACAATAACAAGCAGTTACTTCTTTTCTGTTCCAGAGAAATTGCTACCCACCTTTAACAGTTATTCCAATGCATACATACGGTGCATTTAAATAAATTCGTACTTGAAAATCATTATCATAGGAATGGAATTCACTATAAAGGAGTTATGAAAAAATTAAAAAAAAGAAGGTGTCGTTATTGGGAGAGTTCGTTATAGAGCAGTTCGACTGTATTATGTAGTTTAGTGTGATTGTATACTTTCCACATTAGTATACTCAATGTTACTGAACACTTGTATATTTATTGTACATACACTGGTGCACCAACAAACAAAATGATGTGTCTAGCAAAAATGAATGAAAGGAATGAAGTGAGCGCATTAGAGTATAGAAGAACATGTGAAGTGGCACAAAAATATTTGAAATAATTACGAGAACAACAACAATATGTTAATTCACTGTACTGTAGTAAACTGCATATTATTCAGTATTCCTTCATTATTTACATGTACCTACATATGAATACTATTGACTTCACAGAACAATTTTATAAGAGTTTTTGGCGAAATGCTGCAAATAGTGTGTGAAAATTGGACTTCTAGATTGCGCCTTGTACGCGCCAGCCGTGGCGACCACATGGCAGAAATTATATTTAAGCATTAATGTCATAAAATTATCTATCCAATAAAGCTAGTTTAATTGATATTAAAAATATTTTTCTTTGTTATATTTCAATTTAAAATTGTGTAATTCTAAAAAAAACACTTCACAGCAAAACAATCGTAGAATTTGATTTTCGTTGAACAATTTTATAATTCTCAAATCTCAATCTCAATCTCATCTTTCAAAACATATAAATGTTTATTTTCAATTTTACGAAGCTTTCATCTTCATTCTATAATTATTTTATTTATTTTTTTATTTACGTTGTGACTTTAGTAAAAGGAAATTGTTATATTGTTTTATTTTTCCAGAAATCTGATATTTTTTTTTGTTTTTTTTTTGTGACCAGTATATGTTGGTTAGAAATATATTTATGTATTTGATTTGAAAATTTTGGTTTAATTTTTTAATGTCTTATATTTTTATACCATATTTGAATATCAGATTTTATTTGATTTTTCTGGAAATTTTATTTTTTTTTTCTAACCAGGTTGGGTATATTTGAAAGATGCATTTTTGTACTTAAAATTTTGCATTGGTTAAATAATTTTTTGTTTTAATTTTTTGTACCATCTTCGAGTATCAGAATTTATTTATTTTTACCAATTTTTGTAAATTTTAAGATTCTTTTTTTTTTTTTAAATATTTCTTAATCTAAGGAATTTGTTTCTTGATTTGATTTATTTTTCTTATCAGGCATTGAATTCTTCGGTAACTGTTTTCTCTTTGGTTAAAACTTCTTTGTTTTATTATTTTTATATTTAAATAAATTTGGTTTTCTTTTTTAACAAATTATTGCAATTTTATTTATCTCTTCTGATTTTGTTACATTTCTAAATATTGGTTTTCTTTAATTTTAAACAATTTCATAATTTATTTCTTCTGATATTGGGCAATTGGATTCTGTTGCATTTTTTCAATTTTATTAGTCTTGTGACAACTTTTTTGATTTATTTTATTATTGTAATTTAATAAGTAATTTTTTCTTTTTTCACAAATTATCTTGAACAAAGTTGTGATATCATAACACTCAACACTAGCGAATCCTTTGATTCTATTTATTTTATTCCTCATTTTGTATGCAACTAAGTTATTCTTTTCTTATGAAAATTTTCTTTATTTCTTATTTCTTTATTGTTTTATCCAAATATTAATTTTTTGTTAAATTTAAATGTCTTCAGATTTTATTACCTTTAAAAATATTTTGCAGTTGCATTAAATACTCACGAAAATTTTCACTATTTCTTATTTCTTTGTTATTTTATCCAATTATTAATTTTTTGTTAAATTTAAATGTATTCAGATTTTATTACTTTTAAAAATATTTAGCAGTTGCATTAAATGCTTATGCCACGAATCTGAGTACTTTCTCATGAAAATTTTCTTTATTTCTTATTCCTTTGTTATTTTATCCAAATATTACTTTTTTGTTAAATTTAAATGTTTTCAGATTTTAATACTTTTAAAAATATTTAGCAGTTGCATTAAATGCTTATGCCACGAATCTGAGTACTTCTTTTCTCATGAAAATTTTCTTTATTTCTTATTTCTTTGTTATTTTATCCAAATATTAATTTTTTGTTAAATTTAAATGTCTTCAGATTTTATTACCTTTAAAAATATTTAGCAGTTGCATTAAATGCTTATGCCACGAATCTGAGTACTTTCTCATGAAAATTTTCTTTATTTCTTATTTCTTTGTTATTTTATCCAAATATTAATTTTTTGTTAAATTTAAATGTCTTCAGATTTTATTACCTTTAAAAATATTTAGCAGTTGCATTAAATGCTTATGCCACGAATCTGAGTACTTTCTCATGAAAATTTTCTTTATTTCTTATTTCTTTGTTATTTTATCCAAATATTAATTTTTTGTTAAATTTAAATGTCTTCAGATTTTAATACTTTTAAAAATATTTAGCAGTTGCATTATGCTAATGCCACGAATCTGTGTACTTCTTTTCTCATGAAAATTTTCTTTATTTCTTATTTCTTTGTTATTTTATCCAAATATTAATTTTTTGTTAAATTTAAATGTCTTCAGATTTTAATACTTTTAAAAATATTTAGCAGTTGCATTAAATGCTTATGCCACGAATCTGAGTACTTTCTCATGAAAATTTTCTTTATTTCTTATTTCTTTGTTATTTTATCCAAATATTAATTTTTTGTTAAATTTAAATGTCTTCAGATTTTAATACTTTTAAAAATATTTAGCAGTTGCATTTAATACTTATGCCACGTATATGAGTACTTCTTTTCTCATGAAAATTTTCTTTATTTCTTATTTCTTTGTTATTTTATCCAAATATTAATTTTTTGTTAAATTTAAATGTCTTCAGATTTTAATACTTTTAAAAATATTTAGCAGTTGCATTAAATGCTTATGCCACGAATATGAGTACTTCTTTTCTCATGAAAATTTTCTTTATTTCTTATTTCTTTGTTATTTTATCCAAATATTAATTTTTTGTTAAATTTAAATGTCTTCAGATTTTATTACTTTTAAAAATATTTAGCAGTTGCATTAAATGCTTATGCCACGAATCTGAGTACTTTCTCATGAAAATTTTCTTTATTTCTTATTTCTTTGTTATTTTATCCAAATATTAATTTTTTGTTAAATTTAAATGTCTTCAGATTTTAATACTTTTAAAAATATTTAGCAGTTGCATTAAATACTCACGAAAATTTTCATTATTTCTTATTTCTTTGTTAAAAATTAAAAATAAAAATATTTAGCAGTTGCATTATGCTAATGCCACGAATCTGAGTACTTCTTTTCTCATGAAAATTTTCTTTATTTTTTATTTCTTTGTTATTTTATCCAAATATTAATTTTTTGTTAAATTTAAATGTCTTCAGATTTTATTACTTTTAAAAATATTTAGCAGTTGCATTAAATGCTTATGCCACGAATCTGAGTACTTTCTCATGAAAATTTTCTTTATTTCTTATTTCTTTGTTATTTTATCCAAATATTAATTTTTTGTTAAATTTAAATGTCTTCAGATTTTATTACTTTTAAAAATATTTAGCAGTTGCATTAAATGCTTATGCCACGAATCTGAGTACTTTCTCATGAAAATTTTCTTTATTTCTTATTTCTTTGTTATTTTATCCAAATATTAATTTTTTGTTAAATTTAAATGTCTTCAGATTTTATTACTTTTAAAAATATTTAGCAGTTGCATTAAATGCTTATGCCACGAATATGAGTACTTCTTTTCTCATGAAAATTTTCTTTATTTCTTATTTCTTTGTTATTTTATCCAAATATTAATTTTTTGTTAAATTTAAATGTCTTCAGATTTTATTACTTTTAAAAATATTTAGCAGTTGCATTAAATACTCACGAAAATTTTCATTACTTCTTATTTCTTTGTTAAAAATTAAAAATAAAAATATTTAGCAGTTGCATTATGCTAATGCCACGAATCTGAGTACTTCTTTTCTCATGAAAATTTTCTTTATTTCTTTGTTATTTTATCCAAATATTAATTTTTTGTTAAATTTAAATGTCTTCAGATTTTATTACTTTTAAAAATATTTAGCAGTTGCATTAAATGCTTATGCCACGAATCTGAGTACTTTCTCATGAAAATTTTCTTTATTTCTTATTTCTTTGTTATTTTATCCAAATATTAATTTTTTGTTAAATTTAAATGTCTTCAGATTTTATTACTTTTAAAAATATTTAGCAGTTGCATTAAATACTCACGAAAATTTTCATTATTTCTTATTTCTTTGTTAAAAATTAAAAATAAAAATATTTAGCAGTTGCATTATGCTAATGCCACGAATCTGAGTACTTCTTTTCTCATGAAAATTTTCTTTATTTCTTATTTCTTTGTTATTTTATCCAAATATTAATTTTTTGTTAAATTTAAATGTCTTCAGATTTTATTACTTTTAAAAATATTTAGCAGTTGCATTAAATGCTTATGCCACGAATATGAGTACTTCTTTTCTCATGAAAATTTTCTTTATTTCTTATTTCTTTGTTATTTTATCCAAATATTAATTTTTTGTTAAATTTAAATGTCTTCAGATTTTATTACTTTTAAAAATATTTAGCAGTTGCATTAAATACTCACGAAAATTTTCATTATTTCTTATTTCTTTGTTAAAAATTAAAAATAAAAATATTTAGCAGTTGCATTATGCTAATGCCACGAATCTGAGTACTTCTTTTCTCATGAAAATTTTCTTTATTTCTTATTTCTTTGTTATTTTATCCAAATATTAATTTTTTGTTAAATTTAAATGTCTTCAGATTTTAATACTTTTAAAAATATTTAGCAGTTGCATTAAATGCTTATGCCACGAATATGAGTACTTCTTTTCTCATGAAAATTTTCTTTATTTCTTATTTCTTTGTTATGTTCCAAATATTAATCTTTTGTTAAATTTAAATGTCTTCAGATTTTATTACTTTTAAAAATATTTAGCAGTTGCATTAAATGCTTATGCCACGAATCTGAGTACTTTCTCATGAAAATTTTCTTTATTTCTTTGTTATTTTATCCAAATATTAATTTTTTGTTAAATTTAAATGTCTTCAGATTTTAATACTTTTAAAAATATTAAGCAGTTGCATTAAATACTGATGCCACGAATCTGAGTACTTCTTTTCTCATGAAAATTTTTTTTATTTCATATTTCTTTGTTATTTTATCCAAATATTGATTTTTTGTTAAATTTAAATGTCTTCAGATTTTAATACTTTTAAAAATATTTAGCAGTTGCATTAAATGCTTATGCCACGAATATGAGTACCTTTCTTTTCTTTATTTAATTTGAAGTACTCAAACTTAATGTTATAAATCTAAAAATCTAATCTGAATACTATCAGCCATTAATCAAACTATTGATTTATAATCATATATACATTCTAATACATAAGGCTTAGTATCATATGCAAGGGGTACTAGTGACAAGATGTGTGAGAGCTGGCATTTTCATTGGCGATTGGTTTTGCGAATTTCTCTGAAGACTTCCGGCAAACAAATGGTCATGTACCACTCAGAATTGACCATTCGACCGAAGAAACAGGCATCCATTTTCCTCACAGTGCTTCGAGCGCGAACCACTTTTGTTGCAGTTGGCTTGTCTTGGAACACCCACACTGTCGATTGGTGTTTTGTTTCTGGTTCATACGTATTAATGCATATTTCGTCACCTGTCACGATTTTATACACATCTTTTGAAGCACCACGGTCGAATATTGATAAATTATGGGCTATCCAACGACTGCAAATTTTGTTTACAACTAAGTGTTCATGCAAAATCGAATGTATTGAAGTGGAACTAATGTGCAGGGATGCCTCTATCTCACGATATGTCACATGACGATCTTGCATTATTAGTTCATGCACTGCATCGATGTTTTGTGGCACAACAACCGATTTTGGACGACCTTCAAGGAATTCGTCGGCGACCGAACTACGATCACGATTGAATTCACAATACCAGTGATATACTGTGGTTTTTGATGGTGCTTTATAGCCATACAAAGAACTAAGTCCATCGACACATTCTTGTTGAGATAATCCACTTCGAAAGTTGTGAAAAATTATCCAACGAAAATCTTCTCTTGAAATTTCCATTTTTTGGCCAAATAGATATTCTTAACTCACTGTAAACAAAACAAATACCCGAAATATACTTCGTACCCCTTGTATTAAGATCTCTTTTTGATGACAACGTAGAAGTATTGCAGTGAATAATATTATAGGTTTATCAAGAAGTTTGAAACACGCAGAAGGAGACATTGGAGACCCCATAAAGTATATGTATATCTTATATCAGCTAGATGAGACTAGTTGATTTAGCTATGCTCGTCTGTCCGCCTGTCTGTATATATGCGAACTAGTCCCTCAGTTTTTGAGCTGAACATTTTTTTGGAATCAGCCGAATCGGATCACTAGAAGCGATGTTCTTATTAGAAAAACTTTTTTGTTTTTTGCCTTATCCAACTGAAATTTGGACACTATGAATGCCTGATCCATACTCAACAACCATGTAAATTTCAAGATCCTATGATTACTGGATCGTATAGCTCCCGATATGTATGCTCAATATGCCATGACTATACGCCATCTACATGTGACTATTGGTGAAATAGTATGAATACTGACTCTACCCTAAACGTTAGTCATATTACTAATACTATATGCATGAATACACGCTCATTCACAGGATTTAATTAATTTTAGACAGAGGTACAAGCTTAACGCCCAACGAATTTGCATACATACCTTTAAAGCTTGTGCAATGGTACTGAATGCTTCGTGTGGACCGTTTTTTTACTACTCATTTCACAAATTTATCAGTTTTTTTATAAAAGAAGTTTTTCAAAACAAACAATAGTATATTTCAAGACCTTCATGCCTTCCGGTTTTTGCAAAAGAACACAAGAAATTCCATGATTAAGTTGTTTGACTATAGTCTCAGCATTCCTAACAGAACTTAGTAAATTTGTTACAAAACATTTACATACATAATAAGTATGCGGATTAGTTGCAAAGATCAATGTACAATAGACTATGTAACGTCGAAGAGAAGACAGCGGAGTATTGCTATGCCTGTGTGAAATTGTAGATTTAGCTTCTAAGAAATTTTGGAATCCTTTATGAATATCATAATAACCTTGAAGAAACTTCAAAATAGTGTGTGTTTGTTATTCTGGAATAGGCTTGAGGTGACTAGATGCCGCCCTTCCTCTAATTTTTTTTTTCCTAAGACTTGATTTACTAAGGGAGTATGCTTTCCAATAATCGAAAGCCTCTGAACTACATGCATAGTCTACTTTTAAAAATACTATAACATACTACACATATTTTGGAAACTAAATATAATAGAGTTCAAAAATAAGAATGGATATGACTGGCTCGTAAGATAGTACGCCGAGCTTACATCCCAGAGTCATGGGTTTGATTCCCATTCAAGTCTGATCCTGCACTTTTCTAATTCTTCCCCCTTTCCTTCTTAATTCTAATAAATAAATAAATAATAATTAGAATGGATATACCGGATTTACCATTCTCCTTATAATTATATTTACTTTCATTTTCTTTGTACTCTCTCTTTTAGTATAGGTACATATATTCTTGGTATCATATTATACAATACAATACATAAACATTATGACAAAATGACTAAGTGTGAAGAGTATAATCTTAAAAGTGATGTGCAAGTAAAAAAAAAAAGAAAAAGTATTTAATTAATTTA
Organism: Amiota communis; assembly: GCA_037043315.1. Lineage (NCBI taxonomy): Eukaryota > Metazoa > Arthropoda > Insecta > Diptera > Drosophilidae > Amiota > Amiota communis. Next base: position 103,581 of record JBAMAV010000686.1, read on the forward strand.
TGAAAATAATCAATGACATTAAATAATAATTAATTAATAAATAAATAAATTTATTTTTTTAAAATTAAACAAAAACGAACGAAAAAAATATATTATAAAAAATGCTGCCATTGGGAAATGTAATTCAAGGTATTTCTTATATTATACAATATCTTTAGTTACATAAATTTTTTCTTATACATTTTTTACCCTTATTATTAATTTATTTATTTAACTTAATTGTTTGTTTTATTATATATAAATAATAAATAAAAAATATAACAACTGTATGCATTATTTGCAACTGTCTCAAAGGGGAGAGTCAGTGAATTTTTGTGGAGTGGAGCTAAGTATATTATTGGAAGTTTATTGTGTAAAGTGCCTCGCTTAGTCTTCCGGTGATTTCAGAGGGTGATCCCGGATATGGAAACGCTTTAAGGCTGTAACATAATGGTGAAGCTAAGTCTCAGTGCTCAGGGAGCATCCTCAGTAGAGTTGTCAACCTTGACAAAAAAAAAACTTTTATAATGAAATAAAGATGTACATATTGTAATTAAAATTTTCTTAATGCTTTGGAAAATTCTAGTTAAGATGTAAATAGATAGCGTCTCTTAAGATATGCATATCAATAGAAGGAGAAAAGCTATTTTTTTGGCGAACCCGCTGAAAATATTGGGTCATATAAAAAGTCTTCGCGGTTTTTTGGTACATTTTTGCACAAAAACTTTCTTTATTCAAGATCAATTTCAATCGAGTACCTATATATTGGCCATTATTATTTATGACCTTTTGCCATTTTCCGGGCAGCTTCATAATTTTTTATCATTAAGAGAGTTTTGCAGAGACCGAAACAAATGGTAGTCAGCGGGTGTTCTGGGTCATCAATGATGTGTGTGGTCTAGTATTGTCATGATGGAAGACAACTCCCTTTCTGTTGGCCAATTCTGGTCGCTCTTTCTTGATTGCTTCATTCAAACGGTCGAGTTGTGCACATTAGAGGACCGGATTGATCATTTCACCACGTTCTAGCAGCTCATAATAAACCATTCTCTTCCAATCCCACCAAATACTCAACATAACCCTGTTTGCCGTCAATCCAGGCTTTGAAGTCGTTTGTGGAAGGTCATCATGATCGCTTGCATTGGATATTCTCTTATTTAATACATTTTTCATCGCCCGTAATGACTCGCTTTAAAAATGGTTCCATTTCATTACGTTTCAACAGCGTTTCACTGATGGTTATTGGTTCAATTAAATTTCTTTGAGTTAATTCATGTGGCAACCAAATATCGAGCTTCTTTGAGTAGCCTGCTATTTTTAGATGATTCTATATGGTTCATTTTAGTGCCTCCACTATCTCCTGATAGCTTCCGTGCCGCTCTTGCTCCATCAGTTGCAAAAAATTTCATCGAATTCGCAGGATATACATAAATATGCTTTTGCCAAGAATTTAAATTCAATCAACTTCGATAAGCCATTCTCATTTTTATTTTGAATCGCAGTCAGCTGTACTTGCCATTTGAGAGGCAGACAGTGAGAGGCAGATAATTTGAAGCCGAGTGAAGTCAAACTACTTTGACTTCACAGCTTCAGTTTCAGGCTCAGCTTCATATTGTGTTCGTTCACATACAAACAGCTGTATTTGATTCTTTAATAGGCTTCAGACTCAGCTTTAGCTTCACCATTCTGTCCCAGCCTTTAGCCTGCGAGTGCCTGTTACCAAGAAATTTACGTGTTAGATTTTGAAGTTGTGTGCAAAAGTTCAATGTCAATACTGGCTTAAGAATGGTTTTCTAAAGGAGGAGCTTAGTTTTGACCTGTGCCACATGAGCCAGCTAATCCTGGTTAGTTTGTGATTCAGATATTTCATTTTTTCTTTTAATGTGGGGTTTCCAGGTCAACCGCTTATAAAGGCTGAGGTGTAGGTAGATATGTATGTTGTTTTCGTATAGCTGAAGGATGTGTGCCTAATAGTGAAGTGTGGATGTTCCACCTTTTAAGCAATGGCTCCATTAAAATATGTTTATATGTTTCTGCAGAATTGATGAGCCAGAAACTGTGTCGGAGTGAGTGATGAGCTATCATCATGTAGTCATCACTTAGAGTCAAAACGGAGGTCAAAAGTGTAAATAACAATAATATTGATTTAATTTTTATACTGTTTCTTGATTTGATTTATTTTTTTTATATAAAAGTATATACACACATATATATCCTATATATATTTTATTACTATAAAATGATGTGTATTTTTTTAATTTTATGTTCTTATTAAATAAAACAAATAATGGTTGATTTTTTTTTAAATTTTTTTTTGCTTTATTGTTGTCCCCAATTTTATATTGTTTTTATTTGTTATTTTTATTGTTATTATTATTGTGCAATTTTTGCTTGACATTGATTGCACAAATTTGTTTAAAGAATTTATTAAAGACAAATAAATAATCAAAACACAAAACAAAAAAAAAATAAAATAAAATAAGAAAACATTATTTTTTATTGGCATTTCGGCTTCGGGGCTAAGCTAATTTGGAAATGATCCAAAATAATCAACAATAATAATAATAATAATAATAATAATAAAAATTAAGTGATTTTTATAAGTTGAAATAAATAAATATTTTTGCTAAAATAGTAGGTAATTCAATTTGTTTTTTGTTAGTTTATAAATAGTATCTAAGTACTTTCGATATCTAATAACAAACATAGAGTTTTATTAGTTAAACGATTTTTTGAAACTTACAAAAACATTGTTTGATTTTTGTTTAAGATCTATGCATTAAGAGCATGTTATCTATTCTTTAAGGGTTTCATTAATCTCAAAATTATTATTGTTTCAAAGAAATAGCTTTTGTCGAACATATACAACATACATATACCTATGTATGAATGTCCTAAGGGTTATCTTAAAGAATCATATAATCAATCATATTTTCACCAATAAGTAGGTACCATAGGAAAGTATAGAATTTGTTAGACACGCATCTCGATAAGGAAAGCTTGAAGAAGAATTTAGCAAAAAACCATTATGCAGAGTAGCCACAAACCTCAATGGCCAAACTGCAAAGATCTTCAAAGAACTGATTGTTTTAAGTCATAAGTGAAGTATTGAATGCTTCTTCCTGCCTGTCTCATCATCATCTTTGTCATCACAATGTCAGAGCTCTACTCCTTAATGTTTCACATTCTACACATTATAAAAGATTAATAACGTGTTTCCTCCTTTTTAGGGTTCCGTACCAAGCCTACACTGTCCGTTCGTTCGTCCGTCCATCCTTCCAACAGTGAGCTCTATCTCATGAACCTTAATACGTAGATAGTTAAAATATTCACAGAATGTATAATTCAATTGCCACTGTAACGACAAATAATAAAAGTAAAATAAAGTTTAAAAATTGAAGGGCTCTCCAGACAAGAAATGTGTGCTCCAATATGCACAGTGAGCAGTTTTCATCTTCTGTTTCTCATTTTGGTTATTTTTTTTGTAGTATACTTTTAGGCGCTGTTTAAATATTTCACTTTTCCTATAAAAACAATAGCGTATTAATTTTACATAACTTCAGACAGAGGAACAAGCTTTATGTGCAACGAATTTGCATACATAGTGTTAAATATTGTGTAATGGTACGGAATCCTCGTGTGCGAGACCGACTCCCACTTGACCGATCTTTTTGTTTTGAATAACCTTTTGCAGTCATATTTGGTTTTGGACTCTCCCACCACAATTTGTCCATTTTTTGGAAATTTTATTTTCCAATCCACCTTCAGTTCTTCAGCTCATTTCAAAGGTTTTTGATTGAATTAAAACCCAGTGATTGACTTGCCACGCTTAATAAATTGACTCTCTTATCTTTGAATCAACCTTTGATCAACTGCGTGTGGATGTATGTTTTGGATCATTGATTCCACCTCAGTGGTATATTTTCATCAGTGTAATTCGACATTGATACTTTCCAAGTTGTCTTTGTATAGGAATATGGTTATAGTAAAAGTAATTCCATGTATTGCTCTGACTATTGTTAGTCCTTCCAGACTAATTACATAGTATGTACCTATCATGGTCTTAATGGTGACTATTCTTTGGTTTTCAAAAATCAACTTTTTTAACCAACTTCAAAAAAAGAAGGAGGTTATCAATTCCACTGTATTTTTTTTTTTTTTTTTTATGTGTGTTAGCTCAGCACTTTTTTCTAGATAAACCGATTTCGATTTTCTTGGAAAACTGGTCTTTGTCATGTGGTCCCACATAAATTTGATCTGACCAGTAGTTCTTGAGTTATCCCTATTTATATGCGTTCCATTTGCGTTACTTGAAGTCGGTTTTCTATTTTGTTAAAATTTTGTTATTAAATAACATCCCTGCAAAAAATGTTTGTTTTCTGGGTCTGAGTGTGGTAGATTTTAAAAATCATTTCGTATTTTTTCGATTTGTTAATCTGTTAGGTTAAATACAAATGAAATTAAAACATCTTTCGCATGGGGAAAGGCTATCTAAAATGTTCCATTACCTAAATACATATGTAGGTATATATATATATCATTAGTTCAGCTCTCCCTTCCATAGCAGTTTTAATTGTTTGGTGACATACATATATAAATGGTAGATTGATTCTAGAAGTGTTCATCCATTAAATTTATTACTCAATTCTATTAATTATTATTAGGTACTTTCATTCTTCTGGTAATTATCATTTGTTCTTGCTGTTGATAAGCGGCAATAGATTTAGTCAGGTGATTCTTTGTTCAAACTCCATCAAGTCCCCTATAACTTGTTACAGTGACTTTCATGCACACAAAAAATGAAAAACAATTTTATGAATCAGAATTCATTTAACTCAGACAGCTGAATTTTTTTTTTTATGACTTGAGACCTGACTAATTTTTGTATCCGTACTACTAAGTGGTTGAGTGTTCTAACGAAATCTCTACTTGTTTAATTCTGTTTATTACTAGGTACTATTTATATGGTATAGTGAGTATGGATATACAATAAGTTCAAATGATATACATATGTATGTACTAATTGATGATATCGTTCCATGTCGTCTAGAGTTGTTCATTGTTTTAAATGAAATTGCATGCAATAAGGTGAAAATTAGTTTTGATTTTGTGATTATAGTACTACACCCCCAAATTGCTTCATTTCATGCCACCGCCTACAATTATTGTTATGTTTCTCCTATATTATGTATGTAGGTACTATAATATTTTGTAACCAATGCCGATATGAATTGCTATACTTAAAAATAGGAAATTTCGTTTATGACTTTTAAATACATGTTGTGATTAATTTTTATTATTATTGTATTTTACGATTTATGGATTTATGCCTTCAATGATAAATTATAAACTTGAGTAGTAGGTACATACCTATAACATATTTATATGTCTAGTAGGGCATCCAAATTGTAAAAATTACACATGAAATTATTTACTATATGCATATACTACAATCTTTATTATTATTTAATTATTTATCATATTTTATCACACATTTAACATGCATCTTTTATATTCTCATTAAGATATTTATAAATATTTTATTGTTATTTTTGTTGAACAAATAAATACATGTAATAATTGTTTATTTGTTAAGTCTGTCAGTCAGTCAGTCAGTTCTGTTCTGTTCTGTTCTGTTCTGTCTGTCTGTCTGTTAGTCTTTTCAATAAGACTGTCAATTGTTTATATCATTTAAGATTTTTTCTTGATTTTTTTCATTGTTTAATTGAGGTTTTTTTATTTTTTTCATTATATATATTTTTAGGTTGACAATATTTCTTTCATTTAGATAAAAAATTTATGACATGCAATAATTAAGAATTTCTAGGAAAAAAACACCTTTATTTAGCATATGGAAAGTAAAATATAATACTAGTAGAACATTAATATCGTTTTATGAAAGTCAACTAACTAACTCTTCGAGGTTAGTCCCAGAAGTAACCAACCTAATAAAGAAAATATGGAATATGTAGGTATATTGAAAAAAGAATAATGGTCTATTTTTAGTTCAATTCACTCTTAAATCTATATACACATAGTGTCAAAAGTGAGTCAACACCTATGAAAATTTTACTTCTTTTAAGAGAATCAGAACAAAATAAAAGTTTCATCAATTCTCTCTACTCAAAACGAAAAGTTGATAAAATAACAACAAAATAAAAGCATAAAAACAACAAAAACTTTGCATCATAAATTCTTAGGTAATAGGTGAACAAAAACTTGTCACATTTTACGCGTCAAAAGTGAGTCAACACCTGCATTGTGAACTTTTTTAAAGTCTTGGATGTTGTGAGGTTTTTGTAATATGGTACATTAAAAAATAAATGGCGTATCCTTTCCACCATCTGCTCGGAGTTAATTCAGTTAGATACACATAAAATTTATATGTCCAATTTATTATACAACTTCTTCTTAACACTTCAATTTGAGTGAAATTTACATAAACTTCAATGGAACCGATGTTAATATTCAATCATAAATATGTAGTTTTTAACACTTGATAATAATTTGTGATTATACATTCGAACTTCATACTACTTACAATAAGTTGAAATGTTTATTGAAAGTGATGAATGAGGAGAATGAATTAAGCCATGACCCTCCATCACATAATAATCACAAATTATCCCAACTAGTCCCCATTCCAAATTCACTACAACATCATGATACAAGATTTTCACCTTTTTTCACATAACAAGTTTGGTATATTATACTTACGAGTATAAGCTTTGTTAAGACCAACAAAAAATGGTCAAAAATTGAATCAATATTTACTATATAGAGCTGTCATTCAAATCTTTCATTTTTTATATGAAAAATGTTTGCATCTCTACAAATATTTAAACAAAACTTTAAAAATCAATTTGAAATGACAAGCAACATACGCTACATAAACAAATGGATCCAAACATCATCATCATCATCACTTTAGCCCGGAGACAAAAGAACAGTCAAAATAATAAACTGAAAAGCGAGACTTGACTTCAAAGACAGTTCTATCTGCAGACTAGGTCTTTGCGTCTGTTATTTTGGGATGCGCTTGGGAAAATTTTCATTGAGATAATGTTCAGAAAGGAAAAATAATCAATATTACAAACTAATGGCAGCAATTCTAAAACTGCAGCATCAAATACAGTTGGAAGAGAAGTAAGGAAGAAAAACTCCGAATGGTTCGATGATGACTGCAGAAAGGCAACAGCAGTTAAAAACCAAGCAAGAAAAAGATGGTTGGAAAAGAAAACTAGAGCAGCGGAAGAAATGTATATCGAGAAAAAAAGAACTGCTACGAAAATTTGTCAGAAAAAGAAAAGGGAATCCATGAAGAAGAACTTAGAAAGCATCTGCGAGGACTTCAACTCCAATAAAACAAGAAAATTTTACAGCCAAATCAAAACCGAAAAACACGGATTTCAACCTCGCACAAATATCTGCAAATCCAAAAACGGTGAAGTACTCACCGATCAACAAAAGATTGTGGAACGATGGGCTGAGCATTTTAGCTAATTGTTAAATGCCGGGAATATAGAAAGAAATATCGAAGAAACCGAACCACCGGCAGAGGATCACAATCTGGCTGAATATTTGCAAGATATACAACCACCGGCGATGGATGAAATTCAAGACGCGCTAAAGCATATGAAAAACAACAAGTCACCAGGAGAAGACAACATAACAGCTGAACTATTGAAAAATGCTAGCGAAAAAATTTGTTGAAAGAATACACCATCTAATAACGCTAATATGGGAGCAAGAAACCTTGTCCAACGATTGGAATACAGCGCTTATAATACCAATCCATAAAAAGGAGAAAAAACCATCTGTAAAAACTACCGTGGTATCTCACTTCTCAACACAACGTACAAAATTCTATCAAGAGTCCTCAACAACAGACTCATACAATACCCTGAAAAAATACTACCGGAATATCAATGCGGTTTTCGCCCAGGAAGATCGACGACAGACCAAATCTTCTCAATCAAGCAATCAATGGAAAAATGTTACGAACACAACATCGACGTACATTTCTTATTCATTGATTTCAAACAGATTGACTATTCCTGCAGCATTTAAAATATGTAAAATCCCAGAAAAATTAACAAAATTAATAATGATGACCTTGCGTAACACCATATCAAAAATTATGAAGCAAGACATAAAATCAGAAGCATTTTCCATAAAGAACGGCGTGCGTCAGGGCAATACACTCTCTTCAACAATTTTTAATTTATCGCTGTGCTGCGCAATATATAAAGTGTGCGACGCCAAACGGACTGGACATATATTATATGCATACGCGGACGACATTGCAATAGTAAGTAGAAATAAAACCGCACTTTTAACCACTTTCTCTGATATTGAAACGGTGCTGAAAAAATTGGACTAAAAATCAACGAAGAAAAGACCAAATATATGCTCATGTCCAGAGCGAAAAGCAGACAAACATTAAAAACAATTAAGCTTGGAAAATATGAATTTGAAGTAGTAAACACATTCACATATCTTGGCTACAAACTGACAGCAGACAACTCAATGAGCGTAATAATTGACGAAAGAATACAAGCAGCCAGTAGATCTTTCGCATCACTTATAAAACTCTTCAAATCAAAACTGCTTAACAGATCCTGCAAACTAACACTGTATAGGACATTGGTGCGACCAGTCTTGTGCTATGGAGCTGATACTTGGACTGTGAGCGATAAAGACAAAACAAAATTGCTGACTTTCGAAAGAAGAATTCTCCGAAAAATCTTCAGCGCAGTTAAAACTGGGCCTGATGAATGGAGAATAAGATGGAACGACGAACTTGAACATCTAATCCAAGGTGAAAACGTGATGCGATTTATCAAAGCGCAACGCATAAGGTGGCTAGGCCATGTAACAAGAATGGACGAATCAAGAGCGCAAAGAAAAATTCTAGATGCGAAGTCATTCAACGACAATTCAAGGGGAAGACCAAGATCAAGATGGATGGACGAACTAAACGAAGACCTAAAGAAACTACAACTGGAAAACTGGAAAAGGGCGGCAAAAGATCGAGTAACATGGAGGCATATTGTTCATCAGGCCAAAGCTCACAAAGAGCTGTAGCGCCAAATGATGATGATGAATGGCAGGATTAGAGTGATGAAATCAAGAAAAAGCGATAAACTAAGCTTTGTTTCATCAAGGCAATGCCATCAGTTCACACAATCGTTATCGCAATAGCTAAAACTAACGAGTCAAAATTCATATTGCTCACGAATCCTATTTTCCTAATTATCAGGCTTAATATTATCAAGTGTTAAAAACTACCTACATATTTATGATTGAATATTAACATCGGGTCCATTGAAGTTTATGTAAATTTCACACAAATTGAAATGTTAAGAAGAAGTTTTTCTAATACTAAATAGTTATCATTCGTCATTGGACATACAAATTGTATGTGTATCTAACTGAATTAACTCCGAGCAGTTGATGAAAAGGATACGCCATTTATTTTTTAATGTACCATAATACAAAAACATCACAACATCAAAGTCTTTATAGTTTATAGTGAAACGTGTGAAATGTAGTTGTTGTACTACGCACATATGTGTAATGAATCAATAGGTATATTTTAATATAATTCTTTACGATATAAGATAAATACTAAATATTTATAAATTTGTGTAAATAATTTTGATTTCCTCGCGTGTGTGAGTATCGATACTTAACCATAGTTAATTTATTTATTCTCTACAATAGAAATCTTATTTTCCTTTCACTTATAAGTTTGTCATTATACTAACTATTTAGAGCTTGTTCTGGATAAGAAACGAAAGCTTCAGTTAGTAGCACTTTATTGTTGCAAGAAATCCATAGTCTCAGAGCACCAAAATTGACTGATTAAATATAGCTATTGTCAATACAATCCTGAGTTATGTAGTCATTTTATTTTAGTAGATTTGGACAGTATCCAGCTCTTAGACTCAGTGGAACATCACCACTTTTCATCTGTTCAGGGATCATCTGAGGATCTTGATATGTTAACCAAAAAATAAGTTTACAATGATTGAGAGGATCGATCCTTCATTCAACCCTTTAAAATTTGTGACTACTTATAATCATAATCATATATATGATACAAGTTATCATATTTTTGGGTTAGCCTGAAGTAGATGAAGTGATCAGCATATCTACATCTATGGTCCTGAGTTGAATGGTTCTTGGCCGACTATATTAATATGGCTCTGGGTCAAAAAGCCGACCATTCGAGAGCATCAAGGAGGTTATCATGAAAATAGTTGATAGCTTTTACGATTTACAATACTTCCCAATCGAAAATTCTTCATGGCACGTTTAATATTTTTTTTCCATAAGCAAACAACACCTTCAATTGTGTCAAGACAAGGCATAAAGTGCTTAAGTTCCCTAGCAGGAACTTCCTGAGGAACGGGGCAAAGAGACATTAGCTACCACTTATATGGCAATTGCCTGTTCCATTCTAAATTATGCTGCTCCTTTTTAGATTCCTTTTCTTAATGACATTCAATTTAAGCACCAGCAATCAAGTCAAAACAACGCTCTTCGTACGTTGACCGATTTATTCCAAAAAGCGACTTGAAAGCAGAAGCAGAAGTACGTCAGCATAATTAGCTGTTTTCTATGAGTACACTTCCTAACTACACTTCCTACTACTATTATTGGTGCGACATTAAATTTTACATGACAGACATAGCCTTTTAAAATAAACGGACAATACTGTTGTTAGTAAAGCAACAATAGATTTGTGTTAGGAGAACGTCCAACAAATGACTTCCTCTTAGTGCTCGGACCGTCTTAGCTTAGGTAAGGTCGGGTTGGTCTCGGTCCTTTATCTTTCAGTGCTACAAAGAACGAATAGGCATTTCTATCAACTATCAATAAATCTATATCCTACTTAAGAAACTTGATACGATCTACAAAATAGCATTTACCTACTTTTCTCATGCAATGGATAAATTTCTAATAATTAAAAATACAAAAGTAACAATGAAAATTGCGTGATAAGTACTAAACATAATCTTCGAAATTACAAAATCATCGGTATTTTTCGTTTTATAATTTATAAAAAGAAATAAAGCATTAAATTCCAAGTTCATCTACACATAATCATAGTTTTAGTTTATCTAGGTCTACAGTTTAAAATGCTAAAAAAATAGCAGTTTCGAACGAAGCATATCATTGAGTTCTTAGAATTAATTCTTTGAATTACTTGCCCACTAATATTGTAGAATGGATTTGGATTATTTATTAATTATTGAACAATTTTACTGAGTATGGACAAGTATTGTAGTACCTATAAATGGAATCCTAAATTATGGTAAGGATCTATTTAAAAACAAAAGATCATTAAAACTTTAAGTAATCGCTTTTTTATAACTATTATTAAAGCTTCATTAATTCATGTTAATTAATATTTAATAAGTACTTGTAGTAGAAGTAGTAGTAGTAGTAGGAGTAGTAGAACAATTTCTAGTTAATAGATATCATGAGATATTATTGTAATATAGTACATTACAAGTAGGTATTTAAGCTCACGTGCTATTATAGTAGGCGGTCATTAGGTCGTGTTATCAAGAGACATGTGTTACTTTTTTGTATTTTGTAATTTTCCAAGTATTTCTTATTATTAAAACAATTTCATTACACATATTTAAATAGGTATATTTATATCTATTTTTGTAATAATTACAATTCACAATTCTATATCTGACAATTTAAATAGTCACCTCACTTTAACTTAAGCTTAACATTTGCGCATTTTAAAAAGTTTTCCATTTAGTTTTATACCCTTCTCAATTTAATTTTAATGTGCTTCATAATTTAAGTGTAATCTTTGTAGAGTATGAAACAATTACCTACTTATATAAGTACGTGTCGATGGTACATTAACATGCTCAGCAGTTCAAAAGAAATATATATATCTTTATGTACCTACTTATAATAAAATGTTTGTTTGTTTGTTTGTGCGTGCATCACATAATAGCCATTCATTGGATTCAAAATCGAATAACTAAAATATAAGAAGCTTTATGGTGAGTTAAATTTAACGTTTATTTAATCGAAATCGTTCTGCAAAATCAAAAGATATACCTAATAATTACAAATTAAATTAAACTAAAAACTATAAATGACAATATTCTCTGGCTATGCAAATGGAGGAAGCGAGTGGTGGTACAATCATTGATGAATAGCTAAGTATGCGCAAGAGTATTGCGCTCTTTGTTTTTTTCTTTCTGTAAATGTTTGTAGTCGCCAAAAGATAAATGGTGATCTACATAGAAGGCAGGACAACGTTATCTATCGTTCTGTCACCCCTCTGTTTCTATGTAAACTACAGAATTTCTTTTTCACTGTTTACATTAATAAGCTCTAGAGATGAGCTAAACAGTGACACAGTGACTCTAAACTGTGATTAAGTCACAGTCATTTGAAGGGAGAGACAAAGTTCACTTGATTGATTGTGACTCACTTTGGTTCAGTTGCTCTAAACAAACAAAGTAAACTGTGTCTCTCCCTTTAAATGACTGTGACTCAATCACAGTTTAGAATCACTGTGATTTTTAAATCACTGTTTAGCTCATCTCTAATAAGCTCAGCAATTCAAGAGGAATCGCTAATGTACTATTAGGTACATATAAACTACTTAGCATTGATTTCTTATTTAAAGATAATTTATTGCAACCGATGTAACGCATTATCTGGAACAAAAGGTTACAAATTATGGGTACTACTTTAAAAACCCAAAAACTTGAAATTATTCCCTAAGATTTCATATACAAAACATTTCTGTTAGATAATTTCTTTTGATCAGATATTTATAGGTATATGTTTCTTTGAACTTGAACTGATAGCCTCAGACAGCGAGATAGTCTAAGTGCATTAAAATTTATTTGATCGTGACTGTGAACTTATTCATAGGAGTTAACAATTTCACGCAAATATACACAATTTCATATACAGAGGTTTGCAAATTATTGTGACTTTTACACATTTTGGCTTGTGAGAAGCAAGCGGGTCAATGGAAAATTATGAAAAAAATCCCAAGAATTCCTTAGGTCATATGTAAAAGATTTCTAAAGTCACTTAAGCTGCAAATTTAATGGAGGGGATGAAAAAAAGAGACATAAAAACCATTGCTTTCTGTATTTTTTTTTCAGTTAAGCATGTTTTGTTCAACGTGAACTAAATTATTTTTTTTTTTTATTTTGATTCAAAATCCTTAGTTTTTTATGTCAGTATAATATATTCTACGAATTTGTGAGCATGGGTACTGCGAATATTATTATGGTTTTCCTAAACTCTACCCCAAATTTAATCTTCCATATTAGGTGTTCTATTGAATTTTGTTAGCCTCCCCTTCTTCAATGACTCCAAATTTTTGGCTGGATTGAAATCTGGGCTTTTGGCCTGGCCTCTCCTTCACCTGATAGGTTGACTTTGATAGCTAAATTTTGGTTTCACGTGCAGTATACTTTGGGTCACCAGCTGACTGGATGATCTCTTCAAGCTTGGGATCCGAAATGGCTTTACAAAGTCGTTTAAAAAATGCATATCTGGCCTTACATTGCTATGAGACATAACTAGGGGAACAATTTTTTGGCGTGTCTATTCTTGCAAACCACTGTACCTATATGCTTTATATAAATGATGTAACTTAAGGGGCTGGTGTTTTGTAAGAACATGAAAATATAGACATTTCATGATTAACAATTGATAATGATGATGATGATGATGATGAGTACTTATGTCCATGTGATGAGTGAAGTGTATGTAAGTTTCGATATGACTAATGTTAAGGTTTATTTCTTGTTTTTTCATTCGTGTTTGAACCTCTGAAAAACACGCCAAATATGTATGAACATGCATAGCCAATGTTCAAGGCATTCATTCTAAATACATAGTAGTATTGTAATACTACAAGTTTATGTACAATAATATTGGATATACAAACATATATACCTACTTACTTACATACATATGTAGATATATTGCTATTGTCTTCTTTCGGTCTAAATCAACTTTAAAGTAAACATTTATCATTTAATGAAGCACCATCATGTTATGGTAAATGAAAAAGATTTGTGTCATGGGCGTAGTTAGTTAGTTTTGGCTTAGATGGCCTGGCCTGTTGATGAATAACTAAACAATTGAAATTTACTTAGTATTGTAGTTCGTTTGTTACGGTTTAGGAGGCCAAGTGTCTTCTCCCCCTGTCCTGATCCCCACAGTACGCCCATGATTTTTGTACATTTTATTATAATGCAATAAACGTCTTCCGTATGTTGTAAGTCTGTAAGTTTTGTCACTATTGCTGTTGCTGTTATTGTTGATGTTGTTGTTGTTGCCTACTTATCCAACTGACTAATCTTGTATCTACAATAGTATCTGTATATGTCAGACGGTCTATTGGTCGGTCAGTAGGTCTGTTTATCTGTCGCTTTGTCCTTCTAATCGTTTGTTCATTCATTTATGGTATTTGTTTGTTCGTTCGCTTGTTCGCATGTTCGCTCGTTAGTTTGTTCTTCAGTCAGTCGCGCTTGATTAAAGCACCGCATACTTGATTTTCAAGTTCATTGATTTAACTTTCCGTTGTTTTTGTTGTTACTATAATTATTAATTATTGTCTTTACCTTTTGCACAGTGGTTCGTTGTTGTTGTTGTTGTTGTAAGTATAGTATCATATACTTATCAATTATGGATTGAATCTATTGTAATATTGTACTGTCTGTCACATTCTTATCACCCATTAAAAAATACCGTTTCTTTGTAATAAAATTACAAGTTAACTTCGTTTTCAGCGATTATTTAATACCTTACTTATTGATAGTCTAAGTTTAATAATATGCTGTAGAATGTATGGGTTCCTGATCATTTAGTTTACCTAATATCAGTTTACTTAAGCACTGATTCTAAGGCTTTGGCCGATGTACTCCCAGGCTTTGGCCGATGAAATTCAACAAAGTTTAATGTTTAAAGCCTATAATAATAATAATACATATTGCCATAGCAAGCCTAGAAGTCCCTGCACCGAGCAAAAACAGTCCTAGCCCCTAGACCCTGTTCAATACAAATTTACTAGAGAACCACTGGACTAAAGTCATATATGTGTATGTATTTTTCGAGATAATGTAAAATGCATGAAAAATTATATTGAAAAGATAAGATTACAATAAAAATTTGAGTATTTACAACTTTAAATGAGTTTGTTGCACCCTCATGGTTTTTCCCTTTCCCTTTAATGTATGATCGATCTTTTATTACACATTTCTGAGAAACAGATAGATTAAATATATTATTACTAGTGCACCTGCCCAGCGTCGCACTCTTTCCCTGCATTTGGATGAAACAAATCAATTTCAATATGATCATTTGACAAAGACGACTTGATTGATTCTAACATAAATTTGTAAGCTTTATATGCAAAATTTTATCCACTAATTTCTCAACAACAGTGATCCGCAATAAACTTTATGGGAACACTCTCCAGACTATGCTACAGTTTTTCGGAAAATTTCATCAAAATTGGTGTAGCAATCCATAAGGAACATATGTATGTAAAGTGGTTGTATTTCTGGAGCACCGGCTGTGCTTTAAGTACCACCTAAATGAGTCAGCCAAATACGCAGCAGCCGTAACACTAAAACTGGTTATGATTCTCCCAAAATTTAAGGCAATCCAGACAGAAAACACAGGTTCTACTAGGTTCGTTGAGTAAGTCCATATAGCTTTATGCAGTTCCGATATGCGCAATGGTACTGGCAACCAAGTCGTACCTACGGAGCATAAAGAGTGTTCACAGGGTTGCTAATATGAGGATCTACGGAGTCAATGGGAATGTTGCAGACGATGCGGCAGATGTACTTGCAGGCCGACTTCCAAAAGATTTGGAAGTTCTGGCTTTAATGGCAACACAGGTGGAGCATTACAGACCCACGGAGGATTGAG
Organism: Amiota communis; assembly: GCA_037043315.1. Taxonomy (NCBI): domain Eukaryota; kingdom Metazoa; phylum Arthropoda; class Insecta; order Diptera; family Drosophilidae; genus Amiota; species Amiota communis. Next base: position 119,511 of record JBAMAV010000686.1, read on the forward strand.
GAGCACATCTTAAGTATTGCAGACTGGCATAAGTGTCAATCCAGGGACTTAGGGTTCCAATTTATCCAATACGCAACTGGCCATGGATGCTTCAGGCAATACTTGTACAGATTTGGGCACGTTGTGGATCCACACTGTAGTCTCTGTCAATATGTAGTGAAAGAACCGGATCACATTATTCATGAGTGCCCTCGATTCGTAGAAGCGCGAAGGAGAATGTACACTCTCCTTCGACCACCCTGCAATTCATAGGAGATTGTAAGGCTGAACAGAGGACTGATCATTCTTTGCTATTGAAATTTGTGCCACCATGCCTGAGGCTCGTATGTACGAGCGATTATCGGTGTCTTACTAATTAATTAAGGATATTATCCCTTTTAACGAAGAAATGCTTTGGCGGTACCGCAGGGAATCAAAGTGATTTGAAGCGTAAAAGGGTGTTTTAGTCGATAGGAGCCCGACATAACTTGTAGCACGGCCTATAAGGATCTTTTTTTAGATTTTGACCTCCTTATTCGCATTAAAAAAAAGGAGATAGACAAAAGAAGAAGATAGATAGATAGATAAGTATGGCATGAGTCATTGCTTAAAATACTGTTATTTCAATTTTAAATATTGTACTAAGTAGGCCTGAGAAATTACGTATGTATATTTCATTAAAGGTTTCTCAATTTTTCGGAGCACATCATTCATAATTGTGTATCGTACAAAATTTTCTGTATAAAAAAAAAAAAAAAAATCTCAACTAATTTTTGGACTAACAATGGACGAATTTTTGATACAAAGGGCTATCGACAAGGACTTTCGAGGTAACTTAATAGAGGCACACACAATCTATATGGAGATTTTGGACCGATTCGATGAAGAAAGCGTTGCAAATATGGAGCCAGCTATCCAAGACCGTTACGAAGAGTTGAGATCGCGTGCTCTCCACATTGGGGTGTGCATACTCTCCAATATTGAGAAGGCGGAATTAAGGCACAGCATCACTATTAAGCCCGGTACCAGGAATATTACATATGCTCGACTATTTGGTAGTGTCTTTCGTCCACGTCTAAGAGAGATGCTTGTGGAAGAGCCTCAGTTGGTGACACCTCTCGATTTTGATCATATCAAAACATTTATGGACACTGCGGTAGGTAAATGCAGAAGTCTTAAGTATATTTTACTTAAGATAAGGCCATTACCGGCATCAGAACAGAACCGTGAACAAAATGCTCAACAGAATCGTAGACAGAACCGTGAGCTGTATCAAAACCGTGAGCGAAACCTTGAACAGAACCGTGAACAGAATTTACAACAAAACTTTGAGGAGATTGGTGCTGAGCAGAGCCATAGACAGGTGGATGGAAGTCAGAATCGTGAGCAAAATAACGAGCAGAACCCCGATCAAAATGGTAATCAGAGTAATGAGCATATCATAATATTGATGTTGGAAGACCTAAAAAGTAATTTGCTGGCGAAAGGTGTCATTTTTAACTATAAGTTCGATCACAGAGTGGAATCACCCATGATCTTTTTCGATGGTATAATTATAATAAGCTCACATGGACTACACATCTATGATGACGCCAATATGGAAGGTCAGGATTATAATCGTCGCAGATGTAAGAGTTGCTGCCTTCAATATTTCAAGTCCAGAAAAATGAATGCTGGAGGAAATGAAGTTGAGTCACTATAAAAATTATCGTTAATATAATATGATTAAAAATTAGGCAATGAGATTGATTATATGTAGTATTCTCATCATGTCAATAAACTAAGATACTAAAAGACGCACTAAGAATAAATTGTTTTAATGAAGAAATTCATAGACCTGGAAAATGAGGATAATGATAAGGCTTACATATATTGTATTATACTTTAAAATATTGGATCTTTGTTCCAATTTTAACTTTAAAAATGTTAAGGGACGATCTAGGCGGCCAGTTGACATCTCTGATGCGCAAAATCGCACGACCGAGGAGCTTCTTAAGCAAAAATATGTTTTTTTTTTGCAATTGAATTGAAAATATAACTCATTTTTTTTCTTTTATTTGGATGGATATACAATACAATATGGAACTGACTTTTTCGAATTGCAAAATGGATTTTTTAACTTTCGAAAATAGAATCAATCTTCAGCGAAGACAAACCATTATGCTAAGCTAGGAATTAAAGCATTAAATTCCGAGAGGAGTCTTATTCTATGTCATGATGGGTTTCCAATCCCAAAAAAAGGGTTTGAACATAAAAAAAAGTGCAGGGCAATCATATAGAAAGCGTTGGATGTTTTCTGTTTTTTCTACATCTCCACATCTTAGTATGAACACGAACATTCATTTTTTGAGTCATAAGCTCTATATGGTGCAGTGACTCATTAAGACTCCCATCATCACATTATGTAGTATTTCTATGAAAGAAATACATAGAATTTTTCTACATATATATGTTTTAGTCATTTAAATAGCATTTTATGATATTTTATTCTAAGAAACTTAAAACATCAGACCACTGTATCTCGCACTCTCTGTATTTGTAGTATCTAGAACTCATTTATCAAATCAAATTTTAATTAACAAAACAACAATATAACAACAATAACAACAACAACACCGACAACCACAACAAATAATTTCCTTTTGCAATTGTTTGAAAAGTTTTTGTGCAATGATTTATTTTTGGTTCATTCGTAATCGTCCAATTCTCGTCTTTGTACTACAATTGTATTTTCTTGGTCCAATAAATTCATAAACACAAACAAATAAGTAGAAACAAAATACAATACTCGTACTAAGTATGTAAGAAGAATTTGTAATTGTTTTTATTCTTAGAACGATCCACTAGAATACCGACAATATGGTATTTGTGGTTTGTCAATTTCGTTCGCACTTCGTAGTTAAATTATAATCTAAATATGTTTACGACTATATAGATTAAGTACCTACTAGTACTATATGACTGAGAGAAATACAACATACAGCAATAGGTACTCATAGATAGACTGTGAGAGAGACCAGAAGTACAATAAATATTTGGTCTATTAATAAAACGAATCAAATGATATATTAATCAATTAAAAGTGGAAGAAGTTCTATTGAACTGTTATTGAAAATGAATAGTTACTTCCATTTCCTACTGTTGCAATATTTAGCTCAATCAATCTTTGTATCAACGATGATTATAACTAACTAAGTTTGCTAATATTTCCCAATCGCCTAAGAGTAAGGCAGTTCGGCCTTTAAGTCATATCCTTATATTAAACAAAACCTTTGTAATATTTTAATTTGCTCTTTTTCTTTAAAATAACAATCATTTACATATATCTATACTAATATTATAAATTATTATTATTTGTTTGTAATGAATAAACTCAGAAACTACTTAAGTGATTTTAAAGATTCTTTTACCTTTAGAAAGCTACATTATCAGCGGATAACATGGGCTCTATTTTATTTTCAAAAAAAAAAGAGATCCCCACGATAATAACAATAATGTAACCCAAGGTATCAAAATTCTACACAATTTTGTCCTATAGAACCGGGTAGCATACTTACTTTTTTCCAAAACCACACACAAAAAAGTTTGTACATGTTTTCGTTGTTTTGTTTGTGGAATAGACTGATCAAATTGTTCTATTAAAATTAATTTTCGGAATTACAGGTTATGCCGGGTATTTACTTTTGATTCAACTGGGTCCTCATTCGATTTTACCGTCAGGAACACCGAAGGGCTTTTTATACTCTACACGGGAGTGAATAGTATTATAAGTTTATCATGAAGTTTGTAACACACAGAAGGAGACATCACAGACCACATAAAGTATATATATTTGTGATCAGCTCGATGCGACGAGTTGATTAAGCCATGTCCGTCTGTCCGTCTGTATGCTAACTAGTCCCTCAGTTGTTGAGCTAGAGATCTGAAATTTTGAAATATTTCTTTTTACCATACGCTGCACATTTGTCGGAATCAGCAGAATCGGACCACTAGGGGGGTACCTCCCATGCAATGTTCTTATTAGAAAAAGTTTTGTGTTTTTTAACATATCGAACTGAATCCATTTTCATCAACCATGTAAATTTCAAGATCCTAGGGTTACCAGGAAGGGTACTTCCCATACAAACCCAAACTAAATGACAAACTTATAAAGAATAAAAGTACTATAAAAGTGCCACTCAAACTGTGTTCTGTGTTGATAATCAAACTGTAACAGAGAGAATATAGTGTATAGAAAGGAACGTTGGATGCAACCCGGAGGAGCCAATGATAGCCTTCTTTCTGGTTAAAGTTCTTTTAGAGATTTATATATTTTTGTCAAGAAAATGAGGACATGAGTTTTCGTCTTCTGTGAATGGTGAAAAGCGCACTGTGCTTAAAAATTCGAATCGAAGGAGGTACAATACAATAGATTGGAAACCTTGGAGATTCGCTATAATTTGGTTTGTTTTTTAGGCCATAAATCAGTGATTAGCCCAAGAACTGTTTGATGGCCAGAGGCTTTGGATGGTAACATTGATGTTGAGGCCAGGAGCTCATGGAATTTGTATGCCTTTTATTGGATTATAGTTTTGGTTGTTAGTACAACTAGTTGCTGTGAGTAAGTCATATGACCAAATATGTATGTCTTGAATTTCATACCTGTGGATATAACTCCAAGGGAGCATTGATTGATGCTTTTCAATCCTTTTTCCTAAGCTTATAACAAAAAGTTTGAGTTAAACCACTCCACTTCATCTCTTACCTATGAGCGCACTGAGGAAGATATTAAGTTTTAAGAACGGCGTAAAATACCTAGGATTGGAATGGGCTTTGTCGAACAGGTGATTTAAGAAACGCTGCTTTAAAACTCAAACACAAAAATAATATATACCTACGTGTACTCTACTACTTCTCAACAAATGTAATAAACACTTTGATTGATCGACTCTCAAAGAGTTATGGTATCTGATTATTGCAAAATAAACTGATCGATCCATCATATACAATTTAATTTAGATACAATTGATTAGCGATTTCCTATTCTCACAAAATATTTAATGAATATTTATAGTAATACCATAGAGTAGGTATAAGTTATTCATTCATTATTCATTGTCATCTGATATCATCTCATCATACATCATCTCTGATACAATAGATAGCGGGAACTTCTTGATTATGTATTTTTATTATTAATTCTTTATCATATATGCGCAACATATGTCAGTATGTTATAACATGTAGGTACTTGTTAATATGGTAGGATACAAAGTAAAGAACAATAAAAAAAAATCCCTATACCATATATAGATAAGAAATTCCTACATGAGTCAATCAATCATACATATATGTAGGTATATGTGCGAGTACTAAGCATGTCTATTGTGTTTGTAGTTTTTATACGAAATGCGAAATATGGTTCAATGATCAATTTATAAGCTACAAACACTTAAAATAGGGGATTTTTTAAGATATTCATACGAGTATTATGTACCTATGTATAAAATGTTATTTATTGTAAGAGATCATCATTATTATGTATGTACTTTTTTTTGTATTAATTCCGATTAATGAATTTTATTTTTAAATTTTTTATTACTAAGAAATCTAGAAGATTTTTTTAAATTTTTATTATTTTATCTTTTTTCTTATAGAACAAAATGTGACATTTCTGGAACAAACATTGAAATTCCTCGATAAGAATTTATTACCACGTGCTGTTTGTTCAGACGACGAGAATTCACCCTTAGATGAGTTTCCTGAATTATTTACAGGTAATACTACAAGACAATAATCATAACTTAACTTAAGCTTAAGTATGTACTACAATGTATAGTAGATCAAATAAGAAGCAGTTAGCAGTTAACAGTAAACTTCTGGGAAAGGGGTTTTGAATATTTTTTGCATTTCAATTAGTAGATAAACTTTTTAAGTATTGTACCTACATATGTAATTAGATACAAGAAAATAATTAATTTTCCTTGAATTCCCTAGACAACCGTAAACCGATATATATATCATAATTGTAAAGTTCTAAAGATTTCTTAGATTACTGTCCGGTGTGTGATTTAATTTATTGATATGATTATAAATTTATATAAATGAATTAAACTATCAACCCACTTATCTGGAATTATTGTAATACAATATGTATACAAACAAAATAAATAAACTATCTATCAAATATACCTATAGTAATATGTACTATCTATATAGTAGAAACAGATAAATATGACACGTGCCTTCATTTTTTTTCTAATTTTTAATTTCAATAATTTTATTTAAACTGACTGACAATGCAACCACAAATCATTGAAACCTAATGAAAAAAAACACATTCATTATTTGTCACACATATAATCTATATATTGTATTATATAGGTAATATTGTAGATTGGTGGAGTATGCCCTTGACAATAATACTCTTTCTGTTAATGGCTTTTGTCTAAATCTAATAGATTTACTCAAATAACTTATTATTATCGATTACAAAAATTATAATGTTCTATTGATTGTAAATTATTGTCAAAACAATTAAGAAGCGAAATGCATTTTCAAAATTAACAGTAGCATTGGGAAACCGATTTTAACTGATCCCATAAGATTTAAAGGTCATTATGGGCGTACAGCTACAATTAACTCACCTAGACCTCAAACGAAGTACATACATACTAATTTCATTTGCGAAACGAAAGTTGACTTGATCAGAATCAGTGATGCCATCAACCTATCACAAAAACCGGACAGACCGACCTCAAAAAAGCGGGAAAAAAGGGACAAAAAATATTTAAAAAAGGACATGTTTTTTGTGGCCATGTGCGCACTTATTTGAACAATTTTAGAGTTAATCCCACACTTACAAAACTTGCAGTAAACCTTATTGTTATCTTTTGGATCGCGGCTCATCCAACTTTTTAAATCAGGCTGATTTAGCCACGACTCGCGAAATTTTTGTTTATATATTTCTTTCGGCATGTTTGTTTCTTTATGTTATGTTCGGGTCATGTGCCATTTTCGGTCATGTGATCAGCCACAATGTTAAGTTATGGTATTAGTGATGAGCACAACCCAATACATGTCGACTATTTCTATTATTTGCGTAATTTTAGCATATTCACAGAATTTGAAAAAAAAATTAAATAATACATTAAAACTAAAAAAGGATAGATTTCCGGATAGGGGATGTTTGACTTTTTTCTCCGGATAGGTCAGTTAAAAAAAGGACAGATCTGTCCGGAAAAAGGCTAAAATGGCATCACTGATTCAGAATTGACGAAATGACCATCAAATCGATCGTTCGCTTCATTCGCACTTTTCTACTTGAGAATTAATTACTTATAAAATTGATTACCATTACCATCGACTGTGACTTTAGTTTACTTGCTTGACAAACTTTCTAAGTAGGACATTATAGGACGTTGTTCTCATAGCAGAATCTTTTAGCTTCTACCCTACTGACTTGTTATTAAATGACTACTTGATAACTTTATAAGTTGAACATTGTAGGACATTGCTCTATTAACAAGCGCTTCACTTTTCCTTCTAAATTTTTAAAAATCTATTCTTTTTACAATCTTAGCATGGTTATGGTGAATTAGAAATTCTTTATTTAAAAATAAGTATAAAGGAAATGGTCTGGTTTGTTCTTCCTAGTGCAAAATCAGTATATGCCTATAATGGATATAATCTCTTCATTTCTTTATATTTTATAGTATATCAAATTTATTGTATTGGATTTTAATTTTTCCTTTTTCATTTTGCAGAGGATCAACTGCGTCAGGGTTGGATTGTCTTACATGTTTTTGCCGCCATCTATTTCTTTATACTGCTTGCAATCATTTGCAATGATTACTTCTTGCCAACAGTTGAATGTATCTGCGAGGATTTACATTTATCCAAAGATGTTGCAGCGGCGACTTTTATGGCAACTGCGACATCAATGCCTGAGTTCTTTACGAATACCATAAGCACATTGATAACACATTCGGATATGGGTCTGGGTACAATTATTGGTTCTCTGATGTTTAATACTCTTGGTGTAGCTGGTCTAGCGGCATTGGCTATAAAAAAGGTAAAGTACATTAATACAAATATGGAATACATACATTTATGGGAAATTAAGAAAAAAATCATTGAAATTAAAAAAAAAAAAAAAATTATTATTATTATTAATAGAAGTACAAGTAAATTCTTAAACTACTTAAAAAAAAAAATAAGAGCATTAGCTGCCATGGCTTTCCGCTCTAAGGTTAAAAAAGAAGTCTAGTAAAATATGAGATTAATACTACCTACTATTGTATTTAAATAAGATTTTCTAATTTAATGGATTTAAAAAAATTGTAGATTAGGTTTATGTTACTAAGATTTGGGTTTACGTAGTAGCTCCACTATGTTCAGTTTGGCTTGGTTTTGAAAGAGCTGTACTGGAACGCACCCTGAGAGTAGGTGCTGCACAGTTGGAAACACTGTTTACAAATGAAAATGATAAATCTCTTTAATGGAATTATTCATAGGCAAAGAAAATTTGTTATTTCTAGTATGTTGAGTCTTGAAATTAGTGTGGATAGTGAAATAGGTGCGTTTAGGTAAAAATTAAGGTAACACAAATTTAAAATGTTAATTAATTGGAAAAGGTAAGATCTTGAGTTCAGAAAAAAAAAACAGAACCTACAAACTCATAGCCACATCAAATTGGGATGATCTCAACATTTATTACAAATATTCTTAAGCCAAAAAAAAAGAAATCTTGGGGTACAGGGCCGCATTCAGCGGTGTATAGGGCCCGGGTCAATGGAAATCTGATTGAGGGCTCCTCATAAATAGTAGATGAAAGATAATTGAGTTGAAAGAAATCGATTGAGCTCTGCCAGAAATTCGAAAATACCTAGAAAATTACCATACGTCAACACCCTAAAACATAATCCTCGTTCTTCAATAAATTTTATTATGTTAATAACTCACATCAAAATTGTTCGCCAATATTGCGATTGCTCTGGTTCTTCTCTCGCTAAACTCTGATCGATGCATGCTTGTGTTACTCCTAGTTTTGTTAAAATTATGATGATCAAAAATCCAATAAAATAATCAATATTAAGTCAGGAACGATTTAATGTAACATAATTCAAACATCAAGAGACATCACCATATCATCATTAAATTTTGTTTTGTCCGCGCCAAAGTTCACTCTGTTAAAAATGGTATCGATTGATAAAAAAATTATAGAACCCATAGTTGTTTACTATTAACTATGATTTAAGAATGACTGTTAAATTTAAATATGTATGTAAATAATCTATAAACACATAAAAAAAACTTATTAGACCGCAGCCTATAATAATATAAATGCCTAGATTACGCGTCCTTTAAATGTATGAAAAACTAGGAACATTTTCGTGCGTGAACATGCGTGATCATGAAAGACCCAAAAAACCGTGAATTACCGTGAATGTGGCAGAAATTTTATTTCGTGAATGTGCGTGATCATGACGGAGTATTTTGTCACGCGCACAGCTCTAGTTCCATTTCCATTGAGTTGTATTTTCTGAGTAGATACTAATTTACATGCATAGCAGAAAACTTTTCCGTTGATGGAAGAAAAACAAAGCCAAAAACCATTTTATTGTTGTAAAATTTTAGAATCCAATGTTTGTCAATTAAGAGGCCCTAAATCCCGTAAATTTGGATCTGTTGGGGTATGTGGGGCATCAAAAAAGGTGTTTAGAAACCGACAAACGTACTGTTACTTTGACTAAACGCGATACTTGCAAAGGGTCAAAGGCGATAACAAGCAAAACTGGGAATGTTGTATCAATATAAACTGTTCGATGATGTTCAAAACTACCAAGTAGAATTGTCCACAAAGTTTCTTGTTTAATTAATACAAAATTGAAGACGAGCAAAAAAATTTCCCTTGACCTAGAATGAAAAAGAAGTGAAATGAAAATTTGTTTGGAAACGATGCAGAATTACAAATAAGAGAAAAACCAGTCAAGCATGGCCACCATTGGCAATGTGATGGTGTGGGTTCGTGGATCATCGGATTTATGACAACTTTGATAGATTTGTGTACCTACATGGACTTGTTCAAACAGTAATGCTAGCATATGCTGTGGAAAATATACCTACCCCTTTTGTGGAAGCTTCAACAACACAATGACTGATCCAAAGCACTCATGAAGTTGGTGAGCGCTTGGTTTGGAGAACATAATGTGTATGTGTGTCTTTCAATCCTAAAGAGAATCTTTAAAATGAACTTAAGCGACAAATTTTCAAGCAGATTTTCATAAATAATACTCAATTATCCGAAAAAATCCAACAAGCAACAATGTTCCTGAAAATACTTGTCTAACTGACGACAGCAACTATGATCAAACGAATCGAAGCAGTCCTTAAGAATAATGACGATAGTATATACCTACTACTACATACAGGCAATTATGTCAGATTTAACTATTGTAACTCAAAAGGAAAGGACCTATTTAATTTGAAACTCTTGTTTTTTTTTTTTAAACCTCTTTGTCACATCTATTTTGCTATCTAGTATAAAATTAGTTACATTGTTATTGTTTTAAGTTTTTAATTAGTACTTCAAATATTGTAGGTACTTTTGATATGTTTTTTCTTTTGTCCATGAATTATGTAAGTTTCTAAAACTTAATTAATATTTTGGGTGGCGATATAAAGTACCTAATAAATGAAATTGATGCGTATTAATGTAGGTATAAGTAAATAATTTTCACACATATTTCATTGTCCAGTAGTAGTGTATATGTGACAGCATGTGTATCTAATTGAATTTATTCCGATATGTTAATTTTTCCAATAAAATATTATACTTCAAAGGATCCGCCAACTGCACTTTAATGTACCATATTACAAAAATCTCACGACAAAAAAAAAAAAATTTGTGAAACATGTGATGATACGTTATTTTATTAGGTATAATTGTCAATTATCAACAGTATGTTATGTGCCTATAAAATTAAGTTGTAAGCAAGTGCCTTAAAGCTTAATTTACATGTGGCGAGTTTGCAATCTACTAGCCAGCGAATTCACTATTTGCCAATTTAATGATGTTGACTAGTTGCGACTAGATTATAAACAATCTACCGAGAAGAGTTGAAAGCCGTCCTACTTTCGCTGGCTATTACTGCATTCACTGTTTATAAAATGACTTGACAACTGAGCTAGTAGAAAAATTTGTGTGTAATCGTTACTAGCGCACCAATTGAAAAACAAGCTTAAGAGCTGCGTATTGATTTCAGCTGCTTTTTTTTCTTGGTTGCGTTTAAAAAGTCACAAGATGAAATGACGGATGAGCGTGCTAGAAATGGTATGGTACTGTTTCAGTTTCTCTATCCATTTGCCAATATTCATAGACCTCTCAAGACATCCTTTCAGGACTAGAACTTGCAGGCATGAAGTGGGCGAATGAGTCTGACAGCATTGTCGCAAAGACTTTGGGTTTGTTACCAACTGAAACGGACCTTCGAGCTCCCAAACAAAAAGAAAATGATGACAGTACTACACAATTATGCTGATGGACCAAAGAATGCTCGTTTTATATTAAGACTTCTGTCGTAGCTGTGAAGATAAGGAAAAATCAGAAAGTATTCAACGAATCCTAAGTGACCGTCCGGCTCTTCTTGGTAGACGAACTCATCTGCTCTGTTAACCGTTTTTTGATAAAATGGGTAGCTTGGCAAAATATGCATTGGTGGTCTTAGCTCTCTTTAAGGATTCCTCAGGTTGGTGTTAGAGTTTGAGAAAGACCCCTGATACCAACTATGGCTAGCATTTGATTACCGCCAACCCCACTTTGAGAGTGAAGACAAATCGCTCTACTAAAAGGGTATCGTTGATGAATAAAATTAAATTTAAAAAAAAAAAAAAGAAAAGGGTTTCATGGTTAGACTTCTCAACGATTCTCTATTGATCTCATCAATGCTTGCAAAACAACGGCTCTTCTTTTTAATTTGGAGATAAAAGTTATACGGAACTATTGTGTATAGTCATGGCTGAATAAAGGGGTAGTGGGGGGCAATGAAGAAAGTGGAGTCCCATTCAAACAAGTAATGAGGAACAGTTCCTAGGCTAAGTTGATAGAGTTCTTACTAGCTTTATACACTTTACGAGCGTTTTAAGAGACAAAATCATTAATCATTAATTAATCCAAAGCCCACATCTCATTGCGAATCACTCTTTATATTGAGAAGGCCCTCCATATGTGGGGGCCCTTTCGTAAATCCATGTTTTTTGGTCTGTTATGTTAGTTCAACTCAATATATATTGTACATTTATTATGATTAACTGAATATCTAATAAAATTGCCCATAAATACAATTTCTTCTATACAAAATCAACAAGATTATGGGAGTGATCCTAAAATATTAATTGGAAATATGTAGTATCTACTCATTGAAAGTTTCGAAGTTTTCGATTTGATCTCTGATCTAATGCAACAAATCATATTATCTTATTTAATGCTTTAATTGATCTTATTGTAATTTTCTTTTTTGCAGCCAGTACAATTGGATTGGTGGCCCATAGCTCGTGATTGTGTCATATATGGTTTCAATACAATTGTTTTACTCATTTTATCTTGGGGCGGTACAATTAGTTTTGCCGAATCATGCATCATGATGGGTTTCCTTGTCATCTACTACTTAATCACATTCAATAATAATAAATTCATGCCAGCGATACGAGTTTTTATTGAAGATCGCATGAATTGTTGTTTTTCAACGCGTTATGGTGAGTACTAAGATTCGTAGAGCCTAGAAATAAATAAGATTCTATAATAAATAATTATCATATATAATTTGGTACAGATTTAACAGAACCACCAGAGAATAGTGCCAAAGCTAAGTTACCCATAAAAAAGGATCCTTTGACAGGCAATGGATTATTTGTTGTAAATTTGCCAGAAAATACATCTTCCATGTCATCAACGGTTAATTTAACACAATCAAAAAGTTGTAAGTACAACAATATTCAATAATAGATTTATTCGATCTATTGTCATTGTTCTACGAGTATTATCTATTGTATTGTATTCTGATGTTTTCCAGGGAATGGTGATGATGATGAGACTGTGTCGAAAGCAAAAAGTATATACACTTTACCACGTAATAAGTCTACATTTAAGCAATTCTGGTGGATCTTTACATTTCCAATAAAGGTTGTCTTAAGTTTTCTTATTCCAAATCCTAGAAATCATCGTCGTTTGTATCCATTATCATTCATAATGTGCATTTTATGCATTGGTGGTAATGCATATATTATTGTATGGATGTTAACTGCTTTTGGTAAGAAACTAAGAAACCTCTTCAATCCTTAAATGCTTTCTATAATGTGTGTATGTATGCAATGCAATTTCAGGTGTAACTATACAAGTGCCCACTATTGTGATGGGCTTAACATTTCTTGCTGCTGGTGCTACAATGCCAGAGGCTGTTTCCAGTTTGATTTCATTGCGGAATGGTAAGTTATTGTGTGATTATTCAAGGTAACTGGGACTACAATATTTTTTTTTTTTTTTTTTTTTGAATTTTTCTTATAGGTGAAAATGGTATTGGAGTTTCGAATTCGCTTGGTGCCAATTCATTGGCTATATTGCTATCATTGGGTGTGCCATGGTTTATAAAGAATTGCATTAATTATGGTACTGGTGTAGTACAAGAGGTCGGCACTCAAGGAATTGAGTATAATATACTCATACTGCTACTATCCACATTGTCACTCTTCATTGTCCTTAGCTTAAGTGGTTACAGGCTTACAAAACGTGTTGGTATTGCTTTGTTTACTGTTTATGCAGTCTTTATAGTATTGCAACTTCTTATTGAAATGAATGTATTCTTTCCAAAACGTTGCTCATATGAATAATAATAGTACCTACATACTATGGTAAAAAACAAAACCTTAGAATAGTAAGTAGATTTCATTGGAATGATAACATTAAGGATGATGTTGATAATTTGGGCTTCTATTGGTCATAGACAAAACAAAACAAAAAACAACAACAACAATAATAACAAGTTCATATAAAGACTGTTTTACTAGTGTTTAGGCAGAAAATTATGCATACTCTATGATCTTAGATTGTTGGATGACATCGGTTAAAGAGGTCTTGCGATCAACACTCCCCCACCACACCCAAGGTGTACTCAAAGCATTGTTGATATTCCTATTAATTTTGTATGTACTACTACTTACACATGGTATATTATTACAAAAAATGTCTAGCATTATTTGTACATCTTATGAAGAATTTCTACATATATGTGCATGGAATTATTTATTTTATCTAATAAGAGTTAAATAATTTAAAGTATGAAGTTTTATTAATCAAATTCCTATTAATTAAATTGAATCAGACCCGTCGGTCTCATCATTCTGAAGCAAACGATGTCTGCTTGCGTTTCTTGTTCTACAACCTACATATGCTCGTATAAGAACTCCTTCATTCTTGGCATAATTGATTTAAGCCATAGCTTTCCAAAGTGGGCAGTAACATCCCTTCGTGGGCGCTGAAGGCTTTCAATGGGGCAGTAAAAGGCTCAGGGAACATTAGGGTGCGTTAAGAAAATGGGCAACAGGGCAACATCAAAATCCGTTGCATGGTTTAGAAGTTCTGTTCGGATGTAATACTTATGGTTTTCTTTTTAAATTTCTTTCTAGTTTAGGCGAAATGGCAAAGATTTCAGTATGACTAGTCTGATGTTAGCCCATTCTGCTTCTTTGTCTCAAAATTCAAAATTATTCCCACAAAATTCTGCAGCGGAGTTAGTTTCCTAGACATCCTCAATGGCGTTAGCATTCGGTCTTATAGGTGTATTGGAATATTTCTGGATGGAAAAATGTTTTAGTGACCTTTGCACCTGTGTAGTATTAGCTCGTTATACTGCTAAAATTTCAAATAAAATGCTATTAGTTCTATACTTGTATACCTACAATGTAGGTGTACCCTCAATCATTTTTGTTGATATAAAATCTATTTGGAGAACGTGCAAGCAAAATCCTTGCAGATTCTTCTTCATAGCGCTAGGTCAATCTATGCCCCAAAATTGTTATTTAGTGACAAACGTTAAGCATGCCTTAATCATTTGTAATGTTGGATTTTTTTCATGAATTATAATATTCTAAGTATTTTGAGAATCCTACTGCTTAATAGGTTGTTAAGAACCATATGAATCCTTCCTTATTTGTCCAGTGTTCATTATGTAAAGCTGTGCCACACATTAGCTTTGGTGTTTGCATCTAACTTCCATGTTGGGTTTTCTACCAATTATGTGTTTTATTGTGCCATAGCTACAAGTATCTGGTGTTCAGCTATGGTATTTCTGTGACGTTTAACTTTGGAAGTTATTTCATTAATTTACTCACAAATTTCCCGCATTCACAATGTGATTCCTTGACCATGGAAAGAATAAGACGTGGAAGAAGAAGGGGGAAAAATGATTGCAAGAAAAGAAAAAAAAAAGATTGAGAACGATTGCTGAGGTCTGAGTTTTGGTAAAGAATATTAGTGGATTGAGACCCAAAAAAAAAAGGAAGACACCAAAAAAAAAAAAAAAAAAAAAAATAGCTTTAAACAAGGCTGAACTGATCTGGTATGTGTTCTGCTTATTTATGATTCTGTGATAGTGAGCACGCCCATGTATTGTTTTTTATATTCTGTATGTGTAATGCCAATTCCGGTCCCTCCAATTAACTTTGTGTTATTAATAATATTTATTTATAATTATATCATTCAAAGACTCTTTGCCATTTTGCCTTGATCAAGTTAAGATTACAATAGGAAAACATATTGTATTAACCCATTTCTTGCAACTGCCTCGAAATCGAAACATAATTTCATATTACATACTAGTGCTGTATCATCTCTATGATATACGTAATATAGAAACTTCACCTTTTTATACAGTAGGTATAGTTGAAATAAAGATTGGATCATCGGTTCCTTAATCTAAAGTACCTGTGAATATCGCCAATTTTGAACACTACAGTACAGTAATGATTTTTGAGTAGAAACGTGTTTTATTGTTTGGGTATTCCAAAATTTTTCCGATTAATATTCCAAAAAATTTTCTTTCATATTCTTCTAATAGCTCTATAACGAACAAAATATAATCAAAATAATCAGCCAAATAGGACAAGCCTTTCTCAAGCGATACGCTTAATAAGAATAATCATTTTCACAATTTATTGGCCCTTTTTGAACGTCCCTCCTCTATTGATGACATAAGGGCGCCATACAAAATTCCTTTTACCAGCTTCATCACTTTCTGTATTTTCAGAATATATAAATTACTTGACGGTACGACTTTTGAGTCACGAGATATATGAAAAATATTGGCGACATGTTTTTATTACATTTCTGAAAGAGCGTCAGATTCTGACATGTATCCCCTTTTAAAAAATGTTTTTACGTTAAAAATTTCAAAATATTTCCTCTGAACTAAGGAAGTTAGCTTGAGAACATGTTAATATGAGGTATTAACTTTATCTCTGTTAAATTTCATATATACATATATAGTGTAAACTCCATATAACGTTACTCGATTTAATGAAAAACTCCCTAAGACGTCGAAATTATTTTTGATTCTGTTGTCCGTACAATGTTTTTCTTCTCTCTATTTCACGACAGCTCTCTATAACGCCGTAAAATGCCCAGGCCCCTTAAGAATCGTTATACGTATAGAATTTACACAGTATATCAAACAACAATTGGTCTATCGTAGGCAAATTTCAAAATCATGTTGCAAGAACGAATAATGTTTATAAAATTTGCATAATTTTGTAGTAAGAAAAACTTCATACTTTAAATCTTTATAACTCTATAAAAAAAAAACAATTCCAACATAAAGTCATGCATGTACTTAAAAATTCTTCCTAAGACGTATATAAAAAAAAAAAATTATAATCGTTGAAAATTACAAAGTTAATCAGATATAAAAACAAATCCCCATAAAAACTGAGATATAAATATCATCCATTTTTATGAAGTTTTCGATATTCCCCCTCCCCTTGCAGTGCGCAAACATCTTGACAAAGTGATAGATTAGTATCAATCATACTACTTGATATAATTGTATGTACTCGTATTGTAGTATGTATGGTATATTTGAAAGGTTATATGTAAGTACTATATACTATATAAGAAAAGAAAATCCATGTGAAAAAACTGTAGAAAAATTAGTGAAAAATATATATTCGCTAATTTATTATTATTGTATTTTAATAAAATATTTTTTTTTTTTTTGCTTTTTTTTTAATATAAATTCTAAGAAACATTCATACCAAATGTGTTATCTTTTTTTTTGTATACTTAAGTTATATACAAATACTATATATATATTTTTAATTGAATTAATATTTTTTAATTAGTTTTAATATTAAAAAAAAAGTGTTTATTTTTCTTAGATCTTTTTGTTGTTTTAAAAAATTTCCAAAAAAAAAAAAAAGAAAAATTAAAATAAAAAAACTAATTAATGTTTAAATCGAATTTCACAAACCTCCGCCCCCAAAAGGTGGGTGGGTTCTCCTTTCTGAGCTAAGAGTATTCTTTGTTTTCCTATTCTATTAATTTATTATATAATATTATATTGAAGGTAAAAAATAATGAATTATTTTTTATGATCTTTCGATTTTTCCATTTATTTAAAATGTTTATTTTTTTCCTTTCTTTGTTTTGTTGATAAATACCTACTATATCATATATATTGTATGTTGTATATAAGTATATATATTTTATTTGTTTATTTTGTAATATATCTTAAAATTAAGAATTTTGTCAATCCAAAAATGTATGTAAGTATACTATTTCTATATATATATATATATAAAATAAATAAAATAATATTTTAAATTAATTAAAAAAAAAAAAAATTATCATAAAATCTTTTTCTTGTTACGTGGTCGGTCAAACGTCTGCTGTATGCCCTAACTCAGGTCATCGGTCATTTGAGTCACCGACAACAGCCATATAAAATTCAAAGAGTACACCTAGACCTAGTTTAACACTATTTCAGTCTAGACCATTCTAATGTCAAGGTAAAATTTTTTTACATAATACAACTCAACAACTAATGCAGGCTTAAACTTATGGGACACTTTCAAGACTTGTGCATATATCAGATGATCTTTACAATGGATTCTGAACATATTGAGTAACCGATGTAATGAGTGTGCCTGGAAGAAATGTCCCATTAAAGACTGCTTTCAGTTGGTAAATTTGTCTTTCAAAGAGCTTACGATATCAATATTGTATGGATGTTGGAGGAAACACTAGTCGTCAGTTGTTGAAAGTCATGAGCTTCATGTGCCATAAAGTGGACGACTAGATAAAATTCTACAACTTGCTCAATCAATTGAATCATTTGAAGAAAGATATGACTATCGAAGATGTTCAAAAGTGATTTTTAGACAAAAAACTTGATATAGAATTGGTGATTGAAATTGCTGATTGAATGATTGGAAGAATTTAAAAACGTATGACAAAAGTTTCGAAGAAACTTCTATTCAGTCTATAGGCGGCTTATCTCTGAGAAACCTTGAATAGATATTCCTTAATTCAGATCCCCATAATGAAAAATAAACGTGTGATATACAAAAGAGAGCTAGAAAAATGTGTCCCACCCTAAAAATCAGATATTTTCAATCCAAAAAACATGATAAGGGGTATCGTAAAAGCACACTAAAGATAACAGTGACACTTAATTACATAATTCAAAGAAAATATGTAACCTAAAGAATAAATATTATGATCTAATTAAAAGAAGCCTAGATCTATTTTCTTTGAGGATTACTATGTCAAGGGTTTGTCGTTTATCATAGTCCTATTGGTAAGTTGCACCATTACTGGATTTTTACCACATTGTCATGGTGGTAGTAGGACTAAGGACCCTTAGATCGATGCCAGGGCTAGACATGCCAGTTAGTTGAATCACGAAAACTTAGGTCAAGAGCAGCCCAAACCAGGCATATCAATGGGCCTGGAACGTACGGCATCTAATTGAGCTTGCCTCTAATAGTTAGTTGAAGAAAAATTTATTAAACAAAAAACTTCTAGGTAAAAAATATTCTAGAAAGATCAAAATTAGATTGGATTAGAGATGAAAAAATAAAAAAAAGCACATATTTTTTCTTTTAACATGTATAGTAATGGAGTTTTGGTATACTCTATACTACAAATGGTTTACATATATATTATATATATTCAGTTTCAATACCCTACAGTATGCTTGGTGGCAATATAGTCCCTGTTTGGATAGTAATTGACTAGCCTCCTCTTGTATTACTGGTGGTTAGAGAATTCAGTAGGCGACGCACTAGTAAATGAGAACACAATTGAGAATTATGTAATTTTGTACTCTCATTCATTCAAGTGGTGGTAATCGACCCCTTCTAATGACATGGCCATGTTAAAATCACCAGTTGAATACATGCAAAAGGGGATAGAGTTGGTGCTAGTCATGGTTGCAAAGGGACTAATCACTGACCAATTTTGGAACAATAATTTGTGCAGCAGTGTATCTTTTGGGAATTTTTTGGAGATTTATTATAAAATCAATAGAATTTTTTAAAAATAGATTAAAAATTTTAATGTTATAAGAAAAAGAAATCGGTCAAGTAAGTATGCAAATTCATTGGACGTAAAGCTTGTACCTCTGTCTGAAGTTATGTAAAATTAAGTAATTTGTTTTTGTCGCAAACGTGAAATATTTATCAACCAAAAGTATGCTACAAAAAAATTAACCAAAATGATAATTTGGGTTTGTATGGGAGGTACCCTTCCTAGGAATCCTAGGATTTTGATTTATTTACATGGTTGGTGAATATGGATCACATATTTATAGTGTTCTAATTTCAGTTCATTAAGATAGAAAACAAAAAAGTTTGTCTAATAAGAACATTAATTTAAATTTGGGTCCCGTTACCACCCTTTGGGTACGGAACCCTAAATAAGAAATTATTTGTTTCTCTAGCAAATTTAATTCTTACATAGAAAGATGAGTTTTTCTTTCACACTTTTGTTGAGGTCTTACTCTCTTTCTCTCTCTCTCCTTAAACACTAAACACAGTTCAAAAAAGGGTGGAGAGTATGGGTATATTGAGTTTGTGCGAACACATGGAAGGAATCGAGAAAGATCTTATGGACTGGTAGTATGTTTATGGAAATAATCAGAATGAAGAAACGAATCGATAACTATAACAATGTCTGTTCGGACGGTTTCTCGGAAACTATAAAAATTGTATGGTTTTATTTTAACAAAAAGTATGAAGCATAGATTCCTATAATGGAACCCGTTCTCCTTAACCCACACAGTAAAAGCCCCATTTATCACTTCCACAGCTGAAGGATATACAATACTAATTCTCTGAGTTCAGGGCTGTCTAAGCTTTGAAAGAAGCCGCAGTGAGTTGGTTTGTCAGTGTGCTTCAGGGGCTAGCAAAAATAGCAAAAAATGCCAAGAGCAGCGGGCCAAATAAATTTCAGTCTTTTCTCTGTTGTCACTTCGGCCACGTCTGGGCCGCATTTAGACTTCACTCAGACAGCCCTGATCTAGTGAATCACTATCCCCTTAAAGCATCAAAATATGTAGTTTTAAGGGGCTAGTATATATGTATATATTTACATACCATAGTCGATCTTCTCCAACAAACTAAGTACTAAGTTTTTTAAAGTTTTGTATTTTTTGGATCGCTTAAAATGATGATAGATTTATAGATTTTTCATAATCCAGTAACAATAACAAATCATAGTATATTAGTAAATTATGTTCTTATATTCTTCTATGGTAGCTTCGCATATGAAAAACTAAAGATCTGACTTTCTGTTGAACTTTCACTTAAATATACCTACTTTTCATTCATAAATTTCATAATCCGATATGAAATATTAATGATATTGGAAAATATATAGAAATCATAAATTGAATAAACCAAGAAGTATATGGTACAAATGACAAGAATTGATATTCGTTATGATTATCAGATTATTAGTTATGACTATAAGATTTCATTCATATGGTACTTATGTTGTGTGAAGCATGTTGTTGATTGGTTTTGAATTTTTGGAATTTTTTTCCTGAGAATTTTTCTTTAAGAATTTCCAAAATTCTAATTTACCTTTTTGTACAGTCCTCGATTTGATCACTTATGGCTCTTATATTTGTTTATCAATGGAAAAGAGGACTCGGATTCTTTAAAAGATATTATTTTTGATCAACATAAACAATCATCAATGTCAAGATAAATCTACTTAGATTAACCATGTTTTTCTTATCGATTCATTTTGTTTTTATTTCTGTTTCTTATTTACCATAGTTAAGAATAAATCAGTATTTTGATATATGATACGAGTATACTTATTATATACAGAATTGTATGGTTACTAGAATTTGTAGATTATGCTTAGTTCAATTATGAAATTATTTTCTTGAATTAAAGTTAAACACTCCTCAAAAAAAAGTATTGTTGTGAATTTTAAAAATCACATTTGAATAATCATTTGAATATTCAATAAAATCATAAATCATCGATGTGGATCGGATTATATATTTCATAATACTCTTAGTATGTTAGGAATATTTCTCTAATCGCGACATGAAAATGTCAACGATACTTGAGCAAATGAACTTCTTTAGCAGCCATTATATATAAATATAGACTGCTACAACACCCCAACTAGCAAGGACCCTTATTCACAACAGACTCTGCGACGGCTAAAACGACTTCATTACAACGACGACCTCCCTAAACAGATGATACAAATGTTTAAAAACCTTCTGGTTGATTTGACGTTCTTATAAATATAGGTAAAAAAAGAAAAAAACATAAAATTCTAATTTCCATAAAACCATAAATGGCATTAAAATTTCATCAATCATTGTGGAACAATAAATTAAACTAATTAATCAAAATTATAAATTTATCTTGGTGAACATGTTCACTTGTTCCTTTTTTTAAAGTGAGTCAACTCGCTCACATTGCTCAGTTGTTCACTTGCTCACTTATGAATACTTTTCATTTGCTCATGAACAACACACTAGACGTGTCACGAAAATAAATAAAAGTAACATTAAATAACAAAATAAAACATAATATAATTAAATTAATTTTTCTTCCCTACTTTATTGGGAATTCTTTGGTAAAAAACTTATCAACGACATTTTACTATTTATTTTATAAAAAAGGATTTTGAAAAAAGAACAAGTGAGTCAAATTAAACAACTGAGTAAATGAGAACAAGTTAACAGAAAAGAACAACTAAACAGAAAAGAACAACTGAGTTAACAGTGAACAAGTGAGTCAAAGAAAAGAGCAATAGGGAAGGAACATGTTCACTTGCTCAGTTTAATGAGTAACTGTTTTTTGTTCACTCACTCATGAGCAACACAACACTAGTTAGCAGTGAGTCAATTTGTCATTCAATTGTTACTTACTACTTAGTATACTATATCGTCGTTTGAAAAGACTTCACCCCAATGATCTCCTTAATAGAAGATTGTAATATTTTGTATGTGTCATGTTTTTCTATGATCATGTAAATTTCCTAAAAGCCGATTTGGTTGCTTGGACATTAAATTATAATAATTTAAAAAAAAATATATATATATAAGTTAACATCCACGACTCTGCACCTAGGTAGCGGTACTGCGGTAGCATTGAGAATAAGCGTAACTGCAGTTGCGCTTCACAATAAGTGGTACTTCGGCAGCGCAGTCGCTGCTAATATTATTTTATGATTGCGTGGCAGGTGAACCTTTTAGGAAAATTGGTCTGAAAATTAATGGTGAAGGAAGCACAACATGCTCTGGCTTCCTTTTCTAACTCCCTGCCAGTAATTTGTAATATCTCAGAAAATTCAGATTCATTAGTTAAATTCCAAATAACCTATGCACATAGTTCAGTCCCCGGAATTTAATTTCTTATTTTATATAACCTCACGTCAATTAGTTTATGCATTTTATGATTGCATTTCATTTTAAAATTAAAAGAAAATTGTACATCAATCAATATGAAGAAGGAATGGGGGTAAGACTCTGTTCACAAGCGACACCGCGCATCAGATAAGATTTTCATCCGTATAAAACAATATTGTGTGCGAGGGATTATCCATTATGGAACCAAACGATCAACGTGTACAATTCTATGTTCAACTGATAAAATGGCTATTCAAGAGAAAAGCATGAAATTCTTTTGCCCATTCCCATTAGAAGACATTTACAAGCATGACAGGCACTAGGGCTGGTGGTCCAACCGGGGAGTTGCAATTACAAACGTGTTCGAAAATATAAGAACAACAACGGCGAACGACTTAAAAATGGTGTAAAAATTAAAGTACCTATTATATTTTCTGAAATTTCTTTTTGGTATTTTTAATACTTATATATTTATTTAGGTACTAAATGAAGAAGAAAAAATCCGGGAAATGAATCTCTATTAAAAAAATAAGAACAAAAAGGAAAAGATGTCGAAATTAAAATTTTATTCAAAAAATATTTATTTTTTTGTTCTTAATATGATTTGCTATCACTTCTTTGCTTCTGAACGTCATAGAATTTATTAAATTTAAGAATTCTTGGCAGCGGTCCACATCTCTGAAATTATTTTTGGTTTGGCGGTCCTTACACCATTCTCAACATCCTTCCAAAGATGCTAAATAGGATTTAGGTCAGGTGATTGTGCCGTCCATTTCAAAACACGGACGTTTTTGTCTTCGAACCACTTTTTGCCTTTTTGAAAGTGTGTTTTGGGTTGGAAAACCCATCGTATTGTCATTTCTTCTTCCGCATAAGGCAACATTACTTCTTGTAGGACTTTTGCAACACAATAATTGGCGTCCATTTTACCAACGATGTTAATTAAAGATCCTGCGCGTTTCCATGATAAGCATCCCCACAACATTAGCCTCCATGCTTGATGGCTTTACATGTGTATCTGCATTCAAATTGTTGATAAGGAAGATGTCTAACGTACTGCTTTTCATTGCAGTGATTAAATTGTACGATTTTTGTCTCATCCGTCCATAAAATATTACTCCATACTCATTGACGGTTACTCTGGCTCATTGACAAATTTTTTTTGGCAAATTGAAGAATAGGCTTTTATAAAGTCACTGTTCTTGGTCTCCTTCCTTTAAGGTTAGCATTTAAAAGTCGTTTCCTTACAGCTGATGAAGAAATTGGAAGATTCAATTCACTTTTGATATGCGTTGACGTCAGGAATGGTTGCTTTTTACTAATGCGTTATATTGCTTTTTCTTGTCTCCCGGTTGGCATTGGTTATTTTTCCATTTGATACATTATGTGTCTCACGTATAAATTTAAAAGTTTTCCCTTCATCAATCATTTTTTTTTTATTAATATTCTCTCTTGAGAAGTACTATTTTTGACTTTTCACTTTTTCACGGAAAATTCACAAAAATTTGCTCGGAAAACTTTCTGAAATAAGGTGATAGTAAGTCGCAAAATAATTTGCCAAGTTTCTTTTGATTCCCGATTTAAAATAATAAAAGAAGTTGCCAAACTGAATTTGTTCTTATTATTTCGAACAGATGATTTTGGATGTTTAATAACAAAAGTGCTAAAATTTAAAAAATAGAGGTTCATTTCCCGGAAGAAGAAATGAAGAAAACTTCATTTATTAAATAAATATATAAGTGCAAGGTGCAAGGTCAATTAACTCACATTTTCATAGTTCAACCAAAAGAACTCCGTTTGAACTGATGTTTGGAATTAAAATGCAGAACAGAACGAGTGTTAAAATTTTGTCATTGTTGGAACAAGTAATCGTAGAAAATTTTTAAGTTGAAAGACAGAAAGCTCTTGATGAAGCTAAAGACCAAATACGAATAGCTCAAGAAGGATACAAAAGAAATTATGACAAGAATCGCAAAAGAGCAAGGATGAGCGCTAGTTGCAATCAAATGGACCCAATTTGTTGCAGAAATTAGCAAATCCATATGAGGTGGTGAAGCTGAAACGAAATGGTTGTTACAATGTTCGTAAGTTCGCACATGTAGATGATCCATTGCTGAATTGAGAGTTTTTCAAATTAAAACCGAATACTTTGAAAATTTGGTTGGTTGAACATTGAATAAACAACAAACTTTGTTATTAAATTTATACCTATATTTCAGTGAAAAACAGAATTTATAAAAGACAATACAAAAAAAAAAAAAAACCCCTGGAATTTACTTGCCATCCTAATACAATAATTTTAGATTTAAATATGAGAATTGGATCTATTGGACTAAGAGATTTCCCATTCATATAAACTAATAACATCAGTTACATACGAGTACCTATTATATACCAAAAAGTCCAGAACAGAACTTTTCATTCAAATTTTTTTCTATTATGTATTTTTAATGAAATTTTCATTTTAATTTTTCTTATAACTTTTCCACACTTGTTGGTGTTGGTTATTGTTGTGAAAATTGCAATAGAACCAAAGCTAATATTATGACTTATGTATTTCAATGAATTAAAATAAATAAACATAAATTTACCATTGGAATAATCATCATACATCATTTGTAAGTATTAACTAAGTTAATTATATAAGTAGGTAAGTATTATAAAAGCTCTTTATTATGTTTGACATAATTTAATTATATTTCTGTTTTTATTTGTATATTTTTTTTTATAGATTCAGATTCAGATTCATATTTCATATGGATTTAGCAATTATCTGTTTTTAATTTTAATTTTAATTTTTCATTTATCAATGTTTTTGTTTTTCTAAATATTTATATTATTTTTTTTACTTATACCATATAGTAAGTACCTAGTAGTAGTATATTGTAATACCTTTCACATTTGCTGAGAAATATGTATAGTAGGTACTTATTATATGTAGAACCGTATATTCGAAACTGTTTTTGAACAGTGTCAGATCTTGGCCAGACAGTTCACCAGTCTGTCTGTTTGTATGCAAACAACATCTTCAATCGATTTGAAATTAAAATTATTCATTTATACAATAGCCGGTTAAAAAGAATCAGAGTTCTTAATAGAATAATAGATAAGTTAAGTTAACTTAAGAAGATCAAATGACAAATTTTATTATTATTTAAATTTTTTTTTTTAATTTTTATTACACCAACCACATACTGATGTATGTACCTACGTATTTGTAACACCAGAGCGGATATTGGCTAGAAATGCATATTGCTTATGCATTTTGCATATTTAACACATAAATGGATATCATTTTATTCGAAAACAAAAATGCAACAATGTTTCTAATATAGGTACTTATATAAAATTAATAAAGATCAACCATCCAAGTGGGAAATATATCCGTACGCGATCAAGTTCCATGCGAATCAACATTCGACTGCGTTACATGCCTATTCTGTACAACAAAATCTTAAAGGAGCTAAAAAGTCTATCCACATTGTGGATGAAATAAGAAGTTCAATTTATGCTTTGGAAAATTTTGACCCTATTCTGGGCCTTATTTCTATAAGGCCTATAAACCCCTTACAGAAATAAAAAATATTTTGCACAAAGGCCACGCAAAAAAAAATTTTTGACTATTTTTTCATTCTACCCCGTATCGTCTGCAGATGTTGAACAAAGTTTCTCTGCATATTAACAGAAAAACGAAAATCTTTAAAATTTAAGAATTTAAAATATCATCTTATTATGTAGGTACCTATATAATGTAACAATAAGAACAATCAAGAGGACGACTAAAATTAATAAAGGGAAACTTGTAAAATAAAATGACCATATGATTAAGTCTTAATTTTTGAAATAAAATGAAATAAAAACCAGAAAAAGGCTATCATTGGCTATGTGCTTCACGCTCCTCCGAGTTGCATCTAACCTTCCGTTCTTAGCATCACATCAGTTTGTGTGGCAATTTTATTGTACTTTTATTCTTTATAAGTTTCTCATTTAATTTGGGTTTGTATGGGAGGTACACCTCCTGGTAATCCTAGGATCATGGAATTTACACTGTTGATGGATATAGATCAAAAACCTATATTGTTCAAATTTCAGTTCGATATGTTAAAAAACAAAAAAATTTTTTCAATAAGAACATAAATGTAAAGGGGGTTTGTATTGGAGGTACCCCTCCTGGTAACCCTAGGAGCATGCAATTTACACGGTTGATGGATATAGATCAGAAACTTATATTGTCCAAATTTCAGTTCGAAAACAAAAAACTTTTTCTAATAAGAACATTAATTAAAATGGGGGTTTGTATGGGAGGTACACCTTCTAGTGGTCCAATTCGGCTGATTCCGACAAATGTGTAGCGTATGGTAAAAAGAAACATAAAACCAAAATTTCTAGCTCAAAAACTGAGGGACTAGTTAGCATACATACAGACAGACAGACAGACGGACATGGCTTAATCAACTCATCTCATCGAGCTGATCACAAATATATGTATATACTTTATGTGGATGCGCGATGTCTCCTTCTGTGTGTTATAAACTTCATGACAAACTTATAATACTATTCACTCCCGTGAAATCTAAGAAAATTATGCATTTGAATAATAATTTTTTTTTTTTTTAATATTTAAATGCATATTTTTAGTTTTTTCGGGTATATTATGCATCCGCTCTGGTTATCACTACAACATTTGATATAGAATATTATTTGTTTAATGTGGAAAACGTTTCCATTTCTCCATCAAAACGATTTAAATGAATAAATTTCAAAATTAAATCTATCAACCATCCATATACCTACTATATATCATCGCATGTTCATACATATCGCTCCCTAACTACAAAAGGTCATTTTACAATAGATCCAAAAAACTGTTTTTGTAAAGATTAAAGACAGAAAATGGAAAAATTCGTATGTCATTTTAAGGGCAGCTTAATAAGAAGTAAGAAACGTTGATTTTCTTTTGAGTTCATTTAGTTTTTGAATTATTACTGTCTTCATGATGTTTTGTTTATTTCAAAAGTGCTATTATTTTAAGTTGTGTCCGTTTAACTGATAATAGAATTCTTCTTTCTTTCTTCAAAATAAATCGTCATAAGGAAATTTAGTTATAAATTGAAAAAATCACAACTCCAAATACTTAGTATCAGGGTTGCGAACCGGTTCTGAACCGAACCGTCGCGTTTTTTGGGCTCCGAACCGAACCGAAAACCACTCCAAAAAAGGGTTCGGTTCATGCTAAAACTGAAATTCTTATGATAAATCTACTAAAGTGTATTTTATTTGACTTAAGGGCAAATGTAGATGAAGAACTTCTAGAAGATATTCTTTTATTTAATTTGAATACTTAAATAATAATTTTCGTAAATGAACAGTTTGGATACATAATTTAGACAGTTAGTGCAAAAATATTGAACAATTTGAACCGAACCGCCGAACAATTTTAGACGTACCCATGAACCGGTGCAAGTTTCCTCTAAGTGGTTTGAACCACACCGATTTTTGAAGTGGTTTGCAACCCTGCTTAGTATGCTTTATGTGCAACAGAAGTGGTTTGAAGAAGCTACTCAGGAAACAAAAAAAAAACAAAATATTCTTAACGATGTTTCTTTGGGTAAAGAAGTTTTTGCAGTGTGTAGGGATGATCAATTTATGTTGTTTTTTAATAAAAACTCAAATATTGATAATTTGAGTTAATGGACCTTTTGTAGTTAGGGTGCGATATATGGTACAACAAGCTCTCTTTGGCAATGTGTAGTATGTTAAGTACATATATCATTTTTTGATTATAAGAGGTGGTAGCCTATATCAATCATATAGATATAAAAGTGTATTTTGATTAAATTTTTAGGGGCAACTCTAGTCTCTACTAGAGTTCCTATGAAGTTTGGTGTGGCTGCCGAGAAATTAATAATAAAAGTTACAACCATAACAGAACTCAAAGATAAAATAAGATTTGAAAAAGAAAGAGTGGCTGGGAATGTCATATTCCAATGGGTGTATATGGCAATTCAGACAGCCACCAGAATTCAATATTTCTTTTGTTTTTTTGAATCTTTTATAGATGTTGATGTTTGTATCAAATTTTGCTAATTCTGATGCTATTACACCATAAGTAGTGTGTATGATTTGCCTATAATCAATCTAATTGGGTTATGAAATATCCCATTTGGGTCATGGAACAAGAACGCTTCTGGTGGTACAAAGTTATTTGTTAGGGCGCTGTACTTAAATAATGGAGGTTTATGTAGTAGGTTGTATGCAATTATAAATATGATTGCAGATAAGTTTTATTTATTATATTATGCACTTGTGTTGGCTGGGTGCTTCATCATAAAGAAATTTATTTGATAAATTAATTTATTAAAATGCTGTGTGATCTTAGACATTTTCTTTCGAATAGCTTTATGCTTTTCCAACCAGAGGGTACATGCATAATACATACCTACTTAGTATGTTTGATTCGATCAAATGTATAATGTACATAGTAGGTATATTTCTCCAGCTGGAGTGTGACAGGCATGTAAGCGCTTAGCTTCGGTGAACCGAAGTTTAATGTTGTTGTATTACAAGTAGGTAGTATTCTAATATAATATATTTTATGTATTTAATAAATATTTTTGTGTTTGCTTAGCATTAGCCATTAAGTACAATTACAATTATACATTAAGATACAATTTAATTAATTAATAATGGTACACTAATACAATAAATAAATAAATACATGTTATATTCTTTTGTTTATGCTCTTCTTTTGCGCTTCTTTGGCTTTCATTAATCTCATTTAAATGTAGTTACATACATATACTAGTTAGTATATTGTACCATAAAAATGTAATTTCCTTATTTACAAATATTTCAAAAAATTTCAAGATACATATTTAAGATTGTTGTAGGATAGATACATAGATAAAGAGGAGTAGATTAAGAAGGATACATACATATGCCGAGCATACTAGTATTACACTTACTGTTAGTTTGTATATTAATTATTTATAGGGAAAAATACATACATACATATGTTTATGTTTGTGTATAAAAAAGAAAACAATGTTACAACATTGATATATAGTAGGTAGTAATAGATCGAATGAAAAAGTAAGGGTATATCTATGTTTGTTTTAATTGTTGTTGCTATGCAATATTTACAATTATTTTTCATTTTTTCAATATTGTTATTAATTAATTGAGGAAGTTATCATCATCATCATCATTATCATCATCATCATCATTCATTTAACCATCTTCAAATATACATTCATTCATCACTATTAGCATCATCATCATCTTCATTATCTTACTGTGAGTGTTTTCATGTGTTTCTTGTTAGTTTTTCATTCATTCAAATATACAATATATGTATGTATACTCGTATATGTAAAACTATCTTTCTCTCTTTGTGTAAGTGTTTTTGTGTAGATTTTATAAGCCATTTGATAAGTTACATATCATTAATAAGGTGATTCCACCATTTTCTTGTGCTTATTATAGTAGTTTTAAATTGTATAATTTGTTTAACTTGTATATTGTATTTAATGCAATGCAAAAAATCGTAAAAAGCTACAGAATACAACTGCTTCTGCTTCTGATCCTACTCCTGATGTTGCTGTTGAGGTAAAAGGCATTCAAATTGTTGTTGTTGTTGTAGTTGTTGCTGCAGCTGCTGCTGCTGTTGTTGTTGATGCTGCTGTTGCTGTTGCCGTTGGCATTGCAGTTTTATATTTGCTTTTTTTACGTTTTGCATGCACTCCACACACGAATTAAGAGCAACAATGATGACCACTCCTAATATAATCATTATGCAAAGATGAGGGTGGACTACGACTATAAGTGCTGGTGCTATGGTTATGGTTACTAATGTTATTACCAATATTTCCCATGGCACCACCACCACCACCAATGCCACCATTATTACCAGCACTTCTAAAACCAGCACTACCACCAGTAGCAGCTGCATAAAAACCTGCTGCAAGAAAGCCACTACCAACTGTGGCACTATTAGCACCACCCGATGAGGATGCGTTGGAGTGTTGCTGCTGATGTTGTTGTCTATGCATTGATTTACAAGAGAACTGACGATGTGTACTGCCATCCTGTTTAAACAAATTTATATATACATATGTAGTAGTATGTATTGTATAAGTACATATGTAGGTACATATATGTAGTTTGTTATATGGGTGGGTGGATGAATGTGGGTGCTTCAATTAGTATAAGTAAATTATAAAACACAAACTACAATTACGATGACGATGACGACAACTTACCTTGGGTTGTATGGGAAAACAACACCATAAGATGAAGGCTATAAAAGCAACTAATGTGCCAACAAGCAGAATGAAATCCTCAATTGTCTAACAATAAAACAAAATTCATTAAAGCCAGGATACTATGAAACATACGATATATAATATAATTAAACTTACTGGTTCCTCTCCAAGTAAAACATGATTCACTAAATAAACAAAATCGTCAATGGGCGTTATTGGTTGCATTTGTATTTTTTTTTTTTTTTATTTAGCTTTCCTTTGCTTTGAATTACAAAATTTATAAGTTTCACCAGGGGCACCAACTAGACACCAGACGCCGATAATAATAATGATGATGACAATTCAAATGTCCTTGCACTTCTTTCTTGGTCTTTTTTTAATTGCCTTGAATCAACCGGCAGCGGCAGTAAAATGCAGCAGCAAAGGCAGAGTGGCTTTGACAAATGCCTGCAGTCAGTCAATTGCACAAACTTTGTTTGCCTTTGTTGTCGTCGTCTGTCGCGATTCTAAGTATTTGGGCGTTGCAATTTACCCTGTTTTTTTCTCCTTTGTGAAACTTTGAATATGATGTTGCTTATGTTTTTTTCCAAATTTATTTCAATCAGATTAATTATTTATATTTAGTTGCACCAAAAAAAAAACAAATAAATACATGAGTTTTGAGTTTTCAAACAAAATTCCCTACTCTCACACGGTGTTTGGTGGTTTGTATATTATTAGTGTAAATAGCAAAAGAGTATGTGAATGCCTCTCTTCGTGTGTGTGAGAGAGTGCAGGCTGAAAGAGAATATGCAGTGTTGCAATTAGAGAATAAAATATCCTTCATAGATTGTATACCACACTAACAAAAAAGGAAATTTCTAATCTATTTTATTAATAGTAAAAAATAATTACAAAAAAAATTCAAAGCATTAATATATATTTTATTTGCTAATTGCTTTTTAATTATTTCTTTTATAATTATTTTAACTGATTTTATTTTGAATTTAATGCTAATTTCCCTTTTAAGCTAATTGGTAAGTGTAGCCCTCGTCACTGCATGGCTGCTAACTAACTCAATGTATCGAGGGTACACGTTATTTTTCAAAGGTATGCGCTCAGCTGTTTGTTCAATGTCATATATAGTCATTTTGCAGCACTTACAAATGTAAGCGATTTCTGCGAGAAAGAGGAAGAATAAACATTACGCGCACTAATTAGCTTACATATTTCTGTATTTGTTTTTTGTTTAACACATACCAATGCAACTATAGCATCAAAGACACACAAATACGTCACTTTTGTTATTTTGTTCTTTTTTTAATGTAAAAACGTGAAGTACTATATACATACACCAAGCCTATCAATCCTACCAAGCCAAGCAAAACAATACACAAACTCAAGCAGGCTTGGTTCTCCAATTTGCTTTTAAGCACTTCATAAGCATAAGTCTTCGCTACCACATCTCTGGTATGTATTATATCATTGATCCATTGTTTTCACTGCTGCTGATCTGACATACTCTGGATATGATCATTCGATACGACAATCACAATCAATTGGTCGCCGCCACACGTACTACAATGTGAATTGCTGCCCATTTGTTTTTATGGGCAAGGCATCCAGCATAGTTACGAAATATGTCATGGGTCTTAACACATACTAGCACTCAGTAATTCAAATGACAGTTGACTAAAAGTGCAAACCAACATGAACCGCATAAAAAACTATCCAATATGGCTTTGTTAAATTCAACTTTGCGCTGCTTTTTTGATCCTAAATATGTTTTCAATTTAAAAACTGATTATTTGCTGCTGTTTAGTAATCTATGATCTACAGAATCATCTTAATATGGCATCCTGAAATTATACAACTATGTAATTATAATCAATCAATAATAAGTAATTATTATAAATTCAACATTATAATTATGGTACTTCATATCTTTCATTTGATTTGATTTAAATTTAGTGTTAAACAACAGTCACCACTGCTCAGCTCAGCTGATCTGTAAGTTGAATTAGCTTTTTACAACACTTGATTGATGGGGTCGCTCAGCTGTTCAAGGCCATTTCTTATGCCTGAGAAAAAAAGCGCAAGAAACGCTATCTTAAAATCATGTGGTTCTGTCTGTCTGTCTGTCGGCCGCCTTATCAATAAGAGATCGTAATTAAAATAATGCATATCTTTATTTTGAAAAATAAATTAGAGAGTTGTAATAATCAATAATTATGTTAAGAACAACCACAATGGTATTAATGACTTTAGTGTTATGTTCCTGAGATTTGTGTGTGTTTGTATACTAATATCCTGATTTATATCCAAATAATCATTGTTAATTCCAATTCGTGACTGAAAAGTCGAACGAAAGTGAGCGCGTCTTTTGTGTTGTTGTAGTTGTTGTTGTTATTGTCGGTGTTGTATTATCAATTCCTCAGCCATTTCATTTGGGGTCTTTTTTTTGCCATTCACAGTGCGATTCTTTACATATTTACCCCATTTTTAATTTTGTAGTTTGTTGTGTGTAATTATTTTTATTATTATTAAGTTGCTTATACAAATCGGCATTACTGTCGTCGATCGATCACAGAACTCCAGCAATTTTTGTTTGTTTTATTTAAATTTAATAAAAAAATTATATTTGTGAAATGGGCAAAGTAGGAAAAAAGCATAAAGCATTGGAACGCGGCAGCGGTGGGGCCAGCAGTAGTAAACATGAAAAAAGTGGTGGCCACGGCCATAAGTCGGTGATAAGTGGTAATGGACTGGGTGGTAGCGGTCGCATTGAGAAACATAAAAAGAGCAAATCGCGACATAATAAAAATGAATCCCCACCATCACCAGCGTCGAGTAGTAACTCAAGTGAGAGCTCGCATTCTAGCTCCAGTTCGTCTTCGTCGTCGTCTTCGTCATCGTCAGTCAAGTCTAATGATAATAAAGGACGAATGCCATCGAAGATATCTAGCATGAAAGAGCTGTCCGAGCAGCAAAAACGTTCTAAATGGGAGAGTCCAGAATTTCAACGAAAGCGTAGCAACAGTCAATCTCGGCAGCGTAGCGCTGAAGGTGCAGGAGGCAACAATCGCAATCGTGAACGTGAGCGAGAAGCATACTATCGCAACGGGGAGTTTGAAGGAAATTTCGATCGTAAACGTGATCAGGAAGGAGCAAAGATCAATGATCGTAGAACGCAGAAAAGTGGGCGAGATCATAGCCGAGACCGTTTTGGACAAAATCGTTATGAAGACAGACGTGGCGGCGGTGGTGGTGCATCTGACAAAAGAAAATCGTCTGCAGATAGGGACGTAGTACACGGAGATAATCGACGCGAACGCTTCGATGACAACAGAAGGCAAGGACGAAGAGGGTAAGTTATTTCCAATCGAAGACTAATTAAATTTTATTACAATTAATAAATCTGATATTGATTTACACAGTCGCAGTCACAGCCGTAGTCCACGACGTGAACGCAACAACGAAACTAATCGCTATAGGGGACGTGATAATGAAACGCAACAAAAACAATATCAACGTGGAGAACGATACCAACGACATGATCCAAAAAGTCGACGTTATAACAATGATGAAGCCGATGACGATAAAGCCTATGAATGGGGCAAACGTTCACCCGGTGATGCCAATGACAAGAATCGACGACGACGTGATGACAATGACAAAGATAATGAACCACCGACAGAGAAAGAGAAAATCAATTTTGGCTTGAGCGGTGCCCTCACCGAAGATTCTAACAAAGTAAATGGTGTCATTGTTAAATATGCCGAACCACCAGAAGCACGCAAACCTAAACGTCATTGGCGTTTATATCCGTTTAAAGGTGAAACTGCTTTACCCACCTTACATATACATCGGCAAAGTTGTTTTCTTGTCGGACGCGATCGTAAAGTTGTCGATTTAGCTGTCGATCATCCAAGTTGCTCGAAACAACATGCTGCTTTACAATATCGCTTGGTGCCATTTCAACGTGAAGATGGTTCAAAAGGTAAACGTGTTCGTCTGTATGTCATTGATCTGGAATCGGCGAATGGAACATTTTTAAATAATCAAAAAATCGAAGCGCGTAAATATTATGAACTCATCGAAAGGGATGTCATTAAATTTGGTTTTAGCTCACGTGAGTATGTCTTATTGCATGAAAATAGCAAAGACGATCAAGAGGATGATGATGTTTATGTAAAGGAAGAACCTGAAGAAAAAATAGATGTATCAAAATTATAACTAAAGCAATATACATTTATAGTTAATTAGGCCTTATACATCTATTTATAATTATTATATATCTATGGATATATCGTCAATATGTAGTAGTAGGTATTTATTATAAGTATAAAGAACTCGTTGCATCGTCTTACTTTTCATACCTACAACTTGTTTAATAACATCAATATATATTTATTATTTAAACTATTTTCATAGTTTTATTTTCGTTACTCAGTTAATAATCGAGTTTTTCAGCTTCAAGGTTTTATAACCCAAAGCTACTCATGTAATCAATCACTGATCTAAATATTTACTTCAAAAGTTACAAAAGCAACAAAATTAAAATAATCTAGTACAATAATACTATATATATATATATATTAAGTATAAAGCAATAAATCGATAATTATATACATACATATGTATGTATTTATATTACTAATATTTATTCTATAAACACTTATACGTTTTAAGATTTCGTAGATGTGACTAAGGTAGGGCCAATTTCAACATCAAGATTAACTTAGTAATTTATTGTTATAATTATAATATATTATATATGTAATTTTGCCCATATTGTGTAAAATAATTTCTGTTTGATTTTATTTTAATGTTTTTAATCTCAGATACACTAAAGTAAAATGGCATAATTCTGTTACTAAGCCGTAGTGTTTTGAAGCGGTTAATAATAATAATAATAATTGTCAAAAGCCACTTTAACGTGTTGCCACAGATATACATACATACATATATAGTTATGATTAATTAATATAAAGTAAATTTGCTTGTTAAAACACCTCACACTTTGAGAGTTGAATATGTTTTAGTTTCTCGATTTATATACACTAAAATACCATATAATTTTTATATTAAATGAATTAAAAATACTTTTATAACATGTTGTATTCATTCTCTGTACTTTGTACACTGTGTCTACTTATCTATAAGTGCTAAATGTAAGACACCCTATACATACCACATGTAGTACCAGTATATATTCTTGATGATAAGAATAATTTATGATTCTAAAAATCTATTATAAAGTGAAAGTTTATTATGCAGAATTAAGAAGAGAAGACCAGCTTATGCTGGGTATAAATATAGGGAGCCTAGACGTAGGTGATTGACCTCTCAAGGCAAAGGAATCTTCATGAGATGCCTTGGACGCCTACTCTGTAGTCATACATAAAGCATTACTGCTTAATGCAAATTGGTGGTCGTCTCTCAATAAATACAAAAGGCACAATATATGTGCACCTATTCACCTTTCTTATTATTATGCAGAATTAATTTATTCTGGGTCAGAACAAATTGGTTGAACACCAAAACTACGCAAGTTGATGATGGCGGTCCGTAACTCAAGGAGTAGGAGATGTCCGCATGAAAGTCATATTATTGAAAACAGACACATTTTAGGTTTTATACTTTCTTCGCCGTAATTGACATTAATAAATTTTATAAACAATGATTTTCATATATTCCTAAAATGGTCAGTGCTAACAGGGGAAGTCTACATTATATCAACATATCAATTTATAACAGATCAATCTATATTTCGATTTAGATATACGATTATATGGAATGACAACACTCACTTTATTCTGGGTGCTGTTACTCACATTCTCACAAAGTCTGAACGATTTTATTGAAACATGTTCTCTTGTTCTTACAACAAAATGCAACAAATTCAGATGACCATCTACTATGTAAAGCTTAAAAGTAAATACCGGTATGAAGTCAAGAGAATAGAAAAAAATTGGTTTGGTGTATAAGGCGGCAGCATCAACGACACCCGATGGCCAATTTATACTATAATATCTTGTGCGTGCTTACTGTAGCGTACTTGGCACGTGCATTCCAAGATACCAATGATGATGATGATGATCATCATGATGTTGAATGACGAATCAACAAATGCTCTTGACCATGGTCATGGTTATGGTTATGTTTAGTTGAATATAACAAAAGATATAGTATAGATACATACTTTCAAGCAGCTGAGTGTATAATCCAAATATTATTTTGCTTTTACAATTCATAGCAACGAGTTCTCATTATGAGATTAAATAAAAATATATTATCATTGTTGATGATAGCCTATTGTTGTTATGGCTATATGGTGCCTATTTTAGGAGCACCGGTCTCAACAAAAATGACGCCCAAGGATTTCCTTAGATTATTTAGATTGATTTCACAACGCATCCAACGTCAAGTTGTGCAGCCAACTTGGCTTATGGGTGATGATGATGGTACTGGTCCGCAGCGCCCATCAACTAATATTGAAGTATCGCCACAAAGTCTTCAGGAAGCTGCTGAGATTCGAGCAGGTTTACAAAAAGCCATCAGTGAGGGTCTATTTGCCATAAGCACGGGCTTTGAAGGCAATGAGGTAAGAGTGCAAGCAAAACATTAAATTGAAATGAACACACGCCTTTTTAATTTTTTCTATAGAATACCTTGGGGCCTTCAGAATCAGCTCAATCATGGTTCCCACCACAATGGTCATTTCCTCTCCAATGGACTTGGCAATGGCCCATTTTATCTATGTTAGGAGCAGCACCACCGCAACCAGAAGTGGAAACAACGACACCACCACCTGAAACAACAACAACGACCACACCTGCTCCCACCATGCCATCCATGCAACAATTACAAGAAAATTGGCTGCGTATGTTGGCGAATTCAAAAATGTCATTCAATTGGGATATATAAATATTGTTAATAAGAATTTAATTGTTTACTTTTTACCAATAGTTTTTATTTTTATTAAATTTGTGGAAATGCAACCGCAAGAAATATAGCAAAAATGTTTCACGATACGTACATATATTGATCTGTCCAACTTATCCAATTAAGCTTAAGTGTATGTATGCTTTGTGATTCCTTTCCTCCACAATCTGCAGGACCTATTGATCATGATATGCTATTGTGTACCCCAACTTGCTGGCACAGTTTTTCTATTCAGGATTGAGTTTGTATATGAGTTTCCGTCCTTCTGAACTTCTAATTGAAGTATAATATGTATTACCAATTCGAACTATCGAACTTTAATAAATCTTGCGTACATCTATCTCATGTCCAAACTTTCAGTCAATATGTGATATGCAGTACTAAATGTCTAGCCATTGCATTGGTGGAACAAGGACCTTCGTAGGGCTTGTACATTTCAGAAAGAAAGAGGCGTGTAGAATTCATCGAAACATTGTCAGTGTATTTTATTGTTAGTGGTCCATACTTAGTTTTGCCGGCCTGGGCCCTCGATAAGGTTTATCTACTAGAATAACCAGGATGTCATGAAAGCGTCCCTTGACAGTATCAAGCATAAATTATTATATGATTGCAATTGCAATAAAATTTATTGAAGGATACAAAATTCGTTTAGCATTTCAAATAATTCCCAAGTCACACCAAACAAAAGCGAAAAAACACATAGCTCTCGCTTTTTATGAACAGCTGTCTTTTGTTATGTTATACACACAAAAGGAACTTTGCGCACACGTTGACAAAATTAAAAATGAAAATTTGTGAGAAATACATGACATAAAACATTTTGCAATAATATGCAATGCACATAATTCTTGCAGTCCCCTTTTTATTCATAATACTTATTTTATTAAAATTATAAAATAAAATTAACAATTTGCATAACACTTAAAAATTTTAAGTGCCGTCATCAGCTGTTTACCAACAAAACTTGGAAACACTAACAAAAACTTGGAAACACTAACAAAAACTTGGCCACACTGGCAGAATTTTCCCAGCCCTGGTTAGCTTCAGCTTTTAACAACCGAAGTAAGCCATTTCAAAATTGTTGACATTCAATGTATACGTTCAACATTTTTCTAATTAAAATTGTGAGATGTTCGTGGCAGTAAATATTTTTTTTTGTTTTTTGTGAATTTCTGTATGGTAAGTAAAAATTAATATTACTTATATATAACAAATATCGTATTATATTTATTGATAATTGGCATTTTATAGGATCTATCAGGTCGTTGAATACAATCGGAATGGCTTGCATATCGTCCTATACGACGCGGGACAGACATTTCGCCAAATATTGAATGGTAAGCGTATGTCCTGTTTCATATTTCGGTGTGGGTGTGCATCTTTAATTGTCCACTGTTCTTTGTGCTCGGGTGTTTGTTTCCACGCTAAGTGTGCGTGACGCAAATCAAATGTTTTCGCATTCCTCTTTGTTAAGATATATGTATGTATATAAAATTGAATGTACATATGTATGTATATATGTAAGTCTCGTATAGATTCTGAAACTGCTGTAGCAAAGCACGCCGGGAAAGCTTGTTATATTTTATATTAATACTACATTATATTTATATTAATATTATATTATATGCTAATATTATTATTATATATTAAATTAAAATTATATTATATTAATATTAATATTGTATCAATATAATATAACATTACTTTAATATATAATAATAATATTACGATATAATATACTATTAATAATATTAAATATAATTTAGTACTTCGCGTACGAAGTCGTGGGCACAGCTAGTAAAATTATAAAATATTATAAGTTGATATTATTATATTTTATATTAATACCACTTTATATTTATATTAATATTATATTATATGCTTCTATTATTATTATGTATTAAATTAAAATTATATTATATTAATATTAATATGTATTGTATACACATACATACATATGTATCAATACAATATAAATTTATTTTAATATATAATCATAATATTAACATATAATATACTATTAATAAGATTAAATATAATATTGTATGTACTACACACATAATATAATATTAATTTAATATATAATAATACATACATAAGTATATTGATACATATATATATATATACATATATACCGCGTTCTTCTATTTAATTTCATCCATCCTCACAAAAAACGTCGGCAAAACTACAAACACCCAAATGTGGTGAATAGCAGAAGATTGTAGAAAATAGCAAGAAATCTACTATCTATTGCAATCTACTACAATCTATTAATATTTTGTATTGCAATATACTACTTTTTACCAAAATGTATTTACTACTTTTTACTGCAATCTACTACTATTTCCTGCAATCTACTACTATTTACTACATTCTTCTAAGTTTTTCTATTGCAATCTAATTCTTTTCACCACAATCTAGGTTTAGGGGGTTTTTTAGTCGGTAGGCTTATGAATCCGACATAACTTGTGGCACGGGTCATAAGTATCTTTGGAAGATTTTTACCTCCTTGTTCGCATAACAAAAAAAAAAAAAAAAAAAAAACTATATTCTACTACTATTTGTACTTTTCACTGCAATCTACTACTATTTACTGCAATCTACTACTATTACTTGGATGGTTCCCAAACAAGTGTAAAAGCCGTACTACGCCATAATGGCAGCCACTATCCTTCAATACCTCTTGCATAGTTAGTTATTTTAAGAGAAACATCTGAAAACATGAAACTAATTTTAGACTTAATCAAATACAAAGAAAACAACTGGATAGTTTATGTTCATTAGAACGTTGTTGCTGTATTGCTTGGTCTGCAGGGAGGGTTCACAAAATAATGTTGTTTCCTCTGTTTGTGGGACAGTAGAGACAACAAAAATCACTATAAAGTTAAAGATTGTCCAAAAAGAGCTGACTTCGTTGGTGGTGAATTAAACGTTTAAAATGAACTTCTTATTCTACAGGAAAATGTGATTCTTCCAATCTTACTCATAAAACTTGTTTAATGTAAAACTTTCTCAAGGCCATGAATAGAAATGGCAAATTAAATATACAT
Organism: Amiota communis; assembly: GCA_037043315.1. Lineage (NCBI taxonomy): Eukaryota > Metazoa > Arthropoda > Insecta > Diptera > Drosophilidae > Amiota > Amiota communis. The sequence continues at coordinate 160,641 of JBAMAV010000686.1, forward strand.
TTCTTGCATATTCATTTCGATTTTGTCCGCCTTATGTTGGGATGGTGAGTGACAAACAAGGTGGACGCTTTCACCAGGATATGAAACAGATAGAAGAGTGTTACCAAGGAAGAGGGACTGCAAAAATGTTAGCAGATTACTCTTGGTCTATAATGCCAGAGGATCGATCATACTTTTCACAAGAGGAACGGTTAATATTTACTGAACTTCCAATGTAAGTTCATGACTCTTATTTGCTTAGTAATTTATAAATTTATCATAACTTTTAAATGGTAGGTACGTGTTAGAAGAAAACCCTTAACATTTACGTGTTCATGAAGTCTAATTTAATTAAAAATATTTCTTATCGTTAATGTTAAAATAAAATTGTTTTTTTTGCGCATACTAATTTGTTGCGTTCAATATTGTTCGGCAGGTTCAAAGTTGCAACGAGCATCAGTCCTAATCTGGATCGGAAGCTTCAGACTAACGATGGTCATCACGCCTGTCACTGCTGTTGTTATCGTTATTACTATTATTAGTTGTGCCACTGATTAAAGGATTAGCAATATCACGATTGTAGGCAGCTCGAATTGCTTCCCTACGTTGATTTTCCCTATTCTCAATTACGCACTGCAGATCTGTAGAATAACGTTCCCGTTCATATTTTTTTTGTTCTGCAGTGCCGGAAAGATCTAAAACAAACAAAGAACCAATGTTGTTATTAATTATAAAGTATGATTAACAAATATATTAAAGAAGCAACACATACCCGGGCGTCTAATGAAAGACATTGTAATTCACGCAAAAATTTTTTTTTTGTCTATTTTCACCTTTTAGTAATCTCTGTGTTTTGTTAAATTAACTGACTGACTTTTTAAGAACTATGTACTTAGATGAATATAGACAATGTGTGTATAAAATTTAAAAATTTGATAGAGTTGTCAAACAAAAAATTATCTTACAATCATCTATGGTTTCTATGGTTATAACTTATTTAAGTGCTAAACTAATGATATTGAATTCGTATAATTTTTATCAGAGGAACGAACTCTTCGGAGTTGATTTCAACCGATTTATTTATTGAACAATGTCTTCAGACTAACTTTTATTAAAAATACTTCTATGCTTTACACCTGATACGATATGATAAAGATAACAGTTTTAATTTCATTTCAATTTACTTTATCCTATGTTTCGTAACTGATCTGTTTGTTTACATTACTTTTTAAAACAGGGTTGGATTGAGGGTGGATATATATACGATATAACTCCTCCGGCCCTTGTTAAGGAATACTCATATACATTTTCTTCATTACAACTCATTTCAATTAAACTATAAAATTACAACTGTTATTTAACATATTTGTTACGACAATCCGGATTTCTTTAGGAGCATTCCGTTCCACACCCATCAACAAAATGCTCTACGAAACTAACACACCAACAATCGAAACAAAAAGAGACTATATTCTATCCAAAATGCACAAAACATTACTGAACTCCAAGGACACATCAATTTACAAATACATTAAACATTTCAAATCACATAGAATTCCAAAACCCATTGCAAGAATAATAAATACCTCCCTCAAAAACCACTAGACTCCATAATAAATACATCACTTCGAGAGTTTTGCAAATCCACTACACCCTCCAACATCTACATTCAACACTTCCTCAAAATAAAGTCTAAAGTCTCAAGAACCACACTTTCATCTACACTGATGGTTCATTCCAAAATAAAACTGCAACCTTTGCTATCACAACAGATACTTCCATACTCCACTTTGGCATCTTACCACACTACTCCTCAATTTTCTCCGCAGAAGCAGTAGCTATCCTTGAAGCAATAAAACCTATTATCAAAAATAACAAATATTTCATTATCTCCACAGACTCACTCTCGACAATAGATGCAATATCCAACATCAAAAACCACAATACTTACCCCGACACCATAAGATCCCTCCTCATTGAAGCTGCGCCAAGAATAAAAATTCTATGGGTCCCAGGCCACTCCAACATAAAAGGCAATGAGTTGGCAGACAAAACAGCCAAGGCCTCCCTTAATATGCCCCCAAATATCAACTCAGAACACCATACAGATGTTTACTTAAAGAGACTATCACATGAAAGTGTCAATCGAGTTGACCAGATAAAAATAATTAGGCTCCGATTAGGTCATACCAAACTTACCCACCTACACCATTTTGATCCAAATACAACTCCACAATGTCCTAACTGCCACTCAACCACAAACACTGATTTAGACCACCAACCTACTAACATCATGCCCTGCAAACATAAACACTAAAATAAAAATCTTACAAAACAATAACCCCAAAACCGCACTCACTAACCCCACAAAAGAAAATATTATTAAATTAATCACATATTTAAAAGAAATAAACATATACCATAAGCTGTAAATAAATGATATATATATTTGTTATCGAATATGTAAATAATATTAATTAAGCTATCCATAGTTATCCACACTCAATGTAAGAAATTTAAGACAGAGCCGAAGGACTAAGTTGCCAGTGCTCTTTTCTTTAAGTTAAAAATGTTTTGTAAATATTATTACCTTTATTAAATAAATAAATAAATAAAAATTTTAGTGGTTACTACTGGTAGGCTGATCATCCGAATATTTTGTTGGTCGTTTGATATTGGAGTCGTGAATGCCTATCAGATTGCTTTTTACAAATTTTGGCTCCTCTTTGTGCTTTAGGCTGTTATAATTTTTAATAAAACCTGTATTTCTAGTCTCCATGTATTCCTCTCTATTCCTATTCGCTGTATCTATTCTTTTCCCTTTTGTCTTCTTAACCCTTTCGACACCGTATTATTCCGTGTGCCTTGGAATTGTTTTTTTTTTATTTTAATCATTTTATGTTTATTCAAGAAGTATTGTCCAAAAATTTCAAATCGCCACGCCCATCTGTTTGGGCGCTAGCGTGAGTTGTTTGTAAGCAACTTTGGGCATGGTGGGTATAAAAAGTAAATATTTTTATCAATGAAAACCGTTTACAATTTTTAACAAATTTTTTTAATAATTAGCTGTGATAGGCCAAAAAACAGTTTTTAGTGTTATTGCAGCAAAGATAGACCTTGCACTTATGACATTTGGACATTGGACTTCCTGTCTTGCACAATCTGCAACGCCCTTTCTCACCAAATACTACCCAATGGTCTACTTTATCATAGCGTTGTGTGTATGTAGGATTCGGCTGGAACCTGTACTTTTTAGAAAGAATATTTTGTTTTTTTTTCAGCTCAGTTTGAAATAAAACGAGAAAAAAGAAGCCCACAATATGCCAGAATCTGCTTTGAATGAAGTGATTACCAAATTCAGAATGCTGACAGGGAAGACTGTTCTTCGGCTTTCTGATTTGGAACTTTCCAAGACTTATGTGATTTTAGGTAAGATAAAAAAAGAAAAAAATTATATTAACATCTCTAATTATATTTCTCTCTCTCTCTCAGGTTTTAGAAGGTATAAAACCGAGTACGGGTGGGTAACTGAGTTAAAGTTACCCATCGGAGTTTTCCTATTACACAAGAAATACTCGGCAAAAAAACAGTGGCATTTTCTGAGATTAATGATCGGATGTTTATTTTATTATAAAGAGGAAGGTATGCCGTTAATAATGGAAAACAACATCAGCCAAATGGCCACAACGACCACGCTTATAGGACCATATCATTTTCATGAAATTTGCCAACGTAAACGTTGTCCAGATCAATACCACCCAATTCCGGACATAAATAATCATTAATCATCTCTCGATAGCGCAATCCATTTACCGTAACTCTTGCTCCAGCCTCATTTTCGAAAAAGTAAGGTCCAATGACCCCGCCGGACCATAAACCACACCAAACAGTCACACGTTGAGGATGGAGAGGATTTTCAACAATAACTCTTGGGTTTTCCAAACCCAAGATGCGACAATTTTGCTTGTTCACGTAGCCACCGAGGTGGAAATGGGCCTCATCAGTCAAGATGATTTTTCTATGGAATTCCGGATCATTTCTATGCATTTCATGGACCCAATCAGCAAAGACACTTCATTGTTGATGATCGGCCGGCTTGAGTTCTTGTGTTAACTGAACTTTATAAGCCTTAAGACCCAAGTCTTTATGCAAAATACGGTGTAATGACGTTTGTGGAATTCCAATTCCAATTCCAATTCCAAAGAACGATGAGGAATGGACAAACCTGGGTATTCTTCAACACTACAACGCTACAGCAGCAATATTCTCAGTTGTTCTTGAGCGACGTGCACGGGTTTTATTCTTCACATCACTAACTTGTCCCAAAAGCTCGAATTTTTCCACCAATTTCTGTACTCCTGTCTGACAAGGTGCTTCACGACGACCCAAAAATGTTTTAGTTTTACGAACCGTCTCTGCCAAATTTTCACCATTTTTTTTAGTGAATTTTAATAATTTCAATGCGTTGTTGAAGCGTGTATTGTTCCATTTTTATTAATAGTGTAGTTTCTACTTGTCAAATGTCAAAAAATGACAGCTTCAAAAGTGACATCTACCGTAATAGCGGGCTATTCAAAATAACACCTCTTATATGTAGGTACAACTAGATAAGAACCCAATGAAACAATATTAACCATTCATCATAGGCACGTAAACGCACACACATAAGCAAAGGCAGGCAACAATAATCATATAAGCATTCACGATACCACTCCACCACATGGCCTGAAATAGAACACACCATGAACACATGACACAAAAATGTTATACGGATCAAATGTTACACTCTCTTCATATACAAACCAAAATGTTGCATTTCCGGTTCCACAAATCAAAATAGAACATACGATGAACACATGACTTTTGGTCACAATTTTTTTGGTCATGTATTCTGATTTTCAAGATTGGTATTTCACTACTACTTCCTCCATATAACAGAAATAAATAGCATAGCTCATCACCATTTATCTATTATAAATTATGCGAATTAGATTCTCAGTTGTGAAGCTATCAAGCTTATATCTTGAACAGACTAATTTCCTTTAACCAATATCAGTGATTCAATTGGAGTTTTCAAAAAACTTAAAGAGGTTGTTGCCCCCATAGAAATCTGAAACAGGAAAATGTGTTATTTTTTTTTTTTGGACAAGTTTTTCACATCTTCAAGTTTTTCCGATTTTGATTCTAAGTAGGTTGTAGGAAATAAGACAATTAATACCCACATAAAATAGTCAAACAGTTTACACAGAACACAATTTATATTCTGATACCAAGCACCAAATTATGTCTAAGATAAGATATATAATGCGAGTTGGAAACTCTAAGCTTACAAATATGCTGCTTACATTACAGTAAGTGAGTGGACACTGCCTCATCGGCAGACATACAACTAGACTGCATGTTTCCGCAAGGGACTTTTGCAGAAGCTATGGGAATGAAGAGAAGGAGGAGACATTCAGTCACTTTGCTCTACTCATGTCTAGTGGTATCAAAAAGAAGGGCTAGAACGATTGGTTCGTACTTCTACAAAAAATTTGACGATCTAATATTTGATCGTATTTACCAGGAGCACAATCTATTGTGTATGTTTATCTGTTAAACTGAAATTCAGCACAAAATGAACTGATGTTAATTCAATCTGTCTCTATTTCTTCGCATGTCTTATGTCCTCTGTTTTCTATTCAGATAAAATTATATACCGTACAGTGATGTTGCGAATATTCGTATTCTCATTCGCAAAAACGCATGCTATTGTCATGGGCGTAGCCAGGATTTTGTTCAATGGTAGGGCAGGCTATAAAAAACGAATAACATGCATACTATGTATAAAAACGTTTATTAATGGAAAAAATATTCTGATTAGAGAAGGGGAAGAGTGGAAACTAACACAGTTCCAAGATTTTCTTCGAAGACAAATTAGCAATTTAAACTGATTTTAAATACTGTTTTCCAAGGTGGTGGAGTCTGGTCCAGATTAGACCATAGCACTGAAATAGTAAGAACTCTGCTGATTCCTCTTCTTCATTACACTGATCGCTACCACAGATCTGCATATTATGTAAATGTTTCATTACTCTGCAATGTCTTGTCAAGAAACCTGAGTTCTGTGTTCTTTTGCCAGATGCAGTTGGGAGTTTAGCTACTCTAAAATTCTTCGTGTTTACCCAATAGCGGTGCGATTTGCCTTCGAGCCATTTTTTGAGTCTAGTTTTCGTTGAACTCCAAGGCAGCCAGCAGAACGATCCACTGAGTATGTTTGCAGATCCTTTCCCGGCGAGTTCATCTGCTTTTTCGTTCCCAAGATACCCACTATGTCCAGGTACCCATATTAAGTTAACATGATTGTTCGATGCTAGTCTTTTGAGTAATATTAAGCAATCCCAAACCAACTTCGAATTGAACTCAAAGGCATTGAGTGCATGTAGTGCAGACTTGGTATCATCTCTTTGCCCATATTGCTAAATAGGCGTCTTTTAGGGTTTTCCCCGTTCCGTTCTATAACCATCTGTATAACACACGTGGGAGTCACGGATGGGCTTAGGTCTTAACTGTTCCCAGCCCTCTGTGTCTGGAAATGTAACTTCAAAATTTTGATAAAAGTCAAGAGCCAAATAAAAAGAAACCAATGAATCGGTCTTTTATTTAATACTCGTAAGGTGTCATTTTATTATTGTGAATCGTCGCACACAACATTTGCAAAAACAATAGGAAATTACCCTCTGCTCAAATTAAATACTCTCACAATTCCTTGCGCAGATACAATTAAATATCTTGGACTTACCCTTGATAGGCGACTCACATGGAAACCTCATATCAAGGCAAAGAAGGACAACCTAAATGCGAAACATCGGAAAATATGCTGGCTCATTGGACGCCACTCCAAACTCAAAATTAGGAATAAACTGCTGCTATACAAGGCCAATTTGGACCTACTGTATTCAATTGTGGGGCACGGTTAGTGACTCATACATTGAAACCATTCAGAATTTCCAAAATAAAGTCTTGACAATAGCAACTGCCGCTCATCTATTAACTAGTACTTATCGGGAAATTCATCAAGAACTGAAATATCCATGGATTTCAGAGGAAATGATGACAGGCTAAATTATCATCAATGATAAACAACCATCAAACACTGGTATGTTTATTTAAAAAAACCAAAAATAAAGAATATTTAGTTTTTAGTACTTTAATTTTATTCAAATATTATAATTTTGGTTTACAGTTGTTTCTACATACATACATATGGTATATTCTTCACATAATATAATATAATATAATATAATATAATATAATATAATATAATATAATATAATATAATATAATATAATATAATATAATATAATATAATATAATATAATATAATATAATATAATATAATATAATATAATATAATATAATATAATATAATATAATATAATATAATATAATATAATATAATATAATATAATATAATATAATATAATATAATATAATATAATATAATATAATATAATATAATATAATATAATATAATATAATATAATATAATATAATATAATATAATATAATATAATATAATATAATATAATATAATATAATATAATATAATATAATATAATATAATATAATATAATATAATATAATATAATATAATATAATATAATATAATATAATATATATATATAATATAATATAATATAATATAATATAATATAATATAATATAATATAATATAATATAATATAATATAATATAATATAATATAATATAATATAATATAATATAATATAATATAATATAATATAATATAATATAATATAATATAATATAATATAATATAATATAATATAATATAATATAATATAATATAATATAATATAATATAATATAATATAATATAATATAATATAATATAATATAATATAATATAATATAATATAATATAATATAATATAATATAATATAATATAATATAATATAATATAATATAATATAATATAATATAATATAATATAATATAATATAATATAATATAATATAATATAATATAATATAATATAATATAATATAATATAATATAATATAATATAATATAATATAATATAATATAATATAATATAATATAATATAATATAATATAATATAATATAATATAATATAATATAATATAATATAATATAATATAATATAATATAATATAATATAATATAATATAATATAATATAATATAATATAATATAATATAATATAATATAATATAATATAATATAATATAATATAATATAATATAATATAATATAATATAATATAATATAATATAATATAATATAATATAATATAATATAATATAATATAATATAATATAATATAATATAATATAATATAATATAATATAATATAATATAATATAATATAATATAATATAATATAATATAATATAATATAATATAATATAATATAATATAATATAATATAATATAATATAATATAATATAATATAATATAATATAATATAATATAATATAATATAATATAATATAATATAATATAATATAATATAATATAATATAATATAATATAATATAATATAATATAATATAATATAATATAATATAATATAATATAATATAATATAATATAATATAATATAATATAATATAATATAATATAATATAATATAATATAATATAATATAATATAATATAATATAATATAATATAATATAATATAATATAATATAATATAATATAATATAATATAATATAATATAATATAATATAATATAATATAATATAATATAATAATATAATATAATATAATATAATATAATATAATATAATATAATATAATATAATATAATATAAATATATAATGTAATATAATATAAAATAATAATAATATAATAATTTTGTTTTGAAACATAAATAAATTTTTTTTTTTTTATATTTCATTCTTAATAAATAAATGTTCTTTATATATATATATTTTTTTAATATAAATTAAGATTTACATATTTAATGGTATAGTATGTAAAATGTATAATATATAATTTTTAATTTTTTCCATGAACATTATAATTTTTCTTATATAATTTGTTTAATTTTTTTTTATTTTTGATATATAACTTTTTTAAATTTATGTTTAGGTTTTGTATATTTTTTTGATGATTTTTTCAATGGCTGAGAAGCATGGAACGCTGTGTACAGTACATGGATATTACAAACGTTAAGTGGCTTTTTGAAAAGTCTCTTTTGGTTTTGTGTTGATGTTTTTAATAATATATTTTTAATATAATTTCGATTCATTCTATTTTTTTTAGTTTATTTTTTTTAATATATCTTGTATTTCTTATATGTTTTGTTTTTATTTCATACTGTTGTTGTTGTTGTTGTTGTTTAATATATAGAGAGATTTTTAGTATAGTAAATGATGGTACTTTTTATCCAAATATACATATGTATGTATGTTGAGAGAGTATGCAGAATATTCCAGACTCAAGATAGCATACATAAATACTTATATATATGTATGTATTGTAAATATTGTAGTACCGATTAAAATATTTGCAAAAAAAAAAAAAAAATTTAACAATAAATAATCCCTTCCTTTTATGGAGCATTCATTGATGAAATCCCTTAAGGGGGGAGGGATCCACAGCAGAATAGTAAGCTACTATTTCAGCATACTTACACTGTGGCTAAAGATCGGATTCTCAAGACGACAATTCATTTAGGAATGTATGTTGTAAGTAGATTTAAAAATTTTGGTAATTTTTGGTTTTATGTATGTTTAAGTTCTACGGGAACTTTATTTACTAGAAATCCTATATTAATAATTACACAAACAGGAACAGTAAAAAATTCTGTTGTGAATAAAAAAAAAAAAATAGAAAAAAAACAATGAAAGAAATTGGCAATCCTTGATCCAATAATCTAATGCCAATGGTGTGGTCTCTTAATGCCAGGAAGCCCCACAACTTTCTAAGTGTTATAATCATTTTACTTATTTATAATAACAAAATATATTTCAATTGATTAACTGTGATCAGTGTTGGTATTAATCAATTAATTTTTTAATCAATTAATTATTTTGTGTAAATTAATCATTATTAAAATAAATAAGATTAAAATAATCTAAAATTTTGTTTAATGATCATAATCATGATTGAAATATTCCAAAATTTAAAGAATAAAATTTTTTGATTATGATTTTTATTTATTAATCATTAATCGTTAATCAGATTAACTTTTGGCCACAACACACTTTGTGATTTTATACTGTATTCCTGTATTATGTACCTACTAGATAACAAACATGAAACAAGTAGAACACTAAAAAAAGTTGAAAAGTTTGGGAAACAGAATCACAATAGATACATATATTACATATCCATATTCTTGATCAGCATCAACTGGTACATGGGCAGGCAGACAGGCAAGCAAATTCATCTCTGGTAATTCTTTATTTGTTCAAATATATCATTAGTAGTGCCACTAGTAGTTTGAACAATTTTTTTTGGAAAGGCCACCCTCCACCTGCCTTAAGCCACTAGTTGTTTTAGTTTTTACTTTTGGAATGCTATACTACTACTTATAATATAATGTTAGTTTATCTTTTTTAACTCAGACTAACCCTCAGAACTCGATGACAAAATAATATTAAAATGAAGGATAGTTTGACCTATAATATATATATGTAAATATATTTTCTATTATAGTTCAATATACATACAAGTATACTATTATTACAAATATTTTAAACGATACTTTTTTATTTTTGCATAAAGTCAGTTATTTTTAGTACTTAATAGTTCACATTTATCTGTTATCTGTTAGTTTTTAGAATAGGTCTTTAAATATTGTAAGTACCTACATATATCTCTCTTAGGTTCCAGTTTAGTTATTCTCATTGGCTTAGTTTTCACAATTTTTTCTATATATCCATTTTAATTATATTCTATTGTATAGTAGTATGTATAATTATTAATATATTTATGTTATTATATCATATCATATGTGTAATATATATTTTTGCTACAAAAGCAAATATGTATGGTGTTATTAATGTTAGTCTAAGATGTACCTATAATATACAGCCGAATTCAGATAATTCGAAATTGCAAGGGAACAGTATTTTTTATGAATTTATCAAAAGAGAGAGAGAGAGAGAGAGAGAGAGAGAGAAGAGAGAATTGATGCTCACATATTGTATTTTCAGGGTTTAAAAATGCTGTAGTTTTTTTCATTTCATTTGCTGCGTTTATGCTGTGACTGCGAAAAGTTACTAGCACGGCAGCACAGCGACAACATTAATAAATTAACTCAATGCTGTGCTGTCGCTGCGCTGTCGTATGTATGCAATTCATGCTGCCGCCGTGGGTGTGGAAGTGTGCGCAGCCAAAGTAACCGCATACACCAATAAACATGTATGTAATCGTAGTAGAGATGTGCAACAATGTTGTCGTTATTTAAGATCGCGTATGGCCTCGCTTCTCGTCACACAAAGATGTGTGTTGTCTCTATCGCTTTCATGCATAACGTTGTTGTTCTCACTTGTTTGGCCAAAATAGAACAAAACAGAACAGCGACAGTCGCATGTATGCAGTACGGCAGCACAGCCACAGCAATAAAAAAGAAAAAAAAAAAAAACTAATGCTATGCTGCCGCTGTGCTGTTACTATGCTGTTGTTTAGTGCGCAGCAAAGGAAAATTAAAAATTACTTTAAAAACAAGAGACTTTCGCAGCACAGCAGCAGCAGCACATTTTTACGGTTCTGTTGCTAATATGCTGCCAGTTTTTCAAGCCCTGCATAAAATATTATAAAATGGCGAAAATAAAGTCCTAAAAGAGTTTGTAAGTTTTGATTGCTTGATGTTCTTTTTGCATATCTTTTCTATTAAGTTATCCAAAATTTTAAAAAAACATATTTTTAGGACATCATGATTTGACAAAAAAAAAACAACAACACAGAGCGCTTTCAGTTACTATTGTAATAGTTCCTCAATGAAAGTATTTTTTTGCCAGAGTGACAGAGTAGAGACATATCCAGATATTCAAAGTGTTTCTGACTATTCAATTTACTGGATAATATGATCTTTCTTTTGTAGAACTGAAATGATTGTGAATGGAGCGATTTTCTATTGTTTCGCCACCTCATGTTTTATTTTTGCCAAGATTGATAAAGTTTTATGCCCACTGTTTGGTTTTAGCGAGCTCAATTCATAGTTCAATGGTGGTGCATATGGTAGAGTGGTGGTTTCGCGCTCGCACAGTTCAAGTTCGAATCTCGATCAAGTTAAAATTTTATTAAATACTATTCGCTTTAATAGTTCAAGAAAAAGCTCTTGGACTCAACACCCACGTTTACACCGCCTTTATCTTGAAGACTACACACTTTACTATGGCAACAACCCTTTTCAGAACGTTTTTTGAATAAGTAACATCTTCATCAATCTGAACATGCAGTAAATTGTCGAGTCGTACATCAATCTCACTTCCAACTATCAATCTAAAGATTTGCATTTGTCCTGTCATTAAATCCTTGATTCTCAAACACTGAGTCTTATTCTCCAATGAACCGAATGCCAAATAGGGCCCGCAATATACTGATCTTTTGCTTTTAGAATAAACCAGCCAATTTCGGTAATTCACTTCATTAGTTTTCATTTTTCTTTGCAAGATACTCACTGGCATAAACAACGCTGATCAGAATATTTTAAAGTCACAAGACGCGATAATCTCCCTTAAGGAATCGTTGATATTTGTTTACATTTACTGTTGTTTGTACTTGGTCATTGCTTAATGTCTGATCCAGAGATGCATAGTCAATTTTTATTGGTGATACTCTCCATCGCTCTAATTCATAACATTCATTCTCACTTGAGAATAATACAGAGAAAGTACGCTCAGATTTTTCTTTTTTTTTTTTTTTTTGTGAAACGTTCACGAATGCGATTATTGTCTTCACTGCACATCTCTGGATCGTTGTACGAAAAACAGCAATCAAGATTTGTTGACAAGAGCCAACGATCAGTCGCATTGTTATAGGTACACAATTCGGGCAACAAACAAGGAAAGCAAGCAACATAAATGTGCTCGGTTTTTTTTTTTGTTCATCACTTTTTCTGACGGGCCAAGAAGTTTTCACTTTCAAAAATTTTGGCCACAAATTTGCCACACCTAAAATCTGCCGCCCTAGGCTGGAAAATATATGGAATTTTTACAATTCAATGAAGTTTTTTCAAGGGACCAGCAGTTTGTTAAGAAATTTTGAAGCTTTCGATTTATTGCAATACGAATTATCATGATTTGGCTGTATATATGTACATATGTAGGTAGTACATTTCTCTTTTCTCAATTCAATTAATAATTTAAACTAAAGATTTTTATATATTTCTCAGTATGTGTTTTCTTATAATTTTCTTTTTAAATATTCTTTTAAAATTTTTAAATAATAACAACAAGAATATGAAGTGGTGCATTAAGCTACTATTGTATGTAAGTATTGTATGTAACTTTCAACTTCCCTCCTTCCTTTATCCAATATACCATAAATGCTATATAGGAGATGACATGTGCATCGTGTTTTTTTGTTATTATTAAAATTTCCAAAATTTCCATTTTATTGACAATCCAAACTACTAATTATTATGATTTCCTTTTTAGTTATTGACACATTTTGTTCCTTTTCCAAAACTTAACTCAAATCAACATAGAATTTTAAAGATTATGAACTAAATATACGAGTATATGTAGATATACTTAGTCAAATTGTTTTTGATAAATTTTTTCTCTCAGTAAATCGATATTGAAATTATTATAAAAACTAATCTTATATTTACTCCCCTTATATACATATGTATGTAGGTATAACTAAGTTGTAAAGGTAGTGAAAGCCTAAACTCATTCTTTTTAAGATATAAGCATAAACAAATGTATCTCGTATTGTTACCTACATATTATGCCATAAAATTGAATTGAATTAATTAATAAACTTATGTCCCTATCAAAAACAAATCATATCATGGTATCAATGAACCACAGAATTACTACAAAAAACAAAAAAAACAGAAAAAAAAGAAACCAATGATAGTGAGAAAGTTAAATAACAAATAAACAATAATTCATAGTTTAAAGATCCATTATAGTAGGTAGTATTAGTTAGTTTATTATAATATTATGTGTTATATATTAGTAGTAGATACAATAGTTTAAAGATCCGAACGACGTTCAAAAATCGAAGATAAACGCATTAACTTGCGACTTTTAACAATTTGCTTCTATAATAGAATATAAAAATAGAAGAAAGTTAATAATAAATTATTAATAATTAATAATATAATTAATTATACAATAAATTAAGATCAAAAATAATGTGAACAAAACAAAATTTTATAATAACAAAATTAAGTTTGAAATAGGAAAGAAGGAATAAGGTGGTTTGGTTCAAAGAAACAAAAATCGAACCTAAGCAAAATTATCATATTTATCATTATGATTTCCACAAATGAAAAGAAAAACAAAAATGAGAAGGAACTCCAAAAATATTGGAGAATGCGAAATGAACCGCCCACTCCCCATTTTCATCAATCAATCAATCAATCAATATTCAAATATAGGCATTTATAAAAAAAAACTAGTTGTACCAGCTCGCGTTGCTACGACCTCGCTCAAGGAGGATCTTGTTAAGTTAGTAGCTGAATTACATTCAGTTTTTATACTCTTAATTTTATAGATTTTTTTAAGGTATTGCTCAAAAAAATCGACCCAGCCGTTCTTGAGTTACAAATGGTGGAACGAACACACACGACTTTCTTTTATATAAGCCATCATCATTATCATTATGATATGCACAACACAGAAAGTAAGGTCGGCACAAGAAATAAATGCCATAATGAAAAAAAATTATTGAAAAGCCAATAAACTCCCTATCTACAAATGCCAGTAATTGCAAGCGCATCAAGCGAAGCCAATTCATAATCAAAAATAAGCAATCATCATTATCATTCCGATTAGCACAACTCAAAAAGTGAGTTCGGCACAAGAAATAAATGATATAATGACAAAAAATTAATGCAATCCAACTCCTCATGTAAAAATGCGATGAGTTGCAAGTGCTAAGAGCAAAATCAATTGATAAACAAACTAATGCAAGTATCAAAGCAAAATTAGAAATAAAAGAAATGAAGAATACAAAAAACTGTATAACAGTTAATCAACAATCAAAAATCGAACCTAAGCAAAATTATCATATTTATCATTATGATTTCCACAAATGAAAAGAAAAACAAAAATGAGAAGGAACTCCAAAAATATTGGAGAATGCGAAATGAACCACCCACTCCCCATTTTCATCAATCAATCAATCAATATTCAAATATAGGCATTTATAAAAAAACTAGTTGTCCCAGCTCTCGTTGCTACGACCTCGCTCAAGGAGGATCTTGTTAAGTTAGTAGCTGAATTAAATTCAGTTTTTATACTCTTAATTTTATAGATTTTTTTAAGGTATTGCTCAAAAAAATCGACCCAGCCGTTCTTGAGTTACAAATGGTGGAACACACACGACTTTCTTTTATATAAGCAATCATCATTATCATTATGATATGCACAACTCAGAAAGTAAGGTCGGCACAAGAAATAAATGCCATAATGAAAAAAAATTAATGAAAAGCCAATAAGCCAATCCCTATTTACAAATGCCAATAATTGCAAGCGCATCAAGCGAAGCCAATTCATAATCAAAAATAAGCAATCATCATTATCATTCCGATTAGCACAACTCAGAAAGTGAGTTCGGCACAAGAAATAAATGATATAATGAAAAAAAATTAATGCAATCCAACTCCTTATGTATGAGTTGCAAGTGCTAAGAGCAAAATCAATTGATAAACAAACTAATGCAAGTATCAAAGCAAAATTAGAAATAAAAGAAATGAAGAATACAAAAAACTGTATAACAGTTAATCAACAATCAAAAATCGAACCTAAGCAAAATTATCATATTTATCATTATGATTTCCACAAATGAAAAGAAAAACAAAAATGAGAAGGAACTCCAAAAATATTGGAGAATGCGAAATGAACCACCCACTCCCCATTTTCATCAATCAATCAATCAATATTCAAATATAGGCATTTATAAAAAAACTAGTTGTCCCAGCTCTCGTTGCTACGACCTCGCTCAAGGAGGATCTTGTTAAGTTAGTAGCTGAATTAAATTCAGTTTTTATACTCTTAATTTTATAGATTTTTTTAAGGTATTGCTCAAAAAAATCGACCCAGCCGTTCTTGAGTTACAAATGGTGGAACACACACGACTTTCTTTTATATAAGCAATCATCATTATCATTATGATATGCACAACTCAGAAAGTAAGGTCGGCACAAGAAATAAATGCCATAATGAAAAAAAATTAATGAAAAGCCAATAAGCCAATCCCTATTTACAAATGCCAATAATTGCAAGCGCATCAAGCGAAGCCAATTCATAATCAAAAATAAGCAATCATCATTATCATTCCGATTAGCACAACTCAGAAAGTGAGTTCGGCACAAGAAATAAATGATATAATGAAAAAAAATTAATGCAATCCAACTCCTTATGTATGAGTTGCAAGTGCTAAGAGCAAAATCAATTGATAAACAAACTAATGCAAGTATCAAAGCAAAATTAGAAATAAAACAAATGAAGAATACAAAAAACTGTATAACAGTTAATCAACAATCTGGTTGATAAGGAAATGACAAGCAAACATTTAGAAAGACAGTAAAAGGGTTTTATTAAGAAGAATATTATAGAATAAGATTTCCTAATCATAAAGACAAGGCCGCTTTTCCCTAGCGCAACTTGAGTAAATGAATGTCTAAAAGAAAAGGAAAGGAAAGGAAAAGGATTAATTGTTGCAATGCAACACTTAAAGACCTAGATCAATAAAAATCCCATATATAGCAATAGTATGGACGTTTCGACCAATCTACAATAGAAAAAGAAGAGTACTCATGAAAATATAATAAATTACAATAAAATTATATATAATTTCCAAGCCATATAAAGATACTAAATAAGTAGTATGCCAAGAGGGGTGAGAGAAAAAAAGGAAGGAGAAAAATGGCAAACAATCATGATGATAAGAGTCTGCAGGGTAATAAGATTTACAACTTGTAAAACCCAGAAAAAATTATCATTCCGATTAGCACAACTCAGAAAGTGAGTTCGGCACAAGAAATAAATGATATAATGAAAAAAAATTAATGCAATCCAACTCCTTATGTATGAGTTGCAAGTGCTAAGAGCAAAATCAATTGATAAACAAACTAATGCAAGTATCAAAGCAAAATTAGAAATAAAAGAAATGAAGAATACAAAAAACTGTATAACAGTTAATCAACAATCAAAAATCGAACCTAGGCAAAATTATCATATTTATCATTATGATTTCCACAAATGAAAAGAAAAACAAAAATGAGAAGGAACTCCAAAAATATTGGAGAATGCGAAATGAACCATCCACTCCCCATTTTCATCAATCAATCAATCAATCAATATTCAAATATAGGCATTTATAAAAAAACTAGTTGTCCCAGCTCGCGTTGCTACGACCTCGCTCAAGGAGGATCTTGTTAAGTTAGTAGCTGAATTAAATTCAGTTTTTATACTCTTAATTTTATAGATTTTTTTAAGGCATTGCTGAGATTGCACTCGGGTCGAAACCCTTAATGTATATTTATCTATATTTTATGAATCCTATGAGTCCTATAGTTATTCTGCTATTCGGGACGGAGACAAATCCAACAAATCAAAAAAATCGACCCAGCCGTTCTTGAGTTACAAATGGTGGAACACACACGACTTTCTTTTATATCAAGCAATCATCATTATCATTATGATATGCACAACACAGAAAGTAAGGTCGGCACAAGAAATAAATGCCATAATGAAAAAAAATTAATGAAAAGCCAATAAACTCCCTATCTACAAATGCCAATAATTGCAAGCGCATCAAGCGAAGCCAATTCATAATCAAAAATAAGCAATCATCATTATCATTCCGATTAGCACAACTCAGAAAGTGAGTTCGGCACAAGAAATAAATGATATAATGACAAAAAATTAATGCAATCCAACTCCTTATGTATGAGTTGCAAGTGTTAGGAGCAAAATCAATTGATAAACAAACTAATGCAAGTATCAAAGCAAAATTAGAAATAAAAGAAATGAAGAATACAAAAAACTGTATAACAGTTAATCAACAATCAAAAATCGAACCTAGGCAAAATTATCATATTTATCATTATGATTTCCACAAATGAAAAGAAAAACAAAAATGAGAAGGAACTCCAAAAATATTGGAGAATGCGAAATGAACCATCCACTCCCCATTTTCATCAATCAATCAATCAATCAATATTCAAATATAGACATTTATAAAAAAAACTAGTTGTCCCAGCTCGCGTTGCTACGACCTCGCTCAAGGAGGATCTTGTTAAGTTAGTAGCTGAATTAAATTCAGTTTTTATACTCTTAATTTTATAGATTTTTTTAAGGTATTGCTGAGATTGCACTCGGGTCGACACCCTTCATTGAAATATTTCCTAGAATATTAAAGACTCTACAGTGTAGAATTATTTAATGTAGGTATATTTATCTATATTTTATGAATATTGACATTAAAGGGTTTTTATGCAAAATTTTATCCACGCATTGCTCGACAACAACTAGTCAGTCCTATAGTTATTCTGCTATTCGGGACGGAGACAAATCCAACAAATCAAAAAAATTGACCCAGCCGTTCTTGAGTTACAAATGGTGGAACACACACGACTTTCTTTTATATAAGCAATCATCAATATCATTATCATTATGATATGCACAACTCAGAAAGTAAGGTCGGCACAAGAAATAAATGCCATAATGAAAAAAAATTAATGAAAAGCCAATAAGCCAATCCCTATTTACAAATGCCAATAATTGCAAGCGCATCAAGCGAAGCCAATTCATAATCAAAAATAAGCAATCATCATTATCATTCCGATTAGCACAACTCAGAAAGTGAGTTCGGCACAAGAAATAAATGATATAATGACAAAAAATTAATGCAATCCAACTCCTTATGTATGAGTTGCAAGTGTTAGGAGCAAAATCAATTGATAAACAAACTAATGCAAGTATCAAAGCAAAATTAGAAATAAAAGAAATGAAGAATACAAAAAACTGTATAACAGTTAATCAACAATCAAAAATCGAACCTAGGCAAAATTATCATATTTATCATTATGATTTCCACAAATGAAAAGAAAAACAAAAATGAGAAGGAACTCCAAAAATATTGGAGAATGCGAAATGAACCATCCACTCCCCATTTTCATCAATCAATCAATCAATCAATATTCAAATATAGGCATTTATAAAAAAACTAGTTGTCCCAGCTCGCGTTGCTACGACCTCGCTCAAGGAGGATCTTGTTAAGTTAGTAGCTGAATTAAATTCAGTTTTTATACTCTTAATTTTATAGATTTTTTTAAGGCATTGCTGAGATTGCACTCGGGTCGAAACCCTTAATGTATATTTATCTATATTTTATGAATCCTATGAGTCCTATAGTTATTCTGCTATTCGGGACGGAGACAAATCCAACAAATCAAAAAAATCGACCCAGCCGTTCTTGAGTTACAAATGGTGGAACACACACGACTTTCTTTTATATCAAGCAATCATCATTATCATTATGATATGCACAACACAGAAAGTAAGGTCGGCACAAGAAATAAATGCCATAATGAAAAAAAATTAATGAAAAGCCAATAAACTCCCTATCTACAAATGCCAATAATTGCAAGCGCATCAAGCGAAGCCAATTCATAATCAAAAATAAGCAATCATCATTATCATTCCGATTAGCACAACTCAGAAAGTGAGTTCGGCACAAGAAATAAATGATATAATGAAAAAAAATTAATGCAATCCAACTCCTTATGTATGAGTTGCAAGTGCTAAGAGCAAAATCAATTGATAAACAAACTAATGCAAGTATCAAAGCAAAATTAGAAATAAAACAAATGAAGAATACAAAAAACTGTATAACAGTTAATCAACAATCTGGTTGATAAGGAAATGACAAGCAAACATTTAGAAAGACAGTAAAAGGGTTTTATTAAGAAGAATATTATAGAATAAGATTTCCTAATCATAAAGACAAGGCCGCTTTTCCCTAGCGCAACTTGAGTAAATGAATGTCTAAAAGAAAAGGAAAGGAAAAGAAATGATGCAATGCAACAATAAAAGACCTAGATCAATAAAAATCCCATATATAGCAATAGTATGGACGTTTCGACCAATCTACAATAGAAAAAGAAAAGTACTCATGAAAATATAATAAATTACAATACGTAAAATTATATATAAATTCCAAGCCATATAAAGATACTACATAAGTAGTATGCCAAGAGGGGTGAGAGAAAAAAAGGAAGGAGAAAAATGGCAAACAATCATGATGATAAGAGTCTGCAAGGTAATAAGATAAGTTGTAAAACCCAGAAAATACCTATAATTAAAATCAAAATAGGTAATCAATCCATAGAAAATACACATCAACAATATACAATAATTCAATAAAAAATAAGAACAAAGAATGGGGTAATGCACAAGCAATGAAAGTAAAGCAAAAGAAATAAAAACAAAAAAAAAAAAAAATGTCCAAAACATTGGGCAATTTAAACAAATAATTGGGGTGAGACAAAAAGGAGGCAAACAATCATGGTGACTGAAAGTCCGTCAAACCCACAGAAAACTCAAAATAAAGAATTCTATAACGAGGATGGGGTAATGAGCAATCAATGACAAGACCTTTGGCAACTTGAACAAATAACTGGGGTGAGACAAAAAAGAAGCAAACCCACAGAAAATTAAAAAAAAAAAAAATAAAAAAAATCAGTAAACTATATTTCATTAATAACCCATGAACTATGCAGGAAATATAGTCACCTAAATAAAAAAGAAGAACGAAGTGGGGGGACTTCGCCAGTGACAAAAAGTGATAAGCAAAAGATAAATAAAGAATATAAGGTCCACAAACCTTGGAGAAATTGAAGAAATGACCTGGGTGAAAGAAAATTAGGACGCAAAATGGCAAACAATTCATCATAATGAATGATAAATGTCCGCAAGGCAAGATGGTAGTAGTTTTCCATTCTCAGATGAGTTGAAAAACTCAGAAAAACTTCAAATTTTGATATTCTGAAAAAATAATCAACACTCAAGTCGGGTATACTCGTATGAAGGACGAATAGTCAACTAATTAAAAATAAATAATAAATACAATAGGCCCGAAGCAATTCAGTTTTGCGTTGTGAAAAGTGATAAGCAAAAGATAAATAAAGAGAATAAGGTCCAAAACCACACGTATCTTGAACAAATGACCGAGGTACGATGAGAAAAAAGAAGCGAAAAAATCACTCAAACCTAATAAGATAAATGAAAAAACCCAAAAAAGACTCAAAATTAGAATCAAAATCGGTTATCCATAGAAAATACAAATCAAAGTCATTCAACGAATCAATAAACTATACGTATAAGTATAATTAATCAACCCTGAAGTCGGGTATATAAAAGAAGAAGTATAATCACCTAATTAAAAAAGAAGAATAAAGAATTTTATAAAGAGGGAATAAATTAGACCCGTAGCAATTTAGTTTATCTTGGCCAATGAGCAAAACAAAATAAGGTTTTTTGTCAGTTGTAAATACCAATAAAACGCATGGGGGCAAAGGAAACACCTCTATGGTTGCTAAGGGCCTGGAATAATATTGAAAATAGAGTAGGTATACCTTTTTTAAGAGATACTAGGTTAATATAAAGGGTATGTTAATTGAAATTATAGTATACATAGTATCTTTTCAAAAATTGTAAGCCTACAACCACAGGAAGTTAGGAGTCACAAAATAGCATAAAATATGTAGGTATTTATATGATTCTAAAGAATGACATGGGGTATAGTGTTTAGGTAACTAGACCTTCTGTTTGAAAGGTCATAAGGGTGGAGAAAGGAAGGGATTACAATAGAATTGGTATGTGGTAATTATGAATTCTGTTTTTTGTGTTTAATTTTGGATCTCTTAATACTATTGTATTCTACACATAAATTATAAGTAGAACACTATAATCAACAAATTAGTAGGTATACTAAACCAGAAAAACTTACACATAAAATCTACAAAATTAATAGTGAAATTCTAATAAAATATAGGTAATTATAAATCTTAAATAATAAAATCATAAAAGAAATAAGAAGTAAGTGAAAAGTGAAAAAATTATTGTATTATTTAATTATAACAAAATTAAGAATAACTTTCTCAGGAATTAGAATTACATATTTACCAATTTTTTGTTTCTATTTTTATGTACCTACTGATTGCTTCCTATAAAGTTGTAATACAATACCTATATTTTTGTGTTGTTGTAAATAGTTGAGTTATTGTATATACTTAGCAAATAGGTACAGTAAACACAGTGAATAGAACAGTGAACAGTAGACAGAAAACAGTGAACAGAATACAGTGAACTATAATATTATTTGTAGAGAACAATATCTTATAGGCGGAGTTCATTATAATCAGAATGTACTATATACTTATATTAGCTGAAGTTCATTAAGAAAGTTAAGTTTAGTAAAGTGAAGTGAAGGAACTAGAGTCCCATAAGTAATATTGTAGGCTCTATGAAGTTTATATACACTGCGCGACCTTAAGTTAGGACACCTCCACCAGTTTAATACAATTGCTCTTGTTGAGAGAAGCTTAAGAGAAGCTTCCAACTGCCATGACTTTGCCAACAAAATCAGAGCAAAAGTAGGAGTTAAAGTGAGCATCCATACTGTAGAATGAGTGAGTGATAAGCAAAACTTCACATTTAAAAAGCTTGAAATTGAAAAAACAAAAACCCCACTCGAAATGGCTCGAAAACCAACCATTGGGTTTTGCTCGCGCACATATGAGGTGGAATAAAGAGTGACTACGTTGTCAGATATTTAATCTGGAGGGTCCAGATTTCCAGGGTATAAGTATTACTTCCACTACACTGTGATGGTGTAGGGAGCCATCTCCTATTATGGCGAGTTGCAATTTTTGTCAATGAAAACTTATAACGGCGTGCTAGAACTTGAGAACTTTCCGCACTATAAAAATGTGTTTGGTGATTTGCCATGGCATTTTCTGCATGACAATGCACCGAAATTTATAAAATACTGTATCGAAATGATATCCACTTACCACATTCTCATTATTTAACTGCAGATTCGAGTGTCATTCGTTTGGCTGATATTGATCGAAAACATATTGAAGTTAGGGGGTGTCCTAACTTAATGTCGCGCAGTGTATGTTAGGAGTGTACTTATAACACTCGGAATGATAGAAATAAAATCTATTTATACTGTAGTAATATGGGGAAATTCTAAGCATGACGAGACAAATAATAAGATCTGTCTGTCTGATACTGTAGTAACTATACGGCTGATAGTACAAAATAGTGACAGCGGGGATAGTAATAGTGATACTAGACTTAGTACGTACCTACATATTTCCTTTTTCCAGTTATTTTTTTTATTTTTTTTTTTGACAGAAACCCTAACACCAATGGAATTGTGACACAAAAAAGGAAACATTGCCCGAAATTGAATGCTTTGCTAGACAGACAGACTGGCAGAAGTATGGTTCTTTAGATTTGTGTATGTACCTACCATATATACGGATACATAATTTGTTTAATCTAATGCCTTCTTTAGACCTTGATTAAAGAAGGTATTAGATAGTCGGGCCTAGCCGACAATTGTTTACCAAGGGGGTAACATTAGTTTAAGTTTTTTATTATTCATTGCTAAACATGATCTATTATTTTATATATATTATTATTTTTTAAGTTATTATTGTATAAGTATACACATATATTTTTTCAATTATTTGTTTATTTTTTTTTTAATTTTTTTTTATATACATATATAATTATATATATATGGCATATGTTTTTTGATATTACATACATGCATAAGTATATGTATTTATAATTTTTTTTTTATTAATTAAAATTATTTATTATTATTTTTTAACATTAAAAAAAAAAAAAAAAATATTATGCTGCAATTTTTATAAGTTTTTAAAGCTAAAAAAAAGTCATATACATATATATATATATATATGTGTGTGTGTGTCTCTGTGTGTGTGTGTGTGTATGTGTGTGTGTATGTGTGTATTTGTTTGTGTTCTTCTAATTTTTGTATAATAAAACACCCTGATTTCTCTTGATAACCGAAATGTTGCGCTGCAGACCAAAGTGATTTGACAATATATTTTAATTTTTGTTTTTTCTTAAATTTTTTTTAAATATTTTTCTTTATATATGTATATGTAAGTAGATTTTCTTTATATCTTTTTGTTTGTTTTATATATTTTCAATAAATGAATTTAGTTTGTTTTTTTGTTTTTTTTTATAAGCAAAACTCCCCAGCTTAAGTACAATACAAATTCATTGACAATGACTAAGTCAATAATAAATATGCGTTGCTAATTGTCAGTAAATAATAATAAATATCATTATTAGCATACATAAACATCATTATCATCTTTATAATCTTAGCTTAATAAACATTTTTTAAATGGCATATTCTCTCTTAAATTTTAAATTTTAGGCTTCAGAAGAATTTGTTCCCAATTTAGTAGAAAAACCTAAAAAAATTCCCACAACAAAAAAAAAAATTGATCAAAACAAAACAATGGTCACCTGAACATTGCCCAAATAACAATGATTTTTGATTATATAATAGTACTAGCAAAAAAAAAACTGTATATATATATATATGTGTATATACTATAGATATTATGTATATGAAGATTATTTTATCTCATTTAGTTAAGAGTTTTTTTTTTTTTAATTTTTTTAAATTTTATATTCATTTTTGTTTTACAATTTTTCATCTTTTCCTAAACTATTTAATTCTTTTTTTTTTTTGTTTTCAGTGTAACGTTGCCTTAAAAGCTCAAATAATGGGTTTAGTATAGTATCATATATATGTAGATCATGTTCATCTTCATTATCATCATCTTCAACTTCAGTATTCATTCCTGAACATCATAATGAAATTTATAGCATAATCATCAAGCAGATACAAACACACAGATACAGATACAGATACATATAACATACATATATATTGATTTACTATAGTGCTATAGGTGTTTATATTTTGTATTATATGTAGTACTCAATTTTACTTTGTGAATCAAAATAAATAAAAAAAAAAAAAAAAAAAATTTGTTTATCTTTTTTAAATTTTATTATTATTTTGCTCTTATCTAACCTCATCGATGTCCTCGCCTTCGGAGGAGCTGCGTATTGTATTATATTGAGAATTGCGACTGCGTAGCATGCGTAAGAAGCTACCCACAGCGAATATGGTACGTCGATGACGATGAAATATACCCTGATATAAGGCCTCACGTAAAGTTTTTCGATCTTCAACATCGACCGATGAAGTCAATGATGTTTGATGAGGCAAACGAGCTAAAAAAATAGAACACATTAATTATACCTATATATATATAATTGTAAAATAAATATCATATATCTTATGGTATATAACATAGTATAGCATTATAGGTGTATTAAAAAGAAATCCATTATATTTTATCCAATAGATGTCTTTAGCAATCTTAATCTCGCTAGGTGACGTTATAAAGATAAGATTTCGTACTCTAAAAACTTCACATATTAGACAGTTTTGTGATTGCTTGACTCAGTATTGTTGTTTGAGCGCTCATTAAAGATGGACACTAGCAAAAAAAAAAAAAAAAATACTCCATATTTTACAATTTTTCTTCCTAATACTGTAATACAAAAAGAAGCTCGAAAGGCGGTGAGCCAGTGAGCCGATGCAAACGATGGTGAAGCTGTGATTGACAGTCAATAAGGTTTTGCTATATGTTTGGTGGGATTGGCAGAGAATCATCTACTTTTAGCTGCTTCACTACGGTCAAACTCTTATTTCAGAACTTTATTGTCAACATTTGGACCGTCTGAATGAAGCAAAGACCAGCTTTGTACAAACAGGTCATACATCGATAGTGACTCGCCAGAATCTCCTGGGGCTTGGCTCGGTGCTTTTTATGCATCCACTTTATACTCGATTCTAACTATGCTACATAAAGCTTTCTTCAAAGAGCTTTTGATGTACTTGCTTTACCTTAGAAAGCTTAAGTGACCTGTAGACATAAGTACAATATTATTGGACCATTACACAATATTA
Organism: Amiota communis; assembly: GCA_037043315.1. Lineage (NCBI taxonomy): Eukaryota > Metazoa > Arthropoda > Insecta > Diptera > Drosophilidae > Amiota > Amiota communis. The sequence goes on from JBAMAV010000686.1 coordinate 186,892, forward strand.
TTGAACCTTTAATTTCAATTATTGTGAAATTAATTCAATTAAATTCTGTTGCATAGTTCAGTTTTTCACATGGTAAGCAGCCACCGACTGTTGGATGAGATTTTACATTCAAAGGGTGCCAATGTGAATCTATTAAGCCTAAGCCTATGATGTCCGTCCGTCCGCCCATCAGTGAGTTCTATCTCATGAACCGTAATACGATAGGTAGACAGTTAAAATTTTCACAGAGTGTGTCATTCAATTGCCGCAATAACGACAAATAATAAAAATAATATAAAATTAAAAGGGTCCCCATACAAAAAACATGTGCTCCAAGTTTTTATTTGTTATTTCTCATACTTATGAATCTGCACAAACTTTCAATAATCAGTTATACCATATTGCTATACGCTAATAATATTGTATGTTATGTCTTTTGGTCGCTTAAGATTAACTTATCGTGAAGCTTTTACAATACACTCAGTAAAGAAAGCTTAAATAATAAGAAAATTCAATGAGCTTTCGTCTGCATTTAGTCAAGTGACATTTTGCTGTGCAATTGGTTAAGACAGGAAAAAGGACTAAAAAACAGAAAATAAAGCACAAAGTCGACAGAGGAGAAAAAAGCTTTCTCACTCAATTTCAAAACCATTCTTTGTATTCATCTAATCAAAGACTCTCAATGAATACAAATTTATCTATTTTTCTTTTCTTTCTATTGTATGTACATACTTGTATGCAGACTGCGGTCTTCGAGTCAATCAATCTATAAATCAGTAAATGATTGAATCCATTAAACCATCAATCAAACAGTCTATTATATCTAAGTATAACTATCTATCTGATCTTTCTCATATACATATATGTAGGTACCTAGATCTCCTCTATCAGATTTTTGTGTTGTATTTCATCTATCACATCTATTTCATCCAAAACATATACAATAATTTATCTTATCTATTTGCTTGGTATGATCTATTCCATTGAACTAACTCATTTTCTTCATCTGTGCCACCCAACTCATCTACCACACCTATCTTATTTATTCCATCTGTTATATCTATCTATGTTATTTATTTCATCTAAACTATTTACTCATCTACCTCATATATCAACTTTATCAACCAACTCATCATCATCTATCAGATATATACCTACCATCTACCTGACCATCTCTTTCATCATTTTCACCTACTTACTTATATTATCCATTTCATTTTCATCTTATTTCCCTCATCTGTTTTAACTACTCATCTATGTCATCTATCTATCTCTTAATAAACTCATCTATTTCATCTATTATATCTATATTATCTTATCTCATATATTTTACCTATCACATACAATATCGTATAACATCTACCACACTACTATTTCATCCATTTCTCATCAAATTTATTTCATCCCATCTGATCTGAATTATTTTATTGATCCCATCTATGTGAACTATCTGACTTATGAATATGATGTATGTACCGCATTATCTAACACTTACCTATTGGTGATTTTGGTGATTTCAATGAATAATCATCTAAATCTTTTCCAGTTAAATCCAATTTTAAGACTTTCTTTGTTAGTTGTTGGGTCGTTGTATCAATTGCATTCGAACGATTCTTATCGATTTTTATATCGACGTTACGTTGACTAACAGCACTTTTAGTACTGGTTGCACTAGTAGCACTGGCAGCACCATTGCAATCGCCATCGTCATCAGTGCCAGCACCACCAGTTGGTGCTGCTGTTGGGATCACTTGTTGCTGTTGTGTTGCTGATGTTATTGATTGATCTGGATTATCAATAATTGGAGTGATTGTTGTTATTGGTATGGTAGTTGGTGTTGATGCTATTCCAGCTCCAGCTCCTGCTCCTGTAGCTGCTGCTGCTGCTGCTGCAGTGGTTGTTGTTGACATTTTATTAAATTTTTGGTTATAATTACCGATGCCGATGTCGATGTTGATATTGTTGTTATCGTTACAATTTGAATTTGAATTTGTGATATTATTGTTGTTGATTCTTGTTGTTTGAATAATTTGGCTTAAGTTATTGTTATTGTTGTTGTTGTTGTTATTAAAATGATTGTTTATATTTCGTTGTTGCGCTGTTGTTGCGTTCAATGATTGTTCTTCTTGTTGCAAGTCTTGATTGCCGTTTATATTTGTTGCTGATGCTGCTGCTGCTGCTGATGTTCCTGATATTATGTCGATATCAGCTGTTAATGCACTATAATTGCCTAGTGATGATGATGATGTTGTTGGTGATAAAACTAAATCGTCACTATTATTTGGCGTTGTTGCTGCTGAGGCTGTTGCTAAAGTTGCTGCAATTATATTTGTATCGTTATTTAATGTAATTATTATTGCTGTTGGTGCTGCTGTTGCTGCTGATGTGGCTGATACTGTTGATGTTGCTGTTGCTATTGTTGTCACTGTTGTCGCTATTCCGGTTCCTGTTGCACTGCTATTGCTATCCTGATCACAATGTTCGATAGTAACCATTGTTTATTAAGCAAACAACAAAAAAAAAAAAAAAAAATTTAACACTTTTGTCCTTCACTCAGTATCGATTTTTAATTCTTTTCTTTTATTTTATTTTAAATTATTTTTATTTTTGTAAATTATATTTTATTTTAAGTTATTTTGTTTTATATTATTTTAGTAAATTTTATTTTATGTTATTTTATTTTTATTTTATTTTAGTATATGATATTTTATTTTAATTTATATTATTATATTTTATTTTATTTTAATTTAATTTAATTTAATTTATATTATTTTCTATTGTATTCTTATTATTTTGTATTAATTTTTTATATAGTATTTGCTTCCACTTTTCTTTAAATTTTGAGTTTTCAACTTGAATTTTCGTTTTATTTTTTTTTTTTGCCACTTATTTTCGTAGTTTTTTTTTTGTATTAATTTTTATATGTTTATTTTTTATTTATTTTTCAATTTTATATGTTTATTTATTTATATTAAATTTATATATTGTTTTTTTTTTGTGTATTTTTATTCAATTATTTGGTATGATTTTAGTTTCTTTAGATTTGTTTTTTGTTTTTATTTTATTTTAGTTTTTATAATTTTATTATTTTCTTTTGTCTTTTGTTTGTTTATTTTAATTTATTTTAAGATTTATAATTTATTCTATAATTAATATATAATTTGAAATATATTTTGCTCTTTTATTTAATTCAATTTTTTATTATAACACAAATAAATTACTGTTTTTGTAAGTAATTATATGTATATATATTTTTTTTTTTTAAATATTTAACTTCTTCAATTACTTTTCACTTTATATGTATGTATATATTTTTTTTTTTATTCTGTTCTTTATTTATTAATTTCTTATTAAATATTTTGTTTTTAATATATTCTTAATATTGTTATATATTTTTTCTTGTTTAAATATATTTCATTATATTTAAATTTATTATTATAATTTGCTTAGTTATGATTTTCTTTTATTTTTTAGATTTAATTTTGTTTTTAAAATTTTTTTTTTTGGTTAAAGATTTATATGAAATTTTATTCATATATTTTTTTTAATTATTATTAAATTTGTTATATATATACTTATAATATTTATTATTATTAATTCTTATTTAAATTTAATAATTATTTTGTTTGTTTTTTTTTTTTTTTGAATATTTTTTATGTTTTTGTTCTTAATTTTATATTTTATGTTTTTTTTGTTTGTTATATTTTTAAATATTTTTTTAAAATTTTAATTTATTGTTAATGCGTGTTGCTATTGTTGTTGTTGTTATTGTGTTTTTACGGTGGTCTTGCTTCACTGTGATAATTATTCGATTCACTTGGTATATCTAAACTTCTTGTGAAGCCACTTCTGCTACTTTCTTGTTCTAAATGTTGTTGTTGTTCTAGTTCTAGGTTTTGTTGTTGTTGTTGTTGTTGCTGTTGGTCTTTGTTATTATTAATATTATTGCTAGTGGTGCTGCTGCTGCTGCTGCTGCTGCTGCTGGTATTGTAACTAGAATTGCTAACAACAAATGAGGATGGAATTGTTCCTAAGGCTTCGTCTATTGTTGCTGTTGTTGCTCCTGAGAAATCAGTTATATTGTGATATTGTTCAGTAGATTGAAATAGCAAATGTTGCTGTTGCTGTATAGAACAATCAGTTAATATTATTATTGGCAATGAAATTCTTTTAAAATCATCAGTTATATCCAATTGAACCAAATCATTTATAATTGCATCATATGATGATGTTGCTCTTGCTGTTGCTGTTAATGCTGATGCTGATGAAGCTGACGTTTGTTGATTCCTTTGTTGTTGATTAATAATGTTATTGTTGTTGCTGCTGCTACTGATGTTGTTACTTATTTTATTTATATTTAAATGATTTTGTAATTTATTTGCATTTAAATAATCATTCATGCTAGAAATATTTATGCAAACATCATCATCATCATCATCATTAACTTCAAATGTTTCATAATCAATTCTTGTTGCTGGTGCTGGTATTGATATTGATGATGATGTTGTTGTTGTTGTTGTTGTTGCTGCTGCTGCTGGTATTATATTTACACTTATTGGCCAATTATCAATAGTGTTGCTTGTTTTTCTTCTTCGAAAACTATGATTCTTTGTTATTTGTTGCAATAAATTTGTCAGTCGACAGTCTTTTAGTTGTAAATCATTTGCTGTTGATGCTGCTACTGCTACTGCTACTGATATTGTTGCTGTTGCTGTTGCTGATAATGTAACAGAATGACGTCGTCTTCGTCGATTTTGTTTTCCTTCAGACTTTTTTAGTTGCTTCTGTTGTTGTTGTTGTTCTTGTTCAGTTATTAGTGATGATGAGGAGGATGAAGATGATGATGATGACGACGACGATGACAATGATGTTGTTGTTGCTGATGTTGTTGATATTAAAATATCACTTGAATTATTTGTAATATTCTTTTGTAAATCTTGTTGATGCTCCTTCAGTATTTGATCCTTTAAAACTATATTATGCTCTCCAATTGTTTTCAAGTATTGAAGATCAGCAATTAATCCATTCTCATAATAATCACTTGCCAATTGAAAATATTTCTTTAAATCAATTTGACCTGATTGCTTCTTATCAAGTTGATGGCAATAATAATCACAATTGAGGTTGTGGTTGTGGTTCTTGGTTTTCTTATTCTGGTTGAATTTTGTTTTGTTTTTCTGTTTCGTTTTATTTAAATTTATTTTTTTATTCAATTTAAATGAATTTAAATTATTTATTACTGACTTGTCTTCGCTTTCATATTCCTGAAGTGGTGGCGGTGGTGCTGCTATTATTGATGATGACGACAATGGTGATGATAATAGTCCTTTTCCTTGAGTAAGACTTTGACTTTGATTGTTATGTCGTAGTTGTTGTTTTTGTTGTCGTCGGCATTTATATTGCAATTTCCAAGAAAATTGCCTATCCACAAGTGTTTTCAATTGTTCACAGCTGTTTGCATTTTGTATTCGTCTCACGGTATCGTTGTAAGTCTCATCCGGTGGTCTGAACTCGCACAAGGTTTGACGTCCACGTGGCGAATAACGTTTGGCAAAACTATAATTATAATCAAAAGACATTACCATTATTATTATTGATTTATGTTTAGTTTTATTTCCCTACTACCATAAGAGTCAATTAAACTTGTGTAGTTTAAACTCAATTGCTATTTATAGCATAGTACAATAAAACATATGATACTTGAATGATATAAAGCAGATGGCAATTATTCACATTTAAAGAAGAATATAAATAGGCCCCTTATGAAAACTCAAAAAGAAATTCGTTCATTCACAAACAAGTAGAGTATCCCATAGAACTCTGGAGGTTATTACGTGGTCGATCAGTAAGTTAAGTCCATCACGAATCAACTGTTGAAGTCTCAGTAATATCAACCATATGGTTTAATTTTTATTGTTCATTGAAGCAATGGAAAACACTTTTATTTAAAAGGCTTTAACCTCAAAAGAAATCAATGCTGAGTTGGATGAAGCTCATGGCACATCTGCTCCTACGTTAGCAACTATTGTATTGTATTTACAACTGGGTAAATGAGTTTAAACATGGCCATACATCTACAAAAGAGTAACATCTTATAAGAGAAAATTTATTAAAAATGAGGACAAATGGCTATAGTACATTATTGTTCAGGAAAAGAGGGAAAAAAGCACAATTTTATGATAGAAACAGCGAGATTGATACGTCAATAACCTTTTGCAAACGCACAGGAATCGATTTTAAAGAAATATTGAATTGTTTCCAAAGAAAAATCCTTTCAAAGTCATTCGACTTCAGCAATCGTCTCCTTGCACGTTTTTGTTAAATTTGGGCTTGTCTTTTTTTTTGTACGCCCATACATTATCTATTATATTAAGATCGGGCCTTTGAGGTAGCCAATCCAATTTATATCGGTAATCATTTGAGCCTTCTGGCATGGATGGATGGCATTGTCCTGTTCCAATATAAAGGATTGTCTAATGCGTCTGTCACCGGAAGTAAATGCTTGGTCATTTAGGATGTGTAAATAAATGTCTTAATTCATAGTACCATCGGTTGATACCAAATCAGCCAAGCCATTAATGCACACACATCCTCAAAACATTACTAAGCCTCAACCATGTGCTACCCGTTCGGAAACAGGCATCATTTTTTCCGTAAATTCTTAGTCAATCTGCAATAAACTTTTTTTTTGAATCCATGATATTCAAAGAAACTTTTATCAGTTCACAAAATTTATTCCCAAAACGATTGAGGGTTATGTACAATTTTTTTAGCAAATGTTAACCGGATTATGCTGGTTATTTACTTGATTTGATACCGGTTTTTGGTGCAATTAAGATGTTCTCCTTAAATGTTACCAGTATTATGCAGTCCTCTCTAGGAGTTGTTTGTTTATTTGATAGTAAATGGTTTGCCAATGTCCTTTGAATAATTTGCAAAGGTGTTCTATCGAAATTCCTGCATTACCGCACACGAGACAAAGATAAGCCAGAACAATTGCATAGAGTTGTCCACCGCATATTCAACGTATGTGCGTTTGAAACAAAAATGTATTGCTCTGCTGAGTTCTTGGACGTTATGCAAGCCCTCGACAGGGTATGGATAGAAGGACTACTGCACAAATCGATAAGGCTTATTCTTCTTTTGCTCAAGAGCTATTTAACGGATAGAGCTTTCTTCGTAAGAGTTCGTGATGCAGACTCTGGCATAAGGAGCATTAAGGCTGGTGTACCGCAGGGCAGTGTTCTTGCTCCAGTTCTTTAGTCTTTATACACGGCGGACATGCCGATACCGGAAAATGATAATTTGTTGGCTGCAACTTATGCAGAAACTGCAGCGGAAATTGGTATTAATCCCCTTTAATCTGCTAACTGCACGTACACATTGAGGCGTGGCGCTTGTCCAGTTATTTCGAATCATTCCTAAGGTGGATCATATTCGATACCTAGGTCTGAACCTGGATAAGCGCCTTACTTGGCGCACTCATGTGAATATAGTCACTGCATGCTGCTATCAAAAGATGAAGAAATTGGATTGGCTACTGCGACGAAAAGTAAACTGTCACTAAACAACAAGTTGATGATTTATAAACAAGTTGTAGCCCCAGTCTGGCGATACGGCATTCAAATATGAGGCACTGCAGCACCATATATCATCAAAAAGTTGCAAGCAACTCAAAACAAAGCCCTACGATGCATAACTGATGTACCATGGTATGTTAGAAACCCCATACTACGCCGTGACCTTAAGATGCCTACGGTGATAGAGGAAATAAATTTTTTCAGCAGCCGATACAATGATTGTTTGCTAAACTCCCCGAATCCTCTGGCAAGATGTCTTACACGCAACACAATCCGCCGTCCGTTGAAAAGACTTCATCCCAACGATCTTTTCAGTAGGAGATCTTATCATGAATAATAAGATGTCATGTTTATAAATATCATAAATATGAAGAAACAAATGTATAAAAACCCATCCGGTTGTTTGACATTAAATTCAATAATATCAAAAAAAAAAAAAAAATCATCACTGCGTTCAGAAAAAACAAATCAGTCATCACTTACCAAGTAAATCATCGTAATCATAAAAGAGATTGGTTCTGCTGAATGCGCAGCCCATTGTTATTAAGTTCAATGGTTTGGATTGAAATGTATATACATAGATTTTATGAGTATGTCAATTAGAACAAATAAATCATGTTAAATCCATTTCAATTTAAAATAGAATAGCAGAGAGTTAATTTTTAAGATATTTAATCGTCATTGTTGTGATTAAGTGCAATGAGATTCTTTTTCTAATCAACTAAAGTGATTAACTGAGTAATTAAGGATGTACCTACATATGTGAAAATACTATGATCAATCAATGGGAATATGGTATACAAAAGATCTATTTGTCAAAAGACAAAACTGAAGTTTCACTCGTACTTATAAAATAGCGAAAAAAATTCCAATTGAATTCTTCATAAATTTAAATAATAAACTTATACTTGTACTCGTATATGGTATAAATTCTAGTATAATTCTTATCACTTAAACGACGAGCTGATGATGTTGATGTTTGCGTACAAATATTTTAAAGTTTATGACCTTTCAGTATATGAATTAAATGCGGACCTAAGGCGTATCAATTTCTATATATACAATACAATATACAATACGTATATGTATGTCTATGTACACATACATAAATTATTGTATATAATACAATTTATGTCAATTTGTTTCAACTTCGTTGTTTTCTTTCCTTAAACATTTCACAACAATTCATATTTTTTTATGTTAAAAAAAAAAAACACTACTATAATATCTAAAGACCTAAACAGTTTATGAGTTATGATCAGAGTTCGCAAATAACAGTCAACACATATTTTCAATGCTGTCAGCTTACTGCAATAACAGAAATAAATGAAGCCGATTGGTTTTTCTCTGCGCCGAACACTTCTGTTACTTTGCTTATGCACTCTCTGTTAAGTTAACAGTTGAGGGAAAAAAATGTCTGTCTTACTATAACCATTCCAAAGGACCAATTCGGTCAATGTGTCAAAAAGAATTGTTTCTGAGAGGACAGAACGAAATAAGTGGAAAGCATAAATGGCTTTGTGTTGTTGGTGTGGTGTGACATGAGTTGATTAGTCGGAGAGAGAGAGAGAGAGCGTGCAAAAAAATACTGATCAGCATGTACATGAGGTGAGGAAAAAACTGTTTTTGGTTGAGAGATAGCAGAAAATAGAAATCAATGTTAAATTGTCTTGTTTAACAGTTTTGCATTGCGTGCGCATTTAACAGTTTTTTGCAGACAGCCTGAAACTGTTAACTGTTATTTGCGAACTCTGGTTATGATTTTAATAAATATTATATATAGTACGAATGAATCAATGATGTACAATGCATTTATGATATACTATTGTATTGTAGTATATTCTTTAAATGAAATTTTAACTCGATTGAAGGCTCAGTGTGGGGATGATACTTTGTCTAAAACTCAAGTGTTTGATTGGGCCAAAAAGTTTAAGAGTGGACGAGAAAGTGTGGAAAATGTGAGTCATAATCGACGTCCAAAATCAAGCGTCTCTGGTGACAACATTGGTGCAGTTCGTGACCTTATTGAACACGAGTAGCAGGCGGCTCACTATTCATGAAATCGCTTTACAGGTGGGCATTACCTATGGAAGTGCTCAAACAATCATTAAAAATCATCTTGGTTTCAAAAAAATCTGTGCCCGATGGGTCCCAAAGTTGTTGAACGAAGAACAAAAAAACATCCGACTGCAAATCAGTAAGAGACAACTGAATCGATTTCAGCGGGAGGGAGAGGCTTTTTTGAGGCGTATCATGACATGTGATGAAACATGGGTGCATCATTACACTCCCGAGTTCAAGATGGTGAGTAAAGAATGGCGTAGGAAAGACGAAGCCGGTCCTGTGAAAGCCAAAACCCGTCTCTCAGCCGGGAAGGTCCTCGCGACCTTCTTTTTCGACTACAGAGGAGTGTTGCTCATTGATTTCCTACATGACCGACGTACAGTTAACGCTGCCTACTACTGCCAGCTGTTGGAGGCAGCAAAAGCCGCTTACAGAAGCAAAAGACGCAGTGTCCCAATCAGAAACGTCATCCTTCAAAAACTGGAGGATATGCATTGGGAAACCCTTGAGCATCCTCCATACAGCCCAGATTTGTCACCCTGTGACTATCATTTGTTTGCGCCCATGAAAGATGCACTTGAAGGATTGCGATTTGACAACGATCAAGATGTTGAGGAATTCGTACGCAATTGGTTGGTGACTCAACCTCAAAGTTTCTACGAGCAAGGAATTAACAAGCTTCCAAACCGCTGGGAAAAATGTGTAGATCGAGAAGGAGACTATGTAGAAAAATAATCAATAGTATTTTTGTATTGTTTTATAAATAAATAAATATTAAAAAAGAATTCCGGTTAATATTTGATTCACCCTCGTAAATAAAACATTTCATTTAACAGAACAAACAAACAAGCAAAAATACTCATGAGAAACTTTTAAAAATTTTAACAATTTTATAGTATCTTTGACTTTACTTATTAGAAGAGAAAGATATATAAATTGAACTCTTCTTATTAACAGTTCCTATGTGATTGTCTTGCTCTACTTGTCAAAATAACCACTAGGGGGTGGTTCTGTTCGTGGGTTCCTCAGATTCGTTTTAGAGGCAAAAGGAGAACTCTGACACCAAATTAGGTTAGGTTATACTGGTCGCTAACAATTGTTTGCGAGTTCACTCAGAAGCCTTAAATTGTGTGTGGGTATGGGGTAATCCTCTACTGTCCAAGAAATCACCATCTTCCTTTAAAACGAACCTGAGGAGTTCTTGCACAGAGCTAGGTCCCCCAAAGAACATTTTGCCAAACAACTCAACTCCTCCAAGAACGGTTTACCGAGAATACAGGTTCGTATACCAAGAAGAGCGTGGAGGTATTGAATGCAGTTCCATCTTATTTTCACAGCTATGGCAGAACTCATGATGTGCCTCGTCATAACTTCCGTCAACATCCGAATCATTTTCTTGTTGAAGTGTAGGATATGTTTGAAGGTTCTCTTTAGTTGGTAGCAAGGCCAGAGTGTCCTAGCAAATGAGCCTGCCTGCTAAATCCCTGATTTTCGCTTCCAGTCCTAAGAGGATATCCTGTAATGCTCTATAAATATTGGCAATTGCTTGAAACACAGGAAGTGCCGAGTCTTTTCTGGTACACTTGTCGGCCATTTCACCAAACCTCTAAGATCAACTTATACATAAAATTTAACTGCCTTAATTCTAAAAACCACTCCCATTTCCTTTCTTCAATTATAATCAATCAACACAATGGGCCGCAAAACTTCTGGGTGAACTCACAGTGGCCGGAGTAACATAAACTAAACTATTTTATAGTTTATCATATAACAATTCTATGATATGAAATGTGATGATTATCAATGTGACCGATGAAATCAAAGGTTCTATAATCACAACAACAGGAGGCTTAAGAGGCGGAAACACAATGTCGCCAAATACTGAAGAAGTAGTCAACTTAGCCTCAGTAACAAAGTTAACATCTATAAGGCTATAGTGGTCCCGTCCTGGATTTATGGGATTCCCCTATGGGGCACCGCAGCTGAGTCTAGTAGTAGTATACCTCATACTAAAAATGCAGAACTCTGCTCTCCGTCAGAAAGTTAATGCTCGAATGACGTCATTTCCACGAATCTGACAATCCTCTCTGTCTGTGAACAGATCAATTTGTACACAAGCCGGTATACTGACCGGCTAAAGCCTCATATCAAGAGGCTATCTTCTGTTTTGTCTAAAAATACCTCCAGGAGGAGGCTCAAGCGACAAAGAAGACGTAAGCACCGTTTCTAAATTAACCAGATATTTCCCCGCAAATATCTTTAAGCCATCTTTGTCAATCTCTTGTCATATTGTCACATAAATTTTTTATAACCGTTAAGTTGGAGGTTTATTTTTGTCCAATAAATGTTAAAAAAAAACAACTCCAATCTACTGATAAATTTATGAAACAGCATATCTGAGGGGCCTTTTTTGTTAGGGTTAATGTCGTTAATACATGCTCGTATTCTCCTTAAAATTCGGCACTCATACACATCCAAAAAATTCCCTTCATCTTTTCGTAGATCTCATTATTGAATATTTTGATTGTGATTCTGATTTACTATGAATTGAATTTAACCTAAATCTCACCTTGGAAAATATTGTGTACGCATGGGTAACTCATTGCGATATCTACTGCCACCAATGTAATTTCTATCAAATAATACCGTCAAAGTTTCTAATTGCATTTCCGCATTTGAATCGATCATCAACTGTTTATTATTTGCATTGAAAATGCTGCCGCTGCCATCGCCGCCGCCGATTTTATCATCATAAGCGTAATCGTAGTCATTGTAGTTGTCGTAATCGTTATCGTCGCCAAAAGTCGCCGCATAGAGAATCGATGTTGTCTCTGTGGCTATGGGACGCTGCGGTCGTCGCACGTACACTTGTCGTCGTTGCCAACGACTTTGATGACGTCTAACACTACCATTTCCATCATTTCCACAACCATCACCACCATGAACACCATCATTACCATAAGCACTATTGGTATTGGCATTGGCATTGGCATTGCCATTGACAAGGTGCGGTTGTCGTAACTTATAGTCGCGATAATGATTAGCAATCTCATGACGATAGCGTTCATCGCGTTCCCGAAAATATGAAGCATTATATATTTTACGCATGGTTAAACGTGGTGGAAATTTATCCGTAAGTTTTAGATGAACACCGGAGATGGCAAGTGTTTGCCATGTAGTAGTACTTGTTGACATGATTGAACTCAAGTTTAAAATATCAACAACAATTAATTATATAGTTGGGTGCTTAATGAACAAAATTTGAACTGAACTCAACTTAGTTGAACTGCACCGAACTGGAATGAACTGTACCAAAGTGAAACTGAAGCGCAACTAAAATCAAAATGAAATTCTTCATTTATTGAAAGACTCAAAGAAGCAAAGTCAACTCAACTCAACTCAAGTCAAATCAAGTCAAGTTTTGTGGTGTATTGACTTGACAAGGCATAGTAGTATAGGATAGATAGATAGATAGAAGAAGGCGCCAGCATGCAAGGAGTGTCAGACCCTAGGTACTAACTAATACATAGAAGCAAAAGGAGATGGCGTTTTCCATTTTATTTGTTTTTTTATTTTTTCCGTTCTATTTAAGGTACTAGAGTGGTGGGCGTGTTACTGTTGTTGATTCAAATTACGGTATTTGTTAGGCAATTCATTACAACAAAAACAACAACAACAACAACATCACTACATAAACAACTACAACAAGTTAATAAAAAAATGTACGATAAAGGGTAGTAGTAGTAGGTAAGGAACAACCTACTATGAAGAAAGACAAGGAGTGGCGGCATTGCCATCGAAGTCTTTGTTGCGTTTGTCGCTTATCACGTCAAGCAGCAATTTGTCATAAATAAACGAAAACGAAAAAAGAAGAACAACAAAACACTAACAAAATACAAAATTTGCAAATTCATTTGTTTGCCAAAAAAAAAAAAAAAAATTATTATTATTATTATTATTCTTATAAAAATAGTAGGTATAATCTGAATAATAATTCTTTTGGTTTTACCGACAAATTAAATACCTTATTCCCCTTTCACATTTCCTATATGAATGCAATTTAATAGAATTTGTTTAGCAAGCAATCCCATAAGCCGACTTAGGGAAATACAATATGTAGGTACTACTTAGTATAATTCGAATTAGTTTTATACATTTTATTTTGGATCTTGGCAAGAGAGTCCAGTCCAACAACTGGTGATCGAAAGAGTTGACTATTGTCAGAAGCAAGTCAATTCGGTTTGATTTTATTAAGAAAAAAGAAAATACAGAAAACCTGAAAGGAACAGCCGAAAAATCGGAAAATTCAAATCAAGGTATGCAAGTGAGATGGCACATGGCATGATTGTCAAATGAGAAAATTTTGGTCATGTCTTTATTGATACAGAATTGTATACGTAATGTGTCTTGCCCATCAGAATAACTTTTGACTTTGAATATCTTGATTTTTAAAAACGTATTTAATTAGTGCATGAGCATTAGCGCAGGTTGATTCTGGAATGTCTTCTAATGGCACTCATTTGTCAGTTTCATCGAGTTCGGCAACACTTTCAGGACGTGTGACAACAAGCGGTCATTGCTCAGCTACACCTGGCATTGTTGGCAGCTCCGCAGCTGTTAAACGTCGTCTTAATGTAATTGATATGTCTAACTATCGCACAATTTCAGACTTTTCGGTCGTTACATAAAACTACACAACAAGGGTACCGAGGAAGCTAACTTAACACGAATCGCTGGTGATGAAGAGATGGCTTTCAAATTTTCACGAGATTCTAAGGTCAGACCTTGCAAAAGTGTTACTATATGGTCAGTAAATGTCGGCGTCGCACATGATCTATCCACCAATTTAGTTATGAAGAAGAAATGAACTTATCGATTAACAATACATGCGGCACTTGTGATATCTGCCGACACTGCAAGCACCTCCAGTAATGTTATTAATGACATATCGTATCTACATATAATTTTCGAAAAAAACACGATACTCTCGCCTAATACTACCTAAGTATTTATAAAAGAATTTTTTCCAAGATTTCATATTTTTTCAACTCGAAGAATCAAGAATGAATACAATCAATTTTGATGGGAAATGGACCACCATACATTCTTGTGATCGATCCAACAACCACAACAATTACTTTGTTTTCAATATTCTAAAATACTACCTATATGTAAATATAAGAACTGCGAGTATATTTAAATGAATCTCTGAATTCTGATAATGTATTTGTTGAGTTCAAGAGCTCTTTCTTGAATTATTTAATAGCGAAGAACGAAAAACAAGTACATTTAACTTGAGCTTGGTTCGAATCTGCGTTGTGGGCACCGCAAAGACCGGTGCTCTACCACACAACCACCATTGAGCTATGAAACGAGGAAGCTGAATTAAAACAATATCTAAAGAACTTAAATATTCTATGATATTGTATATTGGTATTTCATAGATCAGAAGAACTTAAGTAACAAACATATTTTCCTTCTCAATATCAAAAAAAGTAAGTATGCCATCCAAGTCTTAAGCACAAATTTGTTGTTTAAAAAAAGAAATTATTAACATCGGTTCAGCAGATTTTGTGTCACAGCATTACATACAAGACCCATAGAAGCAAGTTTATAAATACTAATAAAGATATATGGAGATTTTTATACCTTTATTGTAATTTTCATAGGGATCTCCTCTAATTATAATAATGATAATAATAAAGCTTTCTATAGGTCAAAGAATTTTTAAAATCAGTTAAGTAGTTTTTGAGCTAATCCATTACAAACAAACATACTAAAAAATACATTTTTCCTCTTTATAATATTAGTAGAGTAATAGTAATATTAGTAGGTACTTAGAAGCACTGTGACCAATTTCATTAGAAATCTCTCATCTCTGATTTATATAATTAACAATATCTAATTAGTAGACTTAAGTATTCTATAATATGTGCTATTGTAACAATTTGTTATATATGTATGTGTGCATCTATAACTTTGATCACAAATTAATGGAATTTGTAATATCATTAAATTTCATATAATCTAAGGGAAGCTTAACTATGCAATTCAATCCAATCCAATCCAATCCGATCTCTACTAATTCTACTTATGATTTTAGTATGTAAGGAATAAAGTTTAAAGCTTTCATTCATAGTAATAGTTCTCAATCTCCATTATTTAATTTCACAGGTTACAAACCGGCTGACAAACTGTAACACATACACCTTATACTAGTATATAACAGGTATTCTAATTATGAAGGGAAACATTATCCAAAAAAAGTTATAATAATAGTAAAACAAACAAATACTCAAGGGTTAAACACAATAATACACCTAAACCTACAACTATGTACACCCATCTTAGTATGGATTGTATTGGATTGCATTGTATCGTACAATAGTGGGTACGAGTATATCGTATCAATATCATGTTATGTGGTACGAGTATTATGTCCTGATTTGAAATAATTCACAGTCATAAAATAAGGAAACGAAATGAAAATATTCAAATTGACTTGAATTTCGATTAGAATTGCTTTGCAATTTATTATTATTATTACCTACTACTATGAGCATTATTATTATTATTATTGTTGTGGTTGTTGTTGTTAAACTAGATATTATTATGATGAACTACTTCTAGTTTTTTGGTTATTCTTCTAACTTGACTTTGACTGTACTTTTAAAAGTAAAAAAACATACAAAACCTAAAGAACAAATGCATAAGTTTCTTCGATACACAACTTCAATTTGTTGTTCTCAATTTTTGTGGCTTCCTCCATTTTACTGTCTATGATATTTTATTATTGCATACCATATACATCCATACATATATTGAAGACCCTAGCAGCATTACGAGAGACTCAGTCTTAGGAACAGTCTCAGTCTGTTTGCTTAGATGATACGTAGATAAGATGATCAGTAGTTCCTGATGATTGGCTTGAAGGGTTATTTACAATATTCATATACTTAGAATCATAGGGCTGATTTTCCATAAATTTACGTTGAATAAATTTGAAAAATATGTATGCATATACAATAGTACCTACTAGCTGCTATATAAACTACTGAATTTTTTAAAATCTAAATCTACTAATAGATGTGAGATTCTTTTGTACATACATACCTATATCTTTTAGTATGAAAAACTATTTGATTTACTAATTTTTTCTTATTGTAATGACCAAGCGTAAATAAGTTTCAGTACAACTGAATGGTTCTGTAATGTTCCTTCGTCTACTTATAATGGGTTTCCTAGCATTAACATGCATTAACTCAGTGGTTCCTAATCCCCTAGGAGTATGCAGTAGTATCATTACCGGGGGCTCTCGAATGAATTTCAACACTAAGTAGAAAGTTTAGTGTTTGTATTAATAATCGCAGGAAAAATGGCTGTTAAAAAAACAAAAAAACTACAAAAGTTAAGTTAAGAACTACTGAACGTCAACTCATTGACACGCAGTGCAATTTGATTGTATTTGCATAACAAAAAACAGGTTAACGACAACTTAAAAGATACAACAAAAAAAAAAAAAAAAAAACAAAAACAAGAATGAAAATTAACCTAACAAAACAAAACAAAATGCAAATGCAAATAAAGAATGAAGAATGAAGGCAGACAACAGCAAATGAGACTTATGGTAAACGCGAGCATGTGATTAAAGTCTGAGTGAAAGTGAAAGTGAAAAACTGTTGTAAAAGAAATCAGAAAGACCGGATGATGATGATGATGATGACGATAAATGAATGACAGGAAATACATACAATATATTTTTATTCCTATTTTTATAGACGTGTATTGTTTTACATACATACTACTACAATGGTAAAAATATACAGTCATGAAGAAAATTATTCACGAAAACTAATTGATTCGAATTAAATTGTTGATTGTGAATTAAATTAAGTAATTTATTAATTAAAGAATATAGGAAGTTGATCGAGTGAATTGTTTTCAACCAAACAAGACTGGCTATTAACCGCAAGGCACCTACAACATGCAATACAAGCTAGACGTCATCAACTAAGTGGTTTACCACTAAGAAGGAACATTAAAATTTATGCTACCAAACAAAAGATACTGCCAACAATCTAGTTGATTGTGCAACAAAACTACACTAAGAATCGTTCTACGACTGGATAATTTTGGGAGGTGAATTAATTTAAGATGGCTTTTTAAAGATTTGAATAATTATTTAGTAGTGTGTATAGATCATGAAAATCTTTAGACCAACGCCTTTAGATTTATTGATGATAGAAGAGATATGCATGCCAAAATGCAGCTTTGGATCCATCAAAACACGCAGATCACTATCACTGAATTGTGTGAAACATTCTAGAGTGTGATCATTAATGATCAGGTAAGTTTTTACGGTAAAAGAACATAGTTTTACATTTGTCACAGTTAAGCGTGAGGTAGTTCATGGCGCACCACTGAGATAAAGAATCAAAATCTTGTTGAAGAAACAATACATCATCAGCATACATTAGGACATTAGAATGTTTTATGGCAGATGGCAAATCATTTATAAAAAAATATTGAATAATAATGGGCCAAGGTGGCAATGGTGAATCCAAACTGGGCGAGGTATGGCGTTGGTGGTCAAATGAATACTTGACCCTACTCCAACAGCGCTAAAAATGGACTCAGGTGTGCAACAATATTGCAGTAGGTGGTATACTGGTCCTTCAGGCGGATGAGAGTGCCCCGCCAAATAAATAGTGCTTAGGACGTGTAATGGAAGTGAACCGTGGTCAGGAAGGACTCATTAGAGTAGTCACAGTGAGACAAGGTATGGTGTATTGAAGCGCAGCATATACAAGATATGCCCGCTACCTCTGGAGTCCAATGGAAGGAGCTTCCAAGGCGGTGAGTATGTTCGCGCCGAACTGTTTAAATAGTAGAGCTTTGTTTGTTTAGTCAATAGTTCTCTTGAATTTTATATATTTACTAATCTTTGAAGTCTCTTAATCTTTACCTATCTTTATCTCTTATTATTGTTATTTTTTATTGAATTCTCAAAAACTTTAGTTGTGTCATAGTTTGAAATTGACTGCTCTCTGAAGTGATGCTATTTATTTTATTTTATCTTATACTCTCTTTAAGTTATTCTAAGGTTTTTTTACATTATCTATTGCTTAGATATAAGCATTGTACAAAATGATTTATTAGGGTAAGTGATTGAAAGGCCCGTGAGTCAGTCGCCTCTGTTTTGTTACTGATATGACTGGACGTTCCAGGAGGAAGCGCTGTTGACAATTTTAAGCGTTCCAATGAGGGAAGCATTCAGGCAACAGGGAATCACTCAGTTTGGATACACCATTTGGCACCTAGAAGTTACACGAATATTCTTAGATAAAGGTGATTTAAAGAAACATCTTTGAGTTCTGTTGTTTTATCCACCACTGTATTATGTACTACTCGTATATGTAAATTATCTTTTTGTAGTAGTAGGTACTTTTACTTGTTTGTTTTTATATTACGTATACGAGTATTGATGTTTTTTGCTTTTGTCATTTATTTGTTCTAATTTGTATTTTTGTACGAGTATTTTATTATTTTGCATGCTGTTTTCAATGATTAATTTTGATTTTCTTTGATTAGATTTTCTTTTTCTATTACCTATATTTTTATTATAACATGCAATGGAAATGGAATGCATACGACAATACAATTGCTGAGAAACATTTGATTCGATTTGAACGTCATATGAAGTACACGTACACGAAGTCAAGAACATTATTATCTGGTACATCGATCTAAAGGATTAGAGCCCCATAACCTCAGAAACTTTACTGTCATTATCATCATTGAAAAACGTTTAAATTGAAGATATAAAGTATGTAGATGTGGCTATGCTATTCAAGTGGTTCTCTGATGCATACAAACATGAAGAACAGAAAAAGAGAATTACTCTAGCGAAAATCCATCCATAAATCTATCCCAATGGGAATTTATACTACCATTCTCCAAACGGACATTGGACATATTATCATAGAAATATGCATCAGAGAATGCCTGAGAAGAAAGACGAATGCAAGCAAAAGTCCCTGTTCAGACTGTTATAGCAGCTCTTCAATCCCTCACATCCTCTACAATCTTCTCCTTGATTGCTGGTCTCTACTCGAAACATACGGGTATAATGAAAGAACTGTTTAGACTGCCTAGCTAAGCATCTAATTATGCTGGTAAACAGTTAATCAATCTCGTTGTGGGTTAATCAGAGGAAATAGAAGGAAGAAAAAGAAACAAACTGATAACCGATGATGTTGTAATGAACTGGTTGTTGATATACCAGAACACATTCTTTGTGAATGCCCCAACAATTAATAGGAAAAGACCCCATTCCATTCTACTGGTACAAATCCTCTATTATAGATTTGAAATAATAAACCTAATCAAAGTCATAAAAATGCATTAATATTTTAGATTACCCTGGTCCAAGTACAATAGGCCTTTAGTGGCTATAATATTGTATATACCTAAAAATAACATACCCATTCATGGCTTGATGAATTGAATTGACTTTGCTTGAAAAGCACAATCTTTTAGTGAAGTTTTTACATATGTTAGGGGTTGGGATTCGATATCCTTTCCTTTCATAGTGACAAACTACTTAACACTTTTCACATAAATTAAAAGTGTAAACAATTACAAAGGTACTTATATCTTAAACTTATAATTTCTTTGGCATGTTATATTAAATTACTTTATACGTGTATATATGAATAAGTCAAGATACCATAACTCAAAAGTCCTTCAACTATACCAAAGATTATACAAAGTAGTACGAGTAGTAGTAGTAGTATGGTTCGTTATACTTAGGTTATGTGGGTTGATAAGCCAATAAGTTGATAGATTGATAAGTCGTTGTTTAACTTTGATTTTGATTTTGGTTAACTCGATAAAGTAATTGAAAGTTTTAAGGAAGGTACCAACAACAACAACAACAACAACAAACACAATAATAAGCTCTATCGATTTAAATGAAAAATAAAACCTGTTGAGTTGTCATGGCAAACAACACAAGTAAGTAAACTTGTAAAGCAGTCAACAAGCAACAAGAGCAACTCATCATCCATAAATATGAATATGTAGGTACTACGTTAGTATAGTAGATAAATAATAGGATGAGAGGCCACATAATATCGTAAACTTTGTTTCAATTAAGTACCTACTATTGTACAACAGATAATATTCACAGGCTTCTGGGTGATTTTGATATAAAACTTTATGTTTGGTTTAGTTAGCTCTAAACTTATATATACCTAAGTACATGATATATTGGTGTAATGTGTTTAATTTGCAAAAAGAATACTTTTTTTGATGTTTTTAACCATACCATATAGATTCGATCAGTTCAATTATTGGATATAATTGTACAATCATTTCATGTGAAACTCTTAATTATATCATAGACACGGCGAGCATTGATATGCCCCTGATGTAAGAGCCACACAATTGTGCTGAAGGTTGTAGATGGTGTTTGAAGAGTTCGTTGTAATGCCAGAACGCATTGATTGCCATGAAATATTGTGTACTTACTAGCTGTGCCTGCGACTTTGTGCGCATGGTATTTTACTAGTGTAACAGTTAGGAAGTTAGATTCCTCCATCAAAAGCTGTGTGATATTGGCGCGCAACAAAAAAAAAAAAAAGGAAGACAAAAAGTTGGTAACAATGCGCAAAAAGCTAGAAATTTAATCAAAATATCTTTTGATTTAGTACCTAGTAGTTTAGTAGTGAAAACCGCATTCAAACTGGTTAAGCCGTTTCTGAGATTAGCGTGCAGAGACAGAAAAAGTCTTACGATTTTATATATTTGATTACCTGGCGCGTAAACAAACAAATCCAACACGGGAACGGGCCACATATCACTGGCTGTGCGAGAAATAGGATTCAGTATATTTTCCGAAAGTTAAAAACTGTCTGTATCTCCAAAACTACCATCTACGGGGTTCAAATGTAGCTAATAACCATGCACCATAAGTAGGTACAACAAAAAAAAATGTCATTAAAATCGGTCCAGGCTTTCTCGAGTTTTGCGCTTAGCAACACTTTTAGCGATTTATTTTTATGTATAGGTAGTATAAAAAGAAAGATATATGGTACACAAATAAGTTAACTAAGAATCAAAAGCCTTGTTAATGGGACCTGGTTGGACTTTCTGAATCCAGGATTTCATGCTACCCATACCCATTGGATAGTTAGCTGTCAGGGCATAAAGTCACCTATATTTTAACAGAGTTTCTTTTATATCAAGTCGACTGGAGGCATATTAAATCAATTATAATGATGGCCAAAAAAAAATTATAAAAATTCTATAAAGAAACCATACTTACTTGACTAATGCTACAAGAGTTTTGAATATCATTACTAACTTCAGTCAGTACGATAGAAGCTCTGGCGGTTGAAAATCCCACTGGAGGTGAAGTGGTATTATAGTGGCAACAGACAAACCTAGGATCTTTGACAAGCTTGGAAAACTGAAGCCGACTTTTCGACTTAATAGAATCGATAGAAAACCAGTGTCCACATCCTTAATAAATCAACTTGCACAGCATAAGGGTACGTACTGAAACTCTTAAGCAGCTTTTCAGTAATGAAAACAAAAGGTCTCTACTACTTCCCTCAGTTATCGTGAAAATCTGCTATCAGTGTGACTAAACTACACGTAAGTATGTAGGTTTCTTCAATATAGGTACTGATGATCATTTCAATGTGATATCTTTGTTGTTTTAATCAATGCAACATTCCATATGGTAAAGGCATGTTGCGTATGGTACGAGTATACTTAAGGAATAAAAAGGTAACCATATGAAAATTGTATAAAACACAAGAGTATCTTTTGCTCACATAACCGTTACTAATATGTGGGTATTAAATGTACATAATCCTAAAACGATTTGGATATGTGATTTTCTTATTTACTTTTTTTGTTTGATTTTCTCTTTTCTTTTTTAAGTTAAATTGAAATAACTTTGACTTTGATTTTGGGTTTAAGAATTTGCAGAGTCTTAAGACTTTTCTTTAATTATTTTTTTTTTTTTTGTATAAAAGTTCACCGTTATACCATTGAATAGAGAAAACTTTTTCACCATTCTTTTTATTTTTCATTTTGTTTTTCTAGTTAAACATCAAAAGATTTGAGAAGCTTTATCCATTGTTTTTGTTATTTTGAGTTATGATGGGTCTCCCAATAAAAAAAAAAAAAAAGAAGGAAAACAGGATTCAGCAAAAATGAAAATAAGAAAACAAGAAAAGAATTTGTTTTCTTTTTATACGATTATTACACACAGTTTATTGGAAGAAAACAAGTTAGGAGACTCATTATCAATTGATGAATTGTTCATAAAAATAAAATTAGTTTTAGAGGCTTAAATTTCAAAACAATTTCTTAATATCTTCAGAATTTCAGGTAAATCATCATAATCAATCAATTATCATGTTTAGGGTTCCGTACCCAAAGGATGCCAATGAGACCCTAGTACTAAGCCTATGCTGTCTGTCCGTTAGTGAGCTTTATCTCAAAAAAGGTAAACAGATTTTCACAAACGTGTGCTAGAAACCCTTTTCGTCTCAATTCCAGCCCAATTCTATTTTTGGGTGTGCTAGAAACCGCTTTCGGCTAGTCTTTTATAGACGATTTGGTTAAAATCTCCCTTATCTAAAGTTTTAATAACAAACAAAGTTCTAAGATCTGTAGCTTATTGTTTATCTCGCTAAACTGCATTTCAAAATTTAACATTTTAGTAGTTTTAAGTATAAATTAGCATTTTACAAAAAAGTCTTTTAAATTCAAGCAAAATAAACGAAATAATCAAAACGAAACAATGCTGGTAATCACACAAAATTGTATATACTTTTCAATCAGCTGTTCCATGTACATAAATCGTCGCATTTTGTAGCACATTTAGGGTTTTCTTGGACGAAATTGAAAACGTCCGACATCAAAAACGTCGGCGTTTTCTAGCACATACCCGATAGTAGGTATGTATTTCTATTGCCGCTATAAACAAATAAAAACCGAAAAAGTCTGAATTTCTATCTTCAGTTTTTCACATAATCAAAACAGTGTATCAGTGCCACACTACTTACTTTCTGTTATCTACGACATAGTGCAGTGTGATGTGGTTCTCATATTAAAATGGTTTAAATTTGTAAATTTTGGTTACATTTTTTTTGGATAAAATACTTTTCCTATTTCTTATCATTATACTTCATCATTATCATAAGGTACATGTATCTTTGACACTCTAATTTTTAGTATCAAAGCTACATAATTTGAGATTTTGTCTTGTTGGCAGATAAAAGATAACACATTAGGCACTACTGACTAAAAACTACCGGATATATAATTGTGACAATTTGTTTATATCTTAGAAATAGAAGGATCCCAGGTAACATTTCGTTTCCACCTTTAAATTAGAGTTGGACCTGTAGCGCAATATTATTTGTTTGATTCCTAATATTTTCACAAGATTTTCGATTAGACAGTTCCCAGTGAAGGTGGCGGTACCAGTTTCCCAATAGAGTTACAACCAATCTGTAGTTAACTAAATCTGATGAACTTCTTGATGAGACATGAATTGACGCTTAGCCATGTTTATTTAACCATCATCTCTTAGTTATATACAATTCTATAGTCTTCTAATCTTTTTTATTGAGTCCGAAGTTTATTAGTCTAGGTAGTCTCTATTCCTTGTATTACAATATACTTAGTATATGAAGTTCAAACATGATCATGCTCTCAAAAACTAAAGCAAAATTCTTACTACGTATAACAAATTTAAGGATTTTATTAGATTAACTTAAAAAATCTTGTCCAATATTTTTCAGACTCTCTTCACTTCACTTCACTTCACGTCACTTCATTTGAACAAGTTGGTTAAAGTCATCAAAAAATACTTATAACCCGAGCCACATGTTATGTCGGTTTCGATTTGAATAATACTTCGCCAACCGATTTAGAGACCCACTATCGCCTGAAACCCCAGAGCAATATACCAATTTCATTAGAAAAGAATGGACCAGTCCTCTGCTAAAGTGATCATTTGCCTTACAATCTCCGGTGGATTGTATGGAGATCCAAAGCAAAATCGTACTTTTTTGAATCAACGACACATGAACAAGGTGATTCAGACCTTTCACAACCATCTTGACAGAGACTACAGAATGGAACCACAGCGTGCCCGAACACTTAAGGCAGTATGCAAAAATTGAGAGAAAGACTATTAAATTATATACCTAGTATAGACTGAGCAAATGGCTCTTTTAAAGCATGTATCGTTTTCTTATTTTTAATTTTGGCATGTGTTTGTTGTAACATGTCCCGAGATAATAGACAATTTGTTATTGTTGGAAAATTGTGTGTGTAATCTCGGGATATGCAACAAAGAGAAAGCACTCTTTACAAGAGTCCAGTTTGTCCAGTTTACCTATATAATGTAATAGACTTTGTTTGAGATGAGCTTGTGAATCCTGTGTGGCTCTGTAGCACCCAACACATGTGTTGCTATATATGGTATTTCACTACTACTATTTGTCTTCTGGGAAGTTGCTCGAGTATGTTTTGCAGCCAGATCAAATCAAATCAAATCTATTGGAAGCATATACCTACATATGTGTGTTACAAACATTATGACACATGCAATAAACATAACAATTGTAGTATTTAAAATAAAGGGTATTCAAAAGTGTATTGTACGAGTATTTATATACTTATGTCTAGTACAAGTAGGTAGTATAAAAATAAAATGAAATTCCAAACAAAGTAAAATAACAAAATAAAAAGTTTGAATTTATTTTTTGTGTGTTTGTGTGTTTGTTTGTTTTGTTGTAGTTGGTGAAGATTTTTAATTTGCAAAGTTATTTATTTTTTTTGTTGGTTGTTGGAGGAGGGAGGCAGGAAGAAAAGGATGTATAGAAGGCATAACACATACACACACATACACTTCTGTCGAAATGGTTTTTTTTTTATGGCATTTGGTTAAAACTCAATCAAGTCCAACAAATAAAAGTATCTTTTTTCTCTCCCCATCACTCACTCACACTCACACTCTCTCTTACTCAAAATTTTTGGTTCTTTTTTAATAAAAAACCTAAAAATTTCATAAACTTTTTTTCTCCAATTCACATTCTATTCACACAACAAAATATTTTGCAAATATTGCATTAAAATATTTGTGTCGAGTCAAATACTTAAATACTCGTACAATAAATGCTCTCATAGCATCTCATCATCTCAACTTAGCCCAACCATACTAAACCAAAACAAAACAAAACCAACCAAACCAAATAGTATGGTATAAGTAATAAATAAGTAAATATTT
The DNA here is from genome assembly GCA_037043315.1 of Amiota communis. Classification (NCBI taxonomy): domain Eukaryota; kingdom Metazoa; phylum Arthropoda; class Insecta; order Diptera; family Drosophilidae; genus Amiota; species Amiota communis. The sequence continues at coordinate 212,833 of JBAMAV010000686.1, forward strand.
GATTATCTTTAAATCAACTTAAATTCATTCTAACACTTGAATCAATAAACGAAAAACATAAATAAATAAATAAAAAGGCAAGCGGACAAACAAAATAATAAGAACATAGATTGAAATAATTGAAAATATGTGTAAAAATAAAAAATTAAAGAAGAAAAGCAAAGCAAACCAAAGAAAAAGAAAATTATTAATATTTAATCCAGTGGTGTGGTGGTGGTTCTATTTCTTTTTTATTTTCAATTCCTTCATTCTTCATCCTCTAATGAAATTTATTGTACAAAATGGTCGATGTAATACATATAATACTTAAGTATAATGACAACCGATTTAGATTAGTAGTACTTAGTTTTAACACATGTTTTTGTGCTACTGCAAGTGACAGTCGGAATTGAAGTTACTTGAATGAATTTTTTATTTGTTCCAAGGCCAGGAAAGGATAAGATAACAAAAACTTCTTCACACACACTTATAAGTAGGTATGCTTCTGTATAATATTTTCAATTTTTTTAAGAAAATAAGGTTTGTTTTTATCTAACTTAATCATCATCACTTACAAAACTGACAAATAACATCACCGCAGCTCATCAGTTTGGGTTTCGTTCGAAGAATGGATGTATTATACAAGCCAAGAGAATCACTTGATACAACAAAAAAGGAATTGAATTCATATAGCACCACTTCTTGATGGTAAGTTGTTTGGTTAAAGCCAACAACATCAACATTGACATAGTTCAAAGTACCATAAATTGGTTTCAAAGAGCAGGAACAATGTAGCTGCGCACTTTAATGGGCGTGGAAGACGCCCGACCAAGAGATATGTGTATATTTATGTCAGTATGTATGTTTCGCCACAAAGGCTGGCACCTGGAATAGGTCTTAGATCTAAGTTCGAATGCTTTAATTGATGTTCTCAAACGATTCTTTGCACGTCGAGGGCTCAGCAGCAATATATTTTGTGACAACGCCATTAACTTTGTGGGAGCTAGCCGTGAGTTGCATGAGATAACAAGGCAGCTGCACAGGGAGCCAGCGAGAAAAAGTATATTAGACGAATGTGCGTCAATTGCTATTTCCACTTTAAACTCCCATGCTCTCCGCATTTTGATGGCCTTTGGGAAAGTACCGTCAAGCTAGCCAAGAGACTTCTTGGACATCAAATCAAGGGAACGGCTTTAAATCACGAGGAAATGTCGACTGTAGTGACTCAAGTAGAGGCCATAGGAGCACTGACGCTCGGACAATTCCTGGTAGGAAGGCTTCTAAATTCGTTGTCGGCATTCTAAAATTGCCAATGGTCAACTGCTATATAAGAATACTCGCTGTGTAGCAAGAAGTTTGGCGAAGATTGTCTCAGGAGTATATAACGTTACATCAGTATCGCCTGAAGTGGTCCAAGGTGTTCAGCAACGTCAAGTAGGGAACACTGGCGCTTCTAGCAGATGACAATGCTTCGCCAAACCAATGGTGCTTGGTAGAAGCGCAGACAGGTCGTGATGGACTTGTCAGAATAGTAAATTTGAAAATCAAATCTGGACTGCTAAAGTGTAGCATTCATAAAATCTGTCCATTACCTATCGAGACGAAATTGGAGGTATTTGGTTGCAGGGATTTCCAAGGCAGGGATTATGGTGGCGCCGAATTGCTTGTTGGTTACTCTTGAATTGATTGCTTTTATTATAATTCTAAGTCTTTCTATTGAACTATGCATATTTGATTTTTCTATTGAATTAAATTGACTACTCTTTGAAGTTGAGTTATTAGTTAATTTGAATTCTCTTAGGATATCTTTAAATACTGGAAATTATCTTAACCAAAATTGCCTATGTTGATGAAGCGAATATAAAATTTCACTCTACCAAAATCAATGATGTTTCACATCAAAACAACTTGTCTCGTTGAGCTGATTAAGAATATACGCATATACTTTATGAGGTCTGCGATGTCTCCTTTTTTATGGCACACTTATAATACTATTTACTAGCGTGAATAGTATTCCCATTCACTTTTTTATTAACCACCTCAAATGGATAGTAGTAGTAATCATGTCTTTTCAAATGATTACTATATAGTATCATCTATACTTTTTTAAATGATTACTAGTATTATCCATAAAGATAAATAAAACGTTTTATTATAACGTACCAATTGAGTTCTACTCATATTCAAGTAAAGGTAGGTACTACACATTAACAAAGAAAGAGGGAGTTTTTTGCTCTGAAATATTTTTGTGTTATGTCCTCACTTCAGCTCGCTCGCACAGTATTTATTGTACATACATAGGTAAGTATAAGAATGGATAATACTAAAAATCATTCGCAAAAATATGAATACTAGTAGAAATCATTTGAAAGAGTATGCACAAGTACCTACTAGTAATTGTTTGAAAGAGTATGGATACTATAAGTAATCATTTAGAGTTTATGAATCAAAAAGTTGTACGATGAATATTGATTATAATATATATATGAGTACATAAGTAAGATATGTGATTATAGTCATGCACATGTATAGAGTATGTATACATACAAGTAAACGAACAGTTTCGCTCAAAATTATTTCTGCAATGGGTCGTGCCCAAACACTACACTTGTGAACGGCGGCGAGCACTCATACAAAAATTGATTTTTGAGGGCAAAACTCAATGAACAATGAAGTTCAAAATATATTGTAGTAGGTTGTTGCGTAATGCTATAAAATTCATCCCATTCATTCATCTATATACGAGTATACACTCTTACACTTATCGTATACTTGTACTGATACTCGTACGATACATAAATCACATGGAATATTAAACAACGAAAATTATGTAAATTAATTTAATAAGAATCAAATATGCATGCGTGCAAAGGTAATCAACATCTAACGAACAATAACAAATAAACAAACGAAAAAAAAAAAAAAAAAACAAATAAATAAATAAACAAGAAGAATGAATAACAACAAACAAAGAAAACGCATAATCAGATAACAAAAACAACAACAAAACAAAAATATTAAATAAAGAAAAGAAATTGAGACAAACAATTGTCAATTGTAAATTGTGAGAAGATTAGAAAATACAATACAATAACATGAAAGTAAAGCGAAAAATGAAATTCTCACATGTAAGAAGACCGCGTCGTTGATGACATGTACATCGATTTGGTTTCCGCATATTGTTATATCGGAGTATATGAACCTGAAAACTTTGAAAAGGAAATACTATTTTTCTTTTGGACATGTTTGATATTCCAGTTTGGTCTTTATAAAAAAAAGCTTTGCCTTCTTAAAAACTAAATGTTTTTATGCTAAATGAACAATTTACAAGCCAGCAAACTTATTAAAGACAGTAATTTACTAGTTTCCACCTATTGTAAATTGGTATTGCATTACTAGCCTCAGATGATCAACCTAAGAATTCAGCGTCATTTTTCCATGCTGAAGCCTTAGCTGAAGCAATGAAATACTATAGGTAAAAATTGAGAAATCTACAAATCTACGATCACAAACCTGAACTGCCCACTCTCCATTATCAATGAGAGCCTACTGATAAATATCAGAATAGAAGAATGTATTGGTCAATTACCAATGTCCAAATGTAAACGAAATACAAAAAAAAAAGAAGATATTATCAAAAAATGGATAGTACATTTTCCATTGCCAATGAATTGCTTTAAAGTGTTATTAGTTGCTTAAATAAATAAATAACCTTCTTGGTAGTAGGTATATGGTAGTGATAAGAAGGCAAGTCCACCGAGTTGTGCCTCACATTCCATCTGCACTCGAGGGCAAGCAATATTGCGTTGGCTCTTTTTGGTCATAGAACAAGTTTTCATTTTGTCAAACAGATCTTTTTAAGTCATATATAGAAATGCAATGTTGTCAATAAGATCTGTTCAGGTAGCGTACGTATTAGCTCCTGTGCCATTCACTATTTATACGGCTGATGTACCTACCTCAACTGATATCCAACAATCTTAGCCAATTCGCTAAAAGAAGCCGCTACAAATCTATAATCATATTTGAACCTCTGAACTTAGCTAAATCACAACTGTTAATCCTAAGAAAACAAAACAGTTTGGCCATACCACAGTTCACAGTTGTGAAATACTTGAGATTTCACATTGAAAAAAGCCTAAAATAGAAAAATCATTTAAACTGTTCCTATAAAATGCAAAAGATGAACTGGCTTCTCAGCAAACTCAGTTTGGAAAAAAAAGCAGATAACATACACTATAAACAAATCGTTGCTCCTTAATGGAAATATGACACCCAACTATTGAGTTACAGGTTCAAAATAGGGGGCTCTCAAAACAATCATTAATACTCCATGGATCGTCAGGAACTCATCACTCCACAACAATCTCAGCATCCCTATAGATTTCAGAAAATAAACAACTTCCACAGTAACTGATACAATGACAAGTATCAGTCAGTCCTACCCAAATCCTCTTGCAGATTAACTAATCAGACAAATGACATACCAACACTTAATTAATACCTATAAGTTTTCCAGTCCCTACACTAATATTTTATAGCTCAAGCGCTTTAAAGTTCAGAATAAATAATAGTAAAAAAAAAAGAAAAGAAAACTGATAAATTCATAATTTATTTGTTGTTGTTTATAATTTTATTATTTTATAATCAAAATCTGAAAGTCTCGAAGTATATTATTGTACTATAATTCTTATGAATACATATACATAGATATGAATATATAGGTATATATATGCATATGTCTTATAGTACTTGTACAACATACAAGTATTTCAAATTTTATTCAAGACGTCATGTACATCGTCTACTTTGCCCAACAAACAAGATATCTCAAAATATACCATAAAAAAATAAAAATTTTTAAAATATGCAATCAATAACAAATCGTTTGGATGTTCATATGTGTATACTCGTATATACTTTTTAAAATCCCATTTTAAATGATGATTGATTGAAACTAAATGATTTTCTTTATAATCAGATATTTTTTGTTTGTTTTAATATTTGCAATTAAATACAAAAATTATTATTATAGAAGTATATCATATGAGATGAATGAAATTAATAGTCTTGTGGTTTAACATTTTTGTTTTGAAATTTCTAACTATTTTTAAAGATTTACATGGGGCGTATGTGCTGTTTCATTGATTGGTGTTACGTATACGCAGTGTATTTTAAGCGCAACCTTCTTTCTTTTTTTTTTTTTTTTAATTGAGGTTTTGTTTTTCATAAGAACCTTTGTATTAACACAACTAGCACAATTGATTTGAATAACGAGCAATAAAAATATATTATCCAAATGATTTCAATATTGCAGATATATCAAGACAATTGATTTAGGGTCCTCTTGATTGTATAGTATTAAATGAGAATGATAAGTGATCTCACATATGCTGTATAAATGAAGCAACAACCATAATTTTTTGATAATACGTGTATATTAGAAAGAAAGGCCTCAATGAAAGAAAGAATGAATTATTGTCAATGAGTAGACTGAACTGCAACAAATCCTTCGAAAGAATGAATACTGGATAATTGATGGGTTCAGTCGTAGTACCAACTTAAGTTGATGTTGCCCCCCACAAAGGGGCAATGTGAGAAGCATTAAGCATTTAGAATACATACAAGATATACATATATCATACATTGGAAGTATACATAATTTTCTAGAGCTACACCAGACTAGATATATGTCGATTCTATTGAATATCTTGTAAAATGAATGTCTCTGTTACATAACACTTGCAAGAAGGAAAGTTAAGAAAAGATATCTAAAGATCACAATTCTATAGTGATAAAAACTAGATATAAAATTGATTGGAATTGATTAATTCGTACGATGACTAATAAAATAACAACTTTTAGACAAAATTTTCCATTTTATTCTTCAACATAGTCTCCTCTAAGAGTGATACCTACATTCATTCCAACTCTTTCTTTCGATGCCTTTTTTGTAGAACGACAATGCCCAGCATGAGTTCCTATTAGAATTGAGACGACGCGACGCCTCATAACTTGAGTTGAGTTAGTCTTGACTATATTCGTTTGCTTGACAATTGCACTGATCCAATAGCGACCCAACTCTCATTACCAGAGGAGGGAGGTAAACTTGTAAACATACTATTCATTAATGATCTCCAACCTATTTCCCATTTCTCAAAATACCACATTGTATTTTAGTTACTTATATAATCATAGCTATTTACCCATATCCAAATGATTATCATCAACAACAACAGCATCAATTCATGATCATGATCATGATCATGATTAGTACCTAATAAAAGTTTAACTGAACAAACGGAAAATGATCTAATTAAATGACACACTGAAGCGTCTCCAGATCAAATACAAAATTATCCAACTACAATTTTCACCAATTTAATCACAATTCTCATCAACAAAAACAATAAATGACAAAACCGTAAACGAAACTAAAACTGAACAATTCTACATTTACAATTGACAACAATCATGTGATAGACACAACATCATTATCACCATCATCATCATCATCATCATCATTATTATCATTGCTATCATCATGATCAGAATATCATGATTGCAACTACACTACCTACTATTTTTATTATTATCATTATCTATCATTATCATTATCTATTTATCTGTTTACTTTCTTTGTTTTTTGCTAATCGAATGTTTCCGTTTTTATAATTTGTCTTCATTAAATTTAACAAAACAAACAATCAAACAAAACAAACAACAACAAAACAATAAAGAACAATAAAGAATTTCAATTTTTTGATACTCGAGAAAATTCAAGAAAATAGAAATAGAAAAATAGAAAAATAGAAAAACAAAAAATGTGTAGCACAAAAACAAAAGAATTGGCGTATTTCATGAAAAAATGAAAACAATTTCCGGCCTTTGATTATAAATTTAAAATTCTTAAATTTTCATCAATTCTGTTTTTTTGTTGTTTTCTTTTTTGATGTTTTTTTTTTGTTTTTTTTTTTTTTTTTAATTTTGGTTTGATTGACTCATTGCCTGGAACTTTTACCAAAATATGACCCCCTTAATCATTAATTTTATCACATAAATTACCATATAAGTAATACATTTTTTAAAACATTAATTTTGCATTCCAGCAATGTTTATTGAACATCATCATTCACACATTTATCAGCATCAGAGCCATTACCTTCAGCAGCTGCAAGTTAGAAAAAGAATTCAGCAAAACTCATATCATTTTCATATGGATCATTCCATTTTTTTTATTAATTCTATAGTAGGTATAGATTCATTCTTGTGTAGTAAAACTAACTTAATTTAAGTGAAATTGATCACTATTTTTATGAAGCACAACGAGAGCATTTGAAGAGACCTACCTCAACTCATAGGACAGTGCGTTGGCAGTGATTCTTTGTGGTTAAATCGAATTTTGAAATTATGATGACACTGGCAGAGCCTTTGGAGCATGCATTCAATTCAATCCATGCAACTTGTATTCTACTTAGAGTCAAAGATATAAATTCTAATTTTATTGATAGATTTGACAGCTAGGCAATTGAAATTGTGGAAGTTTAAAAATGAATGCCATGCAGTAACTTATGCAAATCTTCAGGGTGTTATGAACATTTTCTCCTATGGAGTTTTGCAACAGTATTTCATGGATGCGAAACGCAACGGAAATATATAGGTATATGCTTAAAATTTACATTCTTTTTTGTTTCACTTCGTAAGAGGACAAATATTTTGTGTGAAATTATCTCAATCAACAAGACAAAGATTCAAATATTGAAAAATCTATGCAGTTGAGCTACGATAACGCGCATACGCATCACGTACGCGGTTGTTTTAAATTTTAACAGTTCAAAAATTAATAAATAAATAAAAGATGAGCATTTCTTTTCAGTCAGTTTTTAGTCATATCTAAAAGAACCACTCTTGATTAATTAACCAAGTTTAGAAATGGAAATTTTCTCCTCAAATATTCACCTCATTCTGGCTGTGGTCTGTGGTTGAGTTTGATGTTGAGAAATGTTGTGATAAATCAACTCTTGCATAGAAATTCACTTCAAACGACACTACTATACAAAAGATACTTCACTCGATTGAAAAGATTCCGACGAGCAGATAAGCATGGTTTAAGTGACAACAACATAAATTTTGCTTTTTGTGTACAACAACAATCCCTCTCCTCATATCACCATCATTAAAGCAAAATGTATTAATTTGTAATTGTTTAGAATAAAACAATAATGTCAAAAGAACCATAGCAAATATTATACGAGAGGCACTATGTATATTTCGGGATCGGGCAACATTAATGTCAATAGCTAAAATCTGGCAACACCATAAACGTTTTGATGTACAAGTGCTATTTATTTCGTTTACAGTGAGTTAAGAAACAGGAGAATTTTCGAGCTGTCAAAACATCGAATTGATGACTCATCCTCCGTACAGTCCTGATTTGGGACCCAATGACTTCTTCTTGTTCCCAAATATCAAAGGTAAATTGCGTGATCAACGATTTACGAGCGCCAAAGAAGCGCAGTTAAAGCGTTCAAAAACCATATTTTGGAAGTGTAAACTAAGTCCATACAACATACCACATACCAGGTCACAGGGGGTCTTAGGTATTTATCACATCCTCTATGAAAATTCAAATATGTCGCAGTATTTAGTTCTTTTTAACCCTTAAACGTTCACTATGGTGTGGACAGATCTTTTTTTGGCTTTGTGCTGGTTTTACGAGTAGAAAGAATTGAACTACGGTCATGAGATTCCAGGTTACCTCCCATCAACTAATTTTGAGTTTGTTAGTGAAAAAAATAAAATAAGAAAAGAAATTAGAAGGGGGGGATAAGGCCATTTTAAAAACCGATAGCTGAATTTGGACACTATGGTCTGGCCAGACCAGTGTATATGTTTATGCCATTTTTATTATGTGTGCAGGTAAAATGGGGGTGAAAAAGGCAGAAATCTGCAGTTATTAAAAAAGCTGATGGTTACGCTGATCACTGAGTCTGTAAGAGTTGACAAAAAATGTGAGTGCATCGGCCTTTATGGTTCCGTACCCAAAGGGACCCTATTACTAAGCCTACGCTGTGCTTCGATCCGTTGATCAGTGAGCTGTATCTCATGAACCGTAATAGGAAGACAGTGAAAATTTTCACAGTGTGTGTAATTCAATTGCCGTTATGACGGCAAAAAATAACATAAAATAAAGTTACAAAAATTGATCAAAGGTATGCAAATTTGTTGGAATTAAAGCTTGTACCTTTGTCTGAAGTTGTGTAAAATTAATTTGTTTTTGTCGCAAAAGTAAAATATTTAAACAGCACCTAAAAGTATACTATAATAAATTAACCAATAGGATAAGACCGACAAGACAGTTCTAATAAGAACATTAAGATGAATTTGGGTTTTTATGGGTGCTACCAATCCTAGTAATTGTGAAAAAACAATGTTTTACAGCCACATAACATAGTATCTCGCACGATGGTACACAACCCTTCAAGTGCGACTCGGACTCACACTCGACTGTATGTTAACGGTTTCCAACTGAAGTTTGCTTGCTTGGAAGACTCTAATGTGTATGTGTTGATATCAGATAAGAAAGATTTTATTTATGAGCACTCGTGTCGCATGTGAGAGGCCCCGGGCTCAAATCCCGTCGTCTCCAGCTCAAATTTTGAAATTTTTTAATAATATCTCAAATATTGTGTACTTACCCAAATGTGTGTGTGTTGATATCAGAAAAGAAAGATTTTATTCAGAATAATTACAACGGGGGCGTAGCTTAGGGGTAGAGTCCTGGCTTTGCGCGTCAGAGGTCCCGGGTTCGATTCCCGGCGTCTCCAACCAAATTTTTTTTTATTTACAAAATGCTTTTAAGATAATCAAGCAACTTATATAAAGGTATTAAGTGTAGTTAATGTAAACGAGAGCTTGTCAAATCCTTGATCAAGGATTAATTCAAAAGATTAAGATTCGTTATTCGTTAAGAAAAGCCTTATGTCACAAGTCGAAACAGCAAGATGGAAGGATCAGCATCAATAATAATGTAATATTTTGAAAGCTTTATATTTAAGTATACAAAATTATTCTATTCTATTCTATTCTATAATACTATCCTAAGCCGTTTTTCCCCCACGTACAAATGACGAGAAATTCATTGAAAATGTGGACAGCAAAGAAAATTAAAAACAAAAAATCGGTCATCAGGGAGTCGGACACGCACATGATGTGTTCTGTACCACAGCACAAGGTTTTAATACTATGTATGCAAATTCGTTCGACGTAAAGCTTGTACCTCTGTCTGTGTGAAATATTTAAACAGCGCCTAAAAGTATGCTACAAAATAATTAACCAAAATAAGAAACAAAATAATATAAGAACATTTAGTTTAATTTGGGTTTGTATGGGTACTAGGTACCCATCCTAGTAATTCTAGGATCTTGAAATTTACATGGTTAGTGAATATGAATCACACACTTCTAGTGTCCAAATTTGAGTTCGATAAGACAGAAAACAAAAAAAGTTTTTCTATTAAGAACATTAATTAAAATTTGGGTTTTTATGGGGACCCCCCCTCTATGGTTTTAACTTTATTTTATTTTTATTATTTGTCATTTATTATACACACTCTGTGAAAATTTCAACTGCCTACCTATTACGCTTCATGAGATAGAGCTCTCTGACGGACGGCCGGACGGCCGGACAGCGTAGGCTTCAAATTCAAATAAATATTTGTATTTGCATAGCATAATGTCGTAATCAAGGCAACAATTTCAAAAAACATTATTTCGATATAATGAAATGCAAGTAAAATGATAACATGAAATCTGATTTTTGAGTTGAATGTCGTATTTCCCATTCAGCGATGAAATCGAAGCGTTGCCACCTAATGTGAAATGTGTTGATATCAGAAAAGAAAGATTTTATTCAGAATAATTACAACGGGGGCGTAACTTAGGGGTAGAGTACTGGCTTTGCGCGTCAGAGGTCCCGGGTTCGATTCCCGGCGTCTCCAACCAAATTTTTTTTTATTTACAAAATGCTTTTAAGATAATCAAGCAACTCATATAAAGGTATTAAGTGTAGTTAATGTAAACGAGAGCTTGTCAAATCCTTGATCAAGGATTAATTCAAAAGATTAAGATTCGTTATATAAGAAAAGTCTTATGTCACAAGCAAGCCTTATGAAACAGCAAGATGGAAGGATCAGCATCAATAATAATGTAATATTTTGAAAGCTTTATATTTAAGTATACAAAATTATTCTATTCTATTCTATAATACTATCCTAAGCCGTTTTTCCCCCACGTACAAATGACGAGAAATTCATTGAAAATGTGGACAGCAAAGAAAATTAAAAACAAAAAATCGGTCATCAGGGAGTCGGACACGCACATGATGTGTTCTGTACCACAGCACAAGGTTTTAATACTATGTATGCAAATTCGTTCGACGTAAAGCTTGTACCTCTGTCTGTGTGAAATATTAAAACAGCGCCTAAAAGTATGCTACAAAATAATTAACCAAAATAAGAAACAAAATAATATAAGAACATTTATTTTAATTTGGGTTTGTATGGGAGGTACCCATCCTAGTAATTCTAGGATCTTGAAATTTACATGGTTAGTGAATATGAATCACACACTTCTAGTGTCCAAATTTGAGTTCGATAAGACAGAAACATTAATTAAAATTTGGTTGTTTATGGGGACCCCTCTATGGTTTTAACTTTATTTTATTTTTATTATTTGTCATTTATTATACACACTCTGTGAAAATTTCAACTGCCTACCTATTACGCTTCATGAGATAGAGCTCTCTGACGGACGGACGGACAGCGTAGGCTTCAAATTCAAATAAATATTTGTATTTGCATAGCATAATGTCGTAATCAAGGCAACAATTTCAAAAAACATTATTTCGATATAATGAAATGCAAGTAAAATGATAACATGAAATCTGATTTTTGAGTTGAATATCGTATTTCCCCTTCAGCGATGAAATCAAAGCGTTGCCACCTAATGTGAAATGTGTTGATATCAGAAAAGAAAGATTTTATTCAGAATAATTACAACGGGGGCGTACCTTAGGGGTAGAGTACTGGCTTTGCGCGTCAGAGGTCCCGGGTTCGATTCCCGGCGTCTCCAACCAAATTTTTATTTAATTGTAATAATCAAGCAACTCATATCATGGAATTAATAAGTGCAACTAATGTAAACTACAGCTTGACTGAGAAATCCTTGATAAAGGATTAATTTAAAAATTTTTAAATATGTTTAACAAGTTTTGATATTTTGTACAATAAGTTTACAAGTAACAGTTGATTTTTCATGATGTTTTTTAGACAATAAAGATGTCGAAGTGTGTGTGTAGAAGGAATGTCAATATAATGGCGGACTGTTGTTGAATGATACTTTGAGATGAAGTTAAAATTCATGAGTCGAAACAAGCGATATGCTGCCCTTTTTTCTGCTGAAACTGAGACTAGGACTAAATGTTCGTGTTCGGACATTACTTTATACATACATGATACATCATTAAAGCCTAAAGATAAAGATAAACTTAAAACCACAAACATTACAAACAGCATTCGCAAACAAGTTGGATTGAAGTTGAAGTGAAGTTTGACATTATTTAGCCTAAAAATATTCCGAGCTTTATTTTGTGGCAATTTGCAAATGTTTGCCTGGACATGTGACGACTATCTGGGTACCATTTCAATAATGTTTGTATGATTTGTTTGTTGCCAGACTCATCAAACTTTTGTTATCATTGCAACAAAATATTACTGAACTGAATAAAAGTATTCTGCAAAAGAATCATCTGGGAATTAAAAAACTAAAATGCATCTACATAATACACAAACGAATCATTTGCAATAGTAGAACGGGAGGTAAGCAAGCATTATAGGACCACCCTCCTTACCTCCCTGTATGACCTGGTTTTTAATTGGTACCTACATTTGCAAATGACACTGTGTGCAATGCGCCCAAAGATGATATCTGACAGTTGCAGGCAGTACAAAGTTTACAAATTTCATTTGAGAAGTTAAACAATGGTCAAATTCTGGGAAATTAATTAATTGAATGTTAAAATTAATATTGTGTTTTAGACAGATGATATATGTACCTACATAGCAGCAGTACCACAAACCGAAACCGACAAATATACAAAAGATACATTTCAAAATGAATATCAAATACAAGATATGTACCTACAATATTTACTTGTATGCCATAAATTAAGCAAACAACAAATATGCAAAACATCTGATGAATGCCAAAACAATGAGTTACGCCTTATTACTTATTAATGTACCTACACACACTGATATACTGATATACTTATGTATAAAAGAACTGCTTACTGAATAATAACGAGTAGGTATATGTTGGGTGGACAATGTTGATGTTAACCGTCATGCTGTGAAACATCAGCACAGATTACTGCATTATACTCACACACAACAGAAATGTGGTCAGGTGCATCATCTATGAAAATGTAATTCCTATGAACTGTGTGTGTTAGCTCACACAATGCAGAAGCAAACCATAAGAACACGTAGTACCTTGTACCTGTCTGTCTGTCATGATTACCCACAATTCAAAAATTCATGGTATTTAAATTAAAAAAAATAAAAATGAAACGAAGAATAGTTAAAATTATAAAAACTTTATTCATTTATAAGAAATCTCAGGGAATTAGAATTATCACAAATAAGTACTTATGTGCAATCAGGTGTTACTCATATAATTTCTATTTTTATAAGATTTTTATTCGATTTTTAGTTGCAGAGTGAATCAAAGGTAGTGAATTTACACGAAAGAATGTTGACAGTGTTTGTATCTTTGAACATTTACAAATCTACCAATTTAACTCAAAGCAACAGCAACTAAACTGTTGAGCCATTACAAATACCTATAAAAATGTTCTGCGTGGGAGACATTTTCGTTCCAATGAAGAAGTTTAAAAAACAAGTGCAAAAGTGGCTTTGAAAAACGATGAATTAACCAAAGTTTTGTATTTTGTATTTCTTAGCTACAGCAATTTGTCTCATAACTTATTGAATGATCCTCGTACTACAAGAATAGCAGCAGCAGCAGCAGCAGCAGTATCAACGTAACATGATACAATAATTTCATGTGAAAAACCGTAGTTCAATCAATATCAAGGCGGAGCTAAGTAGATTTTACTCGGGGCTAGTATGCTCCTTCGATAACAACAGTAAAATATTAAGTAACAGAATTTCAACAATACCATACGAGCTGCACAACAGCAATGGTGAAGCAATTTCACAAAATCGTATTAGATGACCGTCGACTTAAAGCACTCGAGGTAGGCACATTCAAAAACGTACCTACTATTGTACATCACATTTTGAATGAAAATTTAATCATGAGAAAACTGTGAGCAAGATGCGTGCCACAATTACTTACTCGTACAATGCAGGCAGTATCGTTAGAATGTTTCCATCGAGTGTGTGTGTGTGCAATAAAACCGAGTTTATGCATCGATTCATTCATTCATAATCATGAATGAAACATGCATCCATCAATTCACATCTGAAACGATGAAGGAGCAGTCTTAGCATTCAAAAGATGAGAATTGACTTCATAATTGGAAAAAGAAAATTCCTTTTGCAGGCAAGAGATAATTTTCAATTACAAAAAAAAAAAAAAACCTATCAATGGCGAGTAATTTTGGAACTTATGCAGTAGCATTTGATTGATAGATAAATCAAGAAAGACCACATTAGGCATATATAGGAAGATTTGTTTCATCAAAACACAATGCACACATTCGTTTTCGCAAAGACTAAAATCATCAAGTTATAGTTAGAACTGTTTCATCAAGCAATCTATTCGCCTCGCCTGATGAAAATTAGAAATGACTTGTGTTGGTAAAAGTTTTACAAACAATGAAGAGGAGGAGTATGCAGTTGATAGATAAGTAGCTTATGTTGAGGAGCTCAATAAAATCTCTTACTGTATTTACAGAGTATCGAAGCTATTGCAGTATATTGATGGGAAAAATGTATGAAACTAAAAGAAAACTGAACTAGGTAAAGGCATAAAGATACTTATTACTTATTAGCAAAATACTTTTTATATTTTTTCTTTGTTTAGACAAGTATTAAGTATTTTATTATATGTACCTACTACTAAGTGAGTATTACAAATATCATGTTTTAATACCTAAAAATACACATAAACCACCTACTATGTAACTAAGTATATTTTTAAAGGCCCCACAAGGCAACAAACATCACATCTTTTGCTTTGCTTTGCTTGGCGTTGCTTATTTAATATTAAAAATAATTTTACTATAAGGAAATAATAAATTTAAATTTTTATCTTGTTTCTTCTGCTAGGGTAAGTCAGTCTGATTGAGTGAGTGTGTAAAAAAATGAGATAAATTTTGTGTGTGCTTTTGATAATAAAATTAATGAAAACTTCATATAAATTTATGTCGGATGAATTTCAATTTCAATTTCAATTCTAAATTGAATTTCAATTCTTACCATTTGAATGGATATGGAAATAGAAAATTCAATTAAATTAAATATTGTAGGTATATTGTTGTAGTGCTAATTATGTATATTTTACTTACTTACACGTACACACATACATACATACATACAAATATATCTTAAAGCTGCCGCCTTTCATGAATCAACATTGCGTATACGCAATTATGTACAGGTAGACTTGACTTTAGGTAAACAACAATGCATACATAAGTAGGTACTACCGGTAGACATCCATATTACGTATACGCAATGTTTGTGTTTGTATTTGCATAATTTTTTCTCTCCACAATTTTCTTGATTAGTTTCACATATTTTGGTTTATTTATTTTTATTTTGCAGCAAATTAATATTAAATTGAATTTTATTGAAAATAACAATGACATTAGAAATACAATACAATAAAATATTATATTAAAGTAATTTATTCAAATGACCTAGGTAAAATTTGCTATTAAACTAAATCTGATTGACAAACATGAAATTGAAATTATATGACAGCAAGTCAAGTGCAGGCATGGAATGCTCTCTCTCAATTTTGGGTAAAAAGAATATCATTTTATCATTACATTTCAACCACACATTCTTGAATTCCACTGTTCACACACAATTCGTCAACAGGCCTTGTGTGCCAAAGGTGGTTTCGCTTCCCTTGAAAATATTATAGCAGTACCTAGTAACAAAAATAGTGAATTTCATATTGTTGCAGACTTCCAATAAACGAAAATATGATGCTTTGTTGGATGAAGTCAACTCGATGTATATTAGCTTATTATAGGTACGCTAATTGAGCCACGGTAATGCACTTTAAAGATTTGTTGATTATTTGGTAGAAATCAGGGTGTTATACCCACAATTGATGGATGTTATGTGGCTTTCAAAATCAATGTTTTTTACAGACTGGTGCCAGAAATTCAACGAATTGAACATTAAGCTTCAAGGCCCTAATAAAACTATTATCATCATGATAGATCTCATTCGTAGGTACTTTTCAGAATAAATTGCAAGTTTTTAGTGACGATTTCCAAACTTGAAAAAAATTCCCAAAAGATTTAGATTTACACGAAAAACTAGAGGACAAAGAAGTCTCTAGAAAGTTGAATTCAACGATTCTGTCAGTGTAAAGAATTATCGAAAGCACTCAAATGTATTGTGTATCCTGAATGTGACTACAGTGGATAAATTAAACTTGTCTGAATTTGATTGGTTGGAGATTAATTGACTTCCAGTTAAAGGAAAGAGTTGGAAATATGAGTAAAATGCCAATAACAAAATTATGGAAACGTAGAATTCAATTCCAGACTTATTGCGACTTGCTACCTGAAGAAGGTGGATTTTGCTATCTTAACAATAGTTTCATCTACCTATGCTTGTTAGTCATTATTTTCAGAAATGAATAACATTAAAAACTTGCATCGAAACCGTTTGTCAAGAGGCTCCGAAGTTCAGCTTGCATTCTGCTAAAAGTAACACAGATATTTAGCATCTAAACTGCAACAGCAGAAATCACACTTAATTTTGATATTTTGTTTTCAACAAAATCATCATCTTGTTATATTTTTTATTTATTATTTAATCACTGAGTCAAGATTCTTCGACGGCACGTCATGACCACTTTATTATAATTTTGTATATAACATGAACCGTTCAACAATAAAGGTTCTCCATTCCTGGTCTAGTGTATTGTTTTATTGAAACATGAAAGTCTTGTACTATCTGCATATTAATCTGGATAAACTAAGTCTTAAGCGCCATAGACGCAACATCGTGTCTATGATCAAGCATTTGTCTATGTGTGAGTTAAAGTGATTGAATGTGCGTCGTGTGTGCATTTTTAATTGTTCAAAGTGCCGACGGCAATTCACAAATATTCAACACTAGCCGTCGGCACATTGAAAATTTGACATTCCAACTAGCGCTCACGTTTGCTTACTTCAAGTATATCGAAAATGTGAGCATATGCCTATATTCATACATACTTACTCGTACTTTGTGGAAGCGTAAATGAGATAGCTTGCACAAGAGAGCAAAGTGAGAGACTCAAAAAGAGAACTGAGCACGAAAATATCAAAACAACGCATTCAAATTTCACTAACACTATGATGACACTTTATTATGCTTGATCATGCACGCAGCACCGTTTCTATGGCGCTTTATGTCAAAACAACTAAGGTTCGTTCAAAAATAAATGATGCACAAAGTTTTTTCTCCATCTTAAGCATTTTGTGCTTGCCCAGTGACAAGTTTACAACTTTGCCCAAAAGTGCAAGGGCACTATGACAAAAATTTTTTCTTAACTAAAAACACACATCCTTGGAACCATTACTCTCCTTATGGTGCAGTCTTCCGTTAGAACTACTGTCATCATCAGAATGCTGAGATGATGAATGTAGAAACATTATAGTAGCTTTGTCTAGCACCTAGCCTTATCTCTAACACACCAAGTTCTCCATCTCATGAGCGCACATTTATGAAAAATTACATAATTGAAAATTTCTTGGTTTGCGTTAATTGCTCGCGAACGTGGGCTTGCATTCATTTTGCTCTTTGTTCGTACGCGAGCGATGAACTAATGAAAAAAATGCTCTCAGATCAGTACTGTAACAATTCATTTATGTGCGTTAACGCGCTCTCATGCGCTCTGCTCATGTATGTTTCAGAGTGTGTCATCTCGCAAAAATTTAAAATAAGAAGAAGAGCTTCATTTTGTCTATTCTATCCGTTGGTTGATGCTTCTCACTACACATGCATACATGTAGGTATATATGCTAGTCTTTTCGAATGAATGAACGCTTCATTAAAGAGCTCTTCATTTATGAACAAGATCGAAATCGCACACGCTCGCGTACGAGCTAACAAAGAAAAAATTATTCTCTCGCACTCGTGTGTGAAAAGAGAATGATATTTTGAAGTTTTTCATACGTGAATATGAGCAAAAAAAGCGATTGAGAATGAGTATTTCGTTACTCTGCTTCTAACCCCTTAACTTTTGTTATCCTTATGTTTATAAACCCATAAATTAACCAATCACTACAGTAAAAGTCATTCTTCTAGCACATGAATGAAAATCACTTTCATAAACAAAGTGAAATACAATATTTTTGTTATCTCTTATCTTTTTTTTGTTCTTTCCTTATTCTGTTTTCTTTTCGTTTGTGTATTTAACTATTTTTATTCCATTTTATTTTTTTAAATTTTTTTTATTATGTTTTTATCGAATTGAAATTGTTTCGGTTTCTGTTTTTGACGCTTTTCATTTATGATGGTTGGATGGTGTTGGTGTTGGTGTTGGTGCTGGTTTTGCTGATGGTTAGAAAGAATATAAAGCGTTGAGCGCTGGGAAAAACAACTGAAACAACCTGAAAACCCTTAAAAGGACAAAAAAATAGACTGCATGAGCGCTAATGACAATCTGAGGGTAAAGTGAAGATGATGATGATGATGCCGATGATGGTGAATGTGAAGGCATGTGAACCGAAAGCACGGAATGCGGAAAGGGCATGGAAATGTTGTTTGTTAAAGACCATTTAAGATATTTTGGTTTGACACGCAAATGTGAAGTGTTTTTTTTTTTGTTGGTTGTTATCTGACGACAACGACAAAAGTTGATTTACTTAACTAAAAAAAAAAAACAAAAAAATAAATAAAAAGAAAACAAGAAAGAAATACTACAACAATAAAAAACAAAAGTATATGTATTTCAAGCTTCAATAATAAAATAAAAACAATCCTAATGAAGATTTACTACCATTAAGTAAAAACACATTATAGTAGGTACATTGTGTTCAATGTTTATGAAGTCTTGTCTTTGTTTATGTTTATGTTATTTTAATGAATTTACATAGCTTTGTCCCCCTTATTTTAAATAGGTACTATGTAATAAGGACATCCCTCTTTCCTTCCTTGCTTCTTTTCCTTCCATCGTTCTTTGTCAAGTTACAAAAGCTTTTATTAAAGCTTCAACAAAACCCCAAAACACAAATTTGACATAATTGACACATCTGTTCTGTTGTTGTTTCTCTTGTGTCTCTTTATCCTTGGATATTGGAAACACTAAGAGAGAGAATATTCCAATTAATTGTAATTGCATATATACACGTATGTATGTATGTATGTATGTATTTGTATATTACCGTAAGACAGTAGGTACCCATAAACATGGAGGAGAATCCATAATAAACCAAGCCAAACCAATTGAAAGTGTAACCACTTAAATGAGGAGAGAAGTAGAGAGCGGAGCGGAGCGGAGAGTAAACTTTACTTTGACTAACTGACTGACAAATGATCCTTTTCATTCATTTGTCTTCATTCATTATTGGTATTGTCAACAATATGCCAATTGGGAATCTCTAGACCATTAAATTTGTAAGATACTAGGTACTAGTTAGTCAGTTCTCAGAATGCCAGTGTCAATTCAATGTTTCAATAACAAGTTACTTACTTAGGTATTACTTAGTAATTGTACTTAATTGATATCACTCACACAATGTACGACAATACCATATGTACACACACAATGGTGTATGGTAGTATATAAGTATGAAGTATCATGACATATTTTGATTACCATACATCTCTTCACATATAAATGTACTTCAATTTATATAAGATGTAGTATTATAGAATGACATTGGTTCAAATGGTTCAATGAATGATATTTTGCTCATAATTGTACGAGTAT
Source organism: Amiota communis (assembly GCA_037043315.1). Lineage (NCBI taxonomy): Eukaryota > Metazoa > Arthropoda > Insecta > Diptera > Drosophilidae > Amiota > Amiota communis. The sequence continues at coordinate 233,004 of JBAMAV010000686.1, forward strand.
AATTGATATCATAATTTATCGTATTTAAAGTTATGGTAAGTTCTATTAAGTATCATGTCTAGTCACCATAATACATGTTGCATATATAGTACCTATAAGTATGTAAGATATTTTGAATGACATTTGTTCAATGGTAATGAGGAACATATATGATAATATAAGCACGGTTGTCACAATTTTGGATTTGGGACTTTGGCTCTTTTTTTATTGTATTTGGTTCTTTTTTGTTTTTGGCTGCTGACTTCATTCACCAGTATCATGGCCAAAACTTAATGATTGATCCCATAGAACGTGTACTTGGTGAGCAGCCGAGCAATGTCAAGCCGCTGTAACATCATTAAAAATGCAGCAGTGACAACTTTTTGATAAAAATTTGCGAATAAAATGGCTTCACGATCTAGCCCACGACAATCACGGAAAAAGTGTCATAGTCACTGCACCCACTGGTGTAGCAGCTAGACTTATTGGCAGTAGCACTTTACGACTTTCGAATTGCCAATAGAAAAAGGGTAGAACAGAAGCTGTGCGATCGATGGTTTGGGGAGAAACTTCAAAGAGAACATCAAAAGTGGTGATTATTATGAATCACTTGCGACTACCACAATATAAAGAAAATAACTCTTTTTTCGGTGGAGTCAATGTTTTTCTTTTTGGAGATCTGATGCAATTACCTCCGGTGTCGAAAGTTGCTTGTCAGCCATGGATATTGTCTGCTGAAATGAATTTGTGGCACTTATTTCAAAATATGAGGCAAGCTGTTAATACCACTTTAGTAATAGATGAATTGAATACTTTTCGCATTGGAGAACTGACAATGCCGTAGTTGTTCGTAATATACAAACAGCCAAAGAGTACTATTGACAGGAGCATTTGGTGACGGTGAAGAGTCGTTAGAATTTTTCCTAAGAGAAGCCATTCGATGTGTACGAGAACAAGGTAGCGATATTGGAAAGCAAATCTTTGCAATACAAAATATCATTTTAAAACATTGAGAAGTTTCGGCATGTGCATGTAAGTGTGCTTACGAGTGTGCTCACGAGTGTTTAATGTGAAACACATTGACTTCGATGTATACTCAGCTAAATGAATTAATGAATGTTTGATATAAGTAGGTATATATTAGAATTTTTGCTTTGTAAACTACTATTGTCTTTTCTGGCAACTTAAGTGACAAAATTGGATTTCGTATGATATGTAAGAATTCAAATGAGAAGTCTTGCCTCCTCATAAAGGATGATAATATTTAATATTCTATAATGTGGCGCATGCTTCGTTATCAGGTGAAGTGAAGTTTCATTACATTCGTTACATTTCAGAATCTGATCAGAACTGAAAACTGAGGCTAAAACCCATTCGCTGATGGTTGACAGTGAGCAATCAAAATGCCGGTGAATCTCTCTTTTTGGCTTACTTGCTTGCTATTAAATCCTTAGCTCTTACGGCATAAACTACGAGATCTTCCACAAAAATATGCTAAATAAAAAGATTTGATTGATGATAAACTGCTGATGATAATGAGTTCATAGTGAAATTAAATTAAAATCTTTCTGATATACCATGTTTAAAAGTGAAATAAGTACCTATATCACTCGTACATACTATTACTTTATTGTAATCAATACTATTTGCATGTTACAAAAATCAACAAAAATATTCAAACACAACTAGTACGAGTATGTGTGAGTTTTTTCAATAAAAATGTATAAGACTCATAGAGAACTATAGAAATCGTTACCTACAATAAATCATACAAGATACAATACACACATACATAAACAAATAAATGAATAATAATGAAATATTAAAATAGACCAGCGTCCAGCAATGGGAAGCAATAAAACTGAAAAATCAATCAATGGTGTTGTAGTTTTCTTTAATAAATCAAATAAATTCTTTAAAATATTTTTAATACAATCAAATTCCCTTAGATCAGTCATCATCATCACCTTATTTTAAATAAAGAATGAAAGATATTTCCTCCACAATACTTACCTACTACAAAGAATATCAGAATATGAATATTCTAGTACAATAATATACACGTACAATACCTTCATATATATGTAGGTATGTTTGAGTGGATAAGTAATTTAGTTATAAGTTAGGATACAGTCATACGAGTAACACTTTAACAACACGCATTAAAATCATGTGTTTTGAGTGAATAAAGTTGGGAAGAGGAAAATGAATAGGAATAGTACCTACGAGTATACATGTGGTAAGCGAAGAAAAGGAAAGAACAAAAACGATTGTTTGATAAATATGAATAATTTCAGATATATCAGAAAATTCTTTCCTTAATACGTAGAAAAAGCATTAGAATGGAAAGGGCGGCATAATTCGGTTTTGCTGATCTCAAAATTGTTTGCGAACATTTTTGGAGCATTTGACACAGGTTTGATCCACCTGCTCTTTATCATATTACCTTAGACAACAACAATGAATGGATTTTTACCCAAATTTGATGGAGATACAGTTAAAATACGTAGGGCACTAGAAAAGTTCTGCAGTCTGGCAACACTATTGTGATATTTCACAATTTAACCACGTTTCCATAGTGAAGTTTGGCAATTTTTTTTAGCATATTCGTACCTACTTAGAAAGTTTTGTCATATCGACACAATTTGTTTACATTACTGTTAACTTGAAAATTGCATCTGGAGAAAAAAATGGATTTAAATCGTGAACGGAAAGACTACATTCAGCTTTTGGTGATGAAGCACCATACGATATAAGAGTACCGTATATCGATGGTTTGTGGATTTCAATCGTGGACGCTCTACGCTGTAGGACAAATTTCGTGATGGTTGACCAAAAACAACTGTTGCGCCCAAAATGCTGTCAATGCTGTGTGTAATCAAATAATGGAAGATTGGCATGTGACATACTGTGCAATTAAGGCAACTGTGCGCATTCATTCCACCTCAATGAACACTGTGAGAAAACTAGTTTCGTGTTGGATCACGTATAATTTGACAATTGCTCAAAAAAAAGTCTCGCGTCGATTGAAGCTAAGAAATGCTTAAAAAATACGATTGTGGTGCTTCAAATGACATATTTAAGATTTGTAACAGGTGACGAATCATGGATCTATGATGACGATGAGCAGGAAAGTAAACAGCAATCGACCGTATGGGTGTTCCAAGAGGATGGCAATTCAACGATACCCGAAGAAGTGGTTGTTTTTTCCTCAATGAAAAATTGGTTTAAGCTTATGCAAAAGTGTATTGTGTTCTTCATGGGGAATACTTTGAAAAACAATAAAGCTATTTTTGAATCCAAACAATGTATACCTATTTACTTCCCATTGCAAAACTTTTCTAGTGCCATACATATCTAGCTACATATGTATGTACCTGTATATCAGCTGAGTGATACCTAAAAGGCGATGTTATTTACTACTAAGTACAGTACTTGTGATTGCTCTAAGTACTATGAACATCATCATCATCATTAGGTAACTCAAAGTGCATGACGCAATGTGAGGTTTTTTGTTTAAATTTTATTTCCAATAATAAGAATAACAATAAATATTAATAATTAAATATTATTATTATTTTTTTCACTTCATTTCAATTTATGGTTGATAAAAAAATCCATTCATTTTCATTTATACTCGTAATATTGTACGAGTATTATAGGGAAATGTTGGTTTATTATTTCTTCCATGAATCAATCATACTAATTTCTTCTTGTTGAGTCATTGCCACACACTTTACACACTTCATACTTCTCTACATCCTTCACTTCATCATTAAGACCTAAAGTGAATACACATACCTACATATATGTAGGTATATATTTTCGTTTCCTTTTCCTTTTCCATATCATTTCATTTCATTTTGTTCATTATTAACATTTATTTATTTGTTGTAACGCCGCCCTCATTGTTAACTTAACTCTCTGCTGAATGACTTTTTCCTTCTTCCTTCCTTCCTTTCTAGTATAATACAAGTAAAGTTACCTACTGTGTATGTATGTAGGTATGTATGTATGTGTGTATATGTAATTCAATCTTTTCTTTTACTATAATGAAGGCACAAATTTTGAATTCTTAAAATATTTATTTAGTAAATCACACACACCTGTGTGTAGCTCAGCTCAGCTCAGCTCAGCTGTGTGTTATGTATTAGTAGAGTAGAGTGTCCCTAGACCCAACTCTCAACTGGCAACTGCCAACTCAACTCAAATTCTATGCCATTGAGAAATGATTCTTTTGACTTTTTGACTATTTTCACCTGCTACCAGTGTGACCCCTACCCACTACTCAGTCATTTATTCATTCATTCATTCAATCATTTGACTAAATTAGTGAAATCATCAAAATGAAGACTGACTTTTTTCTCCTCCCCTGCCCCCATCTCCCTTCTCCCATCTCTCTGAATCCCCATACAGTCATTTTCATTCTCCTTCTAATTTAACTCACTTCTTGAAATAAATTTCTCTTTTCACTTTGTTTTATTATTATTTTTTTTTTATTTTTTGTATTCATTTGTTGAATGGAATTTTTGATTTGATATTATAAAGGTTGCATTCGGTTCGCCTGACTCATTTTCATTTTCATTTAAGGTTTAAGGTTTAAGGTTTTTCCCAACTGTTGATGTTGAAGTTGCCAAATGCGAAAAAATGCTATAAATAATGATCCCCCAAAAATAAGAAAAACAACAATGAAACAACAAAAAAAAAAAAAAACTCCCCCGCCCAACTCGACTCAACTCGATACGACTCAAGGAAAGGCAAGGCAAGGCAAGGCAAGGCAAGAAACAAAAATTATTAGTTAATGCGTGTTAATGACATTCATAAAAGAAAAGAAACAAAATGAAATGAATAAAAGAAAAGAATGGCAAGGAAAGGAAAGGAAATAAAACAAACGAAGAAACACAAATAAGTAGTTAAGTATGATGATAATGATGATGAAGAAAATTTATGGAATGCAGTAAAAGTAGTTCCAGGGTTTTGATTATGATTTCATCCGTAAGAAATAAAAAAAAAGGTAGAATTTGAAAGTAAAAAATAAAAGAATTTTAAACTTGTTGTACTTTCTTCAAAATTTAATTTCTTTTCTTAATTTTTTTGTCTTTCAGTAAACAACAAAGTCACTTGAAAAACTGAAAACTTAAATGGTTAACTTACTGGATTTCCACTTCCAACTTTTTAAAACTCATATTATACAGTGTCTTTAGAGATTTAATTTTAATTTAAAAAAAAAAATGGTATAAAATTTATTTAATAGATACTTCGGTTGAATTTATATGAATTAATGCGACAGTTAATTATTGGGAGTACAAATAAATGTTAACATTACCCGTACCCTGATGCTCTCCCAAATCGACTATGGTCTTTCCAATTATAGAATTGGGTAGTGTGGAAATTACATTCTTCTTATCACACAGCTGTTCGCCGTTCAACCAAATTTTTCCCCACTTCCCTTAATGCCTGTATCCTGGCGGAAGCCGCTTTACCTAACATAGGGGAAAGGATTGAGCAATCAATAATAATACAACTTAACCCCAAGCTCTATATAACAACATCCAACTGTCTGCTAGTGAGGACTTCACTAAGTATATGCATTTTTCTTGTTATTGGAGAGCTTTTTAGACCTTTGGCCTTGTCGTATTATTGTCGTATATATTAGTGAAAATGTTTAAGGATAAGGTTTAAAGTCGACTAGATTTCATCCGTGCCATTAAGCTTGGATCTTCATTCTATTGAATTATATAGACAAACTGTATGAATCAATCCCAAACAGAATTAACCATTTACTATGTGTTTTTGGATTAAGGATATATAAGTTTTTATTAATGTGTGCCACACAAAAGTTAACACCCGGGCAACACCTTTGCTGTTGCTGTTCAAATAACGCTTAGTGTATGTAAAGAAGTATTTCTAAAAGTTTAAGTTTTTCCTCTATACGAGTAGTACCAATAGAAAATTACAAAAATATTTGAAACAAAATATTTACACATTATTAGCTAATCAAAAGTATGCAATACAAAATGTAAAAAATGTATAGATTTTTGATAAGTTGCTCAAAAGTATGCAATGCAAAATATTGTAGCAGGGACAAGTTGAAGGATAGCAGAGTTGGAGAAATTTACCTATGAATAGGTACAATATGTATTTAAAAATTTATTTCTACAAAATATGTTAGGTAAAAGAATTTGAATACCCTGCAGTATGAATCACTGGTCCAAAACTGTTTCGTGGCTTTATCCCTTTGGAATCAGCAGTAGTTCCATTTCTATCACTTTTGCACGCAAAAAACTGGCGAATTTAACATGGCGATAGCATTGGTAGTGGTCATTATCACCGCCTGCATTATTTTCTCATTCATAATGGGACAACAATTTAATGAGAGTAAAAAATACTTTCCTCTCAATTTTTGTCACATGCTGGTTCGCTTTTGCATTACCATTGACTGGCGAATGCAATACCCACCAGTAATGCGAAAAGGGGCTAATGACTTAGTATAAGAACGCGCACATGCTGGTTCGCTTCTACATTACCTTTGACTGGCGAATGCAATACCCAGCAGGTAATAAGAAAAAAAGGTAGTGAATTACTATCGAAACGGGGACTTTTGCCACCTAGCATACTGCAGGGTACTTACAGATTTTTAGCTGATAAAAAGTATGCAACACAAAATATTGGAGATATAAGAGTATGTACATAATGCAGAGCGTTCCTCACTAACTTTGCGCACACCATGACACTGAGTCATTTCCGTTTTTTCAAAAGTATCATGCCGCGACACTAGAGTTTTTGTAACGTAGCTGTCATTGACTCAAATTTTTGCTGCGGTACGAGTCATGCATTACGGTATGAGTCTACTGATTTCGTCTATGATACTGCTTGATACTGTCAGAAAAGTATATGCACTATCGTCTACTGTCTTCTGCAATGGGTCGACACTGACAATGTTTTTCTTTTCTAAGAATTTTGTCTACCAAGATGGAAAAACTCAAAGGAATTTTTCTTTCGAAAACCCTAATTAGTAACAGACTAATCATTAACGATGCTACCTAAACTCTGTTCATTATTTATGAAGGTCATAAATGTTAATGCTAACTGGACTCTTATCATTTTAATATGTACCACATATACATACGTTACGTGATACGTTATGCTTTGTATGATAATCTTTCAATATATTTATTCGCGTGTATTCTTTCTCAAGATATTTTCAAGTCAATTAATAATTATGGTATAATAATTTAAGGATTGTTAGTCAGTTGATCAAAAGTATGCAACGCAAAATCGTAGAGACATGTTGAAGGATAGAGATACTCAATGCGGACACCTGCAAGTTCTATAGAATAGAACAATAGTTATAGAATAACGCCCTGAGAACAGTGACTGGTTGCTTCCAGATGTCCAGTATTGATCATCTCCAACAGGAAGCAAAAGCATTATCGATTCACCAACATATTGAATTGCTTTCTAAGCAGTTTTTGTTGGCTAAACATATGAAGGCGCTTCCCAACTTTAGCATTATTTCGGGTGTTATTCCCCCCTGTAGGCATATTAGGATAATAATATAATATATCCGTAGAGATATTATAGGTACATATACCACTATCAAGGTTGGGTCGTGCTGAATTACATCGGATGGCAGATGAAAATGATTTACACTCACACCAGAACAATGTTGTTCTAAGAGGCCGGCATCCACCTGTTGATGATATTGTAATGAAACTTTCTCGTTGCACTCGGACCACCTTAGCGCAATTTAAGTTGGGTTGGTCTCTTGTCCACCAGTGCTATAGTGAACATATAGATCTTTCAGATAATGATTGCTGTCCGCAATGTGTTGATTCTCCTTACAACACACACTGTCTTAAAAAATTGACTCCAATTGATTTATGGATTCAACCGATAGAGGTGGTTCCTTTCTAAGACTTGATACTTAGGTTAAGAACTTTACCCAATATATTTTTATTTTACATTAATTTTAAAGTAACGTGATTATTTATTTAATTCTGTATTTTTTTTTTTTTTTTTTTTTTTGATATCGACTTTTCTAATCCTTTATGCATGCGTACATCTATTTGCAACGAATAAATTGAGCAAATAAATGAACAACAGAAACTAAGAGCTATGGAGAGACGTTTACAAGAATCTGAAGCACATCGCAAATAACGTTTAAGGGAAAATGCAATAAGATCAGGGGTGGATATGAACACAATAAAAGACCATAAAAGATATACTATCATGCCTTGACATAAAGACCAGAGATCAAGCAGGCAGGAAGTGGGCAAATGAGTCTGGCTGTACTGTTGCAAGAACACTATCAACCAAAGAGAACCTACAAGCTCCTACACTTTAGCAAGAATAGGGTTCGGACGTTGACTGGAGTTATGACGGGGCACTGCACCATCGGGCGGATGGTGCCCATAGAATGCAAGTTCCACACAATGAGTTCTGTCGTAGCTGTGAAGACGAGGAGGAACCAAAGAGCATCCAACACCTCCTCTGTGATTGCCCTGCTTTACTCAGTAGACGAACCCGGTTTCTCGGGAATCCATTCTTCGAAGACATGGGTAGTTTGGCAAAATTTGAAAGAAATTTGGTGACCTCTGGGACCGACCCCCCCTTAATTGCTTTCAATTTTTTTTGTTTTTTATTAGGTATCACAATGGGCCTTTAAGCCTTCTGGGTGTACTCGCAAGCAACCTAACCTAACCATAATGGAGGAAAAAAATTGAGGTGGCGAAACAACAATCACTTCAATTCTGCACAAGAAAGAACTTTAAAGCAAGCAGTGGCTTGGCTTGATCATTTCAAAAAACCGACACAATATCTCATTTAAGAAAATGGGCGATGAAAGTTTTGTTGTTAATGAAGACGGCGTCTACTTGGATTAGAAAGAAAAGTTAAGTGTTCTGATAAAAGATAACGATGCGAAAGAGAACTTTAATGTAGAGTTTTATAAATGTTTATCAGATCGAATGTATTTAGAGTATTTAGAAATGATAAATGTCATTGTTGATGACACCGAAAAACTTGAACCACAAGGAATTGGAAAGTCCTCAAAACCATGGTACTTCAAAAACATTCGTAGCTTTTGAATGCATTACCGACACAATAAGAAGGTGATGCATCTATTGATGATGTTGAATGACATCATGAAAGCTAAAAGTCAAAAGATATTGCTTTTTATGGACAATTGTATGAATCCCCTAATCTCAGCCACCTGACAACACATCCAAGCTGCAACTAGGGTATTATAAAAATTTTTTTGAATCTTGTTATTAATTTGGTTTATAGTATTGAATACAAAAAAGACTTCAAATGTAGGTACTCTGTTTGCAGCAATACAACTTCTTATAAAGTTAGAGAATATGTTGTTCATCAACTGAAATGTAAACTTTCCTAATTCATAAAAAATGCTGCTCGCTTGCAACTTCCAGTTATCGGGATTCGGCTGTAATAAAAAAGAAACAAGATTCCAAATTGATTAGGTGTGGAATTGTGGTTATTCTAAACCATCATTCTGTCATTCAATCTTTATTATTGACAAAAAAAAAATAGCCTGAACACAAACAATATTCTTCCTGAGTAGTTTTATCTTTCAACATTATTCAATTGTTAAACACTCTCATATTCAAATCAATAGATGTGATTTAATGATGGTATTGAGTTTTTGAAGTGTTGATAAAAGCTCTCTATACACCAAGAAATCTAAGAGTACTTCAAGATATGAATAGTTAATGGCTACATTTGCAGTACAAGTTCAAATTCTTATTTCTCAAATTATTCAAAGTTCTTTAAAAGTTTACAAAAAATATCTTTTAATTTATGAAATCATATGATAGGTTTTTGTTCTTTTAATTTTCATGATAATCAACTAGTTTATTTCGGTACTATAAAATTGTATGACACTGAAAATGCCTCACCTATTTCCAAAGTACTCAACCCAGACCAGCCCAGCCCAGTCCAAAAAATAACAGAAACAAACAATCTCTTTCACACACTCACTCATTCACTCACTCACTCACTCACTCAGTCACTCATTCACTCACTAGAATTAAAAATAACAAATTTTTGAAATTGAAATTTTTCAAAGTATTGTTTTGTTTTCATTTTACTAGAAAAATATTTGTTTCTGTTGATAATAAAATGCAATAAATTTGTGTCAATTAACCTTATCAGTTTCACTTAATATCAGCTTAGCCTGCCTATATGACAAATTGACAGTCAGACAGACATTTGAATGTCAAATGAAAACCAAATAAAATCGCTTTAAATAAGAGACATAGCTTCAGCATGCAGATGATGATGATGATGTTGATGATAATATACTGTCCGCTGTTGCCGATGCCGATGCCGTCACCGCATATTATTTACTATGATTTGTTAGCGAAATGAATTGAGTTGGAAAAATTTTGGTATTTTTATTTGGCAAGAACAACATGTTGGGAAAAACCAAAACAACAACAGAATCAGTAATCAGTAAGAAAAGTAATCTCCATAAAATTGGGTCAGTTAGAAACTTAAAAGTGTGTGAATTACCGAAATATCCACGAACACAGCAAAAATTATTTTATACAACCACATATAACGGGTGAATCATTAAGAGGTTTTTTTTTTCAATTGAGTTTCTTTTACAGATCACGCGTGACTTTTGTCATGCTGTCATTTTATTTTTATTTAGTAATGTTTGACAAATCATCATGGAAAGACTCACTCAAATTATTCAGCTGTTTTACGAAAATAAGCGTTCTGTCAAAAATGTTTTTCGTGCACTTCGAGCAACTTATGGGGCGCATCATCGGCCTTCCGAGAGACCACTATTGCCAAAACCATCCGTAAATTTGAGTCGCAGTGTATGTTTTTGGATAATACGCAACCGAACAGACCACATCCAGCCCGTAGTGAGAAGAATATTGCGACTGTAACCGAGAGTGTGGCTGAAAACCGTGAGCAATCCATTCGACGCCAATCTCAACATTTGGGCTTATCGTATGCTGTTGCATACGGCGAATTTTACATCGGGATTTTGGTTTGAAGGCTTACAAAATCAAACTCGTTCATGAATTTACGCTTAAATTTCATTCAATGGGCTCTGGAACAGTTGAACGTAGATCCGCTGTTTTCGCGTCGAATTTTGTTCAGTGATGAGGCACATTCCTAGCTTAATGGCTATGTCAATAAACATAATTTACGCATTTGGCCGGAGGAGCAACTTGAAAAGACTCTCGAACTACCGTTATATCCACAGATATGCACTGTTTGGTGTGGTTTATGGGCTGGTGGAACCAACGATCCGTATTTCTTCAAAAATGAGGCCGGACAGTACATTACCGTCAATGGCGCCCGCTACCCAAAGTGTTGGCGATATTTGATTCCAACAGGATGCGGCCACGGCACACACAGCGCGCGACACAATGGGTTTATTGAGAAATCATTTTGGCGAACAGTTAATATCGCGTTTCGGACCTGTCAATTGGCCGCATAGATCGTGTGATATCTCACATGTTATGTGAAGTCAAATGTCTTCGCCGATAAGCCAGCTATTATCCAGAACTAGGAAGTCAACATCACTACCGGTTGCAATGCTGGAAAGAGTCATCCAAAATTGGACTTCCCGAATAGATCACCTATTGCATAGTCGCGGCCAACATTTGAATGAAATAATTTTCAAAAAGTAAATGTCAGAGAATGTTCTTTCAGGACTTAATAAATATTCGGCCATCCAATTTCTCTTTGTGTGTTTTATTTTACAATTTAAAAAAAAAAACTTCTAAATGAAACACCCTTTACTAGTACGAGTAGCATGAGGGTGGAGTTTCCGAATAGTTTATCTTATTCAGTCTCATTATCATAGTATGTTGCATGATTTCAGTACCTACTTCATTAGAAGAAGATCATTTTTTCAAAGCTTAGTCCACAATATTCAATGAAATGTTCTTCTTCACTTAAATAGAAAATGGGCAAACAAAAATGATTTCAAAACTAAGTGTCCAATTGTTTAAGGTAACTAACTAACTTACTAAATAACTGTTTAATTAGTTGTTTTGACATTGTACTGTACTGTATCAACTGCAACAAAAAAACATCATCATCATCATCATCTTCAACATTAACATCAACACCAACATCAACACTTAGTAACATCAATGACAATGACAGCAGTGGAACAAAATGTGGCTCATGTGCTACTACTACTGTGTGTAATTATAAAGTTTGTACTACTTGGAGAATAAAAACTATTTATTGCAATGACAATTAGAAATTTATCTAGATTGTTATTCCAATTAGAGACACACACACAAACTACACACACACACATACACACACGCATACAATAAATGAATGGTACATTTGTAGCATTTATATGAGTTTATGAACTGCATATACTCGTATGCATATAAGTAGTATGAAGTATGAATGTTTTGTGTGTGAATACTCACTCATATGTAAATTTTGAATAGTGAGACAATTTACAGTTGATTGTTGCTGTTGATGTTGATGTTGTTCTTATTGTGGTGACTGACTGCTATTGATGTGTTGCTGTTATTATTATTATTATTATTATGACTATTATTATTATTGTTATTGATGTTGTTGCATCAACAATTTTATATAATTAATTTATTGCAATTGGCATTTGACATGGAATTTCAATCAGAAGCAAAACCGAAACCAAAACCAAAACCGAAAATCAATTGAGAAACTCATGTGTGAAAATATATTAGTATGTGTATAGTATCTACACGTATTTATTTATGTATGTCAATCATCATATCATCTCCCCCTTGATAGAGTACAAAGAAATCGTATACGAGATACGGGCAATTTGAAAAGTACCCAATAGCAATGGGAACAATTGGAATGACGTTTATTTTGAAGTTTATTCCAATATTTTGTTTTATCGGAATTTCTTTTAATTTCTGTTATTTAAAGTCTTTTTATTTTAACAAAATTATAAACATGAACAAAAGAAATAATAATTTTTAACTATATAATACACTGCCTCCAGGCGAGGTCTCAAGTAATCTAAATAATTGACTTAAATGCTAGTCATTGTTTTGAATATAATCCATTTTATCTAGATATAAAAATGCATTTTCAAAACATTTGTCACTTTCGTAATAAGATGATATAATCAAGTCATCATCCAGGCAACGACAGATATGTTTCCTGATGAGATTTATCATAAACATATCAATTCTTACAACATCGGCTGACATGTATAATTTTTTATTAAAGCCGCTTTCTGGCCGTCAAGACCTTAGAAACCTAAGTTCAAGCTTCCTTATCCTTTCCATATAGGAACCAGATTGAGCAGCCATAAGACCATAAGTGGATCTAACAAGTGTTTGATACTTTTAGTCTTGTAAGCGTGAAAGGCTCTATTGATTTTAGCAATTTGCATATTGAAGTGTTTAGTGAAGTAGAGGAACTTCTCAAGAAAAATCCCAAGATATTTTACACACTCCGAGAGCGGAACTCCGAGAGTGTTAGACCGAATTGTCTCGAATTTCTCTTAATGTTGTTGCTACATTTGACCACTTGAGGCCCAAAGAGAATGCATTAAGATGCGTTTGTTTTCAAAAGCCAATTTGTAGTGAACTCTTTGACTAGATTTGAGATTGTCTCATCAGACTGGTATATAATATTGTCTATTTTGTTTAAGAGGTCTAGCATATATATGTTAAAAAGCAAAGGTCTCTTACCGTTCTCCGTTCCATGACCTTAAATGCTTTGTCATTTAGTAAGTTGTTGACCGATACTCTACACTTTTTGTTATACAGTGGAGTCGCACGGACGGACGGATGGCGGAAGTTTAGTAATAGGGTCCCGTTAGCACCCTTTGGGTTCCGTACCATTGCACAAGATTTAAAACCACCACAAAATGAGAAATAAATGAAAAAAAAAAAAAAAACTGCAAGCAGTGCATATTGAAGCACATGTTTCTTGTATAGGGACCCCTTTAATTGTTTAACTTTATTTTATTTTTATCATTTTTCGTTATAGCGTCAATTGAGTAACACACTTTGTGAAAATTTTAACTGTCTACCTTTAACGGTTCATGAGATAGAGCTCACTGACGGACGGACGGACGGACAGTGTAGGTTTTAGTAATAAGCACCCTGTTGAGTCCAAGAGCTTTTTCTTGAACTATTATTGTCTCTAAGAATTGAAAAACGGGCAGGTTACAAGGATTTGAGTTAGACTAACTTAAGGATTTACAAACAGCATAAAGCAAGCAAACGTGATAAGACATTATGGGAGCATGAATATAAGAGAACATAATTAAAACTCTGCTACAAAGGCTGCTGCGCTGAACACACCCTTTGTGTACGGAGCCCTTAATAGCAAGAAAACTTATTCACTGAAAATCAATATTTCGAATCCATTGGATGTTTACCGTCAGTACTATTCGATCGGACTGATTCGATGTTTTAACAAATCATTTTTCTATTCGATGCTGTGACCGTAAAAATAAATAAATAAAATTTATTTCTTATGTTCACTCTCTTTGAAGGTGTACTAATTTCTGATGAATTAACAATTTACTTAGGTAAACCGGTAAGAAGTCTCAATGAAAATCGTTTGGAAATCTGGAGTGAACTCAAAGTTCGGTTTCCTGAGTTTTATTAAATTACTTGACTACATACTTTTGTCGCTACTGCGGTTACATCACAACGTTTATTTTCGTAGGCTACTCAAATAGTCAATCAATCAGCAAAGGAATAGAATGCAAGAGGAAGGAACTGTTTTCATCTTTGAAAGACCTTTAATTTTATAATAATGCATCAAATCTCATTGTCATCTACAATCAATTTATTGTAAGTCAGTCATCAGCTATCATCATGAATATGAAAGTAGCGATGGAATCAATTTTTAGTTAAGGTGGGGCGGTTGTTGGGTTTGGGTGTTGCTATTCAAGTGATGCGTAGTATCACATACACTAGAAGTATTTTTAGAAGTTTAAGTTTTTCATCTACTAACAGAGAAATACAAAAATATTTGAAACAAAATATCTACAAATTTTTTACTAATAAAAAGTATGCATTACAAAATGAAAAATTGGGACTACAAAGTTATAGATATTTGATTAGTTGATTAAAAGTATGCAACGCAAAAAAGTAGAGACAAGTTCAAGGATATCAAGTTGGAGAAGTTTCCCTATGAATATTATAAAATTGTATTTGAAGTCACTCATTATTTCTTTCTTTCTCAGGATATTATACAAAATAGAAGCTTGGCATTTGCACAAAGTCGCAATATGCTTTTAAGTCGCTTTCAAATTCTTTTTCAGGATATTTATTTTTCTTTTAAATATAAAAAGCCATCACCACTCCTATCCATAGCTTTCACGAAGTTTTCCATAAACCCAGCTTCAGTTTCATTATTCTGTTCCAGCCTTTAATCTTCAATTTTTGGGGATAGTGGCTGTAACGAACGAAAAACGAGCCCTGATCAAATCAAAATAAATATGGTATTCGAATGACGTTAGGTAGGTAATTCAATTTGTTACAAAGTTTTGTTGACCAGTGTTATTTTTCATGATATTTTCTATGACAGAAAGAAACAACACTCCAAAATTGACCAGGTGTGTAATTCGGTTATTCACAACCTTCATTCTCTCATTAATTTTCTTATTTTTTCAAACAACAAACCTAAACACACTCAGTACTCTTGCTGACTAAGTTTATTTTTCAAAATTACTCAATTTAATAGATGTAATTTAATGAAGACATTAAGATTGAGACTAAACTCAAACGGTAGGTTTGTGAATTGTTGATAAAAGCTCATCATCATACTCTAGGAACTCTTACAGTTTGATATGTTATACTAAGTATATGAATGGTTAATGACTACAAAAGCAGTACAAGTTCAAGTTCTGATTTCTCATGTTGCTCAAATTCTTACTCTTTTTAATTTTTTTTTTAGACGGACTAGATGATCCCTTAAAGCATTGTACTATAGCATACAATTCAAAAAATTTATGAGTATTCTATACACACTAGTATACCAGGCGTGCTTCGCAACGCTAGAGCTTTATACTGTTCTCTGTTTAGTGTAGTACATTAAGCATCAATTGAAATCATTTGAACAATCAGACGAATCAATTAAGTATTAATATTGACATAATTATCTGATATACCTGACAAAAGCGACTTGATTGATTTTAAAATTTGTCTCTAATTAATTGGAATTGTTATACGAAAATACGAAAATCACGATTAAAAAATGGTGGGTGGGGGAAGGAGGGAGACAAATACCTTACGACCTATTCTCATACCTAGCAAATATATAAAAAAAAAATTTCATAAAAAACGGTCGAGCCGTTTCGGAGGAGTTCATACACTAACACTATTAGAATATATTGATTGTCAGTGACAATCATTGGAATGATTAAAATATATGGACATCAAAAAATGTCTACAAATTTGGGTATGTTTATGAGAATCAGCTAAGTTAAATTATAAGTTGACTCCTCAAGTACCCATTTACATACAATACACTTATTTTCTTTTTCCAAAACTGCCAAAATTAGCAAAATGTTCTAAGTGTTGGTACGATTCTTGTAATTGTTGAAGAAATAATTCATTATTTTAGTTTTATTATCATAAAGTTGATTGGTGAAACACAGCTGGCGACACACACATACAACTTGAACAAAAACATACCACATCACTCACATAGGAAATGCAATACCAGATGGTATCCAGTTCCACTTTTCTATCAACAGAGAATCACGTTCACTCAATTGCCTCACAAAATCTCAGTGAATAATCTGTTGTTTTGCAGTGGTGCCATCCTTTTTCTTCACATTTCCACCCACCTCTTGTCTTCCTGTTGTCATCCACTTACAACATTTCACGGGACACACATCATAGCAATCAACAATATACTAAGTACTACAATAGTAGTTTTTTGAGTTGTTTTATTAGACTGGTCGTAGGTATATTTTGGAAATACCCTCGTATAGTAGGTACAGTATATGATTTTGTATGCAATTATAATTGGTCTGAATGTTTTAAAATGAATAAGAACAACAATATTTTCCGGTAATAAATTCAATTCAAATTTTTATTAAAATTTTTTTTCTTGTATTTGTAGATTTTTCCATAAAATTAAATGAGCAGATTTTAATTGAAATTCTCTGAATGTACATACATTATGTTTGCAAAAATAGTCAAAATCAAGAGAAAATTTATTTCTGTTGTTTTTGTTTTGTTTTCCCAAAAATATATTCTATTTTTTTCAAATTTTCATAAAATTTTCTTTCTGTTTTTCACTTGAATTTATAACATTAGAACAAGTGTTTAGTCTATCTACATATATATATACGCATATACAATATGCTTTATACTACATAGTATACTAAGTACATAGATGTATTATAGAACATATTTGAAGGTCTATGCTTGCATTTTGAAGTGAATATGAATATGTTGTTCGAAAAGCGATCTGATCCGTTGCTCTCTGCAGCATTTTTCAAAAAAAAAAAAAAGGAAACATGAACAAAAGGAATCGCAACAAGAATAACAATTATATGAGAAATACTTAGTACAGTTATAGCAACAACAACCACAGCAACAAAAATTATAACAGGTAGTACAAGAACAACAACACAGACTAGGAATACTCGTACAATATCACTAGCATCAGCAACAACATTGATCTTCACTCAACGAGAGAAAGCAAAAGCTCGATTAATCAAAACAACAACACACAACAATATACATAATAGTACTGAACAGAAACAACCCACGAATTGTGTGTGTTTTGGATTTCAAAAAAAAAATCCTATAGTATATATGAAATTGAAACATAATCAACAATTCAGAGCACCGATACATGAATTTATGTGAAATTTCAAATTTCTCTTTTCATATAACAAAATTACAAGAATCTTGCAACAAAACCCAAAAGTCATACAAAATATAACCTTTATATGGATAAGAAAAGATACACGTTCCATTTAATCACGATACAAAAAGAATGGCAAAGTATCCCATTGGAACGCTGTCAGCTGTAGATAAGAATGCAGTGTCTTACGCATATGTAGCAACTAGCAGGTTGATGTTCCTTATAATTGGCATGTCTAATGTACAAATATAAGGTGTATAGGATTGGAACCAGTATGCTTCCTTGTGGAACTCTGGATCTTATATATTACAACACAGACTCCGCTTCAATGTATTTGACATAAAAGATTCTTTCTTCTAAGTATGATCTTAGGAGAAGAAAGTATGGTACTGGTAACTTTTTTTTTAGTTTGAACCGTAGAACCCGATGCCAAACTTGATCGAAAGCCTGTTTAATATCCAAAGAGACTGCGGAGCAATAACTCTTTTTCTAAATATGTATATATATATAGGTATATACATATGTTATATATAGGCTCACATTAAGCGTAAGCACCAACAACGAGAAAAATGTCCTGTCTTCTTAATCACAATTAAAAATTGTCTCTGCGTATCAAACAAGACAGTTTTGAAGCCCTTATGGACATATGGAATTCATTTGTGGGGCTCTGCTTCGCATTCTAATATTCATATACTCCAGAGATTCCAATCAAAGTTTGTACGCAGAATAGTCATTGCACCTTGGTAAGTCAGAAATACAACTATTCATGAATGGATCAAAGACGAAATTTGGAAGATTTACCAGAAATTATGTTTCCCGTATTGAAGTACATCCTAATGATCTCGCCTCAGGCCTACTTGTCACTGATAACAACGTCCTCCGACTCAGGTTTCCTGAAGGATAGGTAATCTGTCACCATTCACTGTGATGCTATTTTTTTTATTATGTGTGGCCATTTACTTATACTTGTTTATATAAAAAAAAAGAAAAATGGAAAAAATGTAATGATATTTTCCATATAGTTCACACGATATGATACGGTATTCATTACCATAGAGCATTGCACGAGTCAGCACTAAACCTTGTTACAAGTTCACACCATGACACTAAGTCATTTGCGTTTTTCAAAACTATCATACCGCGACACTAGATTTTTTTTTACGAGCCAGTCAAATTTTTGCTGTAGTGCGAGTCGTGCATTGCGGTATGAGTCGGTACTAGGTACATTAACATGAAAAGGCACTGTCGTCTGCTGTCTTTGGCTATGAGTCGGTATGATACTGTTATAAAAGTAGGTATACTGTTGGCTAATTCATTGATACACAACAGCGCACGAGTTTATTTCTTAGTGTTCTAAAGCAGGTATTGCGACTTATGATAGTGCGCATGTAGCACAAGTTTCATTTGAGCGAGAAAGGATAATTTTTTGTTTAGTGTTGACTCATGCAATGCTCTAATTCATATGTATGATAACGTTGTCTTCTTATTGGAATTAATGTCTTGTTGTCATAAGTATGAAGATTGAAATATGCTGTCCACACGATAAGATTATGATTATGATTGGGATAAAATTTAACGGGCATATGAAGAAAAATATAAAGAAAAAGCATTATACATATTTTTTCAAAATTGTTTTCTCCAATTTTTAGTTTTAAAGAAACTTGAAAAAGTAGAAAGTTCTGAGAACTAAATATGTATAGGTACCATTTTTGATAAAATTCAAATTGATTTTTTTTTTGTACAATATTTTTGATTTTGATATGTTTTTATTTCATTTTGTTAACGATTGGTCAATCAAACTTCCTCCCCTCCTCCTCCTCCTCCTCCTCCTCCATCACCATTCTTTTCTCATTTGATGCAATCATGATTTTTTCTTATTTTATTTTATTTTATTTTGCTACTCAATGGATCTCATCTCATCATTAAGTGTTTTTGATGCGCTTGACTGATCCAAAACATAATCATCTCACTCACATCTGTTTTAATTTGTTTTTATATGAATTTCTGTTGTTGTTTTTTGTTATTGTACTATTGTTGTTGTTGTTGTTGTTTCTTTATTCTCACTTGAATTTTATGATTTCTAATTCGTTGATTTCCATTTGATGCTATGAAGTATTATTTTGATTTGAATTCTTTTGGAAATTTTTTTGGTTTTTTTCAGTTTTAAAAATGAGAACATTGTATTTGTTTATTTGATTTGTTATTGTTTGATTGATAAAATTAATGATTGATTGATTAAATGCAGAACTTTCCCATATATTTCATATATTTTTTATTGTACTTACCAAATATTTGAACAAATTGAACTTCAATTGAAATTCAAAAGTTGATCTCAGCCAAAGACTCACTCACTCAGTAAAGAGTTCTATTTAGTACCTAAGTATGTATATAGTTTTTATTATTGTAATTATTTTGGAGAGAATAATGGGTAATTTGTCTTCTTCCTCTTTCATTTATTTCATCTGAAATAGTAGTAGAAAAAAACAAATAAAAAATCAGAATGAGAATGAGAATAAATTACATACAAACATATGTATGTGCATAGTAAAGACAGAAAAACCGGAAGAGAGCAAAGAAGCAACCAATCCCAAAACAAAAAAAAAGGGGGAAACCCATTAGTGTGAATCGGTAACATTAACTTATTAAATATTTATTATAAAATGTATACAGATACAAGTAGTATGTATCTTAATTTATATAGTGTGGGTAGAGAGTAGTATAAGAAGAATGTTCCAAAAAGAAGGAGGAGGAGGAGAAGAAGAAAAAGAAGTCTCTTAATGATAAAGCAAAATTACAGTAAAACTAAAAATGAATCTCAAAGAAAAAAAGGAAAACAAAAATCGTATAAATAAATAAGTAGCGCACTTGATGAGTTAATCCAATTGGTTTTCTTTCTTTTCATTTATTTTTTCATTATTCACCTTCTTCTTCTTCCACTACTACTTAGCTTCAATTTTAGATCTTAGAGACCTAGAGACATGTTAGGTATATCAACTTTGTACAACAGTTTGTTTAAGAAATCAAAATAAATCACAAAAACAAACAAATTTCTATATCAGTTAAGAGTATCCAAATTACTAGAGAAAGTTTAGTACTTTAATATTATAATGGCATGCATTTAGTAGGTAAATAATTTAAAGAATGAAAAATGTCTGGATCAATAGGAATAATACTTAGTATAGGCATCACCATATACTACAAATGAAAATATAAAGTTTCAAGTGAAAGTCATTCAATAATCTTTAATGGAATGCTTGAGGTTTTGAGAAGCTGTGGAAGAAGGCAACTTCGGCATAATAGGTCGGTCACCTTTTTTTAGGGAACACTTAAGGACATCTTACTATAAACATAAAGTTTCAGGTAAAACAATACTTTAAAATGTATCCAATAAACAGAATATTGTGTATGTCCGAGATGCTGTGGCAGACAAAAAATAATAAAACTCCAAGGAACCCATGGACGCAAATGAATGGCCAATTTAAGGAATAATAATGGGTTTCATAACAATATAAAGTTCAACATAAAAACTATCAATTTATGTTAAATACAATTCATCAAACTGCAAATCAGCTTATTTGTGTGAAGTGCCGTGAAGAGCTTGACACGCTAAGCAAAGATCTGCAGGCGTTATATTAAACTCTCTGATGTATTTGCCATACTATCTACTATATATATAAATATCTCTTGTCACAGAGTTTGTCACTTATGGACTCCGAAACCACTTAACCGATCTTCATGAAATTTTTTATATGTATGTATGTAATTTGGTCCAACTTGAGGATAATGAGTTCAATGTTTTTTTTTAATATTAAATTTTTAATAGACGGCACTCTAAGATAGTGTAAAGTGGGGCAAGCAACCAATAGATGGTGCCAGGTTTCGATTTCTGTAGTGAAAATAGTTTTCACTCATTCAATAGTTTAGAATAATATTAATTCAACGCATTACATCCGAAACACAGCGACGCGTGGCCGGGTCAGCTAGTGGTAATATAAGAACTGAAAGCTGTTCTTAATAATAATAATTGTACAGTATTTTGATTGGTTTGATTTCATTTATGCTCAGTAATTCAAACAGTATGCACTATTCGGTGTAATCCATGCATTTTAATATATGAGTAAGTAGTTAATTTGTTTTTCTGTCTTCTTATTTTCACTTATCATTTGTGGTTTTCTTACTTTATTTTAGCTTTTTCCTCCATTAATTTTATTTCACCTTTCTGCCATTTATTCTACTTCACCTTTCTTCCCATTTATTCTACTTCATTCCACCTCACTTCAGCTAAGTTCATCATTAAAAATAAATAAACAATTTCCCATTTTTTGCTTTGTTTTTATTATTATTATTTTTTTTTTTTTCAGTTCAGTTCAGTTTTTCAATGTAATTAAAGACCCTCAACCAAAATGAAAATGAGAATTATTTTCAAGAAAAACCACCACAACAACAGCAACAGCAACAACAACCACATCTGTAAAAAAATATAAGGCAACTTGATATTTCAGAAGCTAAGCTTAATAGTAGGTATATGTATTTTTATAATAATTTTAACCGAGTTAAAAAATTCAATCAAAATGTAACAATCAATTTTTATGAAGCTATCATCGCCTTCCTTTGAAATTTTTCTAGTACTTATATTCTTAAGCATATTTTCTACCAGTTTCTGATTGAAATAAATATAAGATATTCAATCTGGTTGAGATCTAATTATAGAAGTACAATAGTATGGTGGTAAGCAAAGGTGTCTACAAAATCAAGATTTCATCTATTCTATATAGTGACCAGGAGGGCCCATTCTTTCTTTGCTAGTATTTATAGTCGGCTTAAATTGTTTCATAGGATCAAATAACAGGCGATGCGATGTGTTGTTCCCATTAATCTGCAATTCAGTGAAATCTCTAAATTCAGAATATTAACTTAGACGACGTTCAACGAGGCTTATCTTAATATTCTTGTGCTAATTTACAATAGTACTCATAGGTACTATATAATAAAGTTTCTGAGAGAAGGAAACTACCCACAAGTGAGTCTAAAGGAATAGCTATCACATAGAGTGAATCAGTGAAGTACTTAGGGCTGGCTACATCTTGACCGCAGGCTTATGTACATAGAAAACCCACATCAAAGCCAAGCAGCTGCAACTCGCCTTGAAAACAATAAAAGTGTATTGGCTGCTTGGGTCTCACTCACCACTTAGCCTAGAAAACAAGATTCTCTTTTACAAAATGATGAAGTGATGAACCAGTGTGTGCAACTTTGGGGCACTGCAAGCAATTCTAAAATAGAAATATGTACTTCAAAGTTATCGAAATAAAATAAAAAAGAAGCTTTGTCAATACGAGTAAAGACCTTAACATAACTTTTGTTAGGGACAAAATATACCTACACAATCATAACAATGAATTAGCCATTAATCTACTTTATAACAGCGAAACAGACAGGAGATTGAAGTTGTTTCATACCTAGATAGATTTTAAATACTTATGTGATAAATTTAAGCATTTATCTAATCAAAGAGACATTTTTGTTGGCCCTGAAGTAAGGAAAGATGCTTTGTACTTTGATAAAACTGGGTCCATTGCATGTGACCAAACAGGCTTCAACATTGCTTTGTACAAGAATATTTTATTTTCCGTATTCAACTCGGAGTTGTTACCAAGATGCCAATACATCCTACCGTTTTCGACTTTAGGTGTGATTTTCACGTTAACCTTCGTTCCAAATGTAATTCTAGGTATTTGACTGTATTACGTTGAGGAATAGCAAGAAGAATTCAGCAAGACATTTGGACTTGTCTCACTTCTTACCGTGAATATCATTTGAATACATTTTTGGGCATTAACTTGTATTTTTCAATTTTGAAGCTATTGATATTGTGATGCTAAAACTGAGGCGCCACTTGTAGCTATAAAGGCCGTATCATCAGTATACGCTGCTACATTTACATGATGTGAAACTGGCATATCGGCAATAAATATAGTATATAGCACAAGGGTTAGTACACTTTCCAGCGGTACGCCTACAGTTGACAATTCACATTCATTGTTGCTGCACATAAAAGTGGCAGTTAGTAAGTAAGATAAGACCTTAATAGCACAAAGCAAGGAAAACTGAGTAACAGCCGAAACAGGCTGAAGCCGATACAATTTAGATTCTGCCTATAACACTTAGCCACGAAGCAGTTCAAGCTAGGATACATCAAAATGCCAAAGCTTATCGATATCACAAAAAATCTAGGCTACAAGAAGTAAATTTATCGGAAGCACAAACAGAGAGAACAGTGCAAATATTCAACGAAATGATGGAATAACGGCTGAAGACGATGAAATTAAGATTCTATCAATGACACCGAACCATGAAGAAGTTCAAGCTGTAACGATTGTTCCTCTATTCTCTTATTTGAGTTTCAAGGCGTTGATTTGAAAAATATGCTGCGGTTTGCTCCACTTGTCACGCTTCTTTAAAGAGAGGAAAGATCCCAATGTATTCAACTACAAACGGATTTAAGTATCCGGCACGACCAGGTTATTTCGTGAGCCTTAAGCATATATTTTTTTTGCTTTCAAAAGCATCAATTTTTATATTAACAATAATATGGCATTGCCTAGGTGTACCATGGTTTATTCTAACCTGTGTTAGAATGTTGTTATGTTTTACCGACTTTAAAAATGTAATTTTTAGACAATTTTCAATTGGGCAAATTTAACAGGCCTGTGTAATTAGAAAATTAATTATTATTAAGAAGTAGAATAAAAAAAATAAATTCTTATACTACTGAGAATTAAGAGCGCTAGCTGCCATGGCTTTCAGCTCTTAGATAAATAAAAGTGAAGTAAAAGATTAATTAATGTTAGTTATATAAGATTTATCAAATATATAGTGGAATTAAAAAAATTATAGATCAAGTTTATGTTGTTAAGATTTGGATTGCCCAGGAGGTCTAACATGTTAATTTTAGTTTGGACTCGAAGTTAATTTGTTACATTGCATTCTGAGAGCAGGTGTTCCACAGTTGCAACGTCTTTGCATAGAGGCCACAATAGGTGTTGATGATTGAGGGAGATGTGACCGATTCGGAGGGGGACAAATAATTTGATTGCATTACGGTGGCATTCGGTAGGATAAATTGCAGTGATAGCACTCGGGTTTAAAAAACAACAAGGAATTGAATGTTAATTATTTGAAATTTGATGAACTGTAGATTGATTGATTTTCATATGTCATAAGTAATGAGTAGAAGTTTTCTGAAATTATTCAACAATTTTCAATATGATATCTGGTGTTTTTGCAATTGCAAAACAAATCGAACCTTATGTGAAATTAGTGAATATTATATTAAACAAATACTAAGACTTAAGTGCTCCTCTTTATTTGAATAAAATTTATAGTATCACTTAATCACAGGTGGTTGTTCAGATGGTGGTTCATTTGGTACTGTTATAAATAGCATTCAAAGTAAATAAATCAATGAAAATTACATTTAAAATGCATCAGAAATAAAGAAAATGTGCAATATCAAACATATCGATTTAAGCACGTTCAATTGCGACTGCATTATGGAGGATTTTCCATTTGGAAAAAGTAATTTTACTTTTATATTCAAAAACACTACAACTAAGGAGACAATAGTAGGTACGGCATAAGACTGAACTGTACTGAGCAGAGCTGCATTGCACTACACTGAATTGAACTGAACTAAATGAATTGAGAATTGAATTGCAAATTGAATTGAATTGAATTGAATTGAAAAGAAATGAATAGAACTAATGAACATCATGAATATGCACGTTAAGCATTTCTTATTTGTTATTATATATCATATAATATTATACTACTATATAATACAATAGTATATTTTATTGTCAGTCTTCTTGTTTTGCAAACAAGCATAAAATATATGAACCTATACAATAATATTTCTACTAGTAGGTACATACATATATCTAGTTCTATATGTAAATTCACAATGATGAATTGGAACAGAATCAAACCGAACGAGAAAACCTCATCCCACACACACACTCCCACTCATAGAAGCTTTAACAATTGATAGTATTTAGAAAGTAAATAGAAACTAAGCATTTTATTTAGATAGAGATTAAGTTTATTTATTTTCGATTTTGAGAGTGTTGTTTGATGATTTGAAAAAAAAAAGAAATACAGGCTTTGAGATTGGTGGCATGGGGAAACAACAATGATAAAATTGTGTGTATTGTGCATACCTCATCAAATCAAATATCAAGAAGTCACTTTGTTCAGTTGCAGTTGCAATATTTATTTATTTATTATTTATTTTTTTTTAGAAGAATATTGTAGGTATATTTTTAAGATAAGTATAGTCGTAATTCGGAACTGCTTGTTGTAAAATGTTTGTATACTTACTTATATCGTAATAACTTAAATCCCATCAAATCTGTGTTCATCATGCAAGTGATCTATATATTAGACAGCTCACAACTGAAGTCCAAAGAATGAACTCGAATTGAATTGAATTGAACTGAGTGAGAGCGAGACACAAAATAAATGAAGATGAATGCGACTGAGTTTTGAGTTCGAAAGCCATTTGCATTCTGTGAAATGAGTTAGAAAGAATTAGTGTGCCGGACACATCCGAATTAATTCGAATTTTCGTATGATTTGAGTGAAGCGCGCGATTGTACAAGGAAATGAGCGGAGAATAAGACGCAGACGTATGTAAGTGGTACATATGGGCATTTCCACAGCATCAAACGTGACAGTCGTATGCTTGTAAAGTGGAAAAACAGTTAGTGTTAGACACATTTTCTTTAATTTCTTTAATTTATCTAATACTTCTTTGGGAGTACAACATTTAGTGAAAAGGTTGATTCCAGACGTAATTTTGGTTCTGAAGTACAGCCAAAATAAAAGCGATTCAAACGTGACAAAAAACGGCAGTGGGTTTTGTAATCATCGACAAAAATCCAAAAGTCATCGAAACCTGCCAAAAAATTTTAGTGGAACTAATTTTAAAATATTAAGGAATAATGTCACTTTCTTTTAACATTTGGTTTTATCGAAAAATCTTCTTTGATTCTTTTTTGGTAAAAGATAAAGTGATTTCATACGTGACAAGCTTTATTTATTAAATCAAATAACAATTATTGTTGAATTATAACTAATATCAATTAAACATAGAAACTAGAAACCAATAAGTAGTAGGTACATAATCTTATATATTTTTCTTAACAGAATACGCATTACGAGCTGCTTTAATTTGATGCCCGTCACATGAAAAGCTATGTGGTTTTTGGATCCCCTGGATATTTTCCCCTGGAGTTTTTCCATTTTAAAACTAATTGTAGTGAAATTTTCCTAACCTGGTCCGAAGAGATGTACCTACAGAATTTGAACACCTTTATTGCTATTATTTGCACATTCGTAAAGAGAAGCGAGCGTCACATAAAACCAGGTTTCTTGTTTTAGTAAGCTGCCAATCTTTTCTTTTAAAAACTGCTCCTACACCATCATCTGCGCCTTTTCCATGTGAAGTTGCAAAGTAATTCCAACCTATGTACTTGCATCCGAATTCTTATAGAAAATCGAAGAGTTTCAAAAACGATAAATTTGTTTTTAAACTGCGAGCTGCTTCCATTTTAAATTTAGTTTCACTAAAAAACAGCGAATATCATCTTCGCTGTGCCTTAATTTGTCACTGACGATAGCAAATGATTTTGTTTCTCCCAAAAACCATGCCACGCAGGTAAAAATAGTTACTTGGCGGTAACTAAAATGGGCAAAGTCTATTTGCAAAACTAAGTCCTCTGGCTTAATATTTTTATTTTTTTCTCATCAAAATATTTTTGCTGAGCCCGTTTAATAAAAAAAAAAAAATGCAGTTTAAAGGACGGAAGCTGTGAGTCGAGCTATTGTATGTTTTAAGTTGTTTCTCCAAATCATTTGGCAATGCTGCCTCGACTTTTTTCACCGTTTTTGCAAATATTTGCCTACACGTATAAGGCGCACAAGGGCTATTCATTTTATTGTCTTTTTTTTCTCTTGATGGTTTCTCTGCCTTATGCGATCCTTTTCTCTCTGGACTAAAAGCATATTTTCATTTGTTTGAGCTAATGTTTTCCATTGTGCTCTATTTCTTTGACTTCGTTCTTTGTTTTTTTTTTGGCGGTATACGCTGAATCTTAACGGATCTTCTTTCAAAGCTTCCCTCCACCTATCCAAGCTTTCTTTCTTATGTTTATGTATACATAGGTACATATTAACAAAAGTCTAAATATTTATAATCTCAAAATTTCACACTTACGACTCAAACGTGAGCAAATTCAAATAGCTCTAAATTTTATAATAATAATTTTTTGGCACTCGGTGTTTTTAAACACACACAAAACTCTGTTTAAAGAAACACACACATTGGACACACTTTCCTGCTGTTATTAATCATGAAATGAAAACAAATGATGTTTTTCGGACTCAAACAAAATGAAGGCATTCAATTAATGCATCTTTGTGTGAATGATGTGCGACTGAGTCTGACGTCAGTGCACAAATTCACTCGAATTCTTTCGGCGTCCCATTCTATTGCACTTAGTTTATATTGAACATTGTTCATTCGAACGTAGTTTTTTTTGCCATCATGCAGACCTCTACTATACGAGTATACATATCTAGAATGTCTGATCACATTGTCACATTCTTGCCTTGCTAGATGCAAGATTTACATCTGATTATGTCAGATTTTGTTTCGTAAATATGAAATAAAGGCCTTTTGTTTGCTTATAGCTTATGCATTTTATCGAACCTGCTCTAATTGCTTTTAAAAGCTGACAGCAACAGCGCAATTCGAGAAATTTTTGTTGCTGCTGCATTAATTGTCCTATGGTTGTTACTGTTATTATCTTACCTTTGTCCCATAGAATTTATTAAGATTGTTTGTATTCCTGCTCCATACAGTTAAATTATATTATTCAAACAAGACTTGATGGCACAGGCTTTCACTTCCATTACGAATGGATACGAACTGAGCATACCATTATTACCGTTGGATAAAGTGAGGTTTTATTTTGTCATTTCCTAAAATGAGCTGAGGATCCTTGGCTTATTTCACCATCTAACATTTGCTTACAATTCTTAAGAAACATTTATAGCAAATCTCCCAGAGGGACTTTAAATTGTTTCAAACCAGGAAAAATACTGCAAAATTTAATTCTTTGGACCTGGGTGAAGAAATCTTCAATATGTTAATCTCCAACAGTGTTAGATGGCAATACACAAGAGGTTCAGATTCAGTATTGTTCAAAAAGTCTTATCTGCTTTACCTTCTATTCTTATGTTACTTGGCATCAGAGTTGCTAAATTATTATTAACTAATTAAGCTGGGCAGATGTCGTCCCCTTCTATGTAGATCGCCTTTTATCTTTTTGGGCGACTACAAATATTTACAGAAAGAAAGATAAGAACGATCTTTCGCTTACTTAGTCATTAGTAAATGAGAGGAAAAAATAGAGCAATAACAACAACAACAACAACACAAAATATAAGAAGCAGCATTAACATAGTTTGGTTCCTCTATGCACAACCAGAAATATTGTTTTTAATTTTTAATTCAATTATCTTGTGATTCTGTAGATTGATTATGATTATATGTTACTCACAAAAAACGTTGTTATTTTTCAGTAATTCAATTTTGAATCCAATGAGTAGCTTTTATGTGATGCGTGCACAAACGATTTTTTTTTTAATGAACAGAATGGGGATGCTCAAGATAGTCAATATACCGATATATAATAAATACCGATATTTAACCTCGATATATCGAACCATTAAAAGATATCCCCAAAATCAGTGACAAAGATGCAAAGAGCGGACCTTCGAGACGGTAACTCAGGGTGGAAAACGAGGAAGGGGCGTCCACATCTCCGTTGGAGAGACCAAGCTACGCAGGACCTGTCAACTGGCGCCAGCGTGCAAAGGACAGAACTAGATGGCGCACTCTTTTGGACTCGTTCCAAAACCGACACACGGTTGTAGCGCCACTTATTATTATTATTATTATTATGAAAATTAGTGACAAAGGAAATTATGCTTCTTGGCATTGTCAATATCG
Organism: Amiota communis; assembly: GCA_037043315.1. Lineage (NCBI taxonomy): Eukaryota > Metazoa > Arthropoda > Insecta > Diptera > Drosophilidae > Amiota > Amiota communis. Next base: position 262,909 of record JBAMAV010000686.1, read on the forward strand.
ATTACTTTACCGAGTTTTGGTAATCAATAAGCTTACGCAGCTACATATTGTGGAGCTTGTGCAGCTGATACACATATGTAGAAAGCATAGCGTCGTATGGTGTTTTGATTTCACTCTTTGAATACAGGGCCCATCCATTTTCCATTATGCTTGCATCAAGCAAGAATGATATGGCTTGAGCCAAAAATATCAAAATGAATTTGACTTGACCGCTTCAATCACTGCCACCAATTACGGTCAATCATGCTGAAAAAGCCATATTTATCGATATCGTTCTTGATTGATTCAAGTATAATTGACAATGTATGGGGCCTATGAGTCTATAAAATTGGTTGGCAATGTAATCAAATGCAAATTACATATGATACTTGGAAAATATATATGCTCTAAGATGCGCGAAGGTTCCGGTAAGTGTCCAGGCTGTTTTACAAAGGTACCTACTTATGGCAGAAGCAATGGCAAAGCTCGACAAAGGGGCATTGGACGTTCGATCTAATACCGAACATCATCGATTGGGTGTCTCGAAAGCATGGTACGCTCAAGTATCATCTGACGCAGTTCTTATCAAGGCATGGCTGCACAAATTCAGGCATGCAAATGCAAATACCTGTAAGATTCTCATGGAATGCACCCGGTTCGTACACCAGAGAGAGAAAAGAACGTCAGAAACACCAAATGGCGTTGTTAAGTACAAGACGAAATGGCTGGAAAACCACTTGCAGTATTATCGTCATAATGATGCAACAGGTCCGTAGAGATGAAGAGCTAAATAGAATAGTATGACCTCAATTTTAATTCGCGACAATGCTGAAAAAAGAGATCGGTCTATTAGGATCTTTAAAGATTTACACCTCCTTGACGAATCGAAAACACATTGATAGAGTTCCGATACATAGTTTTAACTGAACATCCCTAGTACCTACTATAGAAGAAGATAAGTATGTTTATTCTACAGTGTGGTGGATGAGATCAATCGTTTTAATGCGACTTGACTTGGCTAATCTCACTTTAATCGGGTTACTCATTCTCTTTTCGATTCATTCTTCATGTATTTCAAATATTCAAACTGATTTTATTACATGTATTAACATATTTAATATAATATAATGAGGTCAACTGTTTCTTTAACTCAAGGAAGCACTTCACACATATACACACACACACACACACACACACATACACACACACTCAGACCAGACCAGACACCCCTTTTTGTCAACTTTTTGTTTTGTTTTGTTTTGTTTTTTCATATGAGACAGTAAACATTGCTTAAGCAAAATTCCATAAAAAATCGTCCTTTGTCAATGGAATTGTAGTACGTGTACGTGTACGTGTATACATACATATGACATGAAGATTGTAAAGAACAATTATATGATTGACGCATTTCCGACAAACATTTACACCCAACAAATAAACTTTAATAATAAAAATAAAAATAAAAAACGAACAAAACACCATAGTACCACCATAGTATCTATGTACTGTACCTGCATAGAGATAGGTACACTAAGTATATTTCTCAATTCCCTTCCAAGCATTTCATATGACAAAGCATACAACAATTCCAACCAAAAGAAATACAATAGAAAAACAACGAAGGAAATGATAGTCAAGTCAAATGGTGGAGCTAGAGCCGACTATCGGATGCCCTGTACTTGGAAAAAATATGCCTAAACCTAAGGAGATGAAATGATAAAGCAATATGAATAGCAATAAGGATTAAGGATTGCACAGTTTTAATATACCTAAATCATGTTTTTTTTTCTGTTCTGTTCAAACTTGGGGTTACGAGAACCATATATACGATATATAAGTTTGTAATTAACCGGGATGTTTTTCTTATACTGGTCTCACTAACATTATCGAAGTTTGCTGTTTTAAGTGTTTAATATCTAAAAATCAAACTTTATATTAACCGACGACCTATTGTCGTTAACAATTTTGTCATATTTCCGATTCTCACAAAAATTGAAAGCTGCATTGCTGTAAAATAGCTGTTTTTAATATCAGTCTGTAAAGTGTATGTTACCAGTCTGTAAACTTCAGTTTAAGGAAGGCTTGCCAGCTTAGAAGAAAATGTGAAACGTGTAAAATATTTGAATATTTTAAAAATAATGTAAATTGGTGTGTCTTAGTGGGTTCTCCGAGTAATTCTGAATATTTTATATTATAATTTTATTTACCTACAATTTTTGTTCTGAATCTGACAAGCCTGATTTTATCTTATGGTGCATATTTGCATATGCTTCTTCTTTACTATGCAAAAATCAATCAATTGACGGCACAGCATTTTTGAGAATCGATAATTTTTTCTCATAAATATTGTCCAGCATTGAAAATGGATCACCATGATCATGCAAAAATTTTACTGCATATCTTTCTTCATAGTTTTCATAATCATGTAAAATCCATGTCCATTGAGCAAACCACAAAACACAATATCCTACATTTTACAGACCGATAACAGTGTGCACAAGTTTAACATTTTTGTATGCTAACAAACTGACATCGTAAACAGCCATTAACAGCTAATAACCACTGTGTTAGGCGTTAACAGACAAACAATTTCTTTGTCATCGCTACGAGAATAGGTCGGTAAGTATGAACAAAAAGAGTCTGCTATGCATAATCTTCGTCATATTATATTATCGCTCGCATGGGCACCAATGCTTCCAAAATTAAATGAGACTCTCGGTCTGCTAATACTCGTATATATGTGATATGTTTTCTGTATACCATATATTCGAAGTCGCAAGCATTTTTCACAGGTTACTCAAAAGAAAATTTGTTTTATTTTTATCTGCATAAATTTAATATAAATACTATGTGTACCCCATTTGATTGTAGGGTATAAGAATAGACATAGAAATATCAACGACGATAACAATAATAAAAATAATATGTAATAGCATTGTATGTATGAAGCAGGAACCGAATCAGAAACAGAAACAGCAATAGTAGTAGTACGAGCATACGGAAAATGAAATCTAAATCGAAGTCAAATCGAATCGAATCGAATTCGTAACAAAATACTTTATAAGCAAAAGATATCACCAACAATAACAATGGGGAAAATGGGAGAAAATTGTAGAAAAATGTCAAACGATAACAATGAAAATTGCTTTATGTAGCACATTTATTTCGATTTGTTATTATTGTTCCAGTTCCAGTAGTAGCTTGGATAAAAAGCAACTTCATTTCTTTTCTGTTATTCCTTTTGATTTTTGCTGTTTCCGCTCTTTTTTCTGTTATGGTATTCTTTAGATGTGGTTTATTAAAGTACAACAGTATTGTAAGTGTTAATGATCTATAAAAGTGCTATAGAATATACCTATATATATGTGTGTGAGTGTGTGCGTGATTATGGATGTGTTAAGATACGTATATGACAGCCTATGACCATTCATTAAAATTGAAGAAGGGAACGAGTGTAAATCTAAAAGAAATCGGATAATAATATCAAATGACTTTGATACTCGTAACCTATTAATCGAAATTGTATTGCATTGATCAATGGGCCAACATGGAAGCAAGACAAAAAAAAAAAAAACATAAAGAAAGTTTAATTTGGCAATGCCAAAGTTGTAATACTCTGCAGCGTCTGGTCAAAGGTAAATTTCAGCTCTCTAGCTCAAAAACTGATGGACTAGTATGCATACATACAGACGGAATAAATGGACATGGCTAAATCAACTCGACTCATCGACCTGATCAAGAATATACTTAGTATATACTATATATGGTAGGTATCTGAAGGTCTTCAATATTTATCAATATCATTCTTGATTGATGCAAGAGCATGCTTGACCATGTGTGGAACACAATACTACATACTCAACACTTTTAGTATTTAGTTCGTTGTCCTGGTGTAGGAAAGGGTCAGCCTCCATGACTAAGTTCGTCGTCCTGGGGCAGGAAAGGTTCAGCCCCCAAGTCCAGGGTTAAGTTCCTCTTTCTTTACACATATGTATGGTATGATACTTATATCTTTATTCCATCGTGTAGGTTTGTTTTTTTTTCTTTTGGATTTTGACCCCTTGAGATTTCGGCTTCGCACGAGTTGCAACCAATCGATTATATAGTTTTTTTAAGTATACTTTTAGATGTTGCTTAGATCTGTCCGTATCTGTGGAACGAGGACACATATCGAGATCCAAAACTATCCTATATTCATGCCGGGAACCAACCATACACATTAATAAAATTTCAACTTACGAAAAAACAAATACTCGTATTTATACATATTACTATAAGTGTTCATAAGTTGTCGATGGGCCCTATAGGCTTTCTTAGTGGCTATTGATGCTTCTATGAATAAACTATAATAAGATACAATTTCTTTGAATTAATATTGCATTATGAATATTAAACGAGCTAGGAAACCACAATACAATAGTATGAGGAAAGACAAACTGGCAAAGAACGATAGGTACTATCGGTACAAAGGTTGAATAACTTTATACCATCTAATCTTCTTGATGTACATATGTCTAATTTTCTTTTTATTTCTTTGATTATTTTGAATCTTTTTTTAAAAAGATTGTTTCTTTTCGTTTCATTAAATTAAGTCTTTTTGTATTGGCAGTTTTTTATCCTCATATGTGTGTGCGAAATCATTTAGAATTCTTCATCTGTTGTACTGCGTATTCCTTTCTCTATTTACATTTGCTACCAATTTAACATTCTTAAGACTTTAGTATATACTACTATATAAGAACTTGTATGAATGAGATACTTTTTATTCTTTCATTATCATTCATTTGACAGTTTGAAGTGAACTGAAGTGAGCAAAACAATTCCAACTAGTAGGTATTTCTACTTCCTTTAATCCATCAAAGTTATTTTCTTCATTCATGTACATCAAGTATACGATATACGTACGTATGGGTATATGGTATCTACACTCTAGACACTCAGTATTTATTTCATATGCTTTAAATCTTTCAAACTGACCCTACTCACATTTTCCATTTCTTAGTCTGTTTTTTTTTTCGTCTGACTCTTTATTCATCATTATTCTCCCCATCTACATATCCAATATCCATTCTCGTGCTTCTCCTCATCCACTCCAACAAACTTAATATGACATATTCTTTCAGTCCTTCAATTTTTTTTATACAATTTCTTGGCTCATTTCGTTTTTGTTCTTTTTATTCGTTTGCTTCAAAGAAGGGGAGCTGAACTAAACTGAACTTAGGACGGGACGGGACGGGATGGAATGGGAGTGAGACAGAGCTGGATGGTATCCACATAACTTGGCTTTCAAAAACATTCCGCTAGTATCTTTTTGCACATGCATGTGAAACCACAGCAAAAACATAGAAAAACAAACAAGAATAGCAGGTCGTAGGAGGCTAAAAGGAACGCACAAAAGAAGTGTTCAATTGATTTACCGGAACCTAATGGACATAAGCGACCATAAACCGACCCAGAACAACAACAACATCATATGATCCAAACATACCTCAATACAGACCGATATACACCCACAGATACACGCACACACATCTGCATTTATAGATAAAAGATGCCATCAATGAGGACGATGATGATGACAACAACAACAACTACTACTACTACTACTACTACTACTACTACTACTACTACTGCTACTATAGTATAGTATAGTATAGGATGACATCCTTGTTGTTGTTGTTGTTTGTAATATTGACATAAACAAGAATGAGGACGACAACGATGACTATGTCGACGACTATGAGGATAAACACCGGAATCATGAGGACGATGATGATGATGATGATAATGATGTTATTGTCTCTGTTTTGCTGATGTTGTTGATGCCAATGCCGATGAAGTTGATGAATTACAGATCTCAACTCAATTAGTTGAAAAAGGAGATTGCCGATTGCCGATGCCAAAAGAAACTAATGATTTGATGGCTACAATCGAATGTTGATGATATAAACAGGTAAACAGTGAAACGAATATTAAACTGAATAGATGTGAGCTATGAATGAAAAATTAATTCATTAATTCAATTGTACCTACTATTGAACAATTTTGATTATACTTGTACGAGTATACTTTCATATATTATGAACTCTTTTACTTTTGAATGAATTTAAATAAATTAAATTTACAAAAACTGAAATCAAATATTTCCGGAAATCCAATTTTACATTAGGTTTCCCGCCTGATTGTAAAGAATGACTGACTGTCTATTCTTAAAGTTATTCAAAAGATTCTTTTTAAATTTTATGCATAAAAAATGTTTTGCTAAGAATGGTAGAACTCTTAGAACAATATGGTTTCGCCATCATTGGCCATCATGAGCTTATTGAGCCAGAGATTTTGCGTTTATTTTATCGTTTTATTTATCGAGATGTGATTATATTTTAATATAAGACCAGTAGAGTAGATCATAGGAAAATCTACTATTTTTATTAAAATTTTATATCTCACCCTCTTCACTTATGTACTCGTATGTATTGATGTACAACAAGATTTTAAAATCAGCAGCACACAATGTATTCATAATATCATATAGAACAATACTTCTGCTGCCCTTAATTTCAAATGCCTTGATCAAATTGTATTATAGAACAAAGAGGAGGAAATATGTAGTTAGGCATCAGAATAACTCGAGTTATTGAAAAGTCTTTTGAAGAAAAAAAGTTATGCTGCCTTGATGTATTTAGGTACAGCTTTCGGTAAGATATGTCTCACATGTTGGCCTTCTAAATAAAATTTTATCACATACTGAAATCATAGCAGACGCATCGCTGTTTTCGTGTCATACATATTCTGAGCTGGATTTCCCAATGTACTGGGGCCCATTCTTTATATGTAGGTATATCAAACGAAATGAAATATTTGATAAGACAGCAGCAACATGTGCGCAACTTAGGTAGATCGATCAATAAGTCTTTAGAAACTCTGAGAGATCGAGCACTAATGGCACATCTGCTCCTGCATTTGCAACTATTTACCATTGGGCAAATGAGTTGAAAAGTGGCCGTACATACACAAAAGATGAACATCATTCGGAACGTCCAGTAGCTACCCAAGAAATAATTGAATCGTTTTGAGTGATCGACGAATAAAAGTGTGCCAAATAAGTTGAGGCCACAGGCGTATTGTATGGTTCATTTGTCTCAATTTTGCACGAAAAATTCGGTATGAAAAAAGTCATTTATTCTCATTAGAAAATAAACGCAATCGTGTGGTCGAAAATACGGCTTTTATGGCATTGTTCTGACGCAATCCTGACAAGTTTCTGCACCAATACAGAACTGTAGGTGAAACAAGGATACATGTATACATTACTATACTCCTGAAACAAAGGATTTTTGAATCGGAACGGGCGAAGACAGTGAAATCGGTCTGCAAGGCTATGACCACTGTTTTTAGGTATGCACAAGGAATCATCTACACCGATTGCTTGGGAAAAGGAAAACAATAAATGTAGAGTATTATGCACCGATTGGTCGAAGAAAAAAACGTCTTTCATCAGGACAATGCACGTGTGCACACATGTGAAGTTTAGATTGCCAAATCAAGGAATTAAAATTCGGCTTAATACAAAATCCACCGTATTCACCAGTGACTTGTTGTTATTTCCAAATTTAAAAAAAAAAATGGATCGGTGGATGACGTTTCAAGTCGAACGAGGAGATCATCAATGAAATAAACGCTAATTTTGAGGAAATCCGAAATCATACTTTTTGGACGGTTTAAAAAATTTAGAAAAAAAAAAATTGTTAAAGTGTATAGAGGTAGAAGGACATTATATTGAATAATAAAAATAGAATTTCGGAAAAAATATTGTTTTTTTATATTTTATTAAGCACTTATTGATCGACCCACACATCCATATATTGACTTTTTGTACAATAATTATGTAGAATACGATGCCTCTCACTGTACGAGATATTAATAAACGGCGTTCAAATTCTGTAACATAATTCTGCTAAATACTTAGTAGGTAAGACTCTAAGGATTCCAAGCTCTAGTAAATTAAACATGCTATGCAGAAAATTAATATAACTTGAACTGAAAACATACATTGACTTATATGACTATCTTAAAGGAAATACTAGCTACTGTAATAAGTAAATACTAAAAACTGTAAGGACTTATGGGATTATGGGTAGCTTTAAATGTTTCAGAACAAAGTGCTACTACAATATACGGAGTCTCATATGGAATAGCTAATTCAGCATAAAATTAGGGAAGCTTCAGGTTGGAAAACAATACTTAAACGCAGAAAGACATAATACGTACAATTCTGCAATCACTCAAAGTGCCAACAATATATTTTATGTGCATTATGCAAAAACCCATTCCAAATTGCTCATTAGTATAAATACATTTATGACTATAATATACCTACTTATTGGCAATGCAATGCAAAAATAATGCTATTAAAAATAATACTCTGCACATCTCAATGATAACAAACGAACTGAAACGAAACGAATCATTTAGGCATGTAGTATGCTCACACTCACATGATCTAACTATCATCTATTTACCTGCTTGATTCTAGTTTAATAGTACCTATAGTAGGCATACCCAGCTTTTGGCATAGGGAAGAACGGAGAATCAGAAATTTCTAATTGTCTAGGGAAGAAAGGGCAGCTAGCTAAGCCACCTCTCTCTGTTTCTAAATGCATATGTAGTTTAGTTTGGCTTGTAACGAGTTACTGGAAGAATTTTAAACTGTCTGAATATACCATACTATTGAGTGCAAAAACAAAATTTATGGTATACCACATAGGTAATTGTAGTCCAGTTCAGTCATCATAAACAAATTTCATATCATATTTTGTTTTTACTCGTCCATTGGTTTTTTATTTAGATAAATACCTACTATATATTTTTCTATTATATTCTTACTCATATGTTGCTAAAAGCGGGGGGCATATATGGGGCCATTGGTTTGTAGTGTTATTGGACACATCACATGACAAACGTTGTCATAGCAAAGTGAATGCGTACACACGCAAACTCAACTCATACTCATAGTACATACATACAGATACAGATATAGATAGATATGTAGGTACGTGTAGATAGATAAACAAATACAGATACACACATTGACACAGTCTAGTTGTCTCGTATATCAATCCGAAAAGGTGTCCAGTTGATGTCCGCTTCACTTTGTATTAATAAAAACTCAACTGACTCGTACTCGCGCTCATTTATCTCTCATCCCCCCCTCCGCCACAAAATCTTTATTCCTTTCCTCTCTGGATGGTCTGCTCCATTTTTAGACATTTGTGTCATCATTTGCCTGCCAACGTCATCAATCTATGTAAGTTGAGTTTGTTGCTTTGTCAGTTAGTTAGTTAGTTGGTTGGTTGGTAAGTTGGTTGTTTGGTTGGTTGGTTGGTTGGTTGGCTAGTTGGATGACTTTGTTGGCCCTTCAATTTACATCTACCGACCACAAACAGAAAATGCAGAGTACAAAAACAAAAAGGACAAAAGAAAATAGTATAATTAACTGTGGAATGAATAAGTAAATAAGTGACTGAGTAACTAAATGAATAAATGAAGCAATATTAACATGAAAGACTATGCCACAAAGGGGTAAACACACGATGGAGGTCTCATAGGTTCCTGTACCAGAAACAGAAACAGACACTACACTCGTCATTCGCGTCATTCAATCCCCTTGTTATAAGTATTAATTTAAAGTTAACAACCGAAATGAATTTCATTGCACTACAATACTATTTAGTATTGCATGATCAAATTTCTTTATAATAAAGGGGAAAAATCTGAAATCGTAAGAGGAGTTGGATGAAGTTCACTTTTGCAACACTACCCATTGCTTGCACTATTTGCATAAATTCATTTAAATATGGTCACAGCAGCACACTCAATGCACACTTATTGAATAATCGAAGAGATACTAAGTAGCAACTGATGTGGAAAACATCTTAACCGAGCAAGAAAAACTGTGTATACTTTCGTTTGATCACATTGGAAAACATATTAAATCTTTGGAGTAATATTTTTCATGTTTTGAATATTTGGTTCATAAACTCTACACTCCACCGAGAGCCAGGTGGCTCTAGTACTCCGAAGAAAGCAACAGCGGCTCTATCGCCTGAATAAATTCAGATTCAAATAGAAATAATCACCATAGACTATCTGGAGAAAAAAGAAGAAGAACAATAACAAGCTCCTAGTATGAAGCTTTACTAAATCAAATAGAAATTAAGTAGAAGGTTAATTTTGGCTATGAGAGTCAGTATTCGTATTGCATTTGAATACGGCAATATGGCCATATGTTGTGTTGATTGACCGTTTACACATGATGACCATACACTATGAGCACATGACCATGCATACATAACGCTCTTGTGATTGAGCATACATTATTGATTCGACTTATATTTAGGGTAGAGTATTCAGTATTCATACTGCATTTCAACATTGAGACGATCCAGTAATCCTAGGATCTTGAAATTTACACTTTTTGGTGACTATGGGTGAGACACTTAAGCAAAGTTGCGCAGCTCAGAGCTACGAACATAAATCAAAATTTCATTCCTTATGACCCCCTAAAATCAAGCTAGCACATGCAATTGCAAAACTACAGAGCACTCCTAAATACTTTTAATTCTCCAGATGTGACTCCCCACACATGACTATTACCTATACGTTTTCGAACTTAAAGAATGGTAAGATTTTGTCCAAGGGAAATTAAGGCATAGACTTAACAGAATAAAGAATTATTTTTCGAACGCCATTAAAAAGTTGATATTTTTTTTCATCATCACTCTACCTACTGTAAGTACTTCAGCTTGTCAGACTCCCCTCGTAAGCTTTGGAATTAAAAAAACTCATATCTTCTTGTGACATACAAGTTGAGTTTAGTTAAGGATTACAAAATGATTTTATACTTAGTTGTTTTTTTTTCTTTTATACTGAAAACAGTACCACATCATAATTAAATATGGGAAAAATAAAAAAAGATACACACACATAGAGAATGAATGAAAGGAAGCTTAAAAAAAAATATGTACTGTAAAAATAAGATGTGTCATAATACTTGGAAAAAAATGTATGATAAAAAGTAACTGTCACTGTCACATATACGTATGTAAGTAAGACAACAATTGAACATAATTAATTAAGTGTAATTTTTTTGTACTTCGTACTGTACGAGTACTAGTATATTATTTTAACATAATTAGGTCTGTATTATTTTTATTTTTTTGTATTTATTTTTTACATCACATATAAGTAGGTTTATCAGCAGGGGGCATTTAACCACTAGCCAACTGCACATGCAATTAGTAACAAAAATGCTATGAAAGCCATGAAAGTGGAAAGATGATTTGATGGACATTTGTGTGCACCAAGAGAAAAAGTGAAAAACATAAAACACAAAGAAAATAAATGTGAAGGACAATAAAATTTAAATAAAATGGAGATGACAAGGGCTACTACATAGGAAGAGCCCGCTTGACCTCTTTATGATGGACGCACGCATTCACAAGTGAATAGAGTTTCTCTTACTTAGTGATTGACTGACTGAACAATGGTGCACACAATATTACATAGTAGGTACTCGTTTATAAAAATGCTTCACATTGAGAAGTGTACGAAGTGTACAACCCAAACCAACCCAACCCAACCCAACCGACATCTGTTGAATTTTAGGTTGAAATATCGTAGGAAACATGTTTCATTTTATTATCCTTAGTGTAAAAGATTTAAATCGGTTCCTATGAATTTAAACGCAGAGCTTTAAGTCATAGACATCTCTCTCTAAGCTATTTAAGTTTTTTTTTATTTTTTTTTTTGGTTAGCGAAAACCATTTAATTTGAGATATTTAAGCCTTCTATAAAAATGTCCAACATCATTTGCTTGGTAGCTGTTGATTTGTATGGGGTGAATTAAATCATGGATATATATGTATGTATACTTATATAGCCAAAAATATTAGTGTCATTTGCTTAAGTTACCACCTTGATGACAAGTACTAGAAGAGTCATCTTCAGAGTTTTTATGAGGAAGGAAGGAATAGTAGAAATACACCACTCTATGGCACTCCCAACCCTGTATAAGCTTTCGAAAAGTTTTCCTCCCTTTGAACTCAACAAGTGCTTTTTCTACTCCTAAAAAACTCTTCCTCTTCTATTCCACCAGATTTCCGATATTAGGTTCCACAGAAAACTTTTTTGGGAGTGTTTGATTCCTCTTTTTGTGTTTTTATATGCTGACAGCCCTTTCGCATTTCCCATTCAGTTGAAGCGGTTTGGTTATTCGATAAAATCACCGAGTGGCCGAGTGGAATGCAAAACTCCATACGACGAAAACACTAGAGTTTTCTGTGGCACCCCCCATTATACCATTATTAAAGTGCTTTCTAACCCGTATTTGGTGTTGTCACTAAGTTTAAATGGTTGTGAACAGATCAGTATGATCTCAGTATTGTATCAAAGACTTGAATGTCTACACCACTATTAGCAATTTGAATTGAACTTTTCAATATCTGATGAATGCTGAAGAAGTATTTTATTTCGTATTTAAACCATTATGTACCTACTGGTAGTCCAAGAGATTGTCACATTCTAATGTCATTTGTCAACTTAAGAATATATACTTTCAGTAAAAGTAGGGAATTAGATCTGTAAGATCCAAATTTCCACAAACCACAACAAATTTTAGAAATCATACAATAGAATGTTTATATTTTTCCATGATTTCCACATTTTTATTTATTTTATATAGGTATATTTGTCTAATCGATTCGGTCTTGGTGTTTTTTTTTTGAATGAAGTGACTTTGTAAAGTTTTACTTTTCGAAATGTAATCGTTTTTCCATCAACTGTTGTCATATACCTACCAATAATATCTCCAATTCAATTGAATTGTCACCTTATCATAGTAAAGTCAAGATGTGTATGAACGTATGAACCCTATGAGCGATGCTAGTGGTAGTCTAGGCGATTGGTAGAGTTTCCAAGTCGAAAGAGCAGTTAAGGCTTCGTGGGGAATTCACCCTTATCTATCCCATTCTATTCTTTATAAATATTTTGATCAATTATAAGTATTTTAATTTTTCTTTAATAAAATTTCAATGACATAACATATGTTCCAACCTTAATCTTGTATGTAGGCTACCACTTCTAATAAGTCCTAATGAGATGTTGAAACAATTTAAAAATCAAACAATGAAAAAAAAAATAACAGGATTCAATAAGTATTGAGAAATGAGTTTGAAAAACCCTTTAAACAAATCATTATCTAGACATTTATACTTATAAAAATAACTTCTTACAAAAATTTAAATTTATTTGCAACTAGCTGTACCCACGACTTCGTACGCGTGGTATTCGCAATATATTGTAATAGCGTGTGTTTTGTTAATTTTTTTTCCTAATTATCAAATGTTTAATGTTGCCGCGCAGCAAAAAAAGAAATCATTCGGCAACAGAATTAAAAATATGAATATCTTTTGATTTAGTAAGTCGATTTCGATAAAATAAACGCTGTTACACCAGTCAAAACCGCATTCAAATAGGTTAAGCCGTTTCTGAAATTAGAGTGCACAGACAGGAAAAGGCTTACGATTTGATATATATATATATATAGATATAGATTTTTTAAACTTAATTCAATTTACATTTGTTAAATCCAACTGAATTTTTTTTGCCTTGGAAATGCAACAAATTTATACAATTATTCACAGGAAATTGCTCAACTTGATAACTTAAATTCAAATGATCAAGAGTGAGAAAGAGAAAGAGAGTGTAACAATCATTTCCAGTGGTCCGCAAGAGCTTCAATATGGTCCGCAAAAAACTTCAAACTTTCAATTCATTATAAATATTAAATTACAAAATAAAATATAAAATTATAAAATAAATGTTGATTTCCTATATCATTCTTTGGTAAAAATGGAAAAGGAATCTGTCAGCACTAACATCGCATTGTATCCTTCAACGCCAGGCTTTAGCTTCCAAAACTCTTCCTAAATGCCTTAAAAATACAATGCAGGTGGCCATCAAAGTAGTAACTGTTATCAAAAGTAGTGCCTTAAATGAACGTCTTTTTAAAAAACTGTGCATTAAAATGGACTCCGACCATGAGAAGCGTCTTTTCACACAGAGGTTCGTTGGTTGTCGAAAGGCAACATGCTGAAAAGATTATACGAGCTCAGGGGAGAGGTTGAATTGGAAGTTTCGGGAAACAGACATTTACAAGGTGCAGCAAATATATTTATCTTTGAAGATAAACTTCGTGCTTTTATTTGCAAACTCAAATTATGGATTATTCACGTTGACAGGAACAATTATAGTGTGTTCGCAACCTTAAAGGCACTCCTTGATGACAAAAAGTATGACACGCTTAGGGAAAGCATACACGCTTAGGAAAACATCAAATGTCATCTGCAAATAATGGGTAATGAATTCAATCGTTACTTCCCAGAATATAGCAATACAGAAGTTGAAGTTGACCAAAAACTGATACGGAATCCTTTTGTTACTAATGCTAGAGAAGTTGCAAAAGAAATCCAAAAAGAACTCATTGAATTACAAAATGATAGAAACTGTAAAAGCGCATTTGAATCTGATTCTTTGGAGCAGTTTTGGTGTCAAAAAGCAAATTCATATACTAAAATTCGAGATATCGCCTTATGCTATTCTCCATTTATGCGAACAAGGATTTCCTGCTTTACTTATGATTAAAAACAAGTCTAGGAATCGATTGAAAGCAAATGTTGATATGGGTGTAGCTTTGAGCAACAACAATATTACTCCAAGGATTCAAGAACTTGTACAGAAGATGCCTGCTCAAAAATCTCGTTGATACAAACTGAATTATCTGACAAAATTATATGCTTTCCATTACAATGTTATTAATGTTAATTTTGATTTTTACGATTACTCATGTTAATTACACGTTTTGATTAAAGATTATTTTTAGATTGATACTATGCTAATGATAATGCAATCAAAGTGGTCCCTGGTCAAACAAAGGTTGGGAACCAGTGCCATAAAGAAACCAGAAAGATGGCTATCATTGGCTATGCCAAAGATGTAATACTCTTCACGCTTCTCCGGGTTGCATCCAACCTTCATCCTTAGCATCACTATATTTTCTCTGTTACAGTTTGAGTATCAACAAAGAACACAGTTTGAGTATCAAATATGAGCACAGTTTGAGTGTACTTTTACTCTTCATATTTTGTCATTTAAGTTGAGTTTGTATGGGAGGTACCCCAACTGGTAACCTAGGATCATAAAATTTACATGGTTGATGAATATGGATCAGAAACTAATAGTGTCCAAATTTCAGTTCGATACGTCAAAAAAACAAAAAACTTTTTCTAATAAGAACATTAATTTAAATGATGGTTTGTATGGGAGGTACCCCCCTAATTCCGACAAATGTGCAGCGTATGGTAAAAAGAAACATATGAAACTTTTAATACTATTCACTCTCGTGAAGAAGCATGAGAACACCCGCTGAAAAAGCCAGTGAATGAGTGCATGTGTGTCAAAAAATACTCAAGTGTGTGAGTGAACTTACACACAAAGTGAGTGATGTGAAGTGGAGTGGATTGAATAAATGAATTAAGTAAATAAACGTTTGAGTGAGGTGGAGTAGTATTAGCTGAGACTATCAATTTATATAGGACTGGACAATGGATAGTTGAGTGAGTCGTGAATTTATTTGTCCTAATTGTCCAATCTATATAAATTGATAGTCTTTGCTGGTGTGTGGCTGAGTGAAGCCAAGTAAACTGTACATCAAAATGAGTAAGCAAACACCCACTCAAATACTTAAGTGAATCAGTTAACTTGCACATAGTGAATGATGTAGAGTAGAGTGGATTCAATTGAATTGAGTAATTAATGTTTAAGTGGAATTGAGTATGTGCTTGAGTAACTAAATGGCGGATTGAAGAGAAAGATTTTAATATACCTACTTATGTACATAGTATACAATATTTTTAACTCCATTAAAAGGGACTGTCCTAAATACAGTATATTTTATATAAATACAAAAAATATACAATACAATTTTATACCCCAACTCAAAAATGTAGGTACCCAGTATACAATATTTTTATCTCCATTAATACAGAATGTTTTATCTAAATAAAAACTACATACAATACAATTTTATACCCCAACTCAAAAATATAGGTATTTATATCAAATGGAACCCAGTATATTTTAACTCCATTAATACAGAATATTTTATCTAAATAAAAACTACATACAATACAATTTTATACCCCAACTAAAAATGTAGGTATTTATATCAAATGGTACCCAGTATACAATATTTTTAACTCCATTAATACAGAATGTTTTTTCTGAATAAAAAATATACAATATAATTTTCTATCCCAACTCAAAAACGTAGTTCTTTATATCAAATGGTACCCAGTATATTTTAACTCCATTAATACAGAATATTTTATCTAAATAAAAACTACATACAATACAATTTTATACCCCAACTAAAAATGTAGGTATTTATATCAAATGGTACCCAGTATACAATATTTTTAACTCCAATAATACAGAATATTTTATCTAAACAAAAAATATACAATACAATTTTATACCCCAACTCAAAAATGGTACCCAGTATACAATATTTTTAACTCCATTAATACAGAATATTTTATCTAAATAAAAACTACATACAATACAATTTTATACCCCAACTAAAAATGTAGGTATTTATATCAAATGGTACCCAGTATACAATATTTTTAACTCCATTAATACAGAATGTTTTTTCTGAATAAAAAATATACAATATAATTTTCTATCCCAACTCAAAAACGTAGTTCTTTATATCAAATGGTACCCAGTATATTTTAACTCCATTAATACAGCATATTTTATCTAAATAAAAACTACATACAATACAATTTTATACCCCAACTAAAAATGTAGGTATTTATATCAAATGGTACCCAGTATACAATATTTTTAACTCCAATAATACAGAATATTTTATCTAAACAAAAAATATACAATACAATTTTATACCCCAACTCAAAAATGGTACCCAGTATACAATATTTTTAACTCCATTAATACAGAATATTTTATCTAAATAAAAACTACATACAATACAATTTTATACCCCAACTAAAAATGTAGGTATTTATATCAAATGGTACCCAGTATACAATATTTTTAACTCCATTAATACAGAATGTTTTTTCTGAATAAAAAATATACAATATAATTTTCTATCCCAACTCAAAAACGTAGTTCTTTATATCAAATGGTACCCAGTATATTTTAACTCCATTAATACAGCATATTTTATCTAAATAAAAACTACATACAATACAATTTTATACCCCAACTAAAAATGTAGGTATTTATATCAAATGGTACCCAGTATACAATATTTTTAACTCCAATAATACAGAATATTTTATCTAAACAAAAAATATACAATACAATTTTATACCCCAACTCAAAAATGGTACCCAGTATACAATATTTTTAACTCCATTAATACAGAATATTTTATCTAAATAAAAACTACATACAATACAATTTTATACCCCAACTAAAAATGTAGGTATTTATATCAAATGGTACCCAGTATACAATATTTTTAACTCCATTAATACAGAATGTTTTTTCTGAATAAAAAATATACAATATAATTTTCTATCCCAACTCAAAAACGTAGTTCTTTATATCAAATGGTACCCAGTATATTTTAACTCCATTAATACAGCATATTTTATCTAAATAAAAACTACATACAATACAATTTTATACCCCAACTAAAAATGTAGGTATTTATATCAAATGGTACCCAGTATACAATATTTTTAACTCCAATAATACAGAATATTTTATCTAAACAAAAAATATACAATACAATTTTATACCCCAACTCAAAAATGGTACCCAGTATACAATATTTTTAACTCCATTAATACAGAATATTTTATCTAAATAAAAACTACATACAATACAATTTTATACCCCAACTAAAAATGTAGGTATTTATATCAAATGGTACCCAGTATACAATATTTTTAACTCCATTAATACAGAATATTTTATCTAAATAAAAACTACATACAATACAATTTTATACCCCAACTAAAAATGTAGGTATTTATATCAAATGGTACCCAGTATACAATATTTTTAACTCCATTAATACAGAATATTTTATCTAAACAAAAAATATACAATACAATTTTATACCCCAACTCAAAAATGGTACCCAGTATACAATATTTTTAACTCCATTAATACAGAATATTTTATCTAAATAAAAACTACATACAATACAATTTTATACCCCAACTCAAAAATGTAGGTATTTATATCAAATGATACCCAGTATACAATATTTTTAATTCCATTAATACAGAATGTTTTATCTAAATAAAAAAATATACAATACAATTTTCTATCCCAACTCAAAAACGTAGTTCTTTATATCAAATGGTACCCAGTATATTTTAACTCCATTAATACAGCATATTTTATCTAAATAAAAACTACATACAATACAATTTTATACACCAACTAAAAAATTTATACAATACAATTTTATACCCCAACTCAAAAATTTATGTACCTATTTATATTAAAAACAAAATTCCGTTTGTGTATAAAATATATATGACGACTATTGAATTATACACAAAAAAAAAAAAAAGAAAGTAAACATGATTTATCTGGTGAACTGCATAAGAAACTCAATAAATAAAATAAATATAATAGCTAGCATTGAGTGTTATGATATAACAACTTTGTTAAACATAATTTGTAAAATAAGAAAAATTACTTTCAAAAAAAAATATAATATAATAAAACAAAAATCCGAAGAAATAATATTGAAAAGCAATAATAAGACAAAAAACAAAAAAAATCCTCAAATAAATAAAATTCCCAAAATAACTTTAAGATATTACAAGCGGCGTTCATCAGAAGAAAGAAAAAAAATAAGAAAAAATCAGATTTCACAAAATTTTCAAAATAATATCAGAATAGATATAACTATTGCGACTTACATCAAGAAGGAATAACTCAATTGCTTACAAAAATTAGGAATAAAAGGTTTCGCTAGTGTTGAATGTTATGATATCACAACTTTGTTAAAGATAAGATATTTTTAGATGGTGAGATATTAAACCGATGCAAAATTTTTAGAAAATCAAACATTTATGTTTATAAATTAAAAAAACTGGTCAAGAAAAAAAAAACCAAATAACACAATTTCTGAGAAAAATATATAAAAATTAATTTTACTAAAATTAAATAAAGAAGTTTTCACAACATAAAAAAAAAAATAAATAAAATAATTATAGAATGACGCCTGGTAGGTGTTAGTTTACTCAAGAAAATTGAAAGTTGACATTTAGTAGATAAAAAATAATAATATAAAAATCGTATACCCATTCCAATTTCCTTTGCATTTGTCACTATGCCAATGCCCTGCCAATGATTTGTCTACCAACCGTTAGTAGACAAAAATTTGCCTACTTTACAAAATGTTCTTAATCTATCTGAGCCGGATTTAGAGTTGTGTGTGCCCTCATTAATAATTTCTCCGAAGTCTATTTTTCGAAGCAAATCAATCTCTTTACTGAGCAATGACAGATGTTCTTTGCGTTTTTGATTAACTTCATTTTAGAGAATGTGCCACCATCAATACTAAATACATTCTCAATGTAATTTCAATATTAGGGAATGCAGCGCCGAAGAACATCTCAATGGTTCACTGTCTACATTGTAGTCCTTCTTGAAGGCATCTATATACTGGACCAAGTCATTTCCAAGAATGATTTCAAGATTTTGACTTACTAATCGGTAGCCTTGTGCAACTTCGCGAAACTTAAATCCTCCAAATAATTCAAGAAACCACATCGATCACAGACAACGTTATAAGCTCGAATCATGTCACTCACGGATACTGAAAGTTGATCAATTACTGGAATAAAACTTCCTACTTGAAATTTTTCCTTGAGTGACAGCTGGGCTTCTGAGGATTTCGCATAATCCAATGGATTAAGACTATCATATCTTGATCTAGAGCTTGTTTCAATATATTCAGTCAGTATCTGATAATTTTTTCGCTGCTTTTCCGTATTCCTCAAACTTTTCTCAGTTGGACTTTATGAATAATCTGAACTCTAAAATATTGTTCCAAAATCCAGCACACAGTGCAATTTCAAGACTTCCCATCTTCTTTAAAAATATAGCAGTTTCGATTTTGACGACGTCTTTCTGTTCTTGGTCATGTGATATGTCAGCGGGAGCTTCTTTTATTTTCTAGTAACTATGAACAATATAGCTTTTGTTACATCAGCTCGACATGACCAACGAGTTTTACATAAAAACTTCAGAACGCAGAATTTCGTATTATTCTCTGACAATTTCTTGACCAAAATTGCATATCGCTCGGAAATCGCTGAGAAGACACCGGATCAGACTGATAAAGCAAGAAAAACTCAATGAAACAGGAGAAAGCGTTCCGTTTTCTTATTTCGTTTGGTGTGTGTCGAAATTTTGTTTTCAACAAACGAACGACCAGCTATCAACAACGAGACATGTCATTCTGTTTTGTCTTTTTGTTTTGACTTACGTTGTATGGGTTGCGCCACAAGAAACTATGCAATTATCGACAGCGTTGCAGCGATGTATGTTGCATTTTGTCTTCTCTGATCATAAGAAACAATGTACTATTGTTTCATCAGACAAAGGGAAAAGAATGAAATTTTCTCCGTTTTCTATTCCTTTTTGATATCTGATTTACACTAAAGTAAAGTTTTTTAAATACATTCTATGTTTGCTCGGGACAATCGCAACAGTAGAGCGAGTATTTTCCGCAGTAAAGAAAACTTGGACACCTAATAAAAGTCGTTTAAATATAAACACATTGAAATCGATTTTTAACGTCACAACCAATCTCGATTTTTCATGTTTAGATTTTTACGAACATATAAAAAATAAGCATATATTAAAGACTTGGCATTTTATTACACGAAAACATCACTGGGCATCGTTACAAACAACAATTGATCCAACTGAGCCGAGTATCGAAGCTCAAACGCCCCAATATGCCAAAAAACACAACAAAGTTATTTTGCTCCAAACTGCGTTAACTAAGATGCGGTCTGCTTTTGCCACTAAAGTTGCTCTAATTGATGACGCTATGTCGCCGGTGTAGGCTGAGGTGTCTTGTCTCATGAAGAACACATAAGTTGGTTGAGATTTATATTTTTATTACAATTACAATGCTTTGATTTTGCTTCACCAGATGATTTTACATTAACACATTTTTATACATAAACAAATTTTAAGTCTGATTTGACTGACAATCGTACAAGCTCTAAAACTAAAGAACAGCAAGTCACACTAAACAATCATAAAGCAAAAAAAAAAAAAAAAAAAAAAACAACTACAGATTATCAAACTTAGTCAAATAACAGCAAATAGCGGACCAAAGAGTATAAAACATATAGGAGCAGGCAACTCGCTCAATTTAAGCGGAGACATTTTTGAAGCTTTTTTGTAGAGTAATCCAAGAGGAAAACAAGAGTAAATCCAACAACAATTGTATGTAATCTCGGGTAAATCTCGAGTAACCAATTACACAATTTGTTGTTGGGCTTAAAAATTAAGAGACACACTACTTAAATTAACAGGCACACCACTTAAATTTAGTGCTCTGTCCAGTCTATATATTTTAATAGGCTTTTGGTTTAGGCTTCATTTCCACAGCTTCCTCAGAGAAGTAAAGTTATTAATTAATCAATCGGAGTATATAAGTAAAATAACTCTCGATAATTTTGAATAAGAAAAGTCTTAAATATCTCTGAACAAGTCCAAATATAATAATAGACTACAGAGAATGTGACCTCTCTGTGACTGAAATAACGGAAAAAATCGGTAGAATTCGAAAACTGGTTCATAATTTTATTCGCAATATTAACAATTATACAAAAAATATGAAACGGTCATGCTCTCTCTGGTGCTGACCAGCGGGCTATACTGTTCGAAGCATCTAAATTCCATGATTCCATCGAGTAAGCTAAGCTAATATTGTCGAATGCTAAACACCATTCACTCAACCTTTCATATAAAGAAATACGATTAAGTTTTTGTTGACAGATGAATGTCATAAGGTGTCATTTTCTTATGAAAAACATTTCATTTTGAAGGCCCTAATAGCTTTAATTAAATACACTGTGTCACAGCGAAAAAAAACTTCTTATCAGACCTAGTGGAGGTTATAGGTCATAAAAAACTAAAAAGAATGGCATATAAAAAATTTTTGATACACCCTCAAAATCTTGACTTAAAGCTCAAAAACCGTTTTTAAGAGGTTCCTGTCCATATTACCTTATAACTTGGACATTTTTTATCGGAGGAAAAAAAACTGTCATATGCAATGACAAAAAGTACAATAAATCAAGTAATTTTTAACCGATTTTATTCAAACAGGGTTCATTTAAAGCTAAAATCACAAAACTTTCGATGAACGTTGAGAAAAAATATAATTTAGATAAGATAAGGGGCACAAATTAGACTTAAAGTTGCAAAATCGATGGAAAAATCAGAATTTTGGAAAGTTTTTGGTCTGTATCTTCATGAATTTAAATGATAACAAAATACATGATACATGGTTGTAAAGGGCTACATTTCAGCTTTTAAATAGAAAATAAAAATTTGAAATCCGATAAAAAATGTCCAAGTTATAAGGTAATATGGACAGGAACCCCTTAAAAACGGTTTTTGAGCTTTAAGTCAAGATTTTGAGGGTGTATCAAAAATTTTTTATGTGCCATTCTTTTTAGTTTTTTATGACCTATAACCTCCACTAGGTCTGATATGAAGTTTTTTCAATTTTTTTTTTTATGTAACACAGTGATATTATTTCCATGATTTGAGAAGGGATACTCATCAGTTACTTCGTTTTCACAGCTGAGTCGACAGAGTTATGGTTTAGGGAAATGTATCCTATTATGATACCTTGGAACTTTAACTTTTATCGCCAAAAATGTGCTCTAAATCTTGCCAAGCCTTTCCCATCATTTGAAAACCTTTTTGGGCTTTTTCATGGATTTGGATTTTATAATACCTCCATATACTGACTGTGTGATTAAATCGTGGATCGAGACGAAAAATTCCATATTTTTGAACTGTACCATACTTGCTGTCCCTTAACGTAATAGATAATGTTTGCAGGTCATTAACTTGAAAAGTTATGAGTTCAGAAAGCAGTATTCAATAAGAACTGAATTTTTTGAGGCCATCCAACGAGCACGGGCTTTCATTTCGCTAGACTTAATTAAAAGCTTGTATGACTCATTACTAGATAGAATTTTCAAGGTTATTTTAAACAAGACAGACTCAACCCATTACTGAAATCATTCAATATATAAATACATATATTTAAATTTTATACTTTACCTACTAATAAAAATTCATACATAAAAAGCAGTGTAATGTACATTAAAGGTAGGCTATTCAAGTGAAATTGGTAGATCTACCAATGGTGTAATCGTAGCTTAAGCAATATATGTTAGAATGATTTCCCAATTTTAATTTATTTTATTTATTTATTTATTTTATTTATTTTTTTTATTATTTTATTTATTTTGAAAACCAAGAAGTGTCCTGGACATGATGAGATAGACGCTAGAGTGGTCAAAGCCCTCCCCCACAAGGGTTTGTTGCTTTTGGTTATGATATTTAATGCCATGCTGCGTTTCTGTCACTTCCCATCCAATTTATTATTTTATTTTATTATTCTATTTATTTATTTATTTTATTTATTTTATTTATTTCATTTATTTTTTTTATTTTATTTATTTTATTTATTTATTTTATTTTATTTTATTTTATTTTATTATAGTATTTTATTTATTTCATTTATTTTTTTTCATTTATTTTATTTTATTTTATTATTTTATTTATTTCATTTATTTTATTTTATTTTACTATTGTGATAATATTTGATGGTTCTTAGCTTTGTGCCCAAAAACTAATAATATCACATTGAAAAGATTTCCTTAGCTTAATTATTTTATATGTTAAAAAAATATAACCAGATGCTCTCTGTTTTAAGGCAAATAAGATGGTTGGATTGAATGAGTTCATTTAAATTTTTGGCAATTTCATATATACATATATATTCATTTCAAATGTGTTTCCATTTACATTAATGACAGAACAATAAATGCTTCACCAGCATTTACTATATAGTTTTCAAATTGCCCTCTTCTCTTCAGTTTCAATCATTTCAATAGAATTGTACTACGAGTATTTTAGATATGGATTATGTGTTTTTATTATTCTAAGTCGAAGCTGTTAAGCAGATAAGTTTTTCATGCTTTTACACTTTCTTCTACTAATTTCTTTCACTTTCTTTCTCTCTTTCCATTTCCATCTATTCAAAATCCATCCATCCATCCATCCATTCATTCTTTGAAGCAACCAACCCAATTTTTCTTTAATATCACTTTGCTTTTTTGCCATTGCCGCACTTATGCCAATTGGCAAATGAAAAACGTTGTTCCTAGGTTTACTTTAGTAAAACTACAACTGAAACTGAACTAAACTGAACTGAGCAACAAGAACCAATTTCAATTATTAACGAAACATTTCCAAATATAATAATTTTTTTCTTTCCTTGTTTATCCTAACATTTACTTACCACCCAATCTCACCTCCCCCCCATGTAATCACTTCCCACACTTTCTGCTGTTTCCAAACTCTTTCACAATTTTCCTCTTAGTTGACTCACTAATACCTACTAACACTCAGACAAACACAGACAAACCTAAATATTCTTATTTTTGCTTTTCATTTCTTATTTAAGTTTGTTTTTCCCCATTTTCTTCTTCATTTTCCCTTATTATTTTTTTTTATTATTCTTCCGTTCAGGAAAAAAAAGGCACTTTGGCAAAATTAATTGGAATGTGTAATAAAAAGAAAGGTAAAGCAGCAGCAGCAGCAGCAACAACAACAATAACAACAAAGAAAAGGGTTTTCCCGATCAACAATGAAAATCTCCACCCGAAAAAGAAAAGCACTAAAAAATCAAAAGTACAAAAAAACAAACCCCCACAACAACAAAGACTATGGACACACTACATAAGTAGACCGGGTAAATTACTCACAAAATCGAGGTCTAATACTAAAATCCGCAGAAAAAACTTTTGCCAAGTGCAGGAAAAATGATTTTGTCCCAAATAAAAATTAACTCTTATGTTAGAAAATGAAAATAATCTTTTAAGTATTATATGGTATTATATGGTACTTGGGAATAAATCTTGATCGCAGCCATCAACATCAATGCAATCCAGCATGCAATGCATTATGCTTTCCATAGCATAAATGAGAATAAGGTGCTTCAAGACATCAATTGAGTCACAGTTAAAAAACACCAACACAATGGCATACCTTCTGCTAAGTCAGTATAGCAATAAGTACCTAATTATACTAAGTAGACCATGTAGTATGAATCAGTGGTCGTGGCTAGTCATTCCCTTTGGAATCAGCACTAGTTCCAACTATCTCCTTTTACATGTATTCAACTGGTGAATTTAACATGGCGCGATGTCATTGGAAAGGGTCTATTGCCACCGCCTGCATAACAGTTGTCCTAGTGAATTCACTAGCCACCAGTAATGCGAAACGCGCAACAAGAACCAATTTCGCATTACTGGTGGCTAGTGAATTCACTAGCCAGCAGGTAATAAGAAAAACGGCTAGTGAATTAATATCGAAACGTGGACTATTGCCAACAAGCATACTACAGGGTACTGCAGAAGAGATATTGATCATAATTTACAATGACATAATATGTTAGCACCTAAACCTCTTTTGATAAGATTGTGACAAACAGGAAATTGAAGAATGGTTAGGTAGGCTCCATATTTTGAACCTGCTAGATAGATTTGACGCAATTTTTGCTTACGAGTATCATTTTTTAAAGATGAGAAACAATAAATTTTATTCAATTAAATTAAATGAAAGATTATACACTTTGAAAATGAGGAAACACAAATGATAATCGGTTGTTGTCTGGGCGATTGATTGTGTTTTTTTAGTGAGCTCCAGTAAAGAGAACACAAAATTAGAGCAACACAAGGCTATGAGTTCATCGGACTGCAAATGCGAAAAAAAAGAAGATATGTACCTGCAAAAACAACAAAAGCAGCAATTGATAGTCTGATATTTCAATTCAATTCTATACACATACATATACCTAATAAAATCGTGTTTGTGCAAGTATCACTTACAAGCCACTCATTGGATTCAAAATCGAGTTACTGAAAAATAACAAGCTTTATTTTTAGTAACCTATGCAGTTTATTTTATCAAAATCGACCTACACAATCAGAGGATATTTAGGGTCTTCACTTAAAAGTGTGAAGAAAACCAACGTACTATTTTATACACCTGTTTTGATTATTGACTGTGTAAATCGTCTGTTCAGTGTATTTCGTATTCGCAAATGTAAAACAACAGTACAAAATGCATATTATATATATGTATATAGTATATACAGAGATTATTTGAATCAACCATACTAGTTTGTGATCGTTGCACATGGTACTAAGCAAGTTAACATCTTAATTCGGCCACTCCCTCAACGTACTAAGTTTGCTTGAACTCATCTGGCATTTGTGCGTCAATATAGTAGGTATGTTTTATATGCTTACTGCGTATTTAATCAGTGTCCGATTATTGCACCTAAAATTGGAACGCATGCTCTCCAACGATTCAAGCTTAGTCATTAAATGCGTGTCCGAATACATCATTCTTATGTATCTCCAATGATGACCTTCTATATAGTTTCAGAATTCCATGATCTTTTTTCATATCATATACTAATTTCCCTGGGCAGACGTTGACCTGCCTTCTATGTAGACCTCCTTTTTTTTATTGAAAAACTTTTTTTGTTTGTGAACCGATTGGATTGATACAAACACTAAATGTTACTTAAAGCTTAACACAATACATATGGGAAAAACGCATTCCAATCGGTTAAGTCGTTTCTGAGATTACCATGCACAATGTCACAAACACACAGACAAACAGAAATATCTCGTTTATGATTTTATTATAGTCTTCGACTTCGTGCGCGTGGTATTCGAAATATGTTTGTAATAGCATGTATTTTGTTAACATTTTTTTTTACGTAATCATCAGCTGTTGAATGTTGGTGCGCAGCAAAAGAGGAAAACATTCGAAAATCAGCCAAAAAACTGGCAACAGATCTCAAAATTTAACTAAAAAAATATAAATATCTTTTAATTAAGTAGGTCGATTTTGATGAAATAATTAAATGTATTATGGGTGGACTTGAAGAAAAAAATTAATGTGATGCTATCTTTTTAGATGTCCAACAAGTATTTGATAGAGTATGGCATCCGGGTGTGCTCTACAAGATTAAGAAATGGCTTCCTGCACCATACCTTATCTCCTTCTTAAATCTTACCTCACTGATCGCCACTTCTATGTTCATCAATCAGGCGAGAACTCTAAAATATATGCATGGAAGCGTACTTGGCGCCATCCTATACACAATATATAGGTACCGCTGATATGCCAGTGGAAAACAATGTTGAGGTTGCAACATATGCAGATAACACAGCGAAAATTGCATCAAATGAAAATAATGTCATTGCCACACAGCATTTGCAAAATCAACTTTTATTGGTCGAAATATGGCTGAAGCATTGGAAAATAGAGGTGAACATATAAAGGGCAGTTCAAATTACTTTCACCTTAAAGCGGGGAATGGTTCTACTATTCCACAAAGCAACACCGTCAAATACCTAGGAATACACCTGGATCGAAGGCTTACTTGGAAGACCTATGTCTATAAGTGAAACAATTGTAACTGATAATAAAAAGCAGAAAGATGCACTGGTACAAGATAACAAAGATAACAAATAACTCCAATATTGAGAAACTGCAAAGGTATCAGTTAATGACGATACGTTAAATAGCAAGTGACCAATATTCACCTTCATAAAGATCTCAAAATACAATTTATTAAGGATGAAAGAAAAAAAAGGTTTAGATAGATACATAAAGAAACTGCATAATCATACCAACAATTAAGCTGTAAGTCTGTTAGAAAACGACATGGATGTTAGGCGCCTGAATAAGTTTCATGTGTTAGATCTATAGTTAGAATAGATTTTAGTTTGTCTAGTTTATATTGGTTGACCTCGCTGGAGCTCACCAATCCTGTTATATAAAAAAATTGTAATTAGCTAATTTGTTAAAAGTCATAAGACTGAAATACACCAGTGAAAACCGCATTCAAATTGGTTAAGATGTTTCTGAGATTAGCCTGCACAGACAGAATGACGTTACGATTTTATATATACCTACTCGTATATAGATATGTATATGATGATGATATGATTTGTTTATAGGCAAATCAAAAGAAAAAATGAATGTGTCATCAAAATGTTTTTTTACTTCTCCCTTTATAATTAATCAATCTCTCTCTCTCTCTCTCTCTTTCTCTCTCTAAGAGTTTCAGTGTGTAAGATCACATAATATTTTAGCATAGGATTTCTAAGAGAAGATTAGGATTTGATATTGTGTGGCATATCTTGGAATTTACTCTACTTCACGCCTTTTTTTTTTTCAATCTCTTCATCTGGAATTTCTTTAAGGGTTTTATTAATTGGATTGAATGAAATTAAAGATCAGCGAGACATTCATAAGTTGTTGCCTTAGAGAGAGAGATGACAAAAGGTTATTATGTACAAGTACTTATTAAAATAGTCAAATGGTTCTTATATCAAGCTATCATTAATATCATCTCATCATTAGTCTCCCCCTCTTGTTGTATTATGCTCAATTACACTTTATGTGTTTTCTTTTTTAAATCACAGAAATTATCATCAATAAAACAATAAACTCATTTCATTGACTTAAATCCTTAAGGAATCCCCATTGGAATCAATAAGTTGACACATTTCAATGTTCCATAAGAAGATATGCCATACATAAGTAGTACCTACTAAATGAAAACATATCTTACCTACATATGCACATACACATACGAGTAGGTACATACGTATACATTTGCCATACAATGTAGTATAGTACATTATTCCTTCAATTCCTTCATTCATTCATTGAAATATTGTAAACATATGTTGTTGTGTTGTGTTTTGTTGTTGTGTAGATTGCTTATTTGTTTGTTTGGTTGTGTGTTTGTTTGTTTATTTGGTTGATTGATTGGTTTGGTTTGGTTTGGTTTGGTTGGTTCTATTGCTTTTGTTTATGACACACGTATTTAGGACTTAAGTGAAATCTTACCTATACTAAAATGGGGGCAATAGTACCTACTATAACATCAATAATAACAATAACAATAACAAATACAAAAAGCAAAGGAGAAGAAATGAAGAGAAATGCATGCTAAAATACTAAATGCTAGTACTAGAAACACTTATAGGATTTCATCTTCTTTTGTGTTATTTTATTTTATTTTTCTACTTGACAACTGGCAAATGTCATTTCACTAAGCTTTCCAAAATTAGAGGTTCTTGTAAGTAAGTATTTTATATATAGCAAAAGTATAACATTAAACATGATCATGATGATGATGATGATGATGATGTTGACAACGATTGTCAACAACAAAATATTGTATAAATAATAGAAAATAAAAGAGAGAAGTTACATATGGTCAATAACAACGACAATAAAGGTGTTGGTGATAATCACATATAGTACTCGTATAGAATGAAATATTTCTGCCATGTTACACACATATCTGAAGATAAAAATTCACATTCACACCTCCTCCACCAATTGGTCATTTACTTAAGAAAATAATACGAAAAACTATTAAAATGAAAATTATAAAAAACAAAAAAAAAAAACACAAAAAGCATTAAAAATTTTCATTGAAAAGGTTAGATGATGGGGTAAATAAGAAAGAAAAAAAAAACGATGACAAAATAATGTTAACTCAGCAAATAGCTTTTCTAATTAGATTTTTTTTTTATTTTGCTTTACGAAAAAAACAGAAAACAGAAGACCAGAAAAATGAGGACAGCGACTTTGACATTAGAAAAAAAAAAAAAAAGAAAAAATAAAAGAACAGCGCAACACAACACAAGACAACAATTTTTTACTCATAAAATACTATTAAATATTAAGAGTATATAAGATAGTAGGTACGTAAAGTGTGACTAGGTAGGTGCTTATTGAACCTTAAAGTATGCTACATAAAGTTCATTTGATAAAATTTCTACTACATATTAGTTTAAAGAAAGAGTTTCTTTACTCTAAGTAAGTACAGTTGTTGGTAAGACAAGCTTGATAAATCATATGACCTAAGTCTATTAAAGTACCTACACTATATAATAGTACATTACAGTAAAGTGCATACCTATTAAAAAAAAAAAAAAAAAAAAAAAAAAACATGTGAATGAAGCCGAATATGAACTTGAGTGAATATTTATTTGAGCAATTGTATATCGAATAATTCATGCAAATAGCAATCATTATAATCATAAGATTAGTTTAATTTTATTTGATTGACTGACTGATTGCCCTTTATGAGGTCAAAAACGCACACACACACAGACACACACACACACGCAGACAGTTAAATAATACCATTATATAGTTTTATGTTTGAAATACTATTAAGTATACGCAAAGTGTGACAAGGTGATTGCTTATTCAAACTTTTAAGTATGCTACATGAATTTAGTACAAGTATAAATAAATAAAAGTAAATCTATTAAATATCTACTTTTAGTAAATTTATTTAAATAAAAATAAGAATCACAAAAAATTAAATTAAATTAATTGTGACTATTTCCATGAGGGCACCAAGAACAACCTTTTACTCAGAAATACTATAGATTTTTTTGCACTTAACAGACAGAATGGAAACTCCTCTGACTTGAACAAAGCAAAACAATATTTTATCCTCCTATTGATTTAACATATTTAGCAATAATTGCAGTCTTAAGCTTTTTTAATGATCTCATATTGGTGATTCGATTATTTACATAAATTCATCACTGTGAGAACAAGCCGGGCCTGTATATACTAGTAAGGATAATGCCATCTCCCAAATTGCATTTTATGTCATTGCTCAAATGAATGTAAACAAACTACTTGCTTCACCAAAATTCACAATAATTGGTTTGGTTTTATTCCCTATTTCTCATTCGTAATGATGTGATTTGCAATTCAAGTGTGGCTTTCGTTAGAAAAACACCATTCATCATTATGGAAATATTCCAGTGAACAAGAGAATTGTAATTTCTACATATTTTCATCCAACAAATTGTATCAAACAGATTAAGTTTAAGATCTATATTGGTGTCTTATCTTTTTTATAATTTTATTAAGTGATTAGATGTTATTCTGCAATTTGAAGACACACCTGCTTTTTGTACTGCAGTGGTAAAACATGTGTTGCTTTCATAATTTTATAATGCATACATGATTTTAAAAACATAATAGCTTGGACATATTCAAATGCATTCAAATCAAATTTCCAACTGATTGCCTGCCATATAATTTTGAGATGACTATGGAGCATAATTTGAGGAGCTCTGTCACTAATAATGATTTTTCATAACAATAGATCGAGCTTGTGCCTATGAGCTCCAGGTAAAAGGTGGAAACAATCTCTTGCATCAAATACCTAGGTGTACTCTTGGTCCACCGATTATTCTTTAAGTTGCACTTAAACTAGCTAGCCAAAAAAACAGCTGCCATCACACAAAACTTGACCAGAATTCTCCCAAATCTATGGGGACCCAGACAACAATCTCGGGTTCTATTAGGTTCGGTGAGTAAATTCATACTGCTTTAGGCAGTTCCAACCAGGCCGGGATGATTGACTTGCAATCAATTCATACCTTTGTTGTATAAGATGAAGTGTTCACAGGGTTGTTATTCTGAGCATCTGTAGGTGTACTTGCAGGCAATTCAATTGATCTTGAAGCCCTGGGTGCCAATGACAAGTGCCTCGCACGAGAATTCTTTCAGGTAGCAGACATGGAGAAGATTAAGACCAGATAACTGAATATATGGCAGTACAGGTGGAGTAGGGCAGAGCCACAGAGCATATCCCAGATAATACAGATTGGCTTAAGCGTCGATCTGTTGACGTGATTTATTTACTTAATTCCCAACTGGCCATGGATATTACAGGAAGTATGTTCACGGGCTTGCAGCTCTTTGCTGAACACTCAAGATGTTGTGGAAGAAAGACCTCAAATACCAACTGGAACAGTTTAAAACAACTTGCAATCAAACGAAATGACTTCAATACTTTTGTTTTGGCCCTACGCTCCAACCGGAGTTAAAGGAAACTATATATTTTCACAGATTTGGACACGCTGCAGAACTGTTCTGTGGTCTCTGCAGAGATGTCGTGGAGGATCTGGAGCATCTTGCTCATGAGTGACCCAGGAGCATGACAACATATGTGGACGACTGTGCATTTTTCTCGAATGTTCGAGCAAACAATAGCGTCTGCTTAATTAAGCTTATTATCCCTCTCTACGAAAGAATGCTTTGGCGGTGCCGTAGGGATTAAATGGGATTTGAGGCATTAGTCGGGATTTTTTAGTCGGTAGGCTAATAGTTCGTCTTAACTTGTGGGAAGGGTCATAAGTATCTTTGGAAGATTTTTACCATATTTTTCGCATAACAAAAAAAAATAATAAATCCTGGAAAAAAATCAATTATTATTATCAATTCAATTAACTTTTCTACGCAATGAAAAGCAATTAGTAGGGTATTTCATCTCTATCTATTTCTATTTCATTCAAGTGATTTCTTTTATTATGCTTGGAATTATGCATTGAGCCATAATAAATACCTTTTGTATACATGTGTTCGAAAGCCATATGATTTTTGAGGCGATACAAAGTACAAACATAGTGTACCTACTATTATAGTGTTCTTCTATGAACATTTTTATTTATCAGCAGAATGAAGATCCACCGGCATCACACTTAGGATATCAAAACAATGCTGGGAAAACTCAATTATTATTATCAATTCAATACACCTGTCCACTCAATGAAAGACTATTATTAGAATGTCATAGACAATAATATTTTTAATTGAGATTTCATTTAGAAAAATATGCCTAAAGGGTATTTAATCTCTATCTATGAATTTCTTTCATTTTAGTCTGATTTTTTTTGTAAAGCTCTGAATTATACATTGAGCCATACATAGGTAAGTACATACTCGCACATACAGTGGCGAGCAAAATGGTTCGGATGTTTTGCACTTTTACAGTAAATGTATTAAAATGAGTAAATGGAAGAATGTTTGACAAATGTTTTTGATTCATTTATATAATATATTAATAATCTTTTATTAACAAAAATATTAGGTAATTAATATTAAATTAATTGACTGCCTAATCGTTTTTAATTTTTAAGTTAATTCTTCGTCCAAAGTCCTTTATTCTTTATGACACTTTCAACTCTTTTGAGCATGCTTTCTTTTTGATCGTTTCGTGTCCTATATTTCGCCATTCTCTTTGCACTCTTTCATAAAGATCAATTAAATTTCACAAATTTTCTATGGTATTTAAATCTGGGCTCTTTGCAGGCCATTGCATCACTTGGAAATTTTGATTTTGAAGCCAATCTTTAACCACCTTGTGCTTCGGATCTCTATCTTACTGGAAATCAATTTGATATGTGCACTCATCAATAAAATCAGGAAGGTTGTTTTGGAGAATATCGTACTTCATAATGCCTCCAATTTCCATTAACAGCCCCAAACCATTTTGCCTCCACCGCCTTGTTTCAAAGTCTCGTTCACCTGGTTCTTTTGGATGCGTTCGTATGGTCGATGCCATATAGTACCTACTCCTTACCATCTGACTGGAAAAGGTTGACTTTCGTTTATTCACTCCAAATAACACGTTTTCAATTACCAACGGTCCAATTTTTATGCAGCAGAACTTGCAGAACTCCAAGCGTCATCATACATTTTTATCTGAGAGAGATGGTTGTTTTTTTTTACGCTAGCAACCAAGCCCACTTTATGCATAGCTGTCCATGCACTGACCTCCTTGCTAATAGCACTTGCAGCATTTTTTGGTATCCGAATGCCCTTGTCATGGGAGCAAACGTTCCATCAATCGAGCATCACCATCAGAAATAAGTCACATTTCGACGTTTTTTAATAGAATTTATTGTTGATTTGCTTAAATTTAATCGTGTGGTATGAAAAACACTTTTGTAATAAATTTACCACAATATTTTCAACTTCGATTGACATCCATCTTCATGTTATGTTTTTTCTTATGATAACTGATCAGCAAAACGCATAATATAAATGAATCAAAAACATTCAAAGTCAAACATTCTTCCATTTACTCATTTGAATACATTTACTCTAAAAATGCAAAACATCCGAACCATTTTGCTCCCCACTGTACATACATATGTTTGAAAGTCATTTGACGTTTGAGTTAATATAGACACAGTGTATTTATTATAGTGTTCTATGAACATTTATACTTATTAAATTCACTCATATACCATATAAGATACACATTATAAATTTGTCTTCAAATCAAAGTTACTTATAGAAGATTATTATAACAAAATGTATTTACTATACTCGTACTACTACTACATATACATAGTACGTAGTATTGATGTAAATAAATGCAAACTCAATTGCAAATATTCTTTACACCAACCGAGAAAACCAAAGACAAAGTGCTCTTGTACGGGTATTTTAGAATTCAATTGTTCAAAACAAATAACAAAACACAAAAACAGAAAAAAATGAACAGAAATTGAAATTGAAGAAAAACAAAAGAACTAAAACTTTTATCATTGCAACACGTTTAGTGTGCTTTACTCGTCTGCTTTTGCTCTGGACAGTGTCTTGTCCTTTTGCTGTGAGCTGTGGCAAAAAATAAAAAAAAGAAGATGAAATGAAATCTTGTTTTGTATTATTTTATTTACTTTCTATTGTTTCGCTTGTTATTGGTATTATGGGTGTCCTTAGCTTACACTTTTCAATGGCTACAAAAGCTCTCATGTTGGAATAATCTTTCAATAAGAGTAAAACATGTTTTAACATCTTAAGAAATACTCGTGCAATATTTACAGATAATTAAAAGCAATTTCTACTTTCGGAAAGGATATACATACGTACTTATGGAATCCAGGGATACCACTAGACTGGACAAGTACCTACTAAGGTGTTAGAATAGATTGTGCATTATAATCCTATCAATACTGCCATCTATTACAAGACTAATGTGAAATTTTGAACAAGCTGCGCCATTTAGTTCCACAGCCATTGAAAGCACACAACTTCATGAATTAAGCATTATTTTTTGCGTAAAAAACCCATCACCGAAACCAAGGAAAGGCTTGATAAATACCATGGGAACATACACCTTGAAGGTTAATGGTTTGAATGAATGGTTACTGAATTTCCAGTACAAGAGACGCCGAAATCGTCGATAAAATCTATGGAAACATAGGCTGTAGGTTCATAACTGAATGAATACATTATATTTTACATGAATATTTCAACATGAAAAAGCTATCCCAAGCGGATGGCTACCACGATTGTTCACACTCGACCATAGGCACAACCGTGTGGCTACTTCAAAGGAGTGTTTGGCGATGTGCAACCGCAATTCGAATGAGGTTTTCCACCGTGTACGAAACATGGATCTATCACAATACTACAGAGACCAAGGAACAATTAAAACAGTAGTCTTATCCGGGTGAATGTGCAGCAAATAAGCCCAAGGTGAGTCTGTCGGCCAACAAAGTCTTGGCGACGGTTTTTTGGGTTGCACGCGGTGTCATTCACATCAATTAACTTGAAAAGGGCACCAGGGCGGCAGTTCCAGGAGGTGCCAAAATTATAATATAATATGATTGAAAATAAAAAACTTGCACCACAAAGCGCCTAGCATACAGAAGCCTAGTTTGCCCACCGTTTACACAGACGGGCCCACAACACAAGTGCAGGTACTTGTGCAACAGTGCACTAGTGAACTTTTGAACTCGAGATGCCGATTTGAGATTCGAATCTTTATACACAATTAGAGACTTGCACACAAGTGTGACTGCAACATTTGGAATTGTGTCTAGAGTTGCCGTTGTTGCAGTAGTACACATGTGTTTCAGTCTTTAAAGTTCGCAGCAGATTGTTAGCGGGAATTTTAATTTAAACTGGAAAAAAATGTTTATGAAAAATCAAGTGAATTCGATCTGTTACAATATCTGTGCAGGCATGACTTGCAAGAAGCGCGTCCTAATATTAGTATCACTTTAAGAATATACTAAACATTACCTACGACATCTGCAAGCTGTGAGCGAAGCTTCAGCAGACTCGAGACAATGCAAGGGTGCACACGTGTGTAGTCACCATGGCAAAAATCCATAAATTGGGCTACGAACTTCTACTACTCCATCCAGCATATTCTCTCCCTGTGACTATTTCCTGTTTCCAAACCTGAATAAATGGTTCGGTGGTAGGAGACTTAAGTCGAATAAATAGGTCATCATCACTAAAACAAATGCAAACGACAATTTATTCAAAAAGTCACTGAATTAACAAACCACAACCTGGTATTACCATCCCAATCACCGAACAAGAGATCAAATTTAATTAACGCTAGCTTGAATTAAAGCATGATTAATATAATGCAATAGTTCATAGACTTAACATGACCTAATTGGATTCGAAATAAGACGAAAATGCAAAGAACAGTTTAAGAGAAGATGGACAGCTCAGAATAGAGAAAATTGTAAGCATTTCGAGGAGACTTTTGCTCAAAACCTTAAAGGCTCATTTACACTTGGCTAGTTGGCGAGCGAATGTACAAACGAACGAATTGGTGAGTGCGCTTGTAATGATTACACATAAAACATTCTACTTGCTCAGTGGTCAAGTCATTTTGCAAACAACTGAAATCTCTACTCACAGCTGCCTCAATTGTGATTCACTTTGAAAATAAGAGAGAGTGTGTGTGTTTGAGAGTACCAACAGGCAGCGTGAAGCGAGTAGAATTGAACGGCTTTCAACTTTTTTCGTTGGCTTGTTAACACTCTACTTGCAATACGCCAACGTGATTACACTAGGAGAGTACAACCAACTCGCTTGCTTTTAGCTCGCCAACTAGCCAAATGTAAATTTGCAGTAAACCAAATAGTTAGGGCTTTTAGGAATTTTTAAAAATGTATTCAATCTATATATGTACCTACATAAAATAGGACGAAAAAAAAAGTTGAACAGTTGGAGTCAACACCGTTTGACCAATGTAGGTACATGTATTTCTTCATGAAGAATGTTTATATGCTATTCATTTTATTGCAACTCACAAGTTTTTATATATTTTCATATTTTTTTTAATAAGAAGTGCATTTATTTTGACTCTACTGTAAGTTCATTATGCTACCACATAAAAAGCTCATTGCTACAGAACTCCGTTTCTGTTTGATCATGTTTTAAAGTTTAACGGTACGGATGGCGCGAATCTATCAGGTATGTGCTAAAAAACGCCGACGTTTTTGACGTTAGACTTTTGCAATTTCGTCCAAAAAAAACTCTAAGTGTGCTAGAAAACGCGACGATTTAGTTTTTCGAGCAATGATGTTTGAATGGACAGCGATTTTGTGTGATTGCAAACAAACAATTTGTAAATTTTCCGCTCTTTAATAAATACATTAAAATAATAATAAATAATTAACGGATTATTGCGATCGAAATCGGCAGGTCGGAAACGTCTTAGATCTTTGTTGAACCCATTGTCTTTTTCAGACACCACGTAAGAATGAATGGCTACATATTTTCTCATTGCAATTATCTATGTGTATCTATATATATATAAATAAATCGTAAGCCTTTTCGTGTCTGTGCAGGCTAATCTCAGAAACGGCTTAACCAATTTGAATGCGATTTTCACTGGTGTATTATAACAAGCTTCTGTAACATATGGCGTTTATTTTATCAAACTAAATCAAAAGATATTCATATTTTTTATTCTATTGCCTACTTTTTGAATTTTGATTTTCGAATGTTTTTCTCTTTTTTTGCACGTCAACATTAAACAGCTGATGATTAGGAAAAAAGTTAACAGAATGCACGCTATTAGAAGCATATATCGAAAACCACGCGTACGAAGTCATGGGCACAACTAGTATTCTATAATATTGCTATATTCTTTACTAGGTTCCTACACAACTATCGCCACGACAAATGTACATTCGTAATGATATTCGATTTAATAAAGGCGGATATCATAAAAACATCAGTGCCATCAGTAGGTACAGCGCTACGATTTTTAGTTGTGGAATCCTTTCAAAGAGTCATTGGCAAATAATTCCGCTGTTGGAGCTTTGTCACCGCTTCATCAATTTAAACCAATGCGATGAAGGGAAGTCTGCATCAAAATGCCACTTCTACACGAAATATGGAATCTGTGGTGTCATTGGGTGCCTTGACGGTACGCACATATACTAATTTGTAAGCCGAATGATAAGGAAAGTCAATTTCTGAACCGTAAAGATTATTTCAATTTAAATGCTATGATTGTGATTGTATATTGCATATTAGCCGTGTGTATATTTCTTGTAATTGTGCTGATGTGTTGTGTTACTTTCGTGATGTCCTGCCTTCCATGTTACTTGCAGAGAAGTATTCCCATGTTGTTTATTGACTACATATTAATATATTATTATTATTATTATTATATTTAGATTTGTTATTATGCTCTGCGTGTGTTGTATGTGGATGCAAAAATGCCTGGGTCTACCGTGGTAACTGACTTCTTGCTGATTCAGGTTACCCATTGGAACCGTACGTGTTAACGCCGTATAGGAATCCGATGGCCGACACAGCACCACATACATTCAATCTTCGTCATGCGTCAGCTCTAAATGTTGTGGTACGTACAATAGGTGTTCTAAAAAGTAGGTTCAGATCATTGCAACGCTGCCTACTTTAACAACCAGAGAAAATTGAAAAACTTGTGAATGTGTGCTGTGCTATACACAACATTTTGGGCCCAAGTTTTCCATCTGGTACAATAGTGCAACAGAATAATTCAGGTCTCGACGATAAAGTCGATGAAACTGGTATATATAGTATTCATAAAGAATATGAAGATTTTTGATTGAAGAAAACTCTGAAATTTCTGTTCGTTCTAGAATCTGAATAGTAGTTGCTTAGGTCTTGAAATCATATTAATCATTATGTCAAATGAACATGTATAAACTGGAGACTGGAGACTGGAGACCGAAAACTATATAAAGTAAAAATGTTAAAAGGATTTGTTATCGATGTTGTTATCCCTGCTTTTATGGACACCAATTTATATTCTAATACTCTTATTTTTTGAACGACTGTGTGAGGGTGCCGAACATTTCCTCAAATATTTATTAAGTCGCAGTGTGCATGTATTTTTTTTTTATTTTTCACAGACCACAACACATCTCAACACTCAACACTCAACAGCTACCAACACTTCTTCACTCTCTAATCCACTCCACTCCACTCATCTCCTCTCCACTTACATAGTATATAATACATTATTATGCTTTGTCTATATGCTATACTCGTAGATGTTTTTCAGTTTTCCTTATTGACTAATACCTACTACTACTTATTGACATATGAAATAATAAAAAACAAAAAAAAAATCTTAATCCTTTTTTGACTTCATTTTTCCATGCTGTGTGCTTTTGTTTTGTGGCTTTCATTATTAGTTTTTTCTATCTATCTATCTATCTATCTATGTATGTATCTATAGTTTACTTGATGTGTTTGTCCATCTCTTTGTTTGTCTATATAATGGCTATTGCTATTTGCCTGCTGTTTTTCTTGATGTTTTAGGTCTTAAAATAATTCTTAACCCAAACACACACAAACACACAGTCAACCAACCTAAAGGAAGAAAGAAATTGATTGAATGAAAAGACTTTTGAACATTTTGCGCAAAAAGACAAACAACATTTGTTAATTAAGTAGTCTGCAGCATTGGAGTCTTTGAGATTATATTGTACATACAACAATAAACATTTCTATGTTTATCTGCATGCAGATTTGTAAATGTATCTGTATGCTTTTATATCTTTGTCCTGTGTCCAATGCGAAATTCAAACTCAAATTCAATTTAAATTAGTATGAATGAGTTAGGTATAATTCACCTAATTTATACTCATCATCACTCACTATCACTATCATTATCATCGTCATTGTTGTCGTCATCATTGTTGCTATCAGCAAAAAAACATACGTTTGACAAGTTGTCAGAATTGTCGACTCAACGTCAATCAAGCGTTCGCTTTAATACTGAAAAGTGCAAGCTTCACTCACTCAAGATAATGCGAACATATGCATATTCACACACGCACACACACACTCAGTATACTAACATGCCTACATGTGTATGTATGTATGTATGTACTATATAATAGTTAGTTCCTAGTATTTTGTATCTATGAATAAGAAACACGACAGCTAAAGAAAGGAAAACACTCAATGTACTAAATGCCAACGACCCACTTTCGAAAACTATTTTTTACTTACCTCATTTTTAACACATACGTATATGTAATCTAAGCACACAGATAAGTCACAAGAACACCTACTATACTACTATAGACACATTTCATTGGGTGTTATACATAAGCACTTATTTATTAATTGTATTTATAATCTGTGAAATTTACAATAAATTGGTAGAAAATAGTTTATTGGAAGTATTGGTCATCGACTGAACTCTAATGGCCTATATATTACCCTGTTTATGCGGCGGCCGAAACGATTTTCACTGACATCAGCCTGACTCAAAACGCATGCACAAACACTTTTTCATAAAATGAACAGAAATCTTAGCGTTTTTACAGGTTACCATTCTCAAAAGTGCTTCATACCTGAACTACAACAAAAATGTGCAA
This sequence comes from Amiota communis, assembly GCA_037043315.1. Taxonomy (NCBI): domain Eukaryota; kingdom Metazoa; phylum Arthropoda; class Insecta; order Diptera; family Drosophilidae; genus Amiota; species Amiota communis. The sequence continues at coordinate 303,834 of JBAMAV010000686.1, forward strand.
AAAAAATATGCTTGTGTGTTGTACGAGTATAACAACAATAATAGAAGGAAATGAAACGATATTCTGGACTGATATACCCACCCTTAAGAACGCAATGACATGACAACCATAAACACTTAAAAAATTAATCTAAGTCAAGACAATCACAGTGAAAAACCGTTTCGACTGACACACAAATGGTGTATATATCAGATAAATTTAGGGGCGGTTATCAGCTAGCACGGACAACTAATCTACCGAACCAGTGTCGAAAGCAACAACCTATCTCTTATTCCTCCCATATTTAAGGCAGTCCCTGGGAACTGTTCAGTTGTTGAGAGTCCAAAAACATATTGAAAAAAATATTGGATATCTTTAAATGAAATATGATTCCATATCAATTAATGCAAATAAAAGTTCTTATATGGTCATGAATTCCCAAAGTTGGAAGTTCATAGTTGGAATTAGTACAATCGTTTTTTGATTCAAAGTACATTGGAGGAATCAAAGCTAACATCTCTCATATTCCCATTTAATTTAGGCACCACATGGGTTCTGTCACAAATGAAATGCTCTTTTTGTGAGTCCAAGAATATATTGAACCAATTTTAGAATTGATTTTTATTCAATCAAAGTAGAATAAGTAAAATCCAAGGTTTATTATCACTCCTTGCCAAAATGATGCACTCGTCCCACTAAGAGCCAAGAGCGGCCTTTTCAGCCGCAATCGGAACTGTAAACTTTTCCAAAATTAAAGGAAAACTCAGTGGATTCCTCCTTCCCACCTTACACAGGCAATAGAAAACCGAAATTTTGGTGCATAAGACACTTTGATTTTATAGTCTGGACATCAATCAAAGAAAGCAATAGTGAAACCTCCATATATACCAATATTGTTAATTTTAGGCAAAAACTAAGCACATATTTCTATATTTACAATTATAGATATTTGCAATATCACTTATAGTAGGTATATGGTAAAGAAAGCTTAAAGAAAACTAAATTTAATTTGTTTAACTAAACCTTATGCCACGAAGTACGAGTATGCTATCGTTTTTGTTGTTGGTTTTAATCCCTGATTATTCGTGGAAAAATAAAAAGTTTTCCATCACATCCATCCATTGAAAATCACAAAACAAAAAGTGAATGCAGAAAAATTAACATTTTAATAATAATAATTTATGCACAACTTTATAATGGAAGCATCCATCCATTCATCCATCCATTAATCTTTTTAACATGTCTAATTTGATTAACCAGAATCTACTTCAATGGTTCAATGTACTACAATTAAAAAGAGAACAGCATCACACATACTAACATCACGTGGGGGGCGTAGCGTACCAAGTACTATATATAATAAGTATATTCGTATTTGTCAAATCAAATCGCATCGCTTTTGGTGTTTATTTTAAACAAATGGCTTTTTTGTAAAGTTCGAATTTTTCGCAATTAAATCGTTATAGGTACTAGAGGTGGGTATCGATTAATCGAAATAATCGATGTTGTGTTCAAATAATCTATGGTGTTTTAAGGCCCTTTTCAGTCTCAGTCCATTAACGGCTGGAGCATTGCATGTCGAAGTCAACACTAAACAAAAAACCAGACGACAGTAACTTAACATGCACGACTCACACGAGAGATCACCACAATATGCGCAGTGTTGATAATGTTGCTACTGTTTACGTAGACTTGCAGATGATGAAAAATTGGAAAGGAATGTAAATTGCTATGGGGATTAAGTAAATATTTGAATTATCATTATAATTGCAATTATAATAAATATATTAAATATTATTATATTTCAATAAACATAATAATAATTTCATTCAAATTGATAAAAAATATTGTTCAAAAATGAACTGATTGCTGCCACGATGGTGCTGGTGTCAGGGCGACGACGCGACAATTAAATTAAGATATGTACATACTATAATAGAAATAAGATACATATGTATAATAGAATCAAGATTACATGTAAAAATGATAAGAATCCAGTTAGCATCTACATTTTTGACCTTCATAAATGATGAACAGTTTATGTAACAACGTAAATGATAATCTCCTACTAATAAGTGTTTTCAAAAGACGAATTCCTTTGTCTAGACAAAATTCCTAGAAAAGAAAATCACTAGCAGTTCCTAAGAACTGAAGAGTATAAATAGAAAACAAACTTTTTTTTTTTGTAAAGATATCACAAAATTAGTACCTACATAGTATCAATCCAAACGTAGTACGAAACTGTACTCTGGATTTGACAATAAGAAACCAAGGTGTTTTGTTTGTCACTTGATGCTCACTTGTGAACAAAAATAATTTAATTCTGTTCAAGGAAGTAATAGTTGTTTGATATTTTGGAAAGGTTGAAATATAATATTATATACCTATACAATCATATTGAAGTTTTAATTTTTTAATCACGTGCTTAAAACAATAACCCACGCCCACATCAAAATCAAATAGAATAACCGATACATGCACATTATTGAAGCAGCGACGACAAGCAACACGCACATCGAAATCAAATACACACAGTTGCGAACAAATAGCATCATACGTCGACCCATCGCTAAAGACAGTAGATGATAGTATACTTTTCTGACAGTATCTAGCATTATCATAGCCGAAGATAGTAGGTGACAGTGCCTTTTCATGTTTCCGCAATGCACAATGAGTCAATGACAGCATCGTTATAAAATCTCTAGTGCCGCGGTATGATACTTTTGAAAAACGTAAATGACTCAGTGTCATGGTGTGCGCAATGTTAGTGCAACGCTCTATTATCGACTCGAAATCCGTACCGTTAACAGAAAGCAGCTTATTTGTCAGCCCATTTCGATGACATATCGATAAATGTAAACAAGTAAACAACTGCAAGTGGCTGTTATGAAATTAAAATGTATGTATGCTATGGATCATGATTTTATCTAAAAGTTTATAGATGTCTATAAAAGTTATCCTTGCTTCAGTGATTTTTTTTTTTTTTCATTCTTTATTAACCCGTGATAGTAGAAATTTTTACAATTTTGATGATTTTACGCTTATATAGAGTTTAGTTTCTTTAACAACTTAACAACTAAGAAGATAATTATAAAATACATTATTCATTAAATAGAGAACATGCTTTTTTAGAGTAAGGAAATTGTAAATTGTAAAGTTTAGATTTTCTATTGATAAAGGGATAAAGGATTCTTAGCGTCTTATTTGTTTTATCAAGTGTCCTATGATATGATTATATGCAAACGGAAGGTTAGTTTGCTGTCTATATTTAAGCCAAGATATTTAATGCAGTTATCCCAACTTATTGGTTGGGAATTGAGCAGTAGGTTAGAGATGGGTAAATGGCAGGACTTACGCTTTCGGGTAAAGTATATGGCGGCGTTAATTTTATTGGCATTATCATAGATGACAAAAGCATCTTCAAGGTTTTGATGAATAACACTATGGATATTACCAGAGCAGAAGAGGGCAGTGTCGTCGGCGAAGATTAATGCATAACAATGGTGTTCAGAGTTGGAATGTCGTATGTGTATAGATTATCAATTTTCTATCTGAACTTACACCATCCATATATACACAAAAATATCTGTCAGATAGAAAACTGCGAATCATTCTTACAAGGTATAGAGGGACACCAATTTGCATTAGCTTGTGTATGAGGCCATTGTGCCACACAGTATCAAAAGCAGCTTGAATGTCCAGTGTAACCATGCCTACCGAATCCTTTGATTCTAGTTTGTTTGTAACAAATTGTTTGAGATTATTGAGAGGATGACAGCTGAGGGTGGGCCTAAAGCCGTATTGAAAAGACGGGAGAATGTTGTCTCTTTCAATGTATGCGTTAAAAAAAATGCACGTTACCACAATAGTAACAGAAAAAGTGATAGAACAAAAAAAACCAGCAGAATGACAAAAAGCCATACATGCGATAAAAAATTATTAGTATTATTACCTTAAAGTTGGAAATTATTTGTCATAAATAAATAAATTTAGTGCATTGGCCTTCTATTTTCCATTCTTTCTTTAAGTCATTATATTACGTATTATATGGTTTCTTTTAAAATAAATAAATGCGAACAATATGTAAAAAAACTGAAAAGATTGAAAGCACTAAAGATTTGGACTGATCATGCAAAAACAAACATTTTGTCAGTCCTAGTCGATTTCTGAAGCGATAGCATGAGCTGAGATTCAAACTTACCGTCCAGTGCAAGAGGCCCAAAGTATATGAATATAAAACAAAACCGACTCAAAAATGAATTATTTATAAAATTTATTTAAATATAAGAATAAAAAATATAAAACCAGGAACAAATAAATTAAATAATGACAATAATCAGAAATAATGAAAATGCGAAAATCTTGTTAGAACAACAAGAGGAATTCAATTCATAGATTAAAATGAATATTTCTTATTATCATCGACAGTGACATTGAAGAATTACAAGATATTACAAGTTGGATTCAATGTAATTGCTAAATATTTTTAAAGTAACAAAATCAGAAAAAATAAATAAAATTGCGATAATTTGTTCAAAAAGGAAAAATTAATTTACTTAAATATAAAAATAATAAAACAAAGAGAAAGCAGTTACAGTTAAGTTCCCAGTATAATAAAGAAAACATAACAACAAATGACAAAATCAGATAAATATAATTGTTTAGATCAGTAAAAAAAAAAAACAAATAAAATCTGATATTTACGGAAAATTTGTTGGAAAAAAGTCAAATAGTTTGTCGTGGGATACCTGGGCAGAACGAAGTTTTTTTTTCTACAGTTATTGAAATTTTCATTTTTATTTAACTTGCTTAGGATGTTAGTTTGTTAGGAAAATCAAAACAAACAAAATTAGAACCACTTCTTGACCGATCCGATTGAATTGAAATTGTGCATTCACCTTTAATTCTGATGAAAATACAATAAGCAAAAAGAATGAACACGTTGTTTTGTTTATAAAAAAATAATAACAATCAAATAGCGAGAAATAAAAAAAAAATGTAGGTACTTGTAAAAACTAGGGACCTGTGACGCGATCTCTTACGTATGCAATATTGTTTTGTATTCACATACATACAAAAATTGGAATAATGCACGCACACACACACACAAAAATGCACGTATACACACTCATAAAAGTAACACAGTGTTACGACTTTTCGTTTCATACCTTCTTTTGAAATTTCAGTAAGTCGCGTAAAAGAACGTTCAAAAAATAAAAAAAAAGAATTTTTCAACAAAGAGAAAACAGTTGCTGAGTAACACATCGGCTGAGAACATGCATTGTATTTGACAAATATTGTATTTACAATCAGTTAAATAAATAACCTAACCATAAGTAAATGGACATAATATTTAAAAAAAAAAACATCACAGTGACCTTTCCTTCAGGATATCTGAAGTCGGAGGATGTTGTTATCAATGACAAGTAGACCTGAGGCGAGATCATTAGGGTGTACTTCAAGACGGGAAACATAATTTCTGGTGAATCTTTCAATTTCGTTTTTGATCCATGCAATGGACATGAAGATCTCTATGAATAGTTGTATTTCTGACATACCATCGTGCATTTACTATTCTGCAAAGAAGCTTTGATTGGAATCTCTGGAGTATATCAATATTAGAATGCGAAGCAGAGCCCCACAGATGTCCACAGGGGCTTCAAAACTGTCTTATTTAGCAAAAACTTGCTGCGCAGAGACAAATTTGAATAGTAATTAAGAAGCCAAGACATTGTTTTCGTTTTAAAGTACAGCTGTTGGCGCTTGCGTCTGATGTGAGCCTTCCAATTCAATCTTCTATCCAGGGTAAATCCCAGGTAATTGGCGGTTTGCTCTGAGGGAATGGTTTTGTTGTTCAGGAAGATAGAATGTGTTTAGTTTAATTAAATGACATTTTTTAAAGTTTTAATTTTTCGCAATTTAATCGTTTTCCATCAACTAGGGATGGGTATTGATTAGTAGAAAAAACCAAACGGACTGGACAAACAATAGAAAACCACAACATTATGCATGAGAGCGATAGAGTAAACAAACATCTTTGTTTCCATACAAACCATCGATGTTTTGACAGCTCTATTGTGAGATGGAGACAAACAGTAAAAGGGAAATGGTGGTTCTTGTGTATCATTTTATTATTATTTTTTTTTTATTTACTACACAAATGTACACTTATGATTAATCGATTAATCGTTTTTTTAAGCAGCAGTTAATCGGTGTATGGATTATGCATACTCTAAAGCAATACACTTTATTTAATAGTCGGTTTAGACTGAAGAAAAAATCAGATTTTTCCATAATCAGGTAGAAAATTTGATTATTTTTACAACAACCACAGGGAAAAGTGACGTCACTGATTGTTGTTGCTATGGAAACCAAAGTTGATAAAACAAATCTGGTTTATAATCAACTGTTGAATGGACTTCTTAGCTCTTTTTCTACTTTTGCTTTCCCCGCCAAACATAAAAAAGCAAAAGAAATTTCCAAAATAATAGCCACGTTTTATGATGCCACGTTACAAATATCGGCAAACAAATCGGTCACAATTTCTTTACTAGTGCCTTTAATTTATGAGCTGCACCAACAAATTAATGGTATAGCCAGCGATTGACATTTGCACGCTTCTAAAAAAGATTTGCGCATCAGATGAATTTTTATTGAGTTCTAATGCTGAACAAGCTGTAGAGCATGAAATTATTAGTATGTTGTCCAAAGCACCAACACAACTCCAACCCCACCTTTACTCTTTTGGAAAACAAAATTTCAAGGAAAGTGTACACAAGCCAATCAGATGCCATTATACTGTTGCTGCAATATTTGAAGAAGCCCAATGAGTCGGAGGATAGTGATCCAATGATGTTAAGACTATTGTCATGATAATTTTATTATAATATTTTTATAGAAATACATAAAAAATGGATCCAATGAAAAAAACATTTGTCAAAAATAGTTTTGCATTCCAGGCTCATCGACGGAGTCCGAAAGGACATTCAGCAATGCATGTCAAATAGTCTCCAACCGTCGATGTACCTTGAAACTGTTGTAGACATGCTGATTCTCCATATGTATTGATAATTACAATAATCCTAATACCATTCAACTGTTAATTGATTATTTTAAAAATAAGTTTTTTTATAGGTACATATTTTTAACAATCCCATGAAGGAGATAATATTGTTTAATTTATTGTATTTTTATTAATAAATGAATTTATTTTTTGTGGACATGTTTTCCCGCTTTTTTTTTTTTGGGGTTTTTTTTATCAAATGGAAATTTTCTATGAGACATGGTCTCAACTATCGATGTTTCGCCAGCTGGAAGCCTCAGCGAATTTTATATTTTTGACATTTAATTAATTATATAAAATTAATTATTAATTATATAAAATTTTTACAAAATGACACCTGATTAAAAAACAGGCAATTTTAGGCAGTCTAAATCCACTTTTAAACTACATAACCTCAATCTAGTATTGGATATACACAAAAAAAAAAATAAATTTGAGATAAAATGTTAAAAAAAATTTTTTATGAGACATGGTCTCAACTATCGATGTTTCGCCAGCTGAAAGCCTTAGCGAATTTTATATTTTTGACATTTAATTAATTATATAAAATTAATTATTAATTATATAAAATTTTTACAAAATGACACCTGATTAAAAAACAGGCAATTTTAAGCAGTCTAAATCCACTTTTAAACTATATAACCTCAATCTAGTATTGGATATACACAAAAAAAAAAATAAATTTGAGATAAAATGTTAAAAAAAATTTTCTATGAGACATGGTCTCAACTATCGATGTTTCGCCAGCTGAAAGCCTTAGCGAATTTTATATTTTTGACATTTAATTAATTATATAAAATTAATTATTAATTATATAAAATTTTTACAAAATGACACCTGATTAAAAAACAGGCAATTTTAAGCAGTCTAAATCCACTTTTAAACTATATAACCTCAATCTAGTATTGGATATACACAAAAAAAAAATAAATGTGAGATAAAATGTTAAAAAAAAATTTCTATGAGACATGGTCTCAACTATCGATGTTTCGCCAGCTGAAAGCCTTAGTGAATTTTATATTTTTGACATTTAAGCAGTCTAAATCCACTTTTAAACTATATAACCTCAATCTAGTATTGGATATACACAAAAAAAAAAATAAATGTGAGATAAAATGTTAAAAAAAAATTTCTATGAGACATGGTCTCAACTATCGATGTTTCGCCAGCTGAAAGCCTTAATGAATTTTATATTTTTGACATTTAAGCAGTCTAAATCCACTTTTAAACTATATAACCTCAATCTAGTATTGGATATACACAAAAAAAAAAATAAATTTGAGATAAAATGTTAAAAAAAAAAAAATATAACTTTATTTAAATTTAATATACAAATAATAAAATAAGGAAGTTTCAAACTAAAAATAATTGCCCAATTTTTAAATAGTGACAGACTAAAATGAATATTTCTTATTACCATCGAAGAAAACAACCAACGTAAATAATAGTTTTGGTAAAGATAATTTGTCAGAAAAGGAAAAAATAAAAATAATAAAACAAAGTAGTTGCAACCAAAGAGAAAACAGTTACCGAAGAATTCAATGCCTGATAAGAAAAATAAATCAAATCAAGAAACAAATTCCTTAGATTAAGAAATATTTAAAAAAAAAAAAAGAATCTTAAAATTTACAAAAATTGGTAAAAATAAATAAATTCTGATACTCGAAGATGGTACAAAAATTTAAAACAAAAAATTATTAAACCAATGCAAAATTTTAAGTACAAAAATGCATCTTTCAAATATACCCAACCCGGTTAAAAAAAAAAAAATAGAATTTCCAGAAAAATCAAATAAAATCTGATATTCAAATATGGTATAAAAATATAAGACATTAAAAAATTAAACCAGTAAAAAATTTTCAAATCAAATACATAAATATATTTCTAACCAACATATACTGGTCACAACAAAAAAAAAAAAAAATATCAGATTTCTGGAAAAATAAAACAATATAACAATTTTTTTTACTAAAGTCACAACGAGAAAAATAAATAAAATAATTATAGAATGACGTTTGGAAGATGAAAGCTCAAGAAAATTGAAAATAAACATTTATATGATTTGAAAGATGAGATTGAGATTGAGATTTGAGAATTATAAAATTGTTCAACGAAAATCAAATTCTACGATTGTTTTGCTGTGAAGTGTTTTTTTTAGAATTACACAATTTTAAATTGAAATATAACAAAGAAAAATATTTTTAATATCAATTAAACTAGCTTTATTGGATAGATAATTTTATGACATTAATGCTTAAATATAGGTAATTTCTGCCATGTGGTCGCCACGGCTGGCGCGTACAAGGCGCAATCTAGAAGTCCAATTTTCACACACTATTTGCAGCATTTCGCCAAAAACTCTTATAAAATTGTTCTGTGAAGTCAATAGTATTCATATGTACATGTAAATAATGAAGGAATACTGAATAATATGCAGTTTATTTTAAATATAGCATATCAGATTGGTAGACTATACTTACAGTACAGTGAATTAACATATTGTTGTTGTTCTCGTAATTATTTCAAATATTTTTGTGTTATGCGGCCGGTCAGATCACTTCACATGTTCTTCTATACTCTAATGCGCTCACTTCATTCCTTTCATTCATTTTTGCTAGACACATCATTTTGTTTGTTGGTGCACCAGTGTATGTACAATAAATATACAAGTGTTCAGTAACATTGAGTATACTAATGTGGAAAATATAGAATCACACTAAACTACATAATACAATCGAACTGCTCTATAACGAACTCTCCCAATAACGACACCTTCTCTATAACGAATTTATTTTGAAGACACTGCATTTTTTTTTTTTAAATTTTTTCATAACTCCTTTATAGTGAATTCCATTCCTATGATAATGAACTTTAAGTACGAATTTATTTAAATGCACCATATCTATGTATTGTTAAAGAAATATCGAATGGCATATCACTGCTTCCAAAATGCTCCTTCAACAGTACAAAGGGATGTCGAGTTGCATGATACCGGTGATGAAAAATGGATTTAATAAGACAATCCAAAACGCAAGAAGGCGTATGTTAAGCGCTGCGAACGTGGGCCATTGACGCCAAACCCTAACATCCATGGCAACAAGGTTAAGCTCCGCATTTGGTGGGACTAGAAGGAAATCGTGTAATACGAGCTTCTGAAAAGTGATCAGACGATCGACAAGGCATTCTACGGACAACTAATGCGATTGCGAAAAAATGGCCGCATTCACCATGACAATATTCGGCCGCATGTCGCAAACTTGGTTAAAACCAATCTCGATGGTACCGGATGGGAACTTTGCACCATTATTACCAATTTTTCCCATCAATGCAGAACGCCCTTACGGGAATACGCTTCACTTCAGTTGAAGTTATCAAAAATTGGCTTGATGCTTTCTTGGTCTCCAAAGACAAACAGTTTTACTAGTGCGGAATCCATGTATTGCCAGTAAAATTTATGAAAAGTGGCTTATGAAACTAGGCAGTTTGCTTATAAGAAAAGGAATATCTTCAAATTTGTTGACATTTGTCCTGCACATTTAAAAAGTGTCCCAGCTTAAATCATTAAGTTCGCAATTTTTCCCCTGAATATGACATAGTCATTGCAATCAATGTGTCAATGGTTTATTTTTAACTTGAAATATCACTGATTTTTTTGTACGACAATTGAATGCTTTTCACTTAGAGGATACTTTTCACTTGGATGATGATGGTGCAACATGCCACGTAGCGCATGCCACATTTGATTTATTGAAATAAATGTTCGGTAAACGAATAATTTTGCGTTATGGACCCATGAATTGGTCTCCAAATTTATGCGGTTTATTAAGTGGGTTTTATTTCAGTTTATAAGTAGTACATACCTCGAAAAAATCACCTTTATAAACCAAAGATAAGGTGAAGATCAGAAGTATGCGAGAAAGGCACTGAAAATGAGTAGAAAATATTAAGTAAGCAAATTTACATATAATTTTCTTATTCATAATCTCATCAAATGCTCACTAGACCCACTACTACTTAGTCCACGAAATACATCCGCCAACTTAAGAGACTTATATATAGGTACATATATAAAGTCCTATGGTTCCACGGAGGAGCAAAGGGCCAAGAGTCTTGATATTTGGATAAAAAAATTCCTGCTTCCCTATATCAACTCTCAATCTTAAGGAAATCAATAAAAGTCTACTTTATAAAGGCTTAAGGCTTATTTCAACAAACTGTATATATATAGGTACATATTTTTTTAATATCTTAAGAATACAAAATAGATATTGTACTTACATACATACAAACATATATTGTATATGCAAGGAAAACATTTACAAAAATGGTTGTGTTCATAAGAAACTAAAATAAAAATCTCAAAGAAACAAAACAAAACAAAAAAAAAACACGAAGATATGAAAGAAAGAATTCAAGAAAGAATGAAATGTTGCAGTGAATGAAGTAAAATAAAAAAAAAATATATATATAGGTATATATAGAAAGAATAATATGTTAGTTGTATAATTTGAAACGATTTTGTCTACAATAATAATAGGTAGGTACTGATATATAGTAGTAGGCACATATAACAAATGAGAACTTTAACTTTGTTTCGGTTCGGTGCGCCGAGGCTTAAATTCCTATCACACTACAGTAATGAAGTGCAAATTAATTGGCATTTCCAAATGATTTCATATTGAAACAAAAGCGGCTTTTATAAAGGATTCCCGAAAGAATTTTTTATAGAAGAATAATTTTATATCTCAATATGTTTAACAATACTTATTTTATAAATATAAGAAATAATATAAGTTTTCGTGTTTTATTCTCAATGGTTGAAGAAGCTTCATCCACTGCTCAATATATTTCTTTGTTGAGAAAATGTAACTCGTAGATCAATAGGGATTTGTCATCTCTGACCTTAAGATTATTGAGCCAGAAAATATGTTTGCATAAGTAACAAACTTTTCTAAATACTTAGTTATCGGAGAACTTATATCAACTGCATTTGCATTGGAACTACCATACTATTCATCATCAAATACTGAAAGCAAAGCAAAGCAATCATCAGTACCTACTACAGACGTTTCTGATCACGCTGATCACTGTGCACAGCATTACAAACATCAAGACAATGTGATAATACCTACTAGTACCTAGTGTGAAAGGTATAAATAATAATGCAAAATAATAATAGCAAGCGCAACAGCAATAATAATTGGCCCACATTGCGTTCGCTCGTTCTGAATGTGAAAATGGTTGAAGGACTTAAAATTTTAATGAGGCAATGCAGAAAAGTATGCAACCAAGAAAATAATAAGTACAAAAAGAAAACAAATTCAAAAAAAAAAATATAAATATAAATATTTATGTACTATGTACAATATATAAATTATACATACCTACATATTAATGAATGAACAGAGTGAGTGACTCAATGGCAAACCACAAGACAAGTGAAATAAAGAAAAAACCAGAAAGAATGCTATCTTTGGCTATGCTCCTGTGAATGAGCAAGCAGAAATAGTACCTATATTGATTTGACTAAAGTTTAGGGTAGAGTCAGTATTTATACCTACTAATTGCAATACACCGATTGCAGAGATGCCTTTGGTAAGGTCTTTCCTGTCAGAAGGCATCACAAGTGGCTAGCTATAAGGCTTCTGGGTAAACTCGTATCCTATCCAATTCTATCCTATCCAATCATAAATACTCCTCTGCATAAGCAGGACAATAAACAGAATGTATAGAAAATCGAACAAATAGATAGACATTCAGTCAGAACAATGGATAAGTAGATTGATAAATGCAAGTGGTGTGTGTGTGTGTGATAGAGATAAATAATGAGGTTCCGGAGAGGGTGTTGACTATCAGCTGGAGAAAAGTGGTATTTGAAAGGAGTGGAGGTAAAAACGGTAACAAAATTGACTTCGAATATGTCGTTTGTGTCTCATATTTTAAATAAGAGAGCAGAGCCGAAGGTGGCCATAAAGTTCATTTGGAAATCATTTCTAGCCAAAAAGCATATTACACTGAGTGCAAAATGGAATATAAGATACTTCGTCAAGCGAATATTGCAATTGCCAGAAGACGCATACTTATACACAAAAAAGTTACACCTTAAATATTTAACCACATATCCTAACAAAAATATTACTATATTACTAACAAAAGGAACTCTCTGGCACGTTCAACTGCTAAATTATATAGAAAATTTTAGAATACACTTAAACAGTTTGACCCGGATGTCATGGTCAAATAATTGTGCGGAGCTGTTAGTGGCAATAAATCATCAACAGGTACAGTATTACCTATTTAAACCAGGCAAATAAGCAGTGTAAGTCGTATATACAAAGAAAGGAATGACAAATTGTAACAATAGTCAAACGCAAGGTACAATATCGTGGATAATGAAGGCACGACGTGATCTCCTGTGGTTAAATGGGAGTCCACATCAGCAAAGTAGAACATATTATGCCATATGAAAAAATATAAGAAAATATAAGCCACTTTCTTGACATATGTCCGGTGTGGGAAATCTCAACTATCAGAGAATGAAATTATAGATGCTTTGAATGGTGTAGGAGATAAAATTTGGGCGAATCTATCAAATTATGTTACAATAGAAATATATGTACATATAATGTCAATAAAGGATTTCGGTGCCAAGACTTCGTACAAATTTATCTAATACTGATGATACCTGATTGAGTATTATGTATGTAAGTGGTCTATAAATCTAATGACAAACAGACTCAAAGAAATATCTAAATTGCATACATCCAGGTAAGTTGAAAATTGAATTTGAACGTTATCATTACTCACCGCTTCAAAACACGTAGAAACATAGCTACTATATCATTTTAGTTTAGTGTATTTGAGATTAAAAACATTGAAATAAAATCAAACAGGAATTATTTTACACAAAATGGGCAATACCTTAAAACAGAGAGATATTTATAGGTACTTAAGCTAAGTACACACTTTAACTTATTGCCACATATTTAAGTAAAACACTCTTAAGAAAATTGTTCTTTTTAGGGTTCCGTACCCAAAAGGTGCTAACGGGACCGTATTACTAAGCTTTCGCCGTCCGTCCGTCCGTCCGTCCGCCCGACTTCGGCTGTATCTTATGAACCGTAATAGATAGACAGTTGAAATTTTCATAGAATGTGTATGTCCATTGTCATAATACATAACAACAAATATTAAAACTAAAATAAAGTAAAGTCAAGAAACTTGTTATTTGAATACATAATTCATTATTGCTGCAATCTTGAATCTTGAACGATGGTATGAAAGCCCCCGTGTGCTAGTCCTACTCACACTTGGATGATTTTATTTTTTTATAATTTTAGATTGTTTAATACAATATTAAAAATATATACAGTCATTCCTAAGAAATGAATAATGTTGTTGTTGTTGTTCAAATTTCTATGTCCTTTCAGCTAAAAAAGGTCAATTCTAGTTTTAAAAATCCACATAATATCACTTATCATGGACGTAATTGTCCACATCTTTATAAGCCATGTGTGTAGGTACTTTGACAAGCTCTTCTCTACATTTTTACTCTACTATTAATTCTTTCATTTTCTAATAATAGCACACAATTCATGTCCAATCCATGTCTTCCTACTTATACCTACTTGCAGTTTCTAAATGAATATTAATATTGCTGCAAATCTCCTGCACTCTCTCAAACCAGAATACCCCTGTTTTTCCAACACTTTCCTAGTCAATTTATGTAGGTATATGGTAGCCTATCGACAGTGTATTCAAACTTATGACAAGAGCAAATCTAGAGTGTCTATTTATAGACATTTGGGATGCAAGTTTCTAAGTTAATACGTGATGTATCAGAGAATTTACATATGTTTTTGATGTGGCATGAGGTTTTCTTTTATACACAATTAAGACTTTCTTCATCTTAAAAGATTGTTCCCAGTCACGTTTCCCATACTTTTAACTTTTAATGGACATTTTCTTAAAATATAATGAATACATTGCCACTGGCCTGCTCATAATTTAACAGTGCCTAGAAGTAAGAAAGACTCTTCCCATAGCCTGATACTCGTACATATGTGTATGTACCTGATATCTTTTTTAGTGAGACCATGGCAAATTTGTACTCCTTGGCATTGTTATTTTGATTTGATTGACGACAGAATTAGTCAGTGCATCATTAAATGTGCTGAGGAGACTCTTTCTAATTTATAACATTTAATATACGTAAGTACATATGTAGGTATATGTACATATGTGATAATGTTCGTAAAGAAACACAAAATAATCTGATAACTATCACATTATTAAGCTCACAACAGGTCCTTTTTGAAAAATGAGGTTCTAAGAATATTTTATTTGTTGATTCTTCTGTGCCAGAAAGCCTAGTACCTACTTATTAGTACTAATTTGAAAATAAATTATAATAGTGTTATAAGTAGATAGAATGAAACCTGATGAATGTTGCACACCCGAAGCGAGGGAAATGGTTTTACATTCACGCACATATGTACCTACATATGTACATACCCATACCAGATACATTCGTATTGTATTTAAGTTTCTTAACATGAATAGTCGTCATTTGATACCATGAAATTAAAGTCATGATATGATATGAAGATGTAGTACTTATTATTTTTTCCATAAATGCATGTATGTACGCCAATATGTATGTATGTTCATGCGTGTGTGTGTGTGTGTGAGCAAAAGTATTAGTGGCAAGTGCAAACTGCTCAAGTGAACTCAATGTGAGAAGAAGAAACGCGTTTGTAATGGCAATGACAACACTACCAACACTAACGACAACAACAAAACCAACGAAGATTTTGTTGACAATAAGACAACGTGAGGAATGAAGGAATATGGTAGGGAAGAGGAGGTAGGGTGGTAAGAAGGGCAGAAGGGCAGAAGGGAAAAAGAAATAGACGAAGAAGAACGCAACACTATATCAAGTGACGCAAATGCACAAAATGGCGACATCGAGTATGCTTGCTTCAGGCACATATGTGTTTATAGATAGATGTCCATACATGTGTGTGAGTTTGCGTGTCTGTACATGTGTTTAGTTAAGCGTGTAATATCTCTCCCCATATGTTCAAATATACACTCATGGATATAAAAATGATTTCTTCCATGATACTCTTAAATCGAAATTCTACAAATTTAATTAGCAATTATCATCACGCTTATCTCCTGTGGAGTGTAATGGAAAGCAAAGGTTAAAAATTGTGAATAACGTTTTATTATACCAATTATTACAATGGAATCACATATCATCGGTTGTTCTAAAATAAAATAAATATATGTATATATATAAGTAGTAGAGAATTAGTGCATCTGATTACTTATTTAGTTCAACCAATATTCTTTGGCTTTATTTCTTTATTGAATAGCATATTTACACTGTATTAAAATCGGTCTACACTGTGTTTTTTACGCTATATATATCATATGTTATAAGGTTAGGTTTGCTTGGCTGATCAAGAGATCTCACATACCAATAGTGGTACCTTAGTGTTGCCAAGAAGAAGTATGGAGACCCTTTAGATACTGTTTTTTATGCACTTTTTTGCGAGCTTTTATAGATTGCTACTCTTTTGATCCGCAATACTTTCCATGGAGAGGAAAGATATAGATCCGATATAGCTAAAACGTGATCTGTAGAGAGTAAGTGATCTAAAGTTCCCTTAACATTTACCTAGTTGCATGTTGTACATGCATCACTCATATATATAATATCATTTGATATCAAACAAAGAAGTGAACTGAAGCTGAATTGTAGGTACTATTGTGAATGGCATAAAGTATGACATGAGTACTTATTATTATGCCCATGAGTGTATACAGTGATTATTTATTATATGAACACATGTGTATGGGAATGTGATTGGGGTTGGTGTTGGTGTTGGGGTTGGGGTTGTACGTACACATATCGCGAAAATTAACTAAAATTATGTCGCACGTTTTTTGTTTCTTTTCTTGTAGTCTTTTTTTTTTTTTGCTGTTGTTATTATCCTCTCACATTTTTTGCTGGCCCTGTTCCTTTGGCTCTTTTTGTATTGTTTTGTATTTTATTTTATTTTCTACCACCTTCTTCACCTTGTCACCATTTATCTTTTCTTGCTGTTGCTGCTGTTGCTTCTGTTTATGCTACTTTTTAGTCATTAAACGTTTTATTATTTATTACAAACACACACACAAACATTTCCTTATAAAACCGCATAAAGTCACAAAAAATAAATACATAAATAAATAAATAAATAAATATGGCAAAAGAATACTAAGAACAAAATTAAAATTTCAATTTCAACAAGAACAAAAAGTGCTAAAGCAAAAATAAATGCACGCAATTAATAAATCAAAGAAGAAAAAATTAAAGAAATCAATAAAAGTTTATTCTCTCATAATCCATAATGCAATCCAAAATTAGGTATATTTGAAAAAAGGAAATGTGCAACCTTTATAAATATTTCTAATGAGTTTTCTTTATAATTGGCATTCCTAATTTATAAATTAATTTCTATTCCAAGAATTCTTCAATTCACAATATTAGGGTTACAAATGTCACTCTAAATGAAAATTCAAACAATCAAGAACAATCATGAAACTATATATCGTATAATAAATATTACCCTCATAATATATGTATGTATATACCATCCATCGATACTAATTATTTTAGAACATCCAAAAGTATGCTACGAGAGAAACTTTTAGAGCAATGGAGTCACGCAAAAAGAAAAAATAATAACACTAATAAAAATTGGTATATCTAATTGAGGTCCTTAAACATAAGGAATATGCTACCAGTTATTAACTCTTATATATGTTAAAGATTTTCTCATATCTAGGAAATTTTGTGAAGAACTTTTTTTTAATATTCAACTCACCACAACAAAAAATCTTGAATTAATTTTATTTCAGTTCAATTTAATTAAAAGTTTCATCGATCGATTCATAAATTATTATTTTATTTCAATTGAACTTCATTAAATGTTGTAAATTCAAAGATCAATTGATCCTTCATTTCACTTAGGCTCAATTGATTTGGAATTACATTTATTTTTTTTTAAATGAATATCATTTTAAAATTTAATTTTTATTAAAGGATCAATTGAATTTGAATAAATTTATCTTTATAATATTATTTAAACTTCCATTTCCAGGATTTAATTATTTAATTTAACCATTGTACAATTCACTCACTTCACTTCACTGGTTTAAAAGCAACTGATATTTCTTATTAGAAATGCAGCACATTTATACTACTTGTAGAGCTCAAGTCCAAATGATCAAGGAATTCAAATAAAGAGTAATACACAATTACTCAATCACTCTATCATCGTACACAATCACATAGTACCTACTATTCAAAGATTGGTTCTTTGTGTGAGAGTATGAGAGTATTAGATAATACATAGTATAAGAGAGTACTTATTAAGCTGAGTTGAATAGAGTAGTATGAGTAGTAGTAGTAGTAGTAGTAGTAGTAGTAGGAGAAGAGTTAATGTGTGAGTGGAGCGAATAAAAGAGTTAAGTGCATAAAAGAGTGAAATAATTGAAAGAGGGAATTGATTGAGTTAGTGGAGTGAATTGAAGTGAATTAGAGTGGAGTAGAGTAGATTAGATGAGAGTGAGAGTGAGAGTGAGGATTGAATGAAATAGAGAGAAAGAAATAGATTGGTGGGTGAGAGTTAGTGAGTGCAGTGCATTAAATGAGTAAAGAAAATTGATGATAGTATTGAGTAAAATAATTCACAAGATATGCAATATCAAAAATCAAGTTTAGGAGAAGAGAAAAAGCCAAATTCATTGTGGAGAATAAGAATACATAAAAAAATACAAGAACACACAAAAGGAGCATAGCATAAAGAAACAAAAGAGAATTTTCAACAGCTTAACATCTTACAAATTTCAAAAGTTAAATGTTGAAAAACAAAGCAACACATTTTGTAAGAGATAATAAAGTTTAAATCCTTAATCCTAGTCAAACAATTCATTCAAAGAGATGGTATTAAGTCCTAGGCCTTCGCATAATATGAAATTTATTTACAATTTTAAATTCTCATTTGTTCAGATTCATTCGCCAGAAACATTTGAATTTTATCATGAATTTTTGAATTATGGAATGATGATATACTAATAGAGACTCCTTGTATTGTATATAAAATCAACTGGAAATCACAAAAGATTCTTTTAAATCTCAAAAAGATGCACAGCAATTATAATTGCCTTTAATGAAAAGTAAAATTCGCATAGATTCTTAATCATCAACTAGTTGCTTCGTTGGCTCTCTAAATGAAAAAAAAAACTGAAAAGATAATAAAAAAAATAATCAATTGGATTCATAAATTTATTGTTTCAGATTGTCTCTTAAGAAACAGATTTCAGTTTATGGAATTTTATTCTGCATTTTGTACATGTTTTGTGCCACATCAAACTAATATTTAGACTCAATTGCATTCTTTATTGATAAGTCAGAAAAACCATGTACGACATTATATAACTAGCAGTCGCAATTGAGTGTTTTAATTGTTTTACAAAATATACCTACTTATTTATTATTGTACGAAGTAGTATATTGTTTTGATGGATAAAAAGAAACAAATAGTATCTTCATTTCTTCATTCAATGCTGAATATTTACTTAGAATAATTTATGTGGAATGTTTTCAGTTTATTTATAATAGAGAAAAGAAAAAGAAAAGAGGTATTCTTAACATGTTAATTTGTGCATCTTAATGAGACAAAATTATTCCAAATAAATGAGTAAGGATATACATATGTAATAAACAGAGTGAATAAATATATAGTTACATACATCTAGATATGGGCCATGAAGTGTGTTTGTTTGCAAGCCAACACTGTCCATTTGTCCATGTCCAATTATAAATGGTGAATGTTGCGAGTACTAAAAGCACAGTTTCATGACAATGGAAAATGTGGAAAAGTCTTTAATGATATGAATAGAAGATGGAACACTCAAAAGCGGATTCCAATTGACACCAACATAATTAAAATTGATGCTTTGAAAATTGATGAAAAAATTAAGTCACAGAATTCAAGAATCACAGAAGTAGGTATTTCTTCAGCTGAAAAGAAGTTGTCATTTTGCTGCAAATCAATGTAGGTTGATTTAAAAGGTGAACAAGCTTCTGCTGATTCAAATGCAGCGCAATAATAAGATATCCAACAAAATTGATTGATATTATAGCCATTTACTTCTACTCCACGGGCCAGGTTTTCAATGCTAATGAGTTCGGGTTTTCATAAACCACCTATACTACCGATATGCCTGTGGTCTGGCCAGAACATAGTGTTCGGAATGAGGGTACTAAAACTAGTGCCTGAATAAGGATTATAAAGATCTAAACGCTGAATATAGCTCGAAAAAGCGCGAGATTTCCCTAGAGGACTAAATTCTAAGACCCCCCTCCCCCCGGAACGGGTCACGTAGTATGGAGACATTCCCTAGTGGTTATCAGTCCTAGAGAAGCGAAATATTGTATAACAGTTCTACAGTCACCACGCTCATTTAATGAGATCGATATCAACAACTTTCCTGTTTATTGGATGGCCAATCAAGCCTAGAATGCCTTGGTTACTGCCACATTTTTTAATAAATGGTTTCAGACCCATTTTGCTTCAGGAGATATTTAAATAAAAAGAATTTGTCTTTTAAGGACATTCTTTTAATTGATAATGCCCCCATAAGGTCATACCTCATTGACGGAATGAAAATGTATACATTAAGCGAACATTCAGATATTTTTCCGAATGATTAGTAAATGATAAATATTTCCCAATTTGAATGTTAAATTGTGTCAAAACATATGCCGAGATTAAGCAATCAATAACGCTCAATATCAATAGGCCAGATGTATGTACTCTTGAAGATGAAGATGACAATTATAGATTTACCATTGGGAGCATGAATATTCTAAGGTAACGGATATGGCACTTTAGTTAATCTGATTAACGATTAATGATTTATGATTAAAAATTATAACCGAAAAAAATGAATTTTTAATTAATTCATGATGAAATTAATTATAATTAATTGATTATAAGCAACACTAAAACAACATACAATCATAGTAGAAGGTTTCGAGGATTTTCCTGAAAAAAATGATTACGACATTGATTATAATGGTGATCATCAGTCAGAACCAAATCTGAACAGCAAATTATGGATGATAATTTTCTAATTCAGAGAGATATTAATCTGAGGAAGTCTATAAAGAGTTTTGACCAAAAAGCAAACGTTGCCATTCTCATTCAATTGGTTAGTAAAATCTTAACAATCAGAAAGAAAATAACAATAATCCATGATTGTGATTGTGATAACAGTGATTAACTGTTTTAATAAAATTTTCTAAATTATACAAGTATTTCTTGTTGCTAAATGTGAAATATACCTATTATTATACTACACATATGTTTTTATTTTTGTCATTATATGAATAGACAGTTGTTTTTTACAGAATATGTTTTTAAGATATTTTTACGATTAATCAGATCGGCAACTGCTGCCAAGTTGCTAATCGCTATAATGTGTGTCCCATGAACGGAAGGGAAGAACAAGAAGAGTAAGGGGAAGAGGAAGAGGAAGAGGGAGGAGAAAATATGATTGCAAATGGAAAACAAATAAGTTTTTGGTGATTGCAGAGAAATGATTTTTGAGCAAGAATAACAATCACTTCCATAAGTGATCCCCAAAAAGGCAAAGAAGAATGAAGACCTGGTACGCGATTCTGCATAGTTGCGATTATGCATATTTTATTTTATTTTTTTTATTTTTTAACAGATTTCATGAGAATGATTTGTTATTACAATTGACAAAACAAAGAAGAAACAAAAGGATTGAATTTGTTATTTTATTATAATGATGAATGGTTAAATAAACTTCCTTCACTTGCACTTAAACAATAACATTGATTTGAATCACAAGGGAGTAGTGGTGAGTTATTGTGCATAAAAACTAATTAATAATATTCTCATGAAATCGAACATGAAAAACTGCTGTGTTTTGTGAGATCTTTCATAAACAAAACCGAAGATATGAGTAAACATTAACTTCCGTTGTGAATGAATTGAAAACAATAACCAAACCAAACCAAACCAAACTCTCATATATCATCAAAACAAAAAACTTAATAATACAATAACAATAATGATGATATAATGACATTATGGTTCATTTCGTGTCTCTAATATCTTCACTTTTACTTTTAAATGTCGAATCGAATCGTCAATTGAATAATGAAATTTGATTCAGAAAATTTGTATTTCCAACAAATAAGATAAGAAGCAGCAGCAGACTCATCTAAAACTTATTGATAAGATTTCAAAACATAATTAAAGCAAACTTAATTTTTCAATGAATGACAAATGAACACCTGCAAGTTCAAAATCACAAGCAAAACTTACAGATTAATTAGGTAATAGTAGTAGTACGAGTATTATGTGAAATATTAGGAGCAGAAATTTAGAATGAATGAGCATAATATCAAGAGTAAGCAAAGTAGAGTGAATCAGGTGAAATTGGTTATTGATGATTCCAAATGGGAAGCAGCACACAGCACACAGCACAACTGTTAAAGTTTTCTTTTTATATATTACATTACTTCGTTTAACATAGAATCTAAGTATATCATAATAATATCTGAACCTAATTTTGGTTCTATACAAGCTTATTGTCATCGTCACTGTCAAACTCATATCTCCTGGTCTTAGAAAATGTGTGAGACTTGGAAACATTGGAAAGTCTAAGGAATCATTTAAGAATAAAAACAATTTTTTAATGTTCATTTAAAATAAAAGCACTTCAAAAGAAATAAGTCCTTAATGTAATTTAAGTTTATTAAGGCGCTATTTCGTTTTTATTACCGTTTTTTTCTGCTGTTGTTGGCTCTTGCGTTTTTATAAAATTTTTCTCCTACCCTATCAAACTATCAAATAAATATGTACGTATGTACAATAGTATATGAGTGAAAGGATTAATGATATGTGTGTGGAGATGTTTTCAGAAAGGGGAAAGTAAGTGGAGTATAATTACCATAAATATTCTATACCTGTCATACAATTCTTAACAACTAACGTTCCATGGGATAAACTCTTTGAAATACTATACTATTAAGATTTGATATTAACATTCAATAATCCATTAGACAAAATTAACAAACAATTTGCATTCTTTAGCCTTTCATCAACAAAAAGTCTATCTTATCTATTCAAAATAAAATGATTGTATGTACAATAAACCATATAACGAGTTGATGATAGCGAACACTGTTTTGAACTATTTCGGTGAAATAAAAAATAAATGTTGCATCGATACGTTACTATGGATGACACTTAGATCGACCATTATATGCCAGAGTCAAATCGGCAGAAAGATGAGTGAACAGCAACCGGTGAATCTCGATCAAAACGGCCAAAAGAGCAACAGAGTGCTGGCAAAAGTCTATTCTTTGGGATGCGTATGGTGTTTTGTTTATCGAATACCTTGACAAAGGCAAGACAGTGATTGCTACAAATGATTTTTCAACAAGACAATACACCGTGTCACAAATTTTTGGCTACTTTAGAAAAATTGCATAAATTATACTTCGAATTGCTTTCGCACCTACCATATTCTCTACAAATTTGGCCACCAGCGACATACCCTTATATGCAGATCTTAAAAAAATACTCGTCTAAAAGAGAATTGGCTCGAATGAGGAGATGATTGTCGAAATAAATGCCTATCATAGTATGTTGAGGGCACAGATAAATCCTTCTTCAAAAAAGGTATCGAAATGTTAAAGAGTTTTCTTCATTAAACCGGGAACTTATCAGCCAAACACATGGGCTACCTATAATTCTTGCACATAAATAAGCTACTACAAAATGTTCAAAATAAAATTCTTAATATGATTATTAATTTACCATTTTATTTTCCTACAGTTTGTATGCACGAGTAAGTGAACTCTAAATACACGTACAATATATTGTATTTATTCAAAATTCAATTAATATTAAACAAAAACTAATTTTTAAGCTCATCACATGATGCGTTTCATTGAATTTTAGCCTCAGGTTAGTGCAATACAATAGTAGTATTAAGTTTCATTTCTTGTAATTTTTCATCTAAGGTTGGATTTTATGTTCTCAATTTTTCCTTACAATAATACTACAATTTACTATTTGTCGAACCTAAAACTCTAATAGTATACTAAGTATGTAAAGTGTATGGAAATAAATAAAATAAAGAAATTAAAAATCCAAAGTTGCAACCAAAGGCAACTTACGCAAAAAAGTATGCAACAGATTTTTATTTGCTTAGAAAAAATTAAAGCAAATCTTACAATTAATAACTTATGGATCTATCTATCTCCAAACTATATACCTACATATATGTATATACTTATATACCTACAAATAACATGACTTTTATAGACATTCCTAAGCAGCTTAACTAAACTAAAAAGTAAATAAAATTTTCCACGAATTTTTACCAATTAAACTGAAATCATAACCCAAAGCAATACGAACATTTTAATCTGCTAGTTTACAAAGTGCAAAGTGTTTCTTGGAATTTTTCTATAAATATACCTGCATCCTGCATCCTGCATCCTGTGTAGGAGGGATAAAAAAATGTAAATGTAAATATCCATGAATGGGGGAAATAATATAACATTCAACTCAACCATACCTCAAAAGCTTAAAGCTGAAAAGTATTTAACAGACAACCCCTTCTGGTTGGTACGTAGAATAGTAGAATAAATAAAGGGATAAACAAAAATAGATGAATTTCCAAAGAATGAGAGAATGTGGAAGTGAGGGGACTTGTATAACTTAATCTTACCATAGCCTTCCATTATATGTACTATGGTAAAATAGTCAAATGTGCATCATTTCATGGAAATGATTGAATGTTTTTCATCTTGGAATAATGTTATGTCAATTCAACCCTAACCCTTTAAAGTACTCAAAAGTGCATGGTGTTGCATGGAATATCTATAGCAACCGTTGATAGACATTAACAAAGATGAACATATAATAAATGGAACTGTATACAGTTGATTCGGTTTAACTAGTAGCAAGCTTCTTTAAATGCCAAAGATTGACAATATTAGAAGATTAACAGGATGAGAGGAGAGCTCGCTTGCTGTGATAGTCAGTCAGGAAATCAAAGAAAAGTGATTAAGTCTGTTTAAAGTCAAGTGTGTAATTACATTTGATCACATTGATGTTCTTTTCATAAATAACTTTTGTAGTAAGAAAGCGAGAAAGAAGCATCAGATCGATTCAATGTTTACAAAGTGACTTCTATGTTATGTGTTTTGCGAAAATGGAATACACTAACAAGAATCACAGACACAGTTGTACCTGCAGCCCAATTAAATCGTCATATTATTTTACATGAAGTAACATTTTTATGACTATCTTATTAACACCTGTAATACTTTGTCTTAGTAGTAACCAACAGTAGTCCCCCTCCCCATCATAGCAGGGTCACAGCGGACGTTGCTCTGTCAAGAAAGAAAAGAATGAAGAGTGCAATACTCTTGTGTGTAATCAGTCATTAAGAAATTAATGTATCACCGCAGTTCGTTACCTCTATGCAAAGTCAGTGATAAAAGAAATTAATATTCTTTGTCTTAATTAAAAATTAATATATTTGTATTGATTGTGTAGGTCGATTTTGATCAAATAAACGCAAAATCTTACTCACACTAAACCTTCTTAACTTTCAGTTATTCGATTTTGAAACGAATAAGTGGCTTTTATGTGGTGCGCACACAAATGAATAAACAGACAAAACTTTCAACGTACGATTTTATTATACATACATACATATGTATAAATCAAATATCAGTTTCTCAAATATTACGTCCAATAGTGTCATAGAACAGAGGGTCCAAAGATATACATTAAACCTTAAAACTCCAGTCATTTATTGAAATTTATGTTATTCATTATTGAATTGAAAGGATAAACAAGTAGTCAATCGATCTTTAATCTGGCAACATGCACTTTTTGTGTTTTCAATTTAACAGATCAATAAACATGACCAAGCAATTCAAATTCCAAATGATAATGATTTGTTATTACAGTTGACAAAATAAAGAAGAAACAAAAGGATTGAATTTGATGTTGTTTATCATAACGATGAATGGTTAAGTAAACTTCTTTAACTTAGAATAATATTGATTGATTTGGATTGGAGAGAAGTCATGAGTAATTTCAGTCAAAAAATAATAATATTGAATCATGAAAATGATCTACAAACTGCTGAGCTTTTAGATCTTTCATAAACAGAGCGGCAACTCAAATTCCAAATGATAATGATTTGTTATTACAATTGACAAAACAAAGAAGAAACAAAAGGGTTGAATTTGATGAACAATACATATTTTGCCATAACGATGAATGGTGCTAAGTAAAGGTTCGGATTGGTTTGGTTTGGTTCACAAGAAAAGAATATTGATTCGTGACTGTGATCTACAATCTGCTGAGCTTTTAGATCTTTCATAAACAGAACAAAATATATGAGTAAACTTTAACTTCCGTTGAAATGTTATGACAACAATTGCATACCATATTTCATTAGAAATAATAGAATGAAACCAGAAGAGGCAACGTCCATTATAGTACTTACAATACATGATATTCTTCTCATAACTATAACAAATCAATCAATGAATCACCAAAAGCAAGATAACCGGAGTTGGTTAGTTTGATTGTTTATAGCAAAACTACTCAATTCATGGAGTCGTTTTGTGTTTATTGAATATAATTTGAGCCATGATACCATGACAGCTTCGAATAACATGAGTGTGTTCAAGTGTTTAATTTTTATAATTTTTATACTAATGTGTATACATACATATATACATTTACCATCTTACTCAAGGAGGCTTCATCTTCGCCGAATATCTCTAGCTATAAACTTCCCAAATAAACTTACTACAGGTATTAAGGGCTTTTGACTCAACTTACATGCTGTGTCCTTAGTTGTACCACTAGAAAATTGCATTCTCTTAGCCCTACGTATGTTCACAACTAACTTCACCTTACACGATCCATTTTGTGTATTACGTGTCAATTATAACGAATTTTATCACATTCTCGATCCTGAGATTTCGCCAAGTACTATTAATAATAATACTGGACGATTTAATTTATCTACCGTAATCTAGATAAATCCTTTGCCATCGGCTGTGAGTAAGGCAGATGCTAGCTTACTCAAATAAAACTCCCATAACGTGTCAGAGACAGTACTTAATAATATTGTACTTAATATTTATTTTTTCCTCTCATCGCCTCATTTATTGTGAGTTCTGTTAGTCAATAGTTATTTTGCATCGCTATTGGGTTGACATGAAGAATACTAAGTAGATTTTTTTCTTTATACATTTCGCAAAAGAACACAGGAATTAGTGGGACTGACACGTATAGGAATTCAAGTCTAGTCTCAGGTTTTTGTTGGACATTGCAAAGTAATGAAGGACTTATATAACATGCGGATCAGTCGAAGCGACCTGTGTAGACTATATAATGAGGAAGTCGAGTGATTAGCAGAGGACGTAATATGTCACAACGCGGGCCTAATCTAGACCAGACTCCGTCACCTTGGAAACTTGGAAATTACAGATTTGTCTGCAATGAAAATCTTGGAATTCCTGATGATTGTCTGTTTGTCTGTGATGATGTGCAAGCTATTCTCAGAAAAGGCTTCACCAATTTGAATGCGCTTTTCACTGATGTATTGTAGAAAAATTTGAGTAACATTTAGTGTTTATTTCAGTCCAATCGGTTCACAAATTATTTAATAATAGAAATATAAGGAAAATATGTTTTTTATTATTAAGTTTTTGCAAAACCACAAAGATTTTCGTTCGTTTCTTCTTTACTATGCTTTGCTGGGTTATTAAAGTTACAAATGTCACTCTAAATGAAAATTCAAACAATCAAGATCAATCATAAAACTATATATAATAAATATTACCCTCATAATATATGTATGTATATACCATCCATCGATACTAATTATTTTAGAACTTATCGCAAAGTCATAAAAACAATACCAGAAAGATGGTTATCATTGGCTATGCCAAAGATGTCATATTCTTAACGCTCCTCCGGATTGCATCCAACCGAACAGCGACAAATGCCAGATATCAGAAATGCTTTCTTTCTTAGCATTGCTATAATCTCTCTGTTACAGTTTGAGTATCATATGTGAGCACAGTTTGAGGGGGACAATATAGTTGGGTATGTAATTTTTTTTAAATTTGGGTTTGTATGGGAGGTACCCCCCTGGTACCCCTAGGATCATGAAATTCACATGGTTGATGATTATGAATCAGCTGATCAGCTGAATGTGCAGCGTATGGTAAAAAGAAACCTATGTGCAAAATTTCAAGTCTCTAGCTCAAAAACTGAGGGATGTATATAAACGGACTTGGCTAAGTCAACTCGTCTCATGGAGCTGAACAAAAATATATATACTTAATGTAGTCTGTGATGACTCCTTCCATGTGTTACAAACTTCATGACAAACTTATAATACTATTTACTCCCCGTGAAGAGTATAAAAGCACATTCACGGTGAATTGAAGCCAATATAGTAATTGCGTTTGATTAGCACGAGAAAAATAATATGGGTCGTAAGGAGTTTAATTTATCTATATGCACGGTCTCGCTTGAAAAAATAAATTAGCATAGGAGCTTTTCCTGGGCCATTCTCTCTTTATTACAACAATTATTCCGTTGAAACTCACAGATGCGCTTGATCGAATAATATAACACCACAATCAGTTAGATGCTGCCAGCTTTTGAAAATGGAATTTATAAAACAAAGCACTGCCCTTATGTTAAAAGAAAAAGAATAACTTGGATAATCAGATAAAAAACCTTGAAGAACATTTATAGAAGTATATACAAAAACCAAATAATATTTATTCATTCATTGTTTGATTATCTATATGTATATCATACAATAACATCCAAAAGTATGCTACGAGAGAAACTTTTAGAGCAATGGAGTCACGCAAAAAGAAAAAATAATAACACTAATAAAAATTGGTATATCTAATTGAGGTCCTTAAACATAAGGAATATGCTACCAGTTATGAACTCTTATATATGTTAAAGATTTTCTCATATCTAGGAAATTTTGTGAAGAACTTTTTTTTAATATTCAACTCACCACAACAAAAAATCTTGAATTAATTTTATTTCAGTTCAATTTAATTAAAAGTTTCATCGATCAATCGATTCAATTGAACTTCATTAAATGTTGTAAATTCAAAGATCAATTGATCCTTCATTTCACTTAGGCTCAATTGATTTGGAATTACATTTATTTTTTTTTAAATGAATATCATTTTAAAATTTAATTTTTATTAAAGGATCAATTGAATTTGAATAAATTTATCTTTATAATATTATTTAAACTTCCATTTCCAGGATTTAATTATTTAATTTAACCATTGTACAATTCACTCACTTCACTTCACTGGTTTAAAAGCAACTGATATTTCTTATTAGAAATGCAGCACATTTATACTACTTGTAGAGCTCAAGTCCAAATGATCAAGGAATTCAAATAAAGAGTAATACACAATTACTCAATCACTCTATCATCGTACACAATCACATAGTACTATTCAAAGATAGGTTCTTTGTGTGAGAGTATGAGAGTATTAGATAATACATAGTATAAGAGAGTACTTATTAAGCTGAGTTGAATAGAGTAGTATGAGTAGTAGTAGTAGTAGTAGTAGTAGGAGAAGAGTTAATGTGTGAGTGGAGCGAATAAAAGAGTTAAGTGCATAAAAGAGTGAAATAATTGAAAGAGGGAATTGATTGAGTTAGTGGAGTGAATTGAAGTAAATTAGAGTGGAGTAGAGTAGATTAGATGAGAGTGAGAGTGAGGATTGAATGAAATAGAGAGAAAGAAATAGAATGGTGGGTGAGAGTTAGTGAGTGCAGTGCATTAAATGAGTAAAGAAAATTGATGATAGAATTGAGTAAAATAATTCACAAGATATGCAATATAAAAAATCAAGTTTAGGAGAAGAGAAAAAGCCAAATTCATTGTTGGAAAAAATACAAGAACACACAAAAGGAGCATAGCATAAAGAAACAAAAGAGAATTTTCAACAGCTTAACATCTTACAAATTTCAAAATTTAAATGTTGAAAAACAAAGCAACACATTTTGTAAGAGATAATAAAGTTTAAATCCTTAATCCTAGTCAAACAATTCATTCAAAGAGATGGTATTAAGTCCTAGGCCTTCGCAAAATATGAAATTTATTTACAATTTTAAATTCTCATTTGTTCAGATTCATTCGCCAGAAACATTTGAATTTTATCATGAATTTTTGAATTATGGAATGATGATATACTAATAGAGACTCCTTGTAATGTATATAAAATCAACTGGAAATCATAAAAGATTCTTTTAAATCTCAAAAAGATGCACAGCAATTATAATTGCCTTTGATGAAAAGTAAAATTCGCATAGATTCTTAATCATCAACTAGTTGCTTCGTTGGCTCTCTAAATGAAAAAAAAAACTGAAATGATAATAAAAAAAATAATCAATTGGATTCACAAATTTATTGTTTCAGATTGTCTCTTAAGAAACAGATTTCAGTTTATGGAATTTTATTCTGCATTTTGTACATGTTTTGTGCCACATCAAACTAATATTTAGACTCAATTGCATTCTTTATTGATAAGTCAGAAAAACCATATACGACATCATATAACTAGCAATCGCAATTGAGTGTTTCAATTGTTTTACAAAATATACTTATTTATTATTGCACGAAGTAGTATATTGTTTTGATAGATAAAAAGAAACAAATAGTATCTTCATTTCTTCATTCAATGCTGAATATTTACTTAGAATAATTTATGTGGAATGTTTTCAGTTTATTTATAATAGAGAAAAAAAAATAAAAGAGGTATTCTTAACATGTTAATTTGTGCATCTTAATGAGACAAAATTATTCCAAATAAATGAGTAAGGATATACATATGTAATAAACAGAGTGCATAAATATATATGGTTACATACATCTAGATATGGGCCATGAAGTGTGTTTGTTTGCAAGCCAAGACTGTCCATTTGTCCATGTCCAATTAAAAATGGTGAATGTTGCGAGTACTAAAAGCACAGTTTCATGACAATGAAAAATGTGTAAAAGTCTTTAATGATATGAATAGAAGATGGAACACTCAAAAGCGGATTCCAATGGACACCAACATAATTAAAATTGATGCTTTGAAAATTGATGAAAAAATTAAGTCACAGAATTCAAGAATCACAGAAGTAGGTATTTCTTCAGCTGAAAAGAAGTTGTCATTTTGCTGCAAATCAATGTAGGTTGATTTAAAAGGTGAACGAGCTTCTGCTGATTCAAATGCAGCGCAATAATACGATATCCAACAAAATTGGTTGATATTATAGCCATTTACTTCTACTCCACGGGCCAGGTTTTCAATGCTAATGAGTTCGGGTTTTCATAAACCACCTATACTACCGATATGCCTGTGGTCTGGCCAGAACATAGTGTTCGGAATGAGGGTACTAAAACTAGTGCCTGAATAAGGATTATACAGATCTAAACGCTGAATATAGCTCGAAAAAGCGCGAGATTTCCCTAGAGGACTAAATTCTAAGACCCCCCTCCCCCCTGAACGGGTCACGTAGTATGGAGACATTCCCTAGTGGTTATCAGTCCTAGAGAAGCGAAATATTGTATAACAGTTCTACAGTCACCACGCTCATTTAATGAGATCGATATCAACAACTTTCCTGTTTATTGGATGGTCAATCAAGCCTAGAATGCCTTGGTTACTGCCACATTTTTTAATAAATGGTTTCAGACCCATTTTGCTTCAGGAGATATTTAAATAAAAAGAATTTGTCTTTTAAGGACATTCTTTTAATTGATAATGCCCCCATAAGGTCATACCTCATTGACGGAATGAAAATGTATACATTAAGCGAACATTCAGATATTTTTCCGAATGATTAGTAAATGATAAATATTTCCCAATTTTAATGTTAAATTGTGTCAAAACATATGCCGAGATTAAGCAATCAATAACCCTCAATATCAATAGGCCAGATGTATGTACTCTTGAAGATGAAGATTACAATTATAGATTTACCATTGGGAGCATGAATATTCTAAGGTAACGGAGATGGCTCTTTAGTTAATCTGATTAACGATTTATGATTAAAAATTATAACCCAAGAAAATGAATTTTTAAAAATGATTACGACATTGATTATAATGGTGATCATCAGTCAGAACCAAATCTGAACAACAAATTATGGATGATTATTTTCTAATTCAGAGAGATATTAATCTGAGGAAGTCTATAAAGAGTTTTGACCAAAAAGCAAACGTTGCCATTCTCATTCAATTGGTTAGTAAAATCTTAACAATCAGAAAGAAGATAACAATAATCCATGATTGTGATAACAGTGATTAACTGTTTTAATAAAATTTTCTAAATTATACAAGTATTTCTTGTTGCTAAATGTGAAATATATTATTATACTACACATATGTTTTTATTTTTGTCATTATATGAATAGACAGTTGTTTTTTACAGAATATGTTTTTAAGATATTTTTACGATTAATCAGATCGGCAACTGCTGCCAAGTTGCTAATCGCTATAATGTGTATCCCATGAACGGAAGGGAAGAACAAGAAGAGTAAGGGGAAGAGGAAGAGGGAGGAGAAAATATGATTGCAAATGGAAAACAAATAAGTTTTTGGTGATTGCTGAGAAATGATTTTTGAGCAAGAATAACAATGGAAGTGATCCCCAAAAAGGCAAAGAAGAATGAAGACCTGGTACGCGATTCTGCATAATTGCGATTATGCATATTTTATTTTATTTTTTTTATTTTTTAAGATATTTCATGAGAATGATTTGTTATTACAATTGACAAAACAAAGAAGAAACAAAAGGATTGAATTTGTTATTTTATTATAATGATGAATGGTTAAATAAACTTCCTTCACTTGCACTTAAACAATAACATTGATTTGAATCACAAGGGAGTAGTGGTGAGTTATTGTGCATAAAAACTAATTAATAATATTCTCATGAAATCGAACATGAAAAACTGCTGAGTTTTGTGAGATCTTTCATAAACAAAACCGAAGATATGAGTAAACATTAACTTCCGTTGTGAATGAATTGAAAACAATAACCAAACCAAACCAAACCAAACCAAACTCTCATATATCATCAAAACAAAAAACTTAATAATACAATAACAATAATGATGATATAATGACATTATGGTTCATTTCGTGTCTCTAATATCTTCACTTTTACTTTTAAATGTCGAATCGAATCGTCAATTGAATAATGAAATTTGATTCAGAAAATTTGTATTTCCAACAAATAAGATAAGAAGCAGCAGCAGACTCATCTAAAACTTATTGATAAGATTTCAAAACATAATTAAAGCAAACTTAATCTTTCAATGAATGACAAATGAACACCTGCAAGTTCAAAATCACAAGCAAAACTTACAGATTAATTAGGTAATAGTAGTAGTACGAGTATTATGTGAAATATTAGGAGCAGAAATTTAGAATGAATGAGCATAATATCAAGAGTAGGCAAAGTAGAGTGAATCAGGTGAAATTGGTTATTGATGATTGCATATGGAAAGCAGCACGCAGCACACAGCACACAGCACAACTGTTAAAGTCTTCTTTTTATATATTACATTACTTCGTTTAACATAGAATCTAAGTATATCATAATAATATCTGAACCTAATTTTCGTTCTATACAAGCTTATTGTCATCGTCATTGTCAAACTCATATCTCCTGGTCTTAGAAAATGTGTGAGACTTGGAAACATTGGAAAGTCTAAGGAATCATTTAAGAATAAAAACAATTTTTTAATGTTCATTTAAAATAAAAGCACTTCAAAAGAAATAAGTCCTTAATTTAATTTAAGTTTATTAAGGCGCTAAGTTAAGTTTTTATTACCGTTTTTTTCTGCTGTTGTTGGCTCTTGCTTTTTTATAAAATTTTTCTGCTACCCTATCAAATTATCAAATAAATATGTACGTATGTGCAATAGTATATGAGTAAAAGGATTAATGATATGTGTGTGGAGATGTTTTCAGAAAGGGGAAAGTAAGTGGAGTATAATTAACATAAATATTCTATACCTGCCATACAATTCTTAACAACTAACGTTCCATGGGATAAACTCTCTGAAATACTATACTATTAAGATTTGATATTAACATTCAATAATCCATTAGACAAAATTAACAAAACAATTTGCATTCTTTAGCCTTTCATCAACAAAAAATCTATCTTATCTATTCAAAATAAAATGATTGTATGTACAATAAACCATATAACGAGTTGATGATAGCGAACACTGTTTTGAACTATTTCGGTGAAATAAAAAATAAATGTTGCATCGATACGTTACTATGGATGACACTTAGATCGACCATTATATTCCAGAGTCAAATCGGCAGAAAGATGAGTGAACAACAACCGGTGAATCTCGATCAAAACGGCCAAAAGAGCAACAGAGTGCTGGCAAAAGTCTATTCTTTGGGATGCGTATGGTGTTTTGTTTATCGAATACCTTGACAAAGGCAAGACAGTGATTGCTACAAATGATTTTTCAACAAGACAATACACCGTGTCACAAATTTTTGGCTACTTTAGAAAAATTGCATAAATTATACTTCGAATTGCTTTCGCACCTA
Organism: Amiota communis; assembly: GCA_037043315.1. Classification (NCBI taxonomy): domain Eukaryota; kingdom Metazoa; phylum Arthropoda; class Insecta; order Diptera; family Drosophilidae; genus Amiota; species Amiota communis. The sequence continues at coordinate 338,640 of JBAMAV010000686.1, forward strand.
CCATATTCTCTACAAATTTGGCCACCAGCGACATACCCTTATATGCAGATCTTAAAAAAATACTCGTCTAAAAGAGAATTGGCTCGAATGAGGAGATGATTGTCGAAATAAATGCCTATCATAGTATGTTGAGGGCACAGATAAATCCTTCTTCAAAAAAGGTATCGAAATGTTAAAGAGTTTTCTTCATTAAACCGGGAACTTATCAGCCAAACACATGGGCTACCAATAATTCTTGCACATAAATAAGTTACTACAAAATGTTCAAAATAAAATTCTTGATATGATTATTAATTTACAATCACATGATGCGTTTCATTGAATTTTAGCCTCAGGTTAGTGCAATACAATAGTAGTAATAAGTTTCATTTCTTGTAATTTTTCATCTAAGGTTGGATTTTATGTTCTCAATTTTTCCTTACAATAATACTACAATATACTATTTGTCGAACCTAAAACTCTAATAGTACCTATACTAAGTATGTAAAGTGTATGGAAATAAATAAAATAAAGAAATTAAAAATCCAAAGTTGCAACCAAAGGCAACTTACGCAAAAAAGTATGCAACAGATTTTTATTTGCTTAGAAAAAATTAAAGCAAATCTTACAATTAATAACTTATGGATCTATCTATCTCCAAACTATATACATATATGTATATACTTATATACAAATAACATGACTTTTATAGACATTCCTAAGCAGCTTAACTAAACTAAAAAGTAAATAAAATTTTCCACGAATTTTTACCAATTAAACTGAAATCATAACCCAAAGCAATACGAACATTTTAATCTGCTAGTTTACAAAGTGCAAAGTGTTTCTTGGAATTTTTCTATAAATATACCTGCATCCTGTGTAGGAGGGATAAAAAAATGTAAATGTAAATATCCATGAATGGGGGAAATAATATAACATTCAACTCAACCATACCTCAAAAGCTTAAAGCTGAAAAGTATTTAACAGACAACCCCTTCTGGTTGGTACGTAGAATAGTAGAATAAATAAAGGGATAAACAAAAATAAATGCATTTCCAAAGAATGAGAGAATGTGGAAGTGAGGGGACTTGTATAACTTAATCTTACCATAGCCTTCCATTATATGTACTATGGTAAAATGGTCAAATGTGCATCATTTCATGGAAATGATTGAATGTTTTTCATCTTGGAATAATGTTATGTCAATTCAACCCTAACCCTTTAAAATACTGAAAAGTACATGGTGCTGCATGGAATATCTTGTCTATAGCAACCGTTGATAGAAATTAACAAAGATGAACATATAATAAATGGAACTGTATACAGTTGATTCGGTTTAACTAGTAGCAAGCTTCTTTAAATGCCAAAGATTGGCAATATTAGAAGATTAATAGGATGAGAGGAGAGCTCGCTTCCTGTGATAGTCAGTCAGGAAATCAAAGAAAAGTGATTAAGTCTGTTTAAAGTCAAGTGTGTAATTACATTTGATCACATTGATGTTCTTTTCATAAATAACTTTTGTAGTAAGAAAGCGAGAAAGAAGCATCAGATCGATTCAATGTTTACAAAGTGACTTCTATGTTATGTGTTTTGTGAAAATGGAATACACTAACAAGAATCACAGACACAGTTGTACCTGCAGCCCAATTAAATCGTCATATTATTTTACATGAAGTAACCTTTTTAGACTATCTTATAAACACCTGTAATACTTTGCCTTATTAGTAACCAACAGTAGTCCCCCTCCCCATCATAGCAGGGTCCCAGCCGCCATGACCTCTTTCCCTGCTCATCACTCATCACGAAACATAAATTTTCTGGAGAAATACTCAAATGCGAATGTAAAAAATGACTTATTAGTGAAATTCTACAACCCAATATTTTTTTTTTTTTTTTGGTAGTTTTTCAACAACTTTCAATCAGTTCCTCATACGTGTCAGGATTGAAATTGAACAAAGTTTGATCACACGATTTAGAGAGAGAGCTTGGACATTGTCATGCTGAAGATACTATGCTATAGAAGAGAATATTATACCCCGCAAAAGAAGCAGAGAGTGCCTTATCTAAAAAGTTTATTATAAAAAATTTGACACTAGTTGACTCGGGCAGATGTTGCCCTGTCTTCTAAATATGTACATTGCTTTTTGTCTTTTGGCGACTAGAAACATTTACAGAAAGAAAAGAATGAATGCACAATACTCTTGTGCGTAATCAGTCATTTAGAAATTAATGTATCACCGCAGTTTGTTACCAAAGTCAATGATAAAAGAATTTAATATTCTTTGGTTTAATTAAAAATTAATATATTATGATTGTGTAGGTCGATTTTGATCAAATAAACGCAAAATCTTACTCACACTAAACCTTCTTAACTTTCAGTTATTCGATTTTGAAACGAATAAGTGGCTTTTATGTGGTGCGCACACAAATGAATAAACAGACAAAACTTTTAACGTACGATTTTATAATACATACATACATATGTATAAATCAAATATCAGTTTCTCAAATATTACGTCCAATAGTGTCATAGAACAGAGGGTCCAAAGATATACATTAAACCTTAAAACTCCAGTCGTTTATTGAAATTTATGTTATTCATTATTGAATTGAAAGGATAAACAAGTAGTCAATCGATCTTTAATCTGGCAACATGCACTTTTTGTGTTTTCAATTTAACAGATCAATAAACATGACCAAGCAATTCAAATTCCAAATGATAATGATTTGTTATTACAGTTGACAAAATAAAGAAGAAACAAAAGGATTGAATGGTTAAGTAAACTTCTTTAACTTAGAATAATATTGATTGATTTGGATTGGAGAGAAGTCATGAGAAATTTCAGTCAAAAAATAATAATATTGAATTATGAAAATGATCTACAAACTGCTGAGCTTTTAGATCTTTCATAAACAGAGCGGCAACTCAAATTCCAAATGATAATGATAATGATTTGTTATTACAGTTGACAAAATAAAGAAGAAACAAAAGGATTGAATGGTTAAGTAAACTTCTTTAACTTAGAATAATATTGATTGATTTGGATTGGAGAGAAGTCATGAGAAATTTCAGTCAAAAAATAATAATATTGAATTATGAAAATGATCTACAAACTGCTGAGCTTTTAGATCTTTCATAAACAGAGCGGCAACTCAAATTCCAAATGATAATGATTTGTTATTACAATTGACAAAACAAAGAAGAAACAAAAGGGTTGAATTTGATGAACAATACATATTTTGCCATAACGATGAATGGTGCTAAGTAAAGGTTCGGATTGGTTTGGTTTGGTTCACAAGAAAAGAATATTGATTCGTGACTGTGATCTACAATCTGCTGAGCTTTTAGATCTTTCATAAACAGAACAAAATATATGAGTAAACTTTAACTTCCGTTGAAATGTTATGACAACAATTGCATACCATATTTCATTAGAAATAATAGAATGAAACCAGAAGAGGCAACGTCCATTATAGTACTTACAATACATGATATTCTTCTCATAACTATAACAAATCAATCAATGAATCACCAAAAGCAAGATAACCGGAGTTGGTTAGTTTGATTGTTTATAGCAAAACTACTCAATTCATGGAGTCGTTTTGTGTTTATTGAATATAATTTGAGCCATGATACCATGACAGCTTCGAATAACATGAGTGTGTTCAAGTGTTTAATTTTTATAATTTTTATACTAATGTGTATACATACATATATACATTTACCATCTTACTCAAGGAGGCTTCATCTTCGCCGAATATCTCTAGCTATAAACTTCCCAAATAAACTTACTACAGGTATTAAGGGCTTTTGACTCAACTTACATGCTGTGTCCTTAGTTGTACCACTAGAAAATTGCATTCTCTTAGCCCTACGTATGTTCACAACTAACTTCACCTTACACGATCCATTTTGTGTATTACGTGTCAATTATAACGAATTTTATCACATTCTCGATCCTGAGATTTCGCCAAGTACTATTAATAATAATACTGGACGATTTAATTTATCTACCGTAATCTAGATAAATCCTTTGCCATCGGCTGTGAGTAAGGCAGATGCTAGCTTACTCAAATAAAACTCCCATAACGTGTCAGAGACAGTACTTAATAATATTGTACTTAATATTTATTTTTTCCCTCTCATCGCCTTATTTATTGTGAGTTCTGTTAGTCAATAGTTATTTTGCATTGGTTTGACATGAAGAATACTAAGTAGATTTTTTTCTTTATAGATTTCGCAAAAGAACACAGGAATTAGTGGGACTGACTAGACTTCAAGTCTAGTCTCAGGTTTTTGTTGGACATTGCAAAGTAATGAAGCACTTATATAACATGCGGATCAGTCGAAGCGACCTGTGTAGACTATATAATGAGGAAGTCGAGTGATTAGCAGAGGACGTAATATGTCACTACGCGGGCCTAATCTAGACCAGACTCCGTCACCTTGGAAACTTGGAAATTACAGATTTGTCTGCGATGAAAATCTTGGAATTCCTGATGACTGTCTGTGATGATATGCAGGTTAATCTCAGAAATTTCTTATCCAATTAGAATGCGCTTTTCACTGATGTATTGTAGTAAAATTTGAGTAACATTTAGTGTTTATTTCAATCCAATCAGTTCACAGATTATTTAATAATGGGAGGATAAGGAATGTATGTTTTTTATTTTAAAGTTTTTGCAAAACCACGCACAAAGTTTTTCGTTCGGGTTCGCTAGTATTAAATAAATAAATAAATAGTAGTTTTCATTCTACAATATCATGATGTTTGTTATAATAAGTATAGGAACCGTGCATTGGAAATCCTATAGAGTGTTTATCTACTATATTTTGTAAATATAAATGTATATGGATGTCCAATAAGTAAGTATGTGATCGATAAACTCTGACACCGTTTTTATGCTATCCAATTAGTTGTAACTTGCTACTAGATAGCACTACAGAGATCAACTGCTACACCATTGAACCGATCGCCATGATAATTGATATATGTAGGTATATACAAATCGATCACGTTTCACTCATTCAAGAGAAAGAATCATTTTAATGTTGGCAGCATACAATTATGACAAGAACAATGCCTACTACTAAATCATGCACTAACATCACGTTGGGGGCAACGTGTGCTGGATTATCTATTATCTTCACTTATTAGTAGGTTAATACGAGTATGTACAAGCTCATGAACTATATAATAATATTTATTAAAAACTCTTTTGGATGCTGAAGAAACCTTTTTCAGACATTTTGTGAAACGTTTATGCTTTGCCCTGGTCCTGTTTAAATTTCTTGCATAATCATACTACGTATGAGGAGATGTCCATTTGTTTTAGATATTTGATATCTGAGTGAAATACGTATGTACCATAATCTGGTATCTTAAGGGAATATTGCGTGTGTTATACAAGTAGATATGAAAAAAAAAGATGAGATGAAATAAGATGAGATTAGATCATCATAGTCGCCATCTTATGGTTGTTAATCATCAATCTGTGTATATGTAAGTACAGACATACATATGTACCTAATTATACCGTTATTGACTGATGTAATTTAATAAGAGTATGGGACATGGGATACAAAGATACTTATGAGAAACAAACTCAAACAAAATTACTCAAATAAAAAGTGAAATACAATTAAATTGCTGTTGTTTTTTTTTTAGTGTTGTTGTTTGTTTAAGTGCAATTCTAACGGCAATTAAGAACAACAACAACAGCAACAATAATAATAGATTCTTTCCCTCACTCTGTCTAACTTTGCATTTGCATACCAAAGAATAATGGTAACACACAGAGATGCAGTGAGTGTGAAGTCATTTGATTTTACTTTTGGATTTTGCAGCAAACCAACAAAAAGGTTAAAAAAGGAAGATAGTAGTACTGATTTTTCTATTTTCCTATTATTTCTACTCGTATTTTTTGCATTTTCTCTTCAAATATGTACTACTACCTGCGTGTGAAAGCCTGCGGCGAAATGCACATATCAATACACACACACACTAACACTCACCCATACATACATATATGAATGTAATATATGTAGGTGAACAGTGTATATACAATCAACATGCCAAACATGCCGTTGCGCACGTATGAATGCCTTTTTATGGGAGATAGAAAAATAAATGTAAGTATGAGTTAAGGGCATGCATAGACATAGGCATCATGTATGACATACAATTATTTGCTTGATCCCATTCAACAAACCATTGGTTATGTTAACCCTGCAGTATGAGAATCACTGGTCCAAAACTGTTTCGTGGCTTGTCCCTTTGGAATCAGCAGTAGTTCCATTTCTATCACTTTTACACGCAAAAAACTGTCGAATTTAACATGGCGATAGCATTGGCTGTGGTCATTGCCACCGCTTGCATTACCATTCCCCACTCATGTCATCAAATATTGCAAGCACCTGCATTACCGTTCTCCAGTCGTGTCATCACTGAATAGGGGCAAAATGAGACCGTTGATTTCAATAGTAAATAAGTGGGAAATGAGACTGTTGATTTCACTCGTGAATAAAGGCGCAATGATACCAGTTATTTCTCTAAATTTTTAATTTTTTCTTGCTTTTGGAGCCGCTATAGATAGGTATATTTTACAGATCATGTTGCTTCTAACGTTTTTATTGATTTATGTCTTTCATGTAAAATTGTTAAATAAAAATTAATAACTCACTTTTTTTGATGACTCTGACGATAAATTATCATTTTCAAAAATTCCACAATGTTCTTTATCAGTTTCTTTCGTTTCGCCTTTCGATGAGAGACGGACATAACGGGACACCAATTTAATGAGAGTAAACAAATACTAACCTCTCAATTTTTCTCACATACTGGTTCGCTTCTGCATTACCTTTGACTGGCGAATGCAATATCCACCAGTAATGCGAAAAGGGGCTAATGACTTAGTACAGGAATGCGCACATGCTAGTGCGCTTCTGTATTACATTTGACTGGCGAATAAAATACCCACCAGGTAATAAGAAAAGAAAGTAGTGAATTACTATCGAAACGGAGACTTTTGCCACCAAGCACACTGCAGGGAAGCTACTACTACTAATTATATATGCACACGCATCACATAAAGTCCACATTTCCTTATTAAGTTTAATCTAAAAAGGGAGTATCTTTGAATTATATTCACTCCTACTTTGCCTATGTATGCTATCTCTTAGAATTTTGTGAAGAATAGAAAATTCATTTATTGAGAATTTCCTATGCCATTGTGATGATATGAAATGACCCCCAGATATTGTTACCAAAGAGTAACCAATGCACTATTGGCGATTTGTTGATTTTGGTGGCCATAAATTCTAAATTTAAAGCTAAAGATCTGAATACAGGATTCTCTTTACCAATCTTACCACTTTAAGGGGTACCTCCCTAACAAACCGACAAGTGCAATGCAGGCAATTTAAATAATTTATTTCCAAAGAAACTCTTGGAATTTTCTATTCTATTATCTATTATCTCTGCTCTATTTAGATGTTCACTTGAAGTCGCAGCAGCTTAACGAAGTGACGACTTTTGATTCCCACATCCCTTTCATAATTTTATAAATATTTACAGTTAAGAATAACAATCAATCAATCGTCATGCATGTTGCTCATCTATGTTCCGACTTACAATAAGTTAGGGACACAGTGAGTGAGTGAGTTGCTGTTATAGAAAATTCACTATCAAAGTGGGTCGTCATCGTTGGCGTTGTCGTTATTGTTATCGTTGTTGTTGTTGTTGTTGTCGCCGTCGAATGAATGAACGAGGACCAACAAAAAGGAGCGAAGGAACAAACGTATGAACAAAGTTTGCTTTATAAAAGCAAAGTTTTTTCTTTCAATTTTTTTTTTTTTTGTGTTTGTTTGGAATGATATAAGAATGGACCCAAGGAAGGGTAGAAGGGTAGCCATCGGTTAGATGCGTGTCCGTTAGTGACTTTTTATGAATGATGCCTACCCACTTGTTGTAAAATCTACGAAAAAACGTGCCAACACTAACAACAATGAGAAGTAAAGTCAAGTAAAAAAAAAAAAAAAAAAAAACACAGAGATAGAAATGAATGAATGACATTTCTCCAAATGCATGGTTTTTTTCGTTTATGATTGTGTGTGTGTGTGTTAAAAAAAAAAAAGAAGAAATTTCTCCCAAAAAAAATGTAAAGATGAAAATCGTCCAATTTGAGACAAAAGAAGCATTTGAATGGGTTTTTTAAATGGTAGAACTAAATAAGTGGCCCCATACTGAGAAATGTATGGATAGTAAGTATGTAAGTACTACATATGGTAGTTAGTTTGAACTGAACTGGAAGGCAACAAGAAGGCAAATTGGTATTGTCTTTTCTATGAACATATTTTGGCTTTTTGTTCAGGATTTGATGATAAAGGATTTCAAAATTTAAACAACACAACAAGAAGGCATAAGATAAAAAAAGTTCCTTGAATTCCTGAATTGTAATAATAGTATCTCAATAGTTAATCTATTTGTTGCTGCTGCTGGTCTTCTTAGACAAAGACAAAGAGAGAGAGAGAGAAAGAAACAGAGATTGAGGTCAATAAACTTCCATTGACTTCCCCCATTGACAAAGCTCTTAGTCAATCGACTGACAAACTTCTACTACTACTTATGTACATACTTACATTCTTGCTATACCACAATACTATATAAACTGAACCGATTGTGTCGGTTTTTTTTTTTTTGCTTTCCTTTTGCTTTGTCTATCAACTAACCAAACAAACATCTAAACTTCCTACTCCTTCCTCTTCAAAAGGTCAAAACAAGGGAATAACTTAAATTATTGTACATATGTTTTCAAATAGTATAATAGTATAATAAATAATATTTTAGTTACTTACATGAATTTAAATGAATTATTATAATTTTTGCACTTTTTGTCCTTTTTATTACTGTTTATTTTGTTCTGCTCACTTTTTGTTATTCACTTTTAGGCACCAAAAAAAAAAAAACTTCTAAAAAAAAAAAACAAAACATAAACAACAAACAATGCTTAATTGAAAGCGGCGGCTGCTTAACTAAATCAGCAGCAGCATCAGAATTGAATTTCATTCGATTTGGATTCTACCATCTATCTATCTATCTATCTATCTATTGATGTATTTGCTATCTATTACTTATCTGATTTCATTTCATTTTGGTTTTAGATGATTTCAAATGATTTTAAATGAAACATGAAACTAATACTCTACTAGATGCGCGCCGTTACCGCAAACAATTTTGCGTATTTTTGAATTGATTACAGTTAGAGAGATTATGTTGTTGAAGATGATGATGATGATGATGATGATGATGATGAAGAAGAAGAACATCAACAACAACATCAAGTACTAGAAACAAGAAAAATAAAAAACAAAAAACAACAAAATTTAGAGAACAAACAAACAAACAAACAAACAACATACGAAAAAGCGACGAAATATTGTTGTTGTGCTTTTTTGTGTGTTTTCTTATTTTCTTCTTTAATATGTAGGTACTTCTTTTTATTTTTTTAATATTTTTGTTGTTTTTTGTTCTCACACATAAAGTTTTTTGTTTTTTGTTTTTTATTTTGTACTGTTATTTTCTTACATACAATTTTGCCTCTTTTATTTTGATTATTTCTACCGCTTGTGCGTACACACGATGCTCACTAGTTTACAGTTACACTGACACTGACTGACTACGGACTGAACTCACTGCCAAACAAACTGACTAACTTGTCGTTTGCTTCAATTCCGAATCTCGTATCGCTTTAGTGCCTAAGCTTTTTTCGCTGCCGCTACCACTGCTACCTATTACTGTCACTGTTGCTGTCTCTGCTCCAAATGCTCAGTCAATTCAATCGCTTGCCGCTAGTCACTGCTGCTTCTGCTTCTGCTGCTGCTGCTGCATATGTGAATGACTGAATGAATGAACAAACAGAGAACGAACGGAAAATGAACATACGAACCGAACGCTTTTAAGCTTAAAATGTGAGCTAGTATGGTAACTCTACTAGTACTTAGTACAATGGGGAGCCGCCATTCACATGGAATTGTACACTACGCATCACTTAAATAGCACCACCTCTAAATACACATATGTAGGTACAATATTTTTTTTGTAATTTTTGTTTAACTTTTTTCTTTATATATTGAAACTTCTTCCTTCCTTCCTAGAGACTAACTAAAAACTGAACTGATTGACTTCCTCATTTGAAGTAAAAGTTTTACCGCGCATAAAGTTTTGTAGAGACCGGAACAGGTAATAAACAGAAGGTGCCAGATCTGGAGAATATGGTGGGTGTGGCAGTATATACCATTCAAGATGTAACAACTTTTGGCGAGTTACTAAACTAAGTGAATCATTCAATTTGTCCAGCTGATGACAGAACACAATTCCTTTGAAATCCCACCAAACAGGTAGCATCACTTTTTTTTTTTTTGATGAATATCGGCTTTCGTGGTTCTCTGAGCCAGTTCATCTGATGATCTCTTGCATTTAACATTATTGTAGACAATTCATTTCTAATCCCCAGTGATGATACGCTTCAAAAACGGATCATTTTTTGTCGTTTGAGAAGCAATTCACAGACGTCAACGCGACTATACAAATTTCTTTCCGTTAGAACATGGCGAGCCGTTAGGTCGAACTTTGAGATAAAACCTAAGCTTTTCAAATGATCATGAACGGTCAAATTCAATAAATCTAATCTTTCATCGATCTCCCGAGTTGTTATTCGCTGGTTTGCATCAATTAATGTATTTATTTTGTCTTCATCAGCTTTAACTGGCCTTCCAGAACGTGATGTATCTTCAACATCAAACACTGGCGTACTGTCAACTCTCCATACACATCGGTTAATATTTTTCATCCTTAAACAACATTTTTACCTTTTCGATAGTGAAAAAATAAAATATGCCGAAAATGTTGCTTTTCACCTTCCATATTTTATAGAGGGGCACCAACCAAAAACTATTGCGTTGAATCAATCGAATTTTTCACGCAAGCGTTGACAGATCAGCTGTCAAAATATATGTAATGATTTGCGGCTTAAGTGTCTTTGTCTTGGCTGTGGAAAATACAATTAAATCGTCTGTTCCGAACAGCCCAATATGTACTAAGTGCCCTTATAATTGAAGTTGGGCTGGTATGGATTCCGATGACTATATTACTTTTTACTGTTGGTATATAAAGATCTATGTGTAGTCGCCCCAGTTATGGCCATAGCTATGAGCCATATGTCTAGATTGGCTTTACGATTCTGTTGTAAAGGAGAAGTTTATTCTGAGCGTGAATTCATAAGCCAGTAAAAGCTGTTAGCTTTCAGTTTCATTTGAGTTCTCTTGGCTTCCAAATGTTTTGGCCAAGTACTAAGTCTTATGTCATGTATGAAGAAGTAAATACATTCCGGTTGAATAAAATAGATCGCTGCATGAGTTAACAATGTGTTTTCATTATTAAAACTTATCCATACATATCGACGAAGAACGTAAATGATTTTTTTTTTTTCGAAATTTGAATTTTTGATGCAAATTTGTTCGAAAGACACTAACCATTATCATTATCTGGTAAAATATTACAGTGATTATCACTAAAGTTACAGAGTTAGAGTTGCTAGTGAAGAGCGGTATGCTTCACGTATAAGCCACTCATTCGATTCAAAATTGAATTACTGAAAGATAAGAAGCATGAATAACATTTACCGTTTATTTCATCAAAATCGACCTAGAGAATCAAAAGATTTTAATTTTTTCAAATTATTCAGATGTTGGAAGAAAATTTCGTTCAAAATATGGTAGAGAAAAAGCTACTTACTAAACTTATCCTTAATAAATTTGAGAAAATTGATTCACTTTAAGATCAGAAAAGTAGAATTTATTATCATAGTGGTCGGGTCAAGTGAAAAGTGTGGCTGAAGAGCCAAGGACATTATTTATTTAGACTCTTTTTGTCAATTGGAAGATAATGATGTGCAGAATATGGTGGTTTCAAAAGGACGGTACAACATGCCACATACAATGGAATCAATCGATATTTTGACACAGAAGTTCTTAACAATCGAATAATTTCTCGAAGAACAGCTGTGAATTGGTCACTAAGATCATACGATTTAACGCCATTAGACTTCTTATGGGGTTTCTTGAAGAAGTGAAAATCAACAAGCATAAAATCTCATTTCATAAATGTGTTGATATCAGAAAAGAAAGATTTTTTTCATATAAGCCACAACGGGGACGTAGCTCAGGGGTAGAGCGCTCGCTTCGCATGTGAGAGGCCCCGGGTTCGATTCCCGGCATCTCCAACCAAACTACTTTTTTTTTTTAATATTTTCAGATAGTCAACCAATTTATACCAAAGATTTAAGTGTAGACACAAGTTTGCCAAATCCTTGATCAAGGAATAATTCATAAAATTCGTTATTTAATAAAACTTAATATCGAAAGTTAAAAAAGCATCGATAAAACAATGGATTTTATGGATAAACTTTTAAAATCTACTTCTACAAGCCTTAAAAATCGTCGTGAGAATGTTTCTACTTACAGCCTGACAAAGAAGTACTGCAACACATCTGAGTTTATGTATCGATTCATAGCATTTGAATGAAACATGGCTTTATGACTTCACAGTCAAAAGAATGGACTGAAAAAGAAGAGAGATAAAAGATAATTGGCTCTAAAGAAGACAACGACAGACTTTTTATCAGCCAAATCGGTCGAGCTGTTCTCAAGAGATACGCTTAAGAAGAACAGCATTTTCATAATTTTTTTATCATTTTCATATACCTCCCCTTTGAAGACGTAAGCACGCAATTGCTCTTACAGGCAACGTGCACTCCTCTATTTTCAGAATATTTTAATTATTTGGCGCTACGGCTTTTGAGTCACGAGATATATTCAAAGTATTGGCGACACTAAACGTGTTTCAATGTAACGCAACGTTACAAAATAACATGATTCGAACTTATTACAGCGTTTCATTGATAAAATCAAGAATTAAAATAACCGCATTCGGCGATGAAGAAAGATTTGATTCATCAAGACTGTGACTTTAAGAAATAAAAATCAATCGCAAATTGCTAGGGCTGCTACTTGGTCCACTTCTTTCCTTGAGATAATCTACAAATACAATAATACAATATATCGCTCCTAATCGGAGCATACGGCGGCAACAAAAGTTTCCCAACGGTTTCTATCAGCTGCACCACCACCATTCGGGATTAGGCTATCGAGGTAGCAAAATTCATCCACATCAGCTATCTGAATGGATTACGAGAGGCGAGGTGTTGCGCATTAACTTGGTTTTTGCATGGTTTAGTTCAAGACTAGCTACACGTGCACTGATCTCAAGTTGACCAAGTTTTGCTGCGGCATCGGCTTACGTGTGTGTCATAAAACATATGTCATCAGCATAGTCTAGATCGCTTCATTCTTTGTTCAGTCTCCATTGTAGGCCTGACAGCGCCTCAATATTTGAGCGCTTTAAGACGTTATCTAGGACTAATACAAACATAAGTGGTGAGAGGACGCAGCCTTGTCGTACACCTCTCTCTATTTTGAACTTGGTGCTATTTTTGCCCTTGAAACGCACAGTGAGCTTAGCATCCTCATACATGGCCTTAATAATATTGATGATCTTCTCTGGTACACCAGCGCTTCGCAATGATTTCCATATTTCAAAGTCAACGAAGAGAAGGTATAAGGGCGATTGAAATTCAGCCGACTGCTCAATGATTATACGGTGCATGTTTATGTGATCTACACAGGATCGGTTCAGTCTGAAACCATTTTGTTCTCTCCGGAGTTGGGTGTTAAGGACACGGCATATTCTACCCAAGATCATGAACGCCAAAATTAATAATAGAGGAATCCAGTAATGTATAAACCTCATCTTTGTTTTCGTCCGTGTCAGGCTAATGGATAATGGTGATGTTACGAAATTTGCTTTTGAATCTGGCTGTTATTATTCTTTCTGATACTGGGTTGTATCCCATTAGTGCGCTTTTTGTATTCTTTTCTATTAAGAAGTCAACACCATTTGCCCGCCTGTGTGAGCTACTACTATGGATGAATTAGTGGCCAGCAAGAGTATTCGTTTCGCCTTGCCCGATCCATCTTATTTCCGATAGACCAAGAATTTTGATTTTGTAAAGTTCCATCTCTCTGCAGACTTGAGCGAGTTTTGTAGCTTCAGAGAGAGAGAAAGAGAGCGTACATTCCTGGTTCCGATTCGTGTCATGTGTTTAAAGCTGAAAGTCGTCTTCGTGGAGGGGTTGTTATATCCGAGGTTTGTTTCCGTTTCTTGAGTGAATATTTTTTACGATTGGGTCACTGGCCCACTGGAGATGAACTGGAAACCGAGATGACCAGTCGCCTTCTCACATTAGTTCACTAAATGGCGGCTGTCCAGGGGATATCGGGCCCAAGCTGGAGGTTGTGAACTGCTTGAGTTATTCTTCAAAGGAATCGCCCCTGACTATACCTAAGTGTATACCGATCAGGAAGCTTTCCGCAATTATGCACCTCTTTGAATAACCCCATCCCCCATTGGCGTTCATATAGGGAAAGCACATTTACGCAGAGTAATCTGTAATTGGAATCACCAGTCATTATCGCGAAGGCTAAAATCAACAAATTAAAGATCGAATAGCTTGCTCTAGCACCCTATTCGCCAGATGGAGATTAGCTTTCTCGGATTGTTTGATGTATCTGAAGAAATGGCTTGAATTTGGGTTTGTATGGGAGTGTTCTGATTCGATTGATCAAAATTTATGTAGAGTGGTGCCTGCTCCTATTCAAGTCGCGCGGACTGTATTAAGCTCGCAATACGTGAGTTCCATTCGTTTCGTTCCAATTAATTTCATTTTATTCAAAAAAAAATGATTTCGTTTCATTTAATTTCATTCCGTTACTTTTTGACTTCGCTAAAATGTTACAGTTACACTTGCTATCTCAAAAATCGAAGTAAAAGCTTTAATCAGCTTGCAAAATCAACTCAACTATTGGAATGTTGGTTTCAAACCTTGAATATTGCTGTAAATCCTCTTGAAACTAACTGAAAAATCTAAACACATTACATTTGTCCACCATCAAATCACACATCTTGGCTTAAAACTTGACAGGAAACTCACGTGGCAACAAATTAGAATTGGTAGAATGGTTGGATTGATTATAATCAATGATTACACTGTGTTACAAAAAAAAAAAATTGAAAAAACTTCTTATCAGACCTAGTGGAGGTTATAGGTCATAAAAAACTAAAAAGAATGGCACATAAAAAATTTTTGATACACCCTCAAAATCTTGACTTAAAGCTCAAAAACCGTTTTTAAGAGGTTCCTGTACATATTACCTTATAACTTGGCCATTTTATATTGGATTTCAAATTTTTATTTTGTATTTAGAAGCTGAAATGTAGCCCTTTACAACCATGTATCATGTATTTTGTTATCATTTAAATTCATGAAGATACAGACCAAAAACTTTGCAAAATTTTGATTTTTCCATCGATTTTGCAACTTTAAGTCTAATTTGTGCCCCTTATCTTATCTAAATTATATTTTTTCTCAACGTACATCGAAAGCTTAGTCATTTTAGCTTTAAATGAACCCTGCTTGAATAAAATCGGTTAAAAATTACTTGATTTATTGTACTTTTTGTAATTGCATATGACAGTTTTTTTTCCTTTTTTATTCTTATTCTAGCTATCTCCCTCTAGCTATCTCCCTCTATCTGCAACAATTAAGGAAAGAAAACTGTCATATGCAATTACAAAAAGTACAATAAATCAAGTAATTTTTAACCGATTTTATTCAAGCAGGGTTCATTTAAAGCTAAAATGACTAAGCTTTCGATGTACGTTGAGAAAAAATATAATTTAGATAAGATAAGGGGCACAAATTAGACTTAAAGTTGCAAAATCGATGGAAAAATCAAAATTTTGCAAAGTTTTTGGTCTGTATCTTCATGAATTTAAATGATAACAAAATACATGATACATGGTTGTAAAGGGCTACATTTCAGCTTCTAAATACAAAATAAAAATTTGAAATCCAATATACAATGGCCAAGTTATAAGGTAATATGTACAGGAACCTCTTAAAAACGGTTTTTGAGCTTTAAGTCAAGTTTTTGAGGGTGTATCAAAAATTTTTTATATGCCATTCTTTTTAGTTTTTTATGACCTATAACCTCCACTAGATCTGATAAGAAGTTTTTTTTCGCTGTGACACAGTGTTATTATCATCCTAAACTTCAACAATACAAAATATTGCTGCAAGGCAATTATAAAACCAGCGTGACAGTGATACATATGCATGGTATATAACATATGGAATCGAACTTTGGAACGCATAAACAAAATTTAATATTGAAATCATGCAAAGATTCTATGCTCTTCCAAAGACATCTCGGAACTCTTAAATTACGTCAAAAATTCAATTTTGATCAGAGATTTTTCAAAGAATATCTTTGCATCCCAACTAGAGCCTTGCACAAGCGCGCACTAAGTAGGATTAACAGTCGGCAATTTCACTATAAAAACTAGTCATGTGTGTTTTGAAACGAGTGTGACTCTTGTCTTCCGTTGTGACTCGGTATCACACTATTATGAAAATACACTATCATGTGACTTGTGTCTTCTGGTATGACAAAAAGTTAGATTCAATATTAAAATGAGCGACGATCTAGCCTTTGCCGACTATTATGAGAGTATGTAACTGTAGAAAATGATGACTCCAAGGTAAATTCGATCCACTATTACTGCAGCAATCTTTGGATCTCCGAGCGTCATCAAGCGTAACGAGTTCTGTACGATAGCTTTCGCCCTAGTGTCGAGACATAGTTCTTTTTGAAACGATCGTGTGGCATCTGTTGTCTTTATTTGTTATAATTTAAATCCACTAACCAACACTAGCAATCACATAAGAAGCAACAATATATTTTGCCCATTGCGAAGATTCGTCCTCAGAGAATTGCAACTAGACGTGCCAGGGAAATTCGTTGTTTATAAACAATGGCGACGGCTTTATGGTTGGATGAAAAAGATGTTGACACATTGGATGTTACTTACATTAAGAATCAAATCATGAAATTCGTTTAAATGTGGATGACCCCTCAGTCAGTTAGTCCTTTATGGATTAACCACTAGATTATGCTCGTGGAATAGAATTCATTCATTAAAAGAACTAATAGTACTTATCGAGAATATATGCTTGAAACAGAATTTACTTGTTAAATAATTTGTTTACCAAGGACATACGAATGCAGTTTAATGCCTATATATGTATATATTGTGTTCATGGTCGCTTACATCCATGCAGTATGCTTGGTGGCAATAGCCCACAATTTGATAGTAATTCACATTCTTATTACCTGGTGAATTCACTAGTCGCAGATTATGCAGAAGTGAAGCAGTAAGAGCTCGTTTTCATAGTAAGTCAGCAGCCCTTTTTCGCATTACTGGTGGCTAGTGAATTCACTAGTCGTAGAACCTGCAGGCGGTGGCAATGACTAATGATACGGAGAACGGTAATGTAGGCGGTGGCAATTGACTCCTTTCAATCTCATAGCCATGTTAAATTCAACAGTTGAATACATGCAATGGGAGATAATTGGAACTAGTACTGGTTCCAAAGGGACAATGCCACGAATCAATTTTAGACCAGTGATTCATACTGCAGGGATTTTAATTGCAGAACAAAGAACCACATGAAAACCACAACGAATTTCGTGAACAAATGAGGTGCGAAACTATATACATATTCATATTCTTATGAACGACAATTACCGAACATTCGTTGTTCTGCAGTATCCAAGACCACAACCATTCATTTCATTCCGTTCCCGTAAGGGAACAGATGAACATCCATACATTCCGGTCAAATACATAATCCTCCTTTTTGATTTACCATAGTTATAGGGTAATAAAGGAAAGAAATCAACTTCTGACCTTTTCGAGGGGTTCAGTGCGCAAGTAAGCAAAGCAAATCAGTCAAGATTAGTCAAGAAAATAATGAATGTATTTTAAATAGGGTCATGACATTGTCAATTTGTTATGCATTTGCGCTGCATCGGTACGACCATGGGCATCCTGTCACCAGGCACAATGTCTTATTCTCTTCCGTTGGAACTTAGCTGCGGTGCCCCATATCGATGGATGTCGTATCTCCATGCATAAAGGAGGAATGATTTGGGCGCAGACTGTACCCGTTTATACCCGAGAGAGAGTAAGCTTATCTCGTTGAGCAGCCAGTAAATATTGTTTAATTTGTTTCGGCAGCTAAATAAAACCGACGCACTGTGCTGACCGAAAGTAAGCATTTGATCCATAGATGAGACCTAGGTATTTTATCTTCTTTGATTGTGCGATGGTGTGCGCGCAGAGGTGTACAACCGGTGAGACAATCCTCCTCGGAATAAAGCACACTTTGACGCAATTGGTACTGTTTATTTTCAAGTTCACCCATATCTCTAATAGGATTAGGTATTTTTGGATCCCAGATGGAGCCTTAGTTTTGACATATCATATCCAAATCACCTGTTAAAACAAGTTCACTAGCTCTGTATCGTTATTGACTTTATTGAGTGCTTTAACAGCTATCAAAATCCGCTGCTACTAATCAAAATGAAACCAATTTGCCCACATTATCAGTAACTTCTTCTTCTTTTGTAGTTCAATCTAACGGAGCGACAAACATCTTTAACTAGAGGATTAAACATTAAATAAATCTGATGAACCAATTTTGACCCAATTTACCCACCCAATATGTTGTAGCTTCTAACTAAAACTTTTGACTTTTCAAACTTAACGACGACAAATGAAGCGAACCAATGAAGATGGTAAGGAAACGAAACGAAATGGTAATGAAATGCAACACCATTGAACAGCTGTTAATTATAGCTTTTGTATCGATATGGTCAGCCTACGACAATTTGTCATTCACAATTCACATTCTTACATACACACACACACACACACAAACACACACTTTGTAGGCAACAAAATTCTATTCTAATTTCTGGTTGCTGATTTTAGAAAACAAATAAAACATAAAATCAGACAGTGTCTTTTAAGTCAATTTGAATTTATTATGACAAAAGTATATTGTAGGGTAAACTACAAACACAACAATAACTCCAGAACACATTTATATTTTTTGGAAATAAAAACTTCCAACCGGCAAGCGTAAAAATTAAAGGCAAAGAAGATAAAGTAAATAAATATAAATCGCGCAAATAATGGCTGGCATAAATAATTATTCCTCTTTGATGTAAGTCAATTTGTATTATTATTTTATTGCATCATTTCATTTCTTCTATTTCTTGTTTCTGCATTCTGGTTTCATCTTCCGTGATGTGCGATAACAGGCATAATACAAATCGTAATGTGCCAGAAGATGATGAGGCTTTCAACGATGATGAATTGCTTGAAAGCATGAACGCTTTAGGTCGACCCCATAATTTGCAAAGATCGTAAGTAGCGCATAGTAGATGACATAAGATGTATTTATTAATTTATTTATTTAGATTTGCTTCATATGAGGAGCGTGAAAAGGCAATTATCGAGAGTATAAATGCAGATCAGGAAGCTGCTGCGAGACTCAAACTTGTGAGTTCTGAACGTGATATGTCTTTGCCATTGGAAAAACATAAAGTCGTTGATAAATATTATGATAGTCAAGAAGATGGTAAGTGTGTTTGAAATGGTATTCTTATGAAAAAACAAAAAAACAATCTTGTGCTATTCCCCTTCTGGTTTTTTTTTTACTTTTTGTTTTTTTTTTCTTCATTTTGAGATTTAGAAATCTCTATACGTAAATATCTTAGCTTTGGCGTTCAATGGGTTAGCTTGGTGACAGAGAATCTCCTGAGCCATCCGTTTATTGTTCTTCGTCGTCAATGTCAAGTCTATAATGCATCGCAAAGTTATCATTTGCATCCATTTGGCTTGTTGCCGACCATTGTTCATCTGCATCGTCGTCAAGGTGTAACAACACTATGGAAGGGTCTTGGTTCATGCTTACTTGTGCGTGGCATGACATTAGCTGTCGATGATGTTATATCCAAGTTTACAAGATGGCCAAAGTATGCATTTTAATATAAATATTCCCTTTTCCCCCCACACTTATGTTTGAAACATTTTAAATTATTCATTTCGATTTGCATTTGCAGAGAAGTTGATAATCGCACAACATTAAAACGCTTTGGAAAACATATATTACTCAAGTGGTAAGTGAAAAAAACAATTTTTTATAGATCATCTATTATTATTTGATTATTGATAATTCCTTTCGTCAAAAGCAATTTTTTTTTTTTTTTTTTGTAAAATCATAAGTTTGTAAGGCAAAGTAGAGTTCGAGTCGTGGGAATGCGTGAGAGCATATATGTACATATGTATCTGTATCTTGCAATTGTATCAGATCGAATCTATCATGCCTTGTTTGCTTTAAGTCAACCAAAAGTTTAGTTTATTGTTGTTAATTTATTTGATGCACAAAAGAACGAAAAAGAAACCATAACATTAATGTATTACTTATTTTTATAAAAAAAAACCTATATTCGATACAGTATAAGCATTGGCATTGTTATGCCCTTTTATGCTGCCTCTTTGGTGGAAACCGTACAAAGTGATATTGCTAGCGAGAAACCGGGTCTTTTTGATGTGTTTCGTGAGGGAAGCTTACGTTTACTTTACTGGAGTTCACCGCAAAAGGGTCGCATGCTACCGGCTTGGGCAATAATAGGACCAGCAGTTTCTTTGGGCATAACTAAGTATCTCTTTAGGTAAGTCTGTCGTCTTTAATGATTAATGATTTGAAATTTGATTTCTATAATTACTTTTTTTTTTTTGATTTCTTTGTGTATTGTGTACAGTTTGGTTATCAAAGGCGTTTCAGCACGTATAATGCGTCGTCGTTTAACCCAAGCCGTCGAACGCAAAGGAGCCAAATTCAAAGATGATACACTTGATTATCAGAATGCTGAGGTCTATGCAAATCTGATTGCCATGCTAACAACAGAGGTTATATTTTATCCATTCGAAACAATTGTGCATCGCTTACAGTTACAAGGAACACGTACCATTATCGATAATCTTGATAATGGCTATGCAGTTGTACCCATATTGACTAACTACCAGGGCGCTATCGATTGTTATCGTACAACTATTGCTACCGAAGGTTTTGCTGGTTTGTACAAAGGTTTCGGTGCAATTATTTTGCAATTCGCTGCACATGTGGCTGTCATTAAACTTACCAAATGGGTGGTAACTCAAATTACTGACATAATATCAAGTCGACCGCCAGCACGAATTGTACAATATTATAATTTGGATCGTGATTTACCTAACTCGAATGCCACAACCATATCGCCAAGTATCTCGAGCACAAGTGATCTAGAACGTAATTCCCTAGATTAATCACTAATTCCACTTCCAAAAATATTAGACGAGATACGAGACATATACGAAGCATGTATATGCATATTACAAAAAAAAAATGGATGGGTGGGGAGAGTTAACAATTTCGATTGAATTTTAAATTATAAATTAACAAACCAAAAAATAGTAGTGAAATACGAATCAAGTTACAAGTTAATACCATTTAATAATGATTGTAATGACTGAATGTTAAAATGCATATTATATATTTCAAAAGTTGGGAAAAAAAATGTTGGACAATGGAGTTGATTATCACTTAATAAAATACAAAATTTGTGGTGTAACATAAAACAAAAAAAAACAAAATAATACTATAAAACACAAGAGAGAGAGACAAATCGTTTTGTCTAATATCAATAAACAATGACAAGAACAATGCATCAAAGAAGAGTGGAAGAGAAGAGTAAAAGGAATAAGGAGGAAGAAACGATAATAATCCTATTGGATTGGATGTGGATGCTTTATTTTGTATTGAATTTATTTTGCTGTGATAATTTCCACAAAATCAAAATTGTCGTCAAATTTGAAAAAACCGAAAATGATAAAGAAAAAATTCTAAAATAATATATGATGGTGGTCAACCATCTTAAACCTGCTCTGCTTTAAACATCCTCATCTCCACCCATCCCAACCAATTTGTTGTCTAAATAATTAGTTGATTGTTTTCTGTTATTGAACTTTGAAAAACCTAGAAAAAATTGTAAGGAATGATATTTTTTGCTATGATATAAGTAACTCTCGGAACCCAATACAATACAATACAATACACGACGCTAAATTATCTATCACAGAGTTGAGTGAAATTGTGCTGCAGCTAAAAGAACAAAAATGTTATGATGATTATGATAGATAATTGCCAATAAATGGATGGATGATACAACAAAATTCAATAAAATGTGTAAAAAAAACATGTTATGTTATTTATTTAATATAAAACAAGAAAGAAAAAAAAAAAAGTATACAATATGGTGTTTTTTATTATATTCTAAGTATTTCTATTTTTTATACTTATTAAGCTTAGAAATTTCTACACTTTTACAAAATTTTAGACTTCATCAAAGCTTCGCAGCATTGCCAAGCCACGGCAAATGGCATTTCGATGATGATTGAATGATGATTATTTACGTTTACGTTTATCACGTTTCTTTTTGGCATCCACAGAACGTTTATCTTTCTTTTCACGTGGATCAACAACACGATAACGTCCTTTAACACCAGCCGGTCGTCGTGCACGTTTTTGTGTTTGATGCTTTTTGGCTACAACATATGTAACCTCTTTCTTTTTCTCTTGCGTCTTTTTATAGATTTTCTTCAATTGTTTTGCTTTTTCTTGGGATGTTGCATCAGCATTTTCCATAACTTTTTCAGCCATTTTCTTAGCCTTTTCCAAACGTTTGACAGCACGACGCTTTTTGCGTGCCTTGGCCTCCATAACTTTTTTAATCGGACGCACATTGAGTTCTTGGACTTTACGTTGATATTCTTCGGTTAATTCCTTAGGTACCGGTGTTGGTTTCTGCATATGTTCCTCTTCATCTTGAACAAACCATGACGGTAGATTATCATCATTAAAAGCATAACGATTCCAGGCAGCATCAATAAGATCACGACGTGTCTTTTTGCCTCTTATCAATAAGGCACCTAAAGCAAGTTCCTCTTCTGATAAACGTATCTTTTTCGCTTTATAATCTTAATATGTTGAACATCAGCAAAAAATGAAATGAAATGGGGGAATGAAAAAATAAAATGATCATTGAATATAAATAAAATAATAAAATACTAACCTTTTGACATATCGCCAGCTGCTTTATCATCTCCATCACCATCAATATCCTCATCACTTGATGAATCTGATGACGATGATGATGATTCTTCTTTTGGTAAATCATGTCTAGCACGTCGCTTGGCTTTTTTACCCAATAAAGGTGTCCCACTTGATTCCATAGAATTCTGATTTTCACCCAAAATTGCAACACCTTTGCTTTTATATTCATTGGCTAAACCTTTTAGATCATAATCTTCATCTTCATCATCACTATCGAGTTTCTGTAGATTCTCTTTTTCGTACCATAGTTGTACGCGCTGCTGACGTTTTGTATCCTTATCGCGAAAATCACCAGATTTGATTAATGGATGCTCTACACGTTTCTTCTTTTGTTTTTTGCCAACACTTTTCCTATCATCATTACCATTGCCATCACCATCATTATCACCATCGCTTAATCCAAGACCTTCACGATCGTAATCACTTTCTGATTCTTCATCGGCGCTTACATCAGGTTCATCATCATTCTCATAATTGCCATCATCATCCAGACGTTTATCATCTTTATCATATCTTTAAGGAAAAAACAAAGGTAAAAGAAAGAAATACATAATTTAAAGAAGGAGACTTACTTAGCATATTTAGGTAATTTGGGTACTTCTGGTGGTTCACCTTCTGCATCAAAATCTGGTGCTACATCAAGCATTTCATCTAATTCATTGTGGGTTTGTATGCTTTTTAATTCGAATATTTCTTGTTCGGCTTCTTCACGTGGCCCTTCATCGCCTTTTATTATCATATTCAAATTCATTTTTTCTTGTAGTTTTGCCTTTGTTTTCAATGTCTTCTTGCGTTTGCGTTTCAGATCCTTGTGTTCCTCATCTTCTAAGGTGGCAATTTGTTGTTTCAACTCTTCATCTTCCATATCTTCAATTTCATCTTGCGTCAGAGGTTTTGGTGCTGATTCTTCCTCTTCTTCTATGACATCACCCTTTTCCTCTGGCTTAAATAAATCCTCCTTTACCGACTTGTACCACGCCAACAAACCTTTAATATCCTTACGACCCAACACTTTTAAATCTTTGCAGCAAGCAACTATCTCAGTTGTGGTCTTGCGATGTTTAGCAATACGTTCATCATCAATGACAATTGACCGTATGCCCTGCAATGCAGCCAAACCATTATCCGCTTGCATAAATGCCGATGCTAATAAATCATTGCGCAGAGCAATATCTTGCTCGCTATAACCCTCGGCCTTGACGCGTTTCTGTTTCTCAGGATGCAAGAGGCTGTTTTTGGTTTTACCCTCCAAATCGAGTTCTTCGAAAACATATTTCGAGTCGAGTAAACGTGGATCGATGCGATCTGGTGCCAAATAACCTTGGCACACAACAAATATCTCAGCTGATTCTTTACGTGAGGCACTTGGTTTGGTCGCATGCACTTTCTTGAACAACTGTTTAAGTACCCAAAGCAAAGCATTATAATCTTTAGAACGGAACACCTTGGTAATAAACCAACCGCCACTACGTAGAAATTGTGTTGCCAATTTCAAAGCATTCAATGTCAAGCAAATCTGTTGGTAGGCATCGAAAAGCCAATTGCGACCGACATTTGGTGCACCATCATGCAGCACGACATCAGCTTTCCACGACTGCAATTCCTTGGTGAGTGATTGACGACACTTCTCTGTGGTAATATCCTCGACGAGACCAATACAACCGGGTATCGTCCGTATGGGAAACAAATCGACGCCAATCACAATACTTGAAACCGGCATATTTTGCTTGGCTACTTGCATCCAGCCACCGGGTGCTGCACAAAGATCCAAACATACTTGTGATTGTTGGAGAAAACCAAATTTGCGATTCAATTGTATTAATTTGAAGGCGGCACGGGAACGAAACCCGGACTCTTTGGCAAGTTGATAGAACTTATCCTTCCGGGTTTTTCCTACTTTTGTTTTCTTGCCCATGTTCGATTTGTTGGTTGGTCGTTTAGTTGTTGTTTTTCAAACAATCTATCCAAATCGTTGTCGGCTTAATCCACCAATGCTAGCAAAATTTGTTAAATGCTTCTTACACGTGCTTTACTTACTCACACATACATACGCACGTACATGTACACAGTTCATTCTCGCTAAAAAAAAAAAAATAATAAGATAGTGCTGTAATACCATTTTAATTTAAAATTCACCAGCACTTAAAGTATTTCATTTACATTTTGTATATTACCAACACTGAATTATTATTTTCGCATTTCGCTTACCTAACAACACTAATTACGGACGTTTCGTGTGTTTTATAAAAGTAGTGACTTGTCCAATTGCAATGCAACCCCATTCATTGTGCTTGTGCTAGCTTGCTGTGTAGTTGTGTGAGTGCGAGTGTGAGTACGTACGTTTCTGTCGCTATATGATGTTGCTGTTGTTGTTGTTTGTTGTGTGAGGAACACACAATTTTGCCTGCTTTCTTCTTCATCATAGTTGTGTCAGTCACTCGTCAGTCGTCTTTTCGTCCAGCCAGCTAGTAGTTTGTTCAATTCGAACGAGTGTTGTACTTGTTTGTTAGACGACTTCAAATTACTACACACAAATCGTCAATTTAATTAATTACTACTGGGACTTTGGAAAAGAAGAAGATATTTTAAATTATATTTTTATAAAAATATTAAAGTGAAATCAAACAGTGCGTTCATTTGCTTATCAGTTGACTGATGTAATTAAACGCGTTCACATATTTTTTTTTGAAAGCATTGTACATTGGTAAGTTTAATAAACAAATTTGTAACTATTTTTTCCATTTTTATTATTACAAGCAAGCAAAGTTAATTCTATATGTGCATAATGAATGATGTGGTTTTTGCAAAATTATGTTTGTGTGTGTCTGTAAAAAAATGAAGGAAATCATTTAAAAAAATTGAATTATTTATTTAACAGGACATGGTAATTGAAAGAGGGGTCCATATTTGTTAGCATATATATTTTTTTTGGGTTTTCAAAAATTTTGTCGCTCAGCTGCTTTTGTCCCGCCGTTGCGCCGCGTCTGGTCGCAGCGAGCATTCGTTTGTCCATTTGATTGCAACTCTGTTTTCCATGGACGTTTCGCGAAAAAGTCATACTCGTACTAGCAGCAGCAGCAGCGACCAAGGGACATTCGGCAAACACGCTATAAATGCATAGAGTTTCTTTTTTTTTTTGTGTTGTGTTGTGTGTTGCTTCTTACAGTTCTTCCTTCGTTGTCGCGTATCATTTCGTAAAAAGCATTTGTGCGTATGTGCGGGCGCAGCGTACATTATTTAACGTTTGTTAATTTAAAATTATTATAATAATTAATACCTTTGTTTTTTTTTTGTCATAAATAAAAAAATTATCTTATATGTATATATATGCCATACATAGAAATATGCATGCATACACATACAAAATAGCATCGGCTAACAAGAAATTGTTAGAAAAACAAAAATTATAAAATTATTTATGTGAATTTTGTGTTTTCCACAGTTTTTTTTTTACATTTCTGTTCACTTCGAGTAGAGATTATAGACTCCATTGGAAAGAAAAAAGAAACTGCCTTTTATAACAATAACAAGAAAATCAACAACACACGACTCCTGTAGCGGATCAACGTAGTATAATTTTTGCGAAAATAAACAAAGAAGCACGGAAGGAAGGAAGGAAGGAAAAACTGCAGAAAGCATTTATTTAGATAGAATTATTTCGCGTACATACGCCACAGATAGAAAATCGCCCGCTACACGCTGGAGAAACATAATAAACGCTCGCAATTGATCCGCGACAAAATGGTCTTGGCCGAACGAAATTCCGATCCGGTACGGAATGGGCGTCGTTCGCGTGGTCCAAGCCCAAATAGCGGTGGCAGTGGTGCCGGTTCCCTTTCTGCTGGCGGCGGTAGCGGCCATGGTGGCAATAATACAAGCGGCCACAATGTGCATGGTCAGCCACAAGTCAGTGGTCCCGGCGCCGGTACACCAGAAAGTTCTGATGATGACAACTGTAAGTAAACAGCAAACATATATAAATGCACATTATTTTATATATACAAAAATTAAATTTTAATTTATTTGTATGTATTTATTCATTATTTTACAGCAGTTAAACGTAGTAATGGCAAATCGAAAACAAAGCAATCCGAATATGAAGGTAAGTGTGTTTAGTAATTCGTTTGTTGTGATTTGGATAGATTCAATTGATCCTTAAACTTGATTGATTGATCTTTTGCAGAGAAAATTCGCGTTGGTCGTGATTATCAGGCAGTCTGTCCACCACTAATCCCAGATGTTGAACGTAAACCGGAAGTCCTCAATGAACGCGCTTTGCTTGTTTGGTCTCCAACAAAGGATATCCCTGAAACCAAATGTAAGTGTGAACACTTGATGAACCGAACTCTTTAGAATATATTTTTTAATATGTACATATATATCTTTTATCATATTAACAGTGGATGATTACATTGCTGTTGCTAAGGATAAATATGGCTATAATGGTGAACAAGCTCTCGGTATGCTATTCTGGCATAAACATGATCTTGAACGTGCCGTCATGGATTTGGCTAACTTTACACCATTCCCCGATGAATGGACTGTCGAAGATAAAGTACTTTTCGAGCAAGCCTTTCAATTTCATGGCAAAAGTTTCCATCGCATACGCCAAATGGTTAGTTTTATTGTTATATTGACCATCATCATCATCATCATCATCATAATATCTGTTGTATTCTTTTGTTATGTATTTTAGTTGCCTGATAAATCGATTGCAAGCCTTGTAAAGTATTATTACTCGTGGAAAAAATCACGACATCGTTCAAGTGCCATGGATCGTCAAGAGAAAGCAGTTAAAACTGTTGTTAATAAAGAAGGCGGCGGCGGTGGTGGTGCCAGTGCTGGTGCAGGTGGTGGTGGCGCTAGTAGTGCGGGTGGCGGCGGCAGTGGTGCCGCAGCAGCTGGATCAGAAAATGGTAGCGAAATAGGGAGCAATGAAGAATCTGATCTTGAAGAGAAGGTAACTATAAATAATGTTGTTTAAAATCAACAAAATCAAACAATTAAAACAACAGAAAGATCATCGGCTCAGCAACATCGGTTCACCGAAGCTTATACATGCCTTT
Source organism: Amiota communis (assembly GCA_037043315.1). Lineage (NCBI taxonomy): Eukaryota > Metazoa > Arthropoda > Insecta > Diptera > Drosophilidae > Amiota > Amiota communis. Next base: position 366,926 of record JBAMAV010000686.1, read on the forward strand.
CACACACACACACACACACACACACACACACACACACTTGATAATGGATAAATCAAACACAGTTGTTTTCTGTGATTATATATAGTAATATGTCCGATTAGTCCAATGTTTGATTTTCAATTATTGTATATTAATCAATTATATATTGTATATTAATCTGTGTATGTGTGTATGAAAGGTATGCAAAGAAACAAAAAAAAAAAAAAAAGAGAAACAAAGATTAGAATTATAAGAAACAATTAACAATTTAACAAACAAAGAAACAAATGATGATAAAAGACAAATCAATCAAATAAACAAAGACAAACTAAATATAAAAAACTAACAAATTTAAGTTGAAAAAAATTAATTATATTAATTAGAATAAAAAAAAAAAAAGAAATAAGAAAAAAGTGAAGTGAAAAAGATCAGAAGAAAACAAATGAATGAAGAAGATTCCTAAAATTATCATTAAACAAAGTAGAGAATAAAAGACTTAGAAATTACTCATTCTCTCTTCTCATACTCATTACAGACACTAACACACACACACTCGCACATGCACATGCACACTAACACCCACACCCACACAAGCACTTGACCTCAAATATTTATTAATATTATTAAATTTATTAATTTGCATATTTTTTTTTTTTTTTTATAAAAATTATACATATATACATATATTTAATTATTCACATTTGGATACTATATCTGTGTACTTCACATTATTTAGTGTAAATGTTTGGTGATTGTTGTGTGTCGTTGTCTTATCATTTTTAATCTATTCAAATTGAATGTTTGTTTGTTGAACATCTTAAAGAAGGCATCATAAATCATATGTACTTACATGGGATCGATCCGGACCACTCCATCAGTCTGTCTGTATTTCTATGTGGGATACTCCCCCTTACTTAATTATTTATTTCCATTTTTTTTTCTTTTTTTTTATTATTTAAACTTACGCTAGGACACTCTGCTATATATGTAATTTAAAAATGTAAAATCCTCCTACTACTTAACTATGATACCTTAAACATTGGTCCGCTCAGTTTGTGTACGACGAACAGTTTCGTCTTCCTAGTTTTAAAAATTTCACCTGATGATCTGTTACTGTATAAAAGATATATACGAGGATTGCTACTTAAGTTTTGAGACAGACAAGTAATAACAAATATGTATCATCGAAAATGCCTATTGTTTTTCAAAATATTCTCCATGAAGATCAATACACTTTTGCATTTATTGTATCTCCAAAACATGTGTTTTGAACGCATCAACCGCTTCTTCAGGCGTCGAAAAACGTTGACATCGCAATTTATTTTTGGTGTGCGGGAATAAAAAGAAGTCATTGGGTGCCAAATCTGGACTATAGGGCGGATGACCCATCAATTCGACGCTTTGAGTGTTTAAAAAGTCACATGTTTGAGCCGATTTGTAAGAGCTCGCATTGTCGCGGTGGAGAATGATTCGTCTTCTGCGGTTGATTTTTCTTATTTCTTCGAACACTTCTGGCAAACAAATGGTGGTGTACCATTCAGAATTAACCGTTCTACGTTGCGCGATTGTCAAATTATGCGGTATCCAACGCGAACAAATCTTTTTGACGGCAATATTGAATGTATGCGAGTGGAACTAATGCCAAACATGACTCAATCTCACAATAAGTCACATGGCGATCTTGCAATATCAGTTCTCGCACAGCATCAATGTTTTGTGGCACAACAACCGATTTTGGACGACCTTCACGAAATTCATCCTGGAGAAAACTACGACCACGATTGAATTCAGAAAACCAGCGAAACACGGTGCTTCATCACCAAAAGTCGAAGCGAGTTGATCCACGTCGAAAATCATAAAAAATCATTGCACGAAAATGTTCACGATTTAATTCCATTTTTTAGCCGAAACGAATTTTTCAAGTCACTGTAAACAATACAAATAGCACTCGTATGACGAAACGTTCTGAGTACATTTATCATTAAAAACGACAAGCTTTACGATACCAATGTCAGATTTGACATATCAACATTGGTGTTGCCATATCTCAAGAGTTAAGTAGCAACCCTCGTACATACATACTCAGCTTAGATGGACCACAATAGATTAGTTAGTTAGTTCGCAGTTACTTTCTTTTAAAGTTAGTAAGTTTTAATACAAACTACAATATAGAAATGAAATGTTCCCATCACTCCACTTTACTTCATCCCTCCTATCTACAAGAAAAGTGGGATTTGTTTGTAATATTAAAATAGATTTTATAATAAACATAACCAATTGTATAAAAATAAAGGAACCATGTGTGAAAGTCTTAAATTCAACAATATTATTTTTTTTTTTTTTTTTTTATATATATATAAATCTTACCAGTTTGATGTAATTGGTGGATCTGAAAATCTGAAGGTTAAGAACAATGCAGCTTACAGAGCCTTCCCAGTAAGAAGGAATATTCGATTAGATTATTAGTAGATTGGGTATATTGTCACAAAACAAGAAGAACATCACATTCTGTGATGATATTTCAAATATCAGTATTCCTTCAGCTCAAAAATAGATGGTGCCAAATTTGAGCACTATATGTGTCTGTATATGTTGTCAGTTCCATCAGTTATACATAGGTACTTTTCTTGTAAAAGAGTAAGTTACAATAGAGGCCAGAAAAAAGATCATTAACTACATAGTACACTGCACAATTTGCTCACGAAACATTGCGTTTTCATTTTTGTAATCTTGAGTCAGAAACGTCTGGAACAAAATCCTAAGAACTTATTGTTGGAATCTTGACATTTTTGAGTGGAACAACAATTTTGAGTCCATATACAATTTCGTGAGCAAATTGTCCAATCTATGATGTAGTGGATGGTCTTTTGACCATGTGTTGTTGTTCAAATAACATATGGATATGATAATTTTGATTTCCATTTATAACAACAATTATGAATGTTTACATAGTAGTTCATGGGTGCGGGTGTTTGTTCTTTGTCCTCTTTGTACCATTTTATAGAAAAATTTTCTTACTTATAAATATTTCCTTTCCTTTGGTGATTATGGATTCATAATTCTCTCTCTCTCTCTCTCTCTCTCTCATGGATATTTAATACTAGCAACCTATCCTGGTTTAGCATGGCGTATTTGTCCAGTCTATATGATTTCATAGTCTTTGGCATTAAGCAGTGTTCTCTCACTTCATTCACCCTCACTCTACAAAAGCCAAATAAGCCGAATATTAACAACCAACGAAATATGCACAATTAGCCAATTTATGCCTAACCTTAATGAATTATACACCTTTAATCTTCCTAACAAATCACTTCGTTCTTTGGTGAAAGCCGTATGAAAATCCGTTCGGCAGTTTTTGAGTTTATTGCGTTTAAACAGCTCAGCTTGCGGACTTTGTTTTATAATAATTCTAGATAATAATGAACTGAACAGAAATCATATATATCAGTAGCAATGTTTACAAAACTATTCTACTTAATTTTAATTATAAAAATAAAATAAAAATGTGTTTTGTTGCATTAGAAAAGACAAATAAAAATACAAATGACTATTAAACATAATAGACTGGACACATTGCTCACGAAACTACTCAGCAGTTGTTTTGACAACTAGAGACAGTATTAGTAAGTCTGAAAACATTCTGTATTGTTTCCCAACAATAAAATCTTCAAATTATTGCTGAAAATCTTACAAAATTGTTATTGGCCCTTGTCTCAAGATAGTAAATCTGGTTTGAAAAAGAGATTCAACAAGTTTCGTTATAGAGTTCCAGTCAAGTCTTGTCTATATGTTTAGTAATCTTTGCAAATATGTACGAAAATGTATTCATAAAATAGTATTTTTTGGAAATTTGTATTTGTCTTTATTTTTTTTTATGATTTTTCTTCATAAGTTCATCTTCAAACATCTGTTGATCAATAACATTTGTAATTGTATGAAAATTAATCTTGTAATATTTTTTTTTATTTTTTTTTTTTTGCCTTTTAACTGTGAAATCAAAGCAAATTTAAAATTGTAATCTAATCTTATTGCGCTCATAATCATCATCGAAGGGAACCTCATCAATGACTATGAAATTATATACCATCGCTTGCAAAGAGGGGGAGAGAAAGCTCTGCTTCTTTCAAATCTCAGGATACCCAGCTAATCCGGAAAGTACACACAATTTGTTGTTGGATAATCTCGGGATACCCAACAATGAGAGATTTGTCTATTATATAAATTCATAGTCTTTGTCTTCACAATTCTCACTCCTCACTCATGTTTTTTTTTTTATTTTTTATTTAATGTGTGTTTGTTTCCTTTGCATTGAATTCTGTTCTACTTGTATTTTTGGTTTTGGGATTTTTTTTTTTTTTTTTTTTTCTTATAAGAATTTGCTTTGTTTTGCGTTCGTGTGTTGTTAGTTAGTTAATCTGTTAGGTTATATGATGATAAGTTTTGTAAGATATTCGATTTTAAGAAGTGCTATGATAATTTTATTATGTATAAAATAATAAAAATAATCTTATAGAAAAGAAAAAGATAAATATCCAATTTTTTTATAAAAAAACAAAAATAGGTAATTTTTTTTTTTTTTTTTTTTTTAATTATTAGAACTAAATTACAATTAAAATTTATAACCTAGTTATTTTTAATATGAGCAATAGCAACAGAGGCCTTCAGCTCAGGGGGAGAGTTAGAAAAGTGCAGGACCAGACTTGAACGGGAATCGAACCCGCGACTCTGGGATGTCAGCTCGGCGCACTAACTTCCGAGCCAACTACATAAAATACACTACACATACCATCACAAACTCGACCGACACAGACACATAACACATAGACATGCACGACCCACATATACTGTGTGCATAGAATTGTCGATTTACCAAAATTCCAAATATTATAGCAATAGATCAGATTTATCTACCATTATCATTTAATAACCCCATTACCCATTTGTTTGTTGATGGTGGTTAGTGATTGGTTACTAAACCATCTATTACCAATGAAATTCAGGTATTAGGTTCATTTTTTGTTTTTTTGGAAAATTCAAATATCCATCTATCAATCATCAATAAGTATATCCGCGAAAAGGTTACGGTTTTAAAGTATATTTCATATGTATTTTTCATTCAGTCTTCATCGAACAAAAATATGAAAATCGACCGACCTTTCTTTAGTCTTAAAAAAATATCAAGCAGACAAGATTCATTTAATCACACTTCTTTCAAAACACAATCATCTACATACATGTGTACTATTTCCGCCAATTTGAAAATATATGAAATAGAATCGACATAGGAGACGATAACCTAGGCAGGTTACCGCTACATAGCTCAGGTGACAACTTGATATTTTTAAGTTTTAAGAGTTAAGAAAGACAAATGATGGAAAAAGAAAAATCCATTTTTATATGTCTACTAGCTGACCCGGTCACGCGTCGCTATGGCTCAGTTTTGTAATGTGTTGAATTAATATTATTCTAAACTATTGAATGAGTGAAAATTATTTTTACTATAGAAATCAAAACATGACGCCATCTATTGGTTGCTTGCCCAGCCTGGATAACGTAAATGTTGAAGGGTTGGTGCGTAAACTAACTTACAGCGCCAACTTACAAAAAAAAAAAAACATTTAATTTAAAATTAAAAAATATTGAGCTCATTAATCGAGATAAAAACTATACTCTTTTAAGTTGGACCAAACTCCATACATATAAAAAATTTCATCAAGGTCGGTTCAGTAGTTTCGGAGTCCATAAGCCTTTAACTGTGTGACACGAGATTTTTATATAGGTACTTATATAAATTGATAGATATGACTTCTAAATATTTATTGATTTTACAAGATTTGCAAATAATAACAAATTGAGTTAAAATGATTGGGATGATTTTGATGAAGTGTTTTTATACTCTTTTTACCTCTCATACAAATCCTCATTTAGATTAATGTTCTTATTACAAAAAGTTGTTTGTTTTTTGACGTATCGAACTCATTATCCTAAGGCTACCAGAAGGGGTACCTCCCATACAAACCCTCATCTAAATCAATGTTCTTATTAGAAAAAGTTTTTTGTTTTTTGAATTATCGAACTGAAATTTTGACACTGATCCATATTCATCAACCATGTATATTTGAATATCCTAGGGCTACCAGGAGGGGTACCTCCCATACAAACTCCCATTTAAATTAATGTTCTTATTTGAAAAAACAGTACAATAAAAGTACTTATATATCATTTCCTGTTAAGAATTATTAATGTGTCCGACAAAAGTTGTGATCCAATGAATAATTGAATAATGATATCAACCATATTATTGCACTTGTTCTGCTCTATTATTGATTATATTGATTTTTCAAATATCAGATCAACCGGATCATGAATCATATGAATTGATTGTGAATACATTATATAAAATTTTAATTGATTTTTTCATTCATTCAATAAGTTTACATATACCATATAGTAGTGATTTATATTTCCCCCTTTCTTTCTATCTTTATTGAGTCAATTGTGCGTCACCCATCATATTCAAGATGGTTTTATCATTTATTTACCAGCTCATTTATGAATAATAAGAAAAACCAAAACAGATTTTGTTTTACAATGAAAAGTTGGTTTTTTTTTTTCTTTGTTTTAGATTAGCCATTTATAAATATATAGGTATATATAGTAAAAAGTATAGTAATATAGTATATATAATAAATACATGAATGAACACACCATTGTGGGTATGTGCCATCATTTGTAAGTGCAGCTCGAAAACACTTGTGTTTTTTTTTTAGTATGTTTAGTCATGGAAAATATGTTTTCAAATATTTATAGAAGATTAAAAAAACAATCAACAATAATAGTATTTTTTTTCTCTTCAATTAAAATTAATCAGAGGAGAAGTGAACACAAACTTACTTACTTGCATAAACAAAACTGGACTTGACTGACGACTGACTACTTCTTAAAGTAATCGGGGAACTTTGCATCTAGTACGAGTATCTGTAACAAAATTTTAGTATGTCTCAATAGATTAGTATGCGGATCAATGAAACGATTCCGCTCTCTATTACTGTGATTGATGATGTCCTAATCATGCCTCCGGAGTCCGGAGAATAACTTTTCCAGCTATGTACAATATTTAACAGAATTTGACAAATAAATTCTCTTGTGTCAAAATTTCAGAAGAAATTCTCAAGAAAGGCTGGAATAAAACGCAAGAGAATTTAAATGCATACGAGCATGAACCCGAACACGAACACGGGCCTATGGCGACATTTATTGTAATAAATTCTTCCTCCTCCATCATACTCTTAATCCATCATCCATCATCATCATTAAAATAACACATATATAAAAGTTTGTATTGTATTTAACTACTTAATTAAAGGATCACTTGATTTGGTTATGCTTCATTAATATCTTTTTTGTTTTTTATTTTCATTTCTGCACATTCATATATGTATGTAGTACTAACCTAACTAACTGTAATTTGTACGTAACTACACTAATAACTACTACTACCTATATTTTAATTATGTATTTACATTCATACAAACTACTAATACTACTACAACCACTACTATTATTATACTAACCTATGTATGTATATCCATTATTATATAGTAATATTTTAATCAATTAATTTTTCATTTCCATTTCTATTTGTAGCCTAGTGTAAATAATTTTAAAAATAGTTGGTTGATTTACTTACTATACTATAACTTTTTCTTTCCTTCATTTTATTATATTCTACTCTACATAGTCTTCCACTTTTAAATTGTCTAACCATCCATAGCAGCCCTAACTCCCACCATTCAATGTAGTCTTGTATTTCTCATCCTTAGCTTAGTAACATAACAGAAGAAGGAGGAGGAAGGGTATAACATTATAAGATCTGTAGTCCCAAATATTCAGTAATATCGAAAAACTGAAGTATGAAAGGTTGCGCTTTAATCAAATGGATTTGTGGGTCCTATATTCCCTGAAATAGTTCATAAGAGAAGGGGCTCTTTGAATCTATAGACATATTTTCCAAATGGACGTGACATGGGACCAAAAACTCGATTAGTCTAGCATTAGGTCCTATCAACAAAGTGACTTCTTTTGAGTGTTTAGTTCATTGATTATATTGAATTTATCATAATATAGATTGAGTCATCTATCATTACTAGATTAGATGTCACATACAGATAATGATTTATATGTAGATAATATTAGTATATAGAAAAGGGCTTTGGCAATGTAGAAGCTAAATGGTTTCTTTGGCGGTGAAAGTGTAGCTGAGTAGCGTAAGAGATTACTGTTCTCTGGACACTCACTTGGGCCGTGAGTTGGACATCTCGATCAGAAATGTCCAGTGAACATCATAATGATGTTTATGAAGGCTTGGGGAAAAAACAAGCCTAAGCAAGCCAAGCATGAACGCAGAGAACACCAAGCCAGCCTGCTTGAGTTTGTGTATTGTTTTGCTTGGCTTGCTTAGGTTTGGAGTATGTTTTTAGTACTTCACATTTTTGTTTCTATTGTTTGTGTTTTTTTTTTAATAGCAACAATAACACATTCCAATGCAACAAGAGCATCAACGAAACACAAATACGTGACTTTTGTTATTTTGTTTTTGTTTTAATGTACTATAAACATACACCAAGCCTATCAAGCTAAGCCAAGCCTAAGCAAGCCAAGCAAAACAATACACAAACTCAAGCAGACTTGGTTCCCCAATTTGCTTGTAAGCACTTCATAAGCACAAGCCTTCGCTGCATAACTGTGATCTCGATTCTGCAATAGTTTGAGAAAATTTATAAAAACGAAAAAAAATAAAATACTTTTTTGTTTTAATAAATTTTCTTAAAATATTGTAGATTCTTATTATCATTCTAAGCTGCAGCTGCTTAGTCAAGAAGCATCTTATGCTGCGTGCGTTATCATATATACCATATAAATTATTATAGGTAGAACGATTGGTCAGTTCAAATCTATTGAAGTTATAAGGGAGGGAAGCATTTTTTTTTTTGTTACCAGACAATGATAGTAAAAAGAATATAGCCAATAATAAGATTCGATTGATCTGATCTTATCGGATATATGTATGTAAATGCGAATCGTGTATCTCATATATACTCATATATAGGTACATATATGATAATGAATCAAAGGCAGAGAAATGAGTTAAAAAAAAAAATTAAATTATAATTCTATATTTATAAACTTGCAGTTGAAAAACTTTACAAATGTGGATTAAAACCATAAATAATAAACACGATATCTCAAGATTAGCATTATAGGGTCGGTCAAATAACAAAACAAACATATATTATATTTAAAACATATGATCCAATCCTATGCGATCCGATCACATAGGTTGTCATACAAAAACTGATTTTACTGACTGAAATTATAGTGTTTTTGTTTTTTTTTTTTTTTGGTGCTGTGGGAAATCCTTTCCTCTTCCCATTTTTGTTTTCCTTTACCAAGAGAGTTGTCTAGTGGAAAGGAGGACCCAGCTCATAAGTTATATGTCTATAGTTATGTGTTCAACTCAAGAATAAGTGTGTACTATGTTATTAGTTTGGGTGTTGAATTTACAATTTATACATAACAAAAAACCCATCCTGACTCTACTCTCTATCTGTCTTTGTCCCTTAAGATCCCATCCATCCTCATACAAAAAAATTCGAAAAGAAATTGATGATGATGATGATGATGTATGTACATATGTATATGTTTTTTTTTTTCTAGATATTTTGATATTTGTTGAAAAATAATCAAACAAACCGTAAACTAAAGTGAAATTTCTTGTTCTCTTTTCTTTTTCTCTTTCTTTATAATATAATATACATTCATACATATATATCAATCTATCTGAATGATTGTGTGCGCGTGCGGGTCCCGATAAATCCACTAATCAACCAACCAAAACAAAAAAAAAAAAATAACAAAAACCTGCTCTTCTGTGTTAACACTTCTTCACTCTTCTATTTGATTGAGGGATTAATTGATTGATTGATTATCAACAATATGATTATGATCTGATCATAATCATGGCTACCACCAACCAACGCCACCACACAACAACTGACTGCACATCCATTACTCGTTCAATCGAACAATCTAAATGGAATATCACGTCTGTCCATTAATCTGATCAATCTTCAATTGATGCGCATCATCATTGGGATCTGATACTGCCCACTGTGCCTGCGTGTTCTCCTTTATATTTCTCATTTGTTTCGTTCTCTATTTCTCTTTGTTTCTCTCTGGGTGCTCGCTCTCTTTGTTCTAATGTTGCTGTTGTTGTTGTTGTTGTGATGATCTCCAAATCTCTCAATTCAATCACTGTTCACTTGTGTTTAAAAAAATGTTTTTGTTTTTTAGTTCCCCATGGGTAGCATCGGTGAGCATTTACTTGGAGGAGTTGATGGAGGTGATTTAAGCAAAGTTGATGTTGGCCTTGTCAACGCCTTAAGCAGTGGAGGTGGTTCTATCACTGCTGCAGCTGCTGCCGCTGCCGCCGCTGCTGCTGTTGATGGTGGTAGTCTTGATGGAGTATTATCTACCGATATAAATATACCTATAACCACTCAAGCAGCAACTGCAGGAGGAGGAGTTGTCAATAGTGGCAGCAGCGGTGGCATTGGTTGTGGTATTGATGGTGATGTTCTGAATTTTGGTAGTTTCTCTATAACGCTTATGAAAGCTGATGATGTGAACGGCGATGGCGTTGGTGTTGGCGTCGGTGGTGGTAATGATAGCAATGATGATACAACAACAGCAACAACAAATGGTGGTGTTGGTGGTGTCATAAATGCTGCAAATGGTAGTGGTGGTGGCATTAAAGCAACAATGGCAACATCAATGACAGCAGGAACAGCAGGAACAAATGCCAATGCCGCATCTACGGGTGGATGTTGTAATAATTGTGGAGTGGCTTGTTATAAACTTTATGATTCACCACATGGTCGTTTGTGTGCCAGTTGTCATAGTCATTGGAGGTACGAGCAAATATTGAAAGAAAAATACCAAAAAAAAAATCTAAACAAAAATTTTAATATTATTTGTATTATTTGTTCCCTCCCCTAACCCCTAACCCTTTTAAATATTCCCTCAATTTTGGATCATTTTTTTATTTTATTTATTCCTTTTTATTATAATTTTTTTTTTGTTTGTAATTTTCCCTTTTTGTCTGTTATTTGATAATTTTTTTTTTTTTTGATCGGCCCATACTTTTTCCACTCTGTCTGTCTCTCACTCTTTCTCTATCTCTCTCTCTATCATCTATCTATCTTTCTCTCTCTCTTTGAATCTATAATTACCATATACTAATATAGACGCACTGGCAATAAACGTCCAACATCGGGTCCATTTGTGGGTAAACGTTCTCGTTTCGGTTCAGATCGTTCAAAACGTAAGCCCCCCCGGGGCATGTATATTAATCATGATGATCTGCTAATCCTAGCACAAAATCCGGAAAATTATCTAGTTGAGGGCGAACGGAAAATTGCTAGATTAATGGAAGAAGTAAGGATGATATATTGTTACTTTTTTTTTTTTTTTTTTAATATTATTTTTGATTTATAAATTATTTATTATTAAAAATGTAGATGATTTTATGTTGTTGTGTGGTGTTGTGTACTGTGATGTAGATTTTAGAGTGTGAAGTTGTTTATTTATAAAGATGTATGTATGGATAAGTATGATTGCATGATCTTAAACAAATAATAAAAGTCTAAGTATTTAATTAGCACAAAATACACGCACGCACATAATCTACTAACCTCCTAATAATCTCATCATTTTTACTAACAAGAATTGAATCGTCCTTATACTGTCCTATCATTATCATAGATCCTTTCAGATCAAATAGAACAAGACATCCATCATCACATCACATCATTATTATTCATTAATTTATATGAGATGAGATAATTTACAATTTTTTTTTTCACTTGATAAAATAAAAAAAAAAAATAAGAAGATCAAGAAAAAACAACAATAGAAGACAAAATCTATTTATGTACCATATTTATTAAATTTCTTGTTGTTATATTAATAGGTACAGGCCAATAAACGGGAATTGGAAGTTTTGGATAAAGAAGTCAATGAATTGGAGGCGGCTATAAATTCGATTTATGTACCACCAGTACCAGAGCCACGTATTACAAATCGTTGGACCAATGAGGAAATGCAATTAGCTGCTATGGCCATGCGTGATTATGGCAAAGATTTTCTGGTATGTTTGGATCTTTGGATCTGCATTATTATAATTTAATTATTTCTTCTATCTTTCACTCATCGTGTAAAATAATTGACATTTACATCACAGGTCAGGAAGGGATAGCAAACAGACACTCTCATACAAATTGTTTAGTCCCTTGATCAGTTCAATTGTTTCTCAGATTATTTGGAATATGTATAAAGTCTAAAAAACAAAACATCAATTAGTTTTCAGACTTCGTTCGTTCTAGACCTAAGCAAGGAGGGTATCCAACTTTTTTGTCACCTTGGGTCAAATTGGAAGTAAACATGTTGTTTTAAGCCTTAAATTTATTACCATAATATATATTTGTGGTTGTCATTTTCATCCATCCAACAACATATTGGTTCTAATTTTACACATAGTATAAGGTGTAGTACAATAAAAAGAAATCCATTATTGAATTGAATGCTTTATTTAGCATAGTGTATACTAATTTGTTGACCAAGTAATTGCATTATACCTCTCTCATAGAAATACCCATCTCCTTATTGTCAAAAAAAAACTGGGACAGTCAATTTCCACAAGCTTCTTTTGAGGCGAATTTTTCACCATTTGCCAGGAACAGATGGTAATCACTTGATGTTTGGTCCGGACTATAATGTGGATAAATAAGAAGCTTCCGATTACAATTCCACTCCTGGCCGCTTCTGAGCAATTGCTTCCTTCAGACGATTCAATTGTTGATAATACAGGAATCATCTACTATGAGCTGCTCCCCTAACAATCCCTCTAAACACTTATTGAACAATACCTTATTGACAGTCAATCCTGTCTGGACCATTGTATGCGCCGGCTCACCGTAATTCGACCATGATCATTTTGGTTGACGTTGTCGTAAGTGACCTACTTTTCATCACCAGTCACCATATGATTCAAAAATTTTGTTGCGATTTAACAGCGATGCGCATATAGAAATTTGGCCCATTAAGCTTTTTCGCTTATAAAATTTACAGTCTTGATGACATTGCACGCGTAACATGATCTATTTTAAAGCTATCTTGGTGTACTATACAATGGCCATTCATATGCCATTTCGAATACATTCATGTATGCAATATACGATTAATTTGTTTGTATGTCTTTAATACTTCTTCAAGAGAGAGAGAGAACTAGCTTCGAATAAATTGCTATAATATCTGCCGATAGGACCGATGAATATATTGCAACAAGACCGTATCTTAGTACTGAAGATTCTGAATTTATGCGAAATGTGATGGTGTTGCTGCTGGCAGATCCATCTTTATAAATAAAGCTGCAAAATTAATTTATTTCTTGGATGTTGCGGAAAGCAGTTCGTTAGATTAGATCTTAATGAAAAGTCAATTTGGTCTTTGTTGAAAGGCTAAAAGGAGTGTGTGTGTCTTTACTCTTTTTTATGGACCTAGTAGCATATTTAGATATCTATATTTCACGGCTAGGTAGTCTAAAATTGAAATAGTATGACTAACATTTTTTTTTTTTGCGATAGGGGGTATCGTTCGATTATGAATGATTTTGTACCATTTAGATTTGAGGAAAGTAAGTGTTCCTTATAACTCTATGGACTCAATGTTATTGGCTTTAAACAAGAGTTGTTGTGGTTGGGGTGTTCTAAATTGCTCTAAGAGATGTGAATAATAGATACCGCCGCGCGGCCGTATTGAAAAAAGCATAATCAATTGAATTAAGATTATGAGAGAGATTCATGACTAACCTGATAAGGTTAGTATTACCATTGATACCAAAATATGCCATATTTAAGAATGATCATCATAATATGTGTATCATTATACTCTTCACGCAATGAATAGTACCTATTATAAGTTTGTCAAAAACTTTGTAACATACAGAACGATACATCAGAGACCCCATAAATTATATATTGTATATTCTTGATCAGCGCGATGAGACGATTTGATTAAGCCATGTCCGTTTGTATGTATGCTAACTAGTCTCTCAGTTTTTGAGCTAGAGAGCTGAAATTTTGCACCATACGCTGCACATTTGTCGGAATTAACCGAATCGGAACACTAGGAGGGGTAACTCCCATACAAACCCAAATTCAAATTAATGTTTTTATTAGAACAACTTACTGGGATCATTTGAATTTTATTTTTATTTTATAAGTAATATTCATTAAAATGTTAACCAAAGTTTATAATATTCCTTATTCCTTTTTTTCTTTGTGTGTAGACAATCTCCAAAATATTGGGTACAAAAACTGAGGCACAATTGAAAACATTTTATACTAACCAGCGCCGCCGTATGAACTTGGATAGCATGATTAAACAGTATGAAGCAAAGCAACAGGCAACAGCTGCAGCAGCAGCTGCTGCTGCTGCTACCCAATTGGCATTGGTTGCTGCCCAGAATGGAAATCCGGTGGCCGGAGCCGCAAATAATGAACTAAATTCGGCAGCTGGAACAACAGCATCAGCTGTAATGACAACATCTTCAACAGCAGCTACTGGTGGTAGTGGTGGCAATAATGTAACAGCCACAACAGGAACACCATCATCAACACAAACAGATTCACCAATACCATCTTCATTATCATCGATTGAATCATCATCAGTAACACCGCCACTTAATGAAAATTCTACTATAGCTGCCGCTGGTGAATCTATTATCGTATCGTCTTCATCATCAATTGCTGTAGTTGATGTTGATGCCATGATAAATAGCACTGAAGAAGAAGATGATGCTGCAGCCGTTGCCACCACAACAACAACAACTTGTAGTGCTGCAGCAATGACTGTTGCCACCACATCCACTGATGTTGGTGGAATCGTAAAAACTGCCGAAAAGGAACTCACGGAGAAGAGTAGTAGCAATGTTCCTAATAATGTTAGTAGTGCCAGTGCCGCCAGTGCCTCTACAAACATAATTTCAACCAATGTTGCTGTCACATCAACAAATGTTGGTGGAAATGGCAGCAATATCAATCACAATAACATTACCAACACTGCCGCCACATCTGACATAATGATGATTAATGATGTTGTGACCACCACTATCAGTTCGACTTCTACTAATGCAGATGCTGCTAACACTAACATTATGAATAAAAATGACAATGCTCCTTCTGTTGGTATCTCTATTGAATCTTCGAATTCTTCGATGGTTGTTGATGATGAGGAGGAATCTGAGACAAATGAAACAAAATCAACAACAACAGCAAACACACCAAGCATTGATTTGACAAATAACGGAAAACCAAATAATGATGGATCAAATAGTGGTGTTGATATTGATGGAGATGTTGATGCTGATGCTGATGCTGATATTGTTGAACGTGTCGAAGGTAGTGATGATACTACAGATGTTGATGTGACAACTGATGCTGATGGTGATGCAGATGCAGAAGTCACTGGTATCGAGAGTAGTGATGAGCCAACAACAACAACAACATCATCATCAGTAAATGTTTCATCCAAGAAACGCCAAAGCAGCGTTCTTATGGTGAGTAACATTCAGATAATCCTAATTAACATTTTCTTATATTGTACTATCTTTTTTTTTGTTTTAGTCGACAGATGATGAAATGCCTGTTCCCAAAAAAGTGGCCCTTATTAGCTCCAACACAAATACCAATAGCAACAGCAGTACCAGCTGCAGCAGCAATACAAATACTGAAAGTGGCGGCTTGCCAACGGCGGCAAATCTTGATAAATAGAATTGCCACAGAAAATCTATTGTTGCTGGCGGTTACTGGAGGTGGTGGTGGATGCAGATGATAATAAAGTTTTCAATTCTGCTTCTATTCTGAAAGAGAAGTTTAATCACACACACACACACATATATATATATAAAACAGCAACGTAACAACAACAACAACAAAATTTATATAAATTTTATTTAACAATAACAATATTCTTGATTTTGATGATATGATGATGATGATGATGGTGAAGTCTGATGAAAGAAAGAAAGAAAGAAATGAGAGTTTAAATGGATCGAGTGGATTGTGGAGACGATAGAAGGAAAAAATCGAATCGATCAATTTAAGAGGAGAGAAAATTATATTCAAAATTTAAAATACATACAAGCAAAGAATGAAAGGACGAGAGGAATAAAAGAAAAGACAACACAACAGAACAGAATGGGGAAATGGAACGTGGGGAAAATAATTTTAAAAAAATAAATAAATAAATAAAAATTTGGAAGGAAAAAAAAAGAATAAGATTACACAGGCAAAGAAAGCCAGAAAATTAAGAAAGGAAGAAAAAAAGAATAGAAAGGAAAGGAAAGGAAATCAAATGAAATGATATAAAATGTTGAAGCAAGGTTGATTTGATGGCAACATCGACAACTACAACTGGTGGATGTGTTTAAATTTTTTTTTTTTTTTTTTGTGTATAACGAGAGAAGTTTACATTAAAATTAAGTTAGTTAAAAGAAAAAAAATCAACAAATACAACAAAGCAAAGCAAGAGAAAAGAAAACAAAACAAATCACAAAAAAATAGAAAAATACAATAACAAAATGAAAAAAACAGAGAAATCTTAAAGGCTATTGAAAAAGAAAAAATGAATCCACGTGGCTTTTAACTGGCTCCAATTCCATAGTTATATGGGCTTTGGAGACTGGTTTATCTATCATCTATCATCAGAACGATTTTAACAATAAACGCGTTTTTTTTCATTTATTTCTCACACACACACATTCAGATGCACACATACATTGTGCTTCTTTTTTGCATTAGCAATCAAAACAATTTAATTTTATAATGAATTTTCCACTCTTTTGCAATCATTTGAATCAATCAATCAAACAACAACAGCAAAGAGTCTTCAATTTTTGTGTTTTTTTTTTTTTAAATATTCGATTGATTAAACAATCCCATATATATTATTATTATTATTTACTACATTATTATCTATTATTATTTAAAATACTTTTAGTTTTGCTATCTCTATTGTCGAATATATAGAAGAGATAGACAAGATTTTTCACATATTTAAAATTTGACATTTGAACAAAAACTTCTTTACTGAATTCAATATTATATCAGTATCAATTTAAATTGACAACTATTTAAACAACACTAGTAGCTTTTCAATGGTACTGTACATTGGTGTAGTTGTTCCATTGGTTTATGTTTTATTCAATCATCGAATAATGTAGCAGCACTACATGATGTGTTGTTGCCTATTACCATCACATTACATCACAGCATTTATGCATACCTACCACTCACTATTCTACATTCATTATTCACATTTTTTATACTATATACTACACTATTCTACACTACACTACACTATTCTATATCAATCAATGAAAATCAATCAACAAATAGTATAATGTAAAAGATCATTCAAATATGTACCTATTCTTATATGGTATATGTTTTGAATGATCTTAAAGATTCTGTATAAATATCAATAGTAACAGAATGTAAATGCTAGTGTGGTATTTAACACATCATGATTGTTGATGACATTGATGATTATAAAGAAAGCGTTTATTGTTTAATTCGTTTATTTTGATAGATTTATAGATCTATTCTTATCATTATTATTATTATTATTCTATTAATTAATTTTCTGTATTCGAAAACAGCAACCACAAGAAAACTATAATATTTTTTTTGCCTTTATATATGTATATGGTATATATGATTTATATATGAATATATGATTTAATTATAAAAATATAATAAATAATGCTGAGAAATAAATATAGAAATTAAATGTATGTTCTTTTGGATTTTTGTTTAATGATTTTTGATTATATTTATTCCTTTTAAACTGCTAGTTTGGAGCATAGGGGCCTCCATAAGGCTTCTCCATCGCACACTATTCTGTGCTGTTATTTTAGCGCCATCCCATGTGGTGTTGACATCAGCCATTTCCCGCAAGGTTGATCTACTCCAGGTATTCTTTGGCCGGCGGCAGCTTCTGCTTCCTCTTGCTGGTTCCATACAAGCGACATTCTTGTGATGCTTTCTGGCTGTTTTCTTAGCGTGTGACCAATCCAGCGCCAATTCCTACGCTTAATCTGTTTCAGTATAGGCTCTTCATTTGTTAGACGCCATAGTGCCTCGTTGGAAATATTGTTAGGCTAGAATATTCTGCATATGATCCTCAAACACTTGTTAACGAAAGCTTGAAGTCTTTGCGTGATGGAGTTCGAGACCAGCCATGTTTCACTTTCGTATAGTAGCTTTGATTTTACGCATGCGGAGAATATTCGCAATTCCGTGCATCTGGAGATTTGGGAACTTGCCGAAACCGATTTTAATCGGCCAAATGCTGCCCTTGCTTTGCTCAACCTGCAGTTAGCATCTGCTTCAGCTCCTCCGTCTGTTGATATTGTGCAACCGAGGTAACAGAAGCTTTCTACAAAATCAATCGCACAGCCGTCAATCATTATATGACTTGCACAGGAGTGATTGACTCTCATGGCTTTTGTCTTTGCAATATTTATCTCCAGTCCGACAGTGCATGCCAGCGCGACTAAGTTGTTCGCCTTCGCTTGCAAATCGGAGAATTTGTGCAAGAGGAGACAAATGTCATAGGCAAAGTACAAGTCCTCAAGATGTCGTGTGAGATTCCACATAATGCCAGTTCTCTTATGCTGGGTGATGGTGTTCATGATGTCATCAAGCACGATGCCGAACAGGAGCGGGGATATTTGTATTGTTAAAACCACAATTTTTGGCAGTTTTTTATGATTCTCTATGAAGATTTAACAATTTTTCGTTATTTTGGCCGAAAGTGAGTTTTTTCGTCATTCTAAAATTCTTTAATTTATTGAATCCAATTAAAAGGAAAATCCATCATCAAGATGCTTATAAGGTGAAGGTTGCTATTAAAAGATTTAATTGACAGCTGCGGTAGTGAGTAGATTACGAAGTACGAGAATTACTGAATCTCCATGCAGGAACATTTTTTTTATAAAGCGATGCTTGTTAACCAGCTTGACTTTCTTTTTACCTTTGCCGGTTTGCGGTAGTTCTGTCCACATTTCTTTGACGTTCTCAAGCACCATGTTGCAATGTCGGCCAAAGGCTTTAACTCGTGTGTGCTGTTCTTAACAGATTGTGTGAGCACTGAGTGTGGACCGGCATTAAACTCTTCTTCTTCTTGGCGCGCCATTTCGTCTGGTGATTGACTTTGGTTTGACACGAAATGTTTGTTTATCTTTTTTGGGTATTTGTTGATTGTTTAAACGTTTGCTTGGCAGTGCCAATGTAATGTAAAAACGTAGGTATGATGTATGATGGGGTTATCTACGTTCGCTTACAATTTGAAATTTTTGCATACCCAACAACAAATTGTGTATTATAGAAATTTGTGATTTGCCGTTTCTGCCTGTGACATCGAAATACGCTGGAATACGTGGTTGAATGACGCATTTTGTTATGCAAAAAAACTCTTCATTTATGTAAAATGTTGTGCATGCTCCAGAAAATAACTCGAAGGCCGTCATTGCCTTGAAAAAATGCGTTGAGCTAAATGACAATCTACACAGTGTGTTGTCCACAATACATGAATTCAAGTTCTTGACTGAATCCATTACGATATTGGAAAAACGAGGGATGACAGTACAAGAACAATTGAAAGTCTTGATGTCAGTCAAATGCAAATTATCGGTACCTGAACTAGCCAAACTAAATGAATTTGTATTGAAAAATCCGGGTGTAATTTTTTTTTTGGAAAATTGCCAGTAGATCATAAAATTAAATTTCACTATGCACCAATGATATCTGTAGAGCGTTTATTTTCAATTCATATAATGATAATTAAGTTAAGTGTCAGAAAAGAGTTTGGCACCGCCAGTTAATAATATGTACAATGAAAGTCAATTTGTTTAACGTAAACACCTGCCGTAGAGACTTAATGTCACGGTGCCGAGCACAGGAGATTGATAAACGTCAATCAACGTCCCCTTGGATATATATCCGCAGGTACCAATCTCAAGCCATACTTATTTTGGTCGTATGTCTCATTCCTTGGCTAGGAACAAGGCCTATCTAAGCCTCTGCTGCTCTGTGGGTCACAGCACCCGGTTGTATAACGCAACTCCACGTCGAGCTCACACTCTATCCGCATTTGGGTACAACCACAGCCACCACGATACGCCCAGGACGGAAATAAGTTCCGTGGGTTCCTCACCACCCGTGGTACCAGAAAAAAGCTTCTGGTTACACTTCGTACCCTAGGTACTACCAATTTGAACCCCAAATAGTTCGTGGGCTGGTGTCCCAAAAATCGAACATAGCTCACTAGAATAGAATGCAGGCAGAACCCAGCACGATATAGCTTTCTCACTGTTCGGAGAGAGGTCTATTCTTACCTCTTCTGCCAAGGCAGCAATCATTAGATCAACGATCAAAAACGAACTATGTCCCCACTGTCACAAGGACTTTAGCGAATGGATCGTAGACTGAGACCGCTACTTTTCCAAACGCCCTTGGTACCAGAAAAAATATCTCTGGTCAGGTAGAGTGACAAAGTCACTACCAGTACAGCTCCATGAAGCTCTGGGACTGGTGCCCCCCAGACAACACTAATCCCACCCCATACACACACACACACAAAACACGGATCCCTCAGGTTACAAGCGGACGACGTCTAATAAATACTGCACGTGCAAACTCATTCAATCTCCTAACACTATCCCTACTGGAGAGCGCGTGACTGAAATCATAAACCCCATTAACCCTCAAAATACCGAACGAATACACAGGGATTTTTATGATTTCTGTCGCAAGTCTGAAATTATTTCACAAGATCTCTCTATACTGCCTTGGAATAAGATTTTGTTAGTGTGGCATATTTGCCAATGGGTGACTTGGTGACTATTTCCGTTGATTCTGTGGGTTGATTCCATAAGCCAATGGTGACCTTTGAGACCAACTGAGGATAGATAATTAAATGCCGATCCAATTATAGGTTTTTTTTTTATAGAAATATTTAAGCGCACAATATCATAAAATATTTCTCTGATTGGGCGTTATTTACGCAGAGAAATTATAAATTTTATTGGCTGCATCATCACCTTCTTTGTGCAAGGTCATTTAAGTAAAGTCTTTTCAATCTACGTCGTGTCGCATTTTGGATGAGAGCTATTGCCATTATATTAGGATGTCTATGTAGCCGCTGATTGTAACAACTGTTGTGTTAAATGACTTCCACAATAGCTGTAAGCATCTTAAGTTCCCTATGAAGGGTACGGTAGATCACGTAATTTTTCTTAGAGCATTCCTTGTTTTAGAAAGCCTGAACTTTTTCTTATGTTGTACGTAGCAGTGATGGGAGATAGTTCATGATTAGGAACGTTGTCGAGCAACCAATACGTAACTACTTATGTTGCTATATGCTTTTGGTAATTTTTTTTTTTTTTTTTGTACGGTTAGGGAGGTCGAAAATGATTTCGCATCTTCAAGGGTGCCGTCGCACCCCCGGTATGTGGTGTGCCACTAAACACATCCCCCTTTTTTAGGATAAGTGTCCACCCTGGAACTGATTTCGCATTACTTCAAGGTGGTATCCTCTTCTGACTTTATATGTCAGCTGTAGCACCTGTGTCCAGGTCCAGCTTCTTGCATCTTATAATCTTTTCGGTGTAGTGAGGTACTTGTGTCCAGTTGTGCTCACTCACCAGCATCTTTCCGTCAATATTTGCTGCATTGATGGGGCCCACGCTGTTTTCTAGCTCTTCACGCTCTTGTTGCCATCTATCACATTCAAAGAAAGTGTGACTCGTATCGTCTACTTCTGCGTCTCCATAGATGCAATTTGCATTTACCGCTTTCCCTATTCTGTGCAGGTATTTTCGGAAATAGCCGTGTCCCGATAGCAGTAGTGTGATATGAAAATTACGTCACCCCACTTAGCCATGGATTCACATCTCGGATAAGTTTAGCTGTCCGTCTGCACTGACCGGTTGTCTTGTTGCGTTTGTCAGATTGTCTTTCTTCAGTATCCATATTTTCTGCCTCTCCCTTGCAAGGAGGCCTATTGGTATCGTGCCACTGATTACCAATACTGCTGCTTCCGACACCGTGCGATAGGATGAGGTTACTCGAAGAGCTGTCATTCTCTATATTTTACCAAATACTTTTATTCTTCTTTCCACATTTAATGCATCAGCCCACTCTTGTTGATTTTTCTGCTGCATGTTGAATTTGTGCCCAGTATGTCAGCTTACTGTCGATTCTTACACACTGGTAATTAAGTGTCTTTGAGGGCTTCATTGTTTGCGAGAATAATCGCATTTCCAATTCGAGGAGTATGTGTTTTCTCGTAAGAAGAACAAGCCCCGTTTTATCGGCTGCTAAACAAAGACCATGTGACTCTAGCCATGTTTGCGTCCTAATAATCACTTGGTTTAGCCTGCTTTGTACTGCTTCGAGGTTTCGCGCCGTTATGACTGTTGCAATATCGTCTGCGTAGCCCACTATGTAGCATTCGTTGGGCATTTCTTTCCTTAGAATTCCATGGAATTGAGTCCTGAGCTGCGCCTGCCGTTATCTGCTTCTTTCGCTGTCCTCTGCTTGAGTCATAGATAGGTTCCCGATCTTTCAGGTAGTATGCTTTTGATCATTGCCTTGTTGTAAACTGAAGTCATTAGACATTAGTCATAACTGGTGACAAATCATAGGTTTATGGTTATGACGTGGAAACAAAGGCTCAATCATCTCAATGGAAGCTGCCGGTGTTGAATATAACATTTAATAATTGCAATTTGAAGCACATAGCATACATCCCTTTTTACTCATTCCTTTGTACACATTCGTCATCTGTTATTCTTACATATAAAAAGTAATCTGTTTGTTCTATTATAAGTTATTACTTTTGTTATTATTACTCTGTTTTTTCAATAAAGAGGTTATAAAAACCAACAGCCGGATGAGCCATTACCGGAAAAACTAAAAATCGAAGCAAAACAGCTGTCAAAAATTACCTAAACATTCATTTTTTTTTTTTTTTTTGTTCAATTTTTTAACTTTTATACTTCATAGTTCAATGAAAGATGTAGATACTCTACTTATTCACATATTAATGATATTATTAGACATCATTAGATTTAAGTTTTAGTCTTAAGTTTTAGTGTAAAGTCTCAAAACCATTCTAGGTGGGTTTTTGTTGAATTTTTCACACAAAAAATAGAGCAATTACCATGTTTTTACATTTAATTCACCATTTGGATGATCTGCTCTCATCGTAGTTCTTAGCCATATTTTTAATCTTCTTAGGGTACTGAAGGATCTCGCTACCGTACAGATGGCGTAGTGTATGGAAGCGCAAGCGAAATGCCAATTGCTTATTGAATTTTTGGATCAAAATATAACTAAATCTGCTGGCTCTTTGTTACTCCATCAAATATCTAGCTCATTTTCGATACCTCTAAGTTCATTAAAAGTAATTACATTACAAATTTGAGATTTGAAATCTTCCAAGCCAAGGCTTTGGACATGTGCTGGGTATAAAGCAGTTAAATTAAATGCTGCATTATTTTCCTGTGAAAATCTTTGCTGGAGTGTAGATACGAGCGAGTCTAGATAAGGCAGAAAAATTGCTTGCCGGAAGTATTCTTTTGCTGTTGTAAAAAGAGGGTTCGTTCTATTTTGTTGCTTTTCTGCAACTCTGGATACACAAATATCGAAGGAAGCTTCATGTTTTAATTCCACACATTCTTTAAAAATTGCATTGGCCATAATTTCACGTGCTAAACTGTGCGTTTCAATGACATTCAAAATTTTATGTATGTGACCTCTGCATTTTACAACTGGTTGAAGAATTCCATAATATTTTGCTATTATGCACAAAAAAACCAAACCAATGAGAGAACAAAGAGATAGAATTGCTACAAATATTCGTCGATATCCACAAATATTGGGTGAAGCCGATGCAATTGAGGTTCTGCCAATAACACCGAGCCTCGATGCAGTTCCAAGCTAGACTACGTCAAAATGCCAAAGCTTATCGAGATCGCAAAAAAGCTAGGCTAGAAGAAGTTAGTTTATCGGACACTTTGGAAGCACAAACAGAGAGAATTGCTGCAAATATACGTCAATATGCACAAAGCCGATACACGTTCTGCCAATATTTATTAAACTATTTCACTTGACGAGCAATTTTAGATAAACTGGTGAATTTCCTGACTTAGAAGAACTGTAAAACATTCTATTGCTGGAATTTGTGTGCGAAAAAGCCGAAAAGGTGTTTAAAGATTTGTGAGAAAATATTTAATGATTGGTACCTATATAAAATTTAACCTTAGTTATTTAATAAAAGTATGTGGTGAAAAGCTTTTAAGCAAAGATGATTTAGTTCTAGGATGTCCGTCCGTCCGTTAGAGAGCTCTTTCTCACGAACCGTAATTGGTAGGCAGTTAACATTTTTACAGTTGCTGATTACCGGCATGTATTCCTTGACAAACTGCACGCTAGTTGGATATAAATCTTTCCTTACATTTTGTTCACATGTTCGATAATGTGCATCGAGACTTGCACGAGTCTTGGGTATTGAGTACGGAACCATTCATGTGTGAGTCAGGCTCACATTTCACTGTATGTTGTATAATTTTTTGTTTTTTTATTATTATACTTCCAAATCATACTACATACCACAACAAATACCTATGTATTTCAGTAAGAAAAATGCTGTAAGGAACATGTTACTTTTCTCTGCTGTCAACAGATCATAAACAGCAAATTGACGTTGCGGGAAATTCAAACAAGTCGCGTTCATTTTCGAAATTGGTTTTATAATTCTTCTGTTTCACATGTGACAAACATATCAAGCACAATCTCAAATGCAGAAAAAGCCTTTCTCATAATGGAGACATATGTATGTATGTGTACGAGTACTAGATATCACATTGTGTCTTGTCATTGACATTTGCATATGAAAATTCTTATATAAATGTTTATTTTAAAGTTTCATTCTACCGGTGGACCACAACGTGATTTGTATAAACAATGGGGGGTGAAGATAACGACATGACATTAAAATCATTGACATATTTAAAAGATCCACGTGTTTTTCTCAAACATTTTTGAAGAAAACTTCGGGAGCTGATTAAAAATACGTATCTGATATAAATTGGATCTCTGATGATGATGATGATATACGTACATACATACATATATTGATTGAATATCCTTCGACAAAATACATATGTATAAATTCTAAAGAAATCCCAAAAGAAACTATTGTATTGTATTGTTACTAGTACAATGGATTTTATGATGGAATTTGTTCAAAACTTTATGCAAACAAAATTTAATCAATTATAGATAATTTAAATGAATGAATTTAAGAAAATTGCAAATCATAATACTAATGATGATGATGATGATGTAAAAATTGTATTTCATTGTTCATTGAAATTTGTGTTTTTCTAGAATATAGTAGGTACTAA
Source organism: Amiota communis (assembly GCA_037043315.1). Lineage (NCBI taxonomy): Eukaryota > Metazoa > Arthropoda > Insecta > Diptera > Drosophilidae > Amiota > Amiota communis. The sequence goes on from JBAMAV010000686.1 coordinate 392,499, forward strand.
TGAGTTTTACAATCATTATATCGAGATTATTGAAATACTATTATACTTGCATATATGGTTATCTTTACCAACTTGATAGGGTGGTGTAAGTACCTAGTACATAGTTATATGGTACATCCATTATACCATAGGTATACTTCAAACAGAATGAAGTAAAATATCATTTCCCAGTAATCAGATGTTTGATTAACTTTTTAGGTGAGAATTCATATAGAAATCAGCATAGTTGCCTTCTAGTACTACCTACTACTATGTACTGTAATGTTTTGTACTGCTAGTAGTAGGTATGTAAGTCCAACTGGGGTGCAAAAGCAACCCGTGGAGCGAAAAAGCAGCGCATGCGTTAAAAAACTCTAGTCGGCTTGGATTTTGAATTCATTCTTTTCGTTGCGTTGCGTTTCGTTTCGTTTCTTTTCTTTCGCAACTACTATATATAAATATTTTCATCTGCATCTTAAGTTAGTTGTTAGATGTCGCTTGTTGTCTGTGGTTCGTTTGTTCGTAACGGTACACGCACAGATGCCGTTATTGTGGAAAGTTTGTTAAGGATTATTAATTATTATTTATTTAGTTCTTCGTTTGTTTTTTTTTTTTTCACTAAATAAATAAATAAATTATAATGTGATATTCTAAAATAAAACGAAATAAAAGAATTAAAAAAAAAAAAAAAAATAAATAAATAAAAAATTCAATTAAAAGGTAAAAAAAAAATAAATCAGAAAAATAAATTCAACAAAAGTTGCATTCAAAAATATATAAATAATAATAAATAGTAGAATGCACATAAGAACAAATAGGAAAAGATAGAAACACTTGATTTGAACTGCAGTGAACTTGTGTGTCATGTGGAATAGTAGGTAGTAGTGGGAAAATGTGGAAATGTGGTTAATAATATTGAAGGTATATACCTAATATTGAAGGCGCGATGCAATGGTGGCGGAGATGCGAATGCGAATGCAAAAGTATCTTGCCTCTTTGTTAACCGTTAAGCGTGTCAACTATTTACCATGTTTCAAATGCTCCTGGCAATGCATTGCAGTGGGGCCAATAGCACGGCATCTATCTTTATCTACTAGTATTACAACTGCAACTACTACTACTACTACTACTACTATTGTGAAGGTACATTTTTACTTTTACTTTGGTAGTATATGAACATGTAAATATTTTGTTAACGTCGTTGCAGTCGTCTTCATTTTGACATTTGCTTTGTGCAGTTCAGTCATCAGTCAGTCAGTCAGTAGCATGGAAGGATCGCTGTGCACTCATCATCATCCATTCATCCATCCATCCTTTTTCCTTTCCATAGACACTAAAACAAAGTTCAGACAATGTGAAAAATAACAAAGCAAACATTGACTTAGAAAATTCATAAGTCAAATGAGTCAAATGACTAGTAACAAAAATAACAAAAATCGGCAAGTGACATTTATTGATTTTTCATTTCGTTTCGGCACATAGCCAAAGAGTGAGTGTACCGCGTGTGTGTGTTTTGTTAAATCAAGAACCAAAAACCCAGAACCCAAATGAGAGTGTGGAACGGAATAAGGTGAACAGCAGCAACCTATTATTTCTTCTTGTACTTGTTACTTGTTTTGTTGACACATTAAAATTACAAGACACAAGACACTATACTATACACACATAAGATATGTAGGTACTATTGTGCATTGTATGTATGTACTTACTAATAGGTAGTATTATACAATAATATCAGGGGTTCATAGTTAAGTTATTGGGCCACACCACGCCTACAAAGCAAATAAACATAAAATTTACCGCGTGACATACTACTAACTATATGCAGATATAGTACACACATATATCGTATAATACATAGGTACATACAAACTAATACCAGAATAGAACCAGGATTAACGAAATTTCTAATTTATCATCATCATCATCATCATCATCATCATATTAATCTGCATTTTCATATTTCCCGATTAATATTCATGATAATGATCTTTGTTTGATTTGTCGGCTTTTGTTGCATATCATACTCGTACTATTCTATAATTAATATTAACAAAATATTTAACTAACTCTATTCATCTTAATAAGTTTAACTTACAGAGCCATTGCCATGTTCCATCATATCATCATCGTCTGAAAGTATTGTATTCTTTATACGAAATCCCCGAAACAACAAGTTTAATAAAATAAAATCAATCCAAACCGAATCGAATCAAATCAAATTAAATCAAAAGAAGAAAGCAAAAAATGAGTGAGTGCGAGAGTCAGCACAGCAGAAATGAAATCGTGGGAAGTACTAGCTCCAGTACTGGGTCCAAAATCAAGGATGCCAATGAAGATTTTTCCAGTAGTTCAATAACGACAATAATACCAAAAATCAAATCAAAAACTGATACCAAGAAAATTGGTATTGGTTGTTGTGCTGAAGATGTTGGTAACACCATCACTTTGGCCAAAGAGAAAGCTACGCCGGCATCTAATCTAACTGCTAATGAAACAGATATAACTAATCCTATTCCTGACGCTACTTCTTCGAATACAACAACTAAGAATACAACAACAAAATCTGCGACATCATCATCAACATCAGCGGGCCCAACAATAACAAGGACTTTATCAATGGAAGATATTGGCAGCGTCAACCAAACTTCGCACCTACCCTGTAGTTCCAGTACTACCACATCAATAAAGACAACAAAAATAACAACTACAAGAACCTGTCCAACCGATCCATCGAATTCACCGCCATTATCATCATCCATTGAAGCATACAAAGATGTGATTAATGCAAAACAGTTGCTCAATAACAATGGTATTGGAGTTGGAGTTGGTGGTGGTGGCGGTGGTGGTGTTGGAGGTGTTGGCGGAGGTGTTGGCGGCTGTATTGGCAGTATTGGAGGCGTCTCCACATCAACCGTTACTAGTACTACTCATAGAGACATGCTGAAATTAAAAGAACCCATACGTGTGGGTTTCTATGATATCGAACGCACCATTGGTAAAGGTAACTTTGCTGTTGTGAAGTTAGCACGTCATCGCATCACTAAAAATGAGGTATGCATAAATATAATCAGTCACTTACCTGTACCACCAGTAGCCTGGTATTACCTACCATTCACAGTGTTACCTTTCCACTAGTGGGGACCTTGAGCAAAGTAGAAAAGGACCTATTACTTTAACTAAATACGATTAGTTTTAAAAACCTCAGTTTGTTTCCAATGGCGGGCTGCGCTCCCAATTTACTGATAAATTAGAAAATTAGAACAAAGCACAAGTACTATTAAGTGCCATAGGTTTAACTTAGCTTTAATGCCTTAATTGGATGTGCTCGTTTTTTTTTTTTGCCCCTGAAATCTCTCTTAGTTATATTACTATTTAGGAGTATTATAGTATATTTTTCATACATACTATGTACTTCAATTGGAAATTGGAAATACTCCGGTTCCTTTTCATTCAGGAAATACAACAAATATTATGTTAACGCTCTGAGGCACTACTATTAAATGAACTATAATTTGGATATGCCAAAGATGTAATACTCTTCACGATCCTGTGAATGAGCATGCAGAAATAGTATTATACAATATTAATGATTCAAACTAATTTTAATAGACCAATAGTTACATGTAAATAGCGCATGGCCTTGGTTTATTGAGCACACATATCGGGAGCTATACGATACAGTAATTCTAGGATCTTGAAATTTAAATAGCTGATAAATATACAGCGGACACATATAGTGTACAATTTCAGTTGGATACGACATAAAACAAAATAGTTTTCCCAATAACAACATTACTATGAATTTGGATTTGTATGGGAGGTATCCCCCCTAGTAGTCCGATTCGGCTCATTCTGACAAATGTGCAGCGTATGGGAAAATGCAACCCAAAAACTGAGGGACTAGTTTGCATACATACAGATGGACAGCTCATCGAGGTGATCAAGAATTTATATACTTTATGGGGTCCACTATGTCTCCTACTGTGTGTTACAAACTTTGTGACAAACTCATAATGCTATTCACTGTGTGAAGAGTATAATGAAAATGGGGCAGGTTAATGTTACGATGAATCTTAGTTTTATGATTTCATTTCATATTCTTTTCCTTAAAGAGGAAACAATGGATGGACCTCAGTAGCATAAAGATTAAGATATTTTCATATCGGAATCCTTCTATTTTTGAAACTTGGAGGCTCTTCTTAACTAGATGGACCGGAGCAAGTTCAACTCCCACCACACTTAGTTCCCATTGTCGATATGTAGAAGCATCTTAACTTTTAATAACGATAAATTTCAGTTGAGGAGTTAGACTTCTGAATTATGGCCCATCACTAAAAATTCTAGTTAGATTATTAAGGTATGTAGTTTGTATAGTAGCTTCATGTCATATTGATCAGATCAGATCAGTTCAGATGAGGCCTAAGTTTGGATACATATGCTATTGTAGTATTTTATTATCATTTCTTTTTTGCAGGTTGCAATTAAAATTATCGATAAGTCTCAGTTGGATGTGACAAATTTACAGAAAGTGTATCGAGAGGTTGAAATAATGAAACGTTTAAATCATCCGCACATTATAAAACTTTATCAGGTAAGTGAGCGAGAGTGAGAGTGCTGAGACAGTTTGTCACGGGTTTATTTTTATTATTATTATTTCAGGTTATGGAGACTAAAAATATGATTTATATTGTTTCGGAATATGCCAGTGAGGGTGAAATATTTGGTAAATCACTCACACATAAATCATCATATAAAGAACAATATATACTAATTATGAATTTCAGATTATATTGCAAAATTTGGACGTATGTCCGAGACGGCGGCGCGTATTAAATTTTGGCAAATTGTATCTGCGGTCGAGTATTGTCATCAAAATGGTATTGTTCATCGAGACCTTAAGGCTGAGAATCTCTTGTTGGACTATAATATGAATATCAAAATAGCAGATTTTGGTTTCTCAAATCACTTCAAGCATGGTGAACTATTAACAACTTGGTGTGGTTCACCGCCTTATGCTGCGCCCGAAGTTTTTGAAGGCAAACAATATACTGGCCCAGAAATCGATATTTGGGTGGGTAGAAATTTTTGTTTAAATTGCTATCCACTGTACATCGTAGAAATAAAAATGAATGTGATGTACATGAAGAAACTATTATTTTTAATTACAGTCTTTGGGTGTCGTTCTCTATGTGCTCGTATGTGGAGCTTTACCGTTTGATGGCTCCACATTACAAAGTTTACGTGATCGCGTTTTATCTGGTCGTTTCCGTATACCATTCTTCATGTCCTCGGGTAAATATAAGCAAACTTCTTATCTGTGTAGTATTTGTATATGTATTTATGTGTATGTATTTAGAATGTGAACATCTTATACGCCGTATGCTGGTCCTGGAACCGACACGGCGCTATACCATCAAACAGATAAAACAACATCGTTGGTTGAACCCTGAATGGGTTGATAATGCTTACTTAACCAAATACTATGTAATGGAACGTAATAATAGTTCAGAGCCCAACGAGGATATATTACGTATAATGTCCGAATTTGTGGGGATTTCACCCGATAAAACTAAAGCGAGTCTAAAGAAGAACAGCTATGATCATGTCGCTGCCATATATTTGCTTTTAATGGATCGCGTTAGTTATAAGAAAGCCACTCAGGAAATTTCGGTGCAACTTAATAGAGGACTATTGCCGAAAGTATCTATGAACTCGTATGACCATCATCAAACGATGAGTTCTGCCAGTGCCATAAATGTTACAACGAAACATTTTAACAATTCGAAGCCGGTTGTGTTGGAGGCTTCGCCATTAGGATTTACAATATCAACACCAACATCAACATCAATTCAAACAGCCACAACTTCATCAACACCAACGACAGGACCTGACACAGGTACTATAATAACCAACAACGCAACGCACCATCGAAAAACAAATCTGCATTTAAATGAACAAATGATGCAGACACAACAGACAATAAACCCAATGATTCTGCCAAAGGATCAACATATAAGACTTAGCCGACATCAGACTGTATTAATGGATGATTTTGGCGGCAATGCTGCCAGTGGTAATGCCACCGCCAATGAACTGATGACCCATGTTGCAAGCCATTTACAAAAAATTGGCTCTGGCTTGCCATCGCCCTCGCTGTCTCCTCTGGCCATGCACCATGCAAGCGAGCAGGAACACCCTAATCAACAACACTATTTGGATTCTCTACAAAATGTAACACTGTTAAAGGAATCATTAACAGCGACACCATTATCAGCGGCATCGGTGCCGGTACCGGGACCAGCACCGCCTTTACCATCGGTGCTTTGCTTGCAGGAGAATCGATCAGTGGCAACACCTTCATCTAGACTAAGTCGTAATAATTTAAGTATAAGTATAAACTGCCAACGTCCGATTGACGCAACGTTTAGCATGGACAATAATAGTAAACTACTTTCGATAACGAATCTCAAATCTAGAGAATTTAATTTGTCATCAAATCAGCATTTAAATGGCGGTGAGACTCAACAACAACAACAACAACTTCATTCCGGTACCGGGATTCTTTACAAAAAACAACCGCAACCGCATCCACCTCCGCCTCCACATCCACTATATCATCATCATCATCATCATATCAATCATAATCATGATCCCTATGCTCATGATCATGTGGTACTTCATAATAATCATCATCAGAACATAAGTGAATGTATTATCAAACAAAGCACTGAGGATTGTAGATTGTTATTACAGCAGGTGAGGACGGGTTTTCCTATTCTAGAAATTATTGTAGGACGATTTTGATGATTTTGTTAATTTTAATTATATTATTTTAAATCCGAATAGTCTACTGCTATTGCTGACACTAAAACGCCTCCACCACCGCCACCGCCGGCATCACCATTATTAGAACAAAAACAACAACAACAACTACTACAGCAACAACTACATCAACAACAACGCACTGCCGATCTTCTAACTGAGAGTGGTGAACATCGTCACCACCACCACCACCAGCAACAACAAAAACAACAACAATACTATCAAAATCAGACTGATGCCAAATATAAACGTAAAGAATCAAAAACTATGTCAAGTTCTAATAGTTTTGATTCATCAACTACAACAAATTCAAGTCAAAGTTTTCGTTATAAAATGTCTGCTGAAGCGTCTAGACTCTTTCAAACACTACAAGAGAGCCCACTCCCTTTGGAGGTGAGTAATAGACGTAAACAAAAAATAGACACACGACTATTGTCAGTACATTCTAAAAATAAGTATACCAAGTACCATTGACCCTACTATCGGAAAGTCCTGGCGCATGTCTCTCCTCTTCCTTACTACAACTACAATAAAAGTCATGCGTCCTATCGAAGCCCTGATATGCCGTCTATTAAGTCTGAAAATATTTGTAGTGAGACACACACTGACCTAGTTTTGGCAAAGTTTGCCTTTTAATTTCATTACCCATACTAAGGATGTTCTCTTCTTAGAGAAGGGAAGTGCGCGGGTCGTTGTATTCAAGAATCGACGATCGGTCGCGTTGTTCTGATCCATCGTGTAATACGGTAAAGTACCCGGCCCATCCATTGTCAATCATGGTTAAATCAATCAAGAACGATATCGATAATTTTGGCTTGATTCAAGCATGATTGACAGTATATGGCGGTGATTGAGTAATTGAAGCGATGATTACGAAAAGTTAAATTCATGTTGATATATTTGGCTCAAGCCATATCGGTATTGATTAATTCAACCATGATAAGGCCAAACTCTATATGACTACGTGCTATAGTCATATTCAATAGCACAAGCTTCACAATACGTAACTGCGTCAGCTTATTGATAACCAAAACTCTGTAAAGTAGTCGATATTGACAATGCCATGAAGCAGAATTCATTTTGTCACTGATTTTGAAGTTATTTTTTAATTTCGTGTTTGCATTTTGGCTCTTAAAAATTTTCGAGTGATCAATATGTTTTCGAATAAAATATATCAATAATAAAGACCCGGTCAGTTCAGTATCAACCCATGTTATCGCACCTATAACCGAAACGATGACAAAAAAATGTACTAATGGCCCAGCTTATTTGTCAGTCCATTTCGATTTCTAAAGCGATATCATGGACTGGCACTGAGACTGAATTGACCGTCTAAATGGCCTTTAAGTATTCGATATCTGATGGTTCGATTATATCGAATTGATTCGATATATTCAGGGATAAGTATTGAAATTTATTATGTATCGATATATATCGAGCATCCCTAATCGAATATCCCTAATAGCGCTGATCCATTATTAGTTAACCGAATTAGTAAACGCATCTCTCACATTAATAACTTAGAAGACTACTAGTCATCTACATAGCCTACATAGCCGATGTCAGTTGGAATGTATCCTGGACTTTTAGGTCAGATTAGGTTATCTGGTAATATGTACTTATGAATGATGTTTACTTTGACTTGAAAAGCCTTGCAATCATCTCCTAGTCTGAGGAACTCATAGATCTGAGGTGATTCATAAAAAAACTCGTTTAATAGGAGTATTATGAGTCCAGCCATTACTGCCTATAAGAAATTATTACTTTGATGTATATGTATATGTATATATGTATGTATTAAATTTCTACTAAATTCTTGTATGTCATGCCATATATTAGAAGTCCAAGTCAGAAGAGGCACCAGAACTGCCAATGAAATCATTAAATAAAAAAATAACTACATCGAATGGTCGCATTATAAGTGACATGGAACATGAACACAGAGTAAAAACAGAACCACAAATGAATGGAGGAGATTCCGCGTAAGTTACATAAGTATATTTAAGCTTTTCCTCTACTGATGATGATGATGATGACGATGTTTTATGTTTTTTTTATATACAATATATAGCAACATAATGACATCACGAAACAATCCAGACGAAGAGGCTAGCATTAATAACATGTTTGTGCAGACCAAAACGGTACATGCTCAAGGAAGCTCTAGTACAGATGAAGGATGCGAAACTGATCACGGAACTGAGACAAAAGGTGAGACTTCCAATCAATAGTTTAGTCAATTTGTTTAATCCAATTTGATGTCATTATGATAGATGGCTCTCAGTCTTCAACTGATCTAACAAGGACAGCAACAGCAACGCAACGTATGCAATCCTATGCCAGCAGTAGTTCCTCCAGTGGTGTCATTGTCAGCTATTCGAAAAGTCTTAGCCAGAATTTAAGTCGTGGTTCGTCGAAAAGTAATTGCTCAGCCTATGATAGCATTGATTTCATCATTCCAAATGGTGTCACTGGCAATGGTAATGGAAGTGGTGGTGGAGTGGATATTGTCGAAAGTTTACCATGCATGGGCAACTCATTGTTAACATCTGCTGTCGATAGCAGTGATCACTCATCAGAACATTCACTGTACAGTAGTAACAATTCATGTATTCATATGCCACCAGCTGGGGCGGACTTGGGTTCAGTAGTGGGTTCATTATTAGTGCAACAGCAACATCAACAACAAAGCTCTGCTCCACCACCATCGCAACCACCGCTATCATCAGCATCATCATTGGCGCCGTCACCACCGGCTTTAATGGAAAATTGTGTTCCCTTTGCTGGAAAACGTTCGCCTGTGCATTTTAGGTGTGTTCCATGATTCATTTTCATTTTATATTTCCTTCAATTTATCTTTCGTCTTACTTTGTACTTACTACTACTTACAGAGAGGGCCGACGTGCTAGCGATGGTTTAGTCGCTCAAGGCCTTATAAGTTCTAGCGCTCTTTTGAATGCGGGTACAGTTTATGGAAGCTACCGTTACGATGTCAAGCGTAATGGTTGGCTAGAGATTCAACAGCTGCAAAAAGATGCCATTACACTAAAAGCAAGCACCTATGGTGCTGCTCATACCAATCCTAATGTGTTGCAGCACATGGATAACTTTAATAATTGTCAATTTCAGCCTAGTCAATTTTATACGCTATCAAGCAAATTATCAGTCCAAGACGCAAGCAATAATCATCATCCACATACTTCATTATCATTACTAACACCACCACCACCGCCGCCACCATCGGTGACACCATCGTTACATCACCACACACAAACACTACCGCACACTCACCAATATTCCAGTGGGCACGGGCATGGTCACGGTCATGGGCATCCTATGCAACAACATCATCATCACCAAATGAATCAACACCAACACCAATTCCAACAACATCATTCAATGTATGCGCCAATGCCACCGCCAATGCCACCTATTCCACCACAGCCACGTCATCCAGATGCTGTCATGTTCTACCATAACTTGAACACAATGCCTTCCTCGAGCATGCATAAGCCACCATTGCAACAACAGTTGTTGCAGCATCGTTTGCTGCAACAGAAGCGTCAACTTTTCCAAAAACAATATGCCCTCGAGAGTCATCTTAGTCGTCAGCATCACCATCAGCAGCATCATCATCAACAACACCATCACCACCACCATCAACAGCAGCAGCAGCAACATTTGCATCAACAACAGCAACACTTACAGTTCCAGCAGCAGCAACTGTTACGTGAACAAGCAAATTTCAAAATTGCTACCGATCAATTACAATTAACTGATGACCTTTATGAGATGAGCCTACTGGATCGGCGTTCGCCACTTTCGCCTAGCTATTCCAGTACCACCAATCAGCCATCATCGGTGGTGACTACTCCCATGGGTGAGAATTTCATGAAAACATCGTATATTAAACAGCAAACTAGCGAAGTTAATATGTTATCACCACGCGGTTCTGTATCATCGACGGGTGGTGGTGGCGGTGTTGGTTCATTGTCTCCGAAGTGCAAATCAACAATTATAAGTCGTCACGCATCTATGGATACATGGAATCTAATGCCCATGGCCGCTTCAAAGAATTCACTTCAGCAGGATGTGAATTCACCTCTGCCACATACGGCGGGTACTCATTATCATGTAAGTTTTTGCATGTTTTTTTCTCCAAAACTAAACTTTCCCTGTATATAAATTTTACTAGCGAACCAGGCGTGCATTGCTACGCCCCTGACTTGATGTTATTGCGTGATTTTTGTAGTCATGATTTTTTTTTTTATTAATAATTTACGTGAATGAACAATATATTTTAATATTCCATTTGCCATATAACCGTAATACAATTTTGTGAGCGCATTGTGCAGTTACTTAGTTAATAACATAGGCCTGCAAAATTTTGATTTTTTTTTTCTTTCCCATCTGATACCATCGAGATAGATTTTGACCACGTTTGCGACATGTGGCCCAGTATTGTCATGGTGCAAGATTAATGGCTCATGTCTGGTTCCCCATTCCGACCACTTTTTCACAATGGCACGTTTCAATCGTATCAGATATTGTCTGTAGAAAGCTCTGTCGATTGTCTGACCATTTATCAGATGATCGTAGCACACGATTTCCTACTGGTCCCACCAAATGCGGAGCATAACATTGTTGCGTTGAATGTTTAGCTTTGACGTCAGTGGTCGAGTTCGGTGCACTTAACATACGCCTTCTTGCATTTAGAGTATCGTAAAGATTCCATTTTTTATCTCCGGTGACAATACATTGCAAAAACGATTTCCATTTGTACCGTTGAAGGAGCATTTCGAAAGCAGTGACACGCTGTTCGATATCTTGGCATCTACGGACGTTGGTGGTCTACCTTCGCACTCCTTGTTACTTGTGTCAAAATCACCACCAGTACCCACTGGTTGAAATTGATAGAGCATGCTCTCCGCAAGCCTCACACAGCAGCCTATAACTTTCTACTGCACTTTTCTTCAGATGGAAGCCAATGCTTCCCGCGATTGGCGTTTTGTAGAAACAAAAACAGACTTACACAGTTGTCGGTTGTAAGATGATAACATTTTCACATAAAGTTGGTTCCAACAAGGTCCAGTATGCTTTAACACTACTACTGGAGCCCTCTGTTGGCAATCCTTTCAAATTTACTTGTAGCCCATGTCCTATTGTCCCCCCGGAACTGTCATTAGTTATTACGTCTGGTGGAATTAAGAAGTATGTGAAGTGTTCTTTTTAATGTTTGGTATTAGTGTGGTTTTTGCAAAAAACCTAAAAAAAATTATATTTAACTTCACAAAATAAGTATGCAAAAACCTTCTCCAATAAAAAATTCATATATTTGCCAAGTTTCATGGTGATCAATCAAACGGGTTCAAAGTTTGGCACTGTCAAACTATTTTTCTCGTCCATTTTTTATATAAGTTCATATACTTATAAATAATATACGAGGGTGGGTCAATAAATCCTTAGAAAATCCTACAGATAGCGCGACTATTACTGTAAACGGTCTGTTTTCATGGAGCATCACTACCCTCTAGGTATGCTGTGAAGTTTCAGCCAGATTGGTTGAGTTGATGTGTGTTTCTCGTGCATTGAAGAAAAAAAATTTGTTTGTTTACAAAAATGGAGAAAATTGAGTTTACATCTGTTATTGAGTTTTATTTAGTTCACGGCACATCTGCTCCTTCACTTGCAACTATTTATAACTGCTTAAATGAATTTAAGCGTGGTCGTACAGCAACAAAGGATGAACCACGCTCAGGACGCCCTGTAGAGGTGACTACGCCAGAAATCCATGATATGGTGTTAAGTGATCGAAGATTAAAGTTGAATGAGATAGTTGAGGTTACAGGGGTATCAAAAGGTAGCGTCATTTCTATTTTACATGAAAAATTGTGTATGAAAAAGATTTCGGCAAGATGGGTGCCGCGTTTGCTCACAGTCGACAATAAACGCAATAGGGTGGTTGCCTCTAAAGCTCTGTTGTCGCTCATGCAACGTAATCTGAATGAGTTTTTTCGTCGGTTTGTGACTGTAGATGAAACATGGATTCACCACTACACTTCCGAACCGAAAGAACAATCAAAACAGTGGATTTTGAAAGGCGAACCTTGTCCAAAGAAGGCGAAACCCGTAAAATCAGCTGGTAAGGTTATGGCTACTGTTTTTTGGGATGCACGTGGAATTATTTTCGTTGACTATTTGGAAAAAGGAAAAACAATAACAGGGGAGTATTATCGTTTAAACAGAAAAAAAAACCTCTTTCATCAGGACAATGCCCGCGTTCACACATGTTTACGATCAATGGCTAAAATTGAAGAATTAAAGTTCGAATTGGTCGACCAGCCACCGTATTCGCCAGATTTAGCTCCCAGTGACTTTTTCGTATTCCCAAACCTGAAAAAATGGCTCAGTGGCCAACGTTTTTTTTCCAAATGAAGAAGTCATCGATCAAACAAATGTTTATTTTGAGGATCTTTCAAAATCTTATTTTTCTGACCGGTTAAAAAAATTAGAGAAAAAAAAAATTGTTTTAATGCTTTTTTCTAAGGACTTATTTACCCACCCTCGTATTATAATTTCAATTTTAGTACCATTTTACATATGGTTTTTATTCAATTTTTTTATTCACTTCCAATCATGGTTAAAAATGGCTGAGGTCCGTTTGTTTTTTAGTATTACATAAGTACGTCTCCATACTCCAAACTTTGGGCAGGAAAATAAATGAGTTTTTATATGAAAAACATATGGTAATTAATAATGATCAATTTTGAGAGTCGAGTCTAATGAAAGGAAACAAGGTATTGCAAATGAAAATGGATCATTCATATTGTGATATATATTATAAGTACTTATATCATGTTATAGTGGAACCGAAGTTACAACTTATTTTCTTATTTCTTGTTGTTTTTTTTTTTCTTCTCTTATTTTAGTTGCAATCGACTGCTCCAGTATTCAATCATTTATATGCTTCAAATTGGCCATTAAGTGAAAGTCCTATACTTGAGTTATCAGAGCATACGGAATCGGTATAATTGGTGGCAATTGCCAATAAAGAAAATCGATTGTGTGGTGGCGGTTAATGTCTGGATGTAAGGATGGATGGATGGATGGATTGAAGAATGGATGGGACGACTTCATTAATTAATATGTGTTAATTATATAGAAATTTACAATAAAAATCATGTGTCATTGTTTTGAATGCATTTTTTTTTAGTTGTGTTACTAACTTTAAGTAGACAAAATTCATACCGAGATAATAATAAAATAATAATATTAACTTATTTAGTGGAACTAAAGGATAATTACAATGAAGGATAATGAAACGATGATGAAACGAAGAAACAACGCAAAACAATATCAATTATATAAAAGCATTTACATATATAGAAAAGTAAAATAAAAATAAAAAAAAAAAAATGTATCAGTCATGTTCTGTAAATCCGATAATCTGCACATAAACATAAGAATGTACATGCCTACTATGTTCAAGAAGTAAAATTAAGCAGCGATTACGACACATCAATTGCTGATTTTTTGTAAAATTTAAGAAAATAGAAAATCGTTTTCGAAACCATAACAATTATTATGGATATATGTAGGTAATAAAGAAAAATCGAAAAATCGATCGATCGATCGAATGATTGGTTGTTTCAGTTGATATTATATAGAAAATAATTATAAATTTGTTATACAGATCGAATATACCATACAAAGATTATCAAGTAAAAATATTCATACTTTGTTTTTGTGATATCAAATGCATTAATTGCATATATCGAACATTTAACTGGGATATTATTCATTAACAACTAAATCTAACCAAATTTAAGGCAACTCATTATTATTTTATGGCCCCAGAGTTTTCGAAACATTATGAAATTGTTGAAGTTTTGTGGAAGTTCAGAAATCACTTATATCTATATAGATCTATTTTACTTCAAATGTATTCAAAAGGAATCGGATTTGAGAACATGCCTATACTATATTTGTAGTGTATACTTGCATATGTGTATGTATGTATGTGTAGTTAAATAAGTATAAATATACATATATACCTATTATAAATATTATTATTATTATTATATATAAAAAAAAAAAAAAAACATACGATGCAACGTTATAATTAATTACAATTGCAATTTAATATACAAAACAAATGTTCTTAATATGATATACCTATATATAAAAAAAAACTATGGATATTTTCAATGGGTTTTTATATTATTATATTTTTGTTCCTTCATATTTTTGAGTGTTCTTGACAGCTTACCTCACTAATTACATACATACATAAAAAAAATACATACATTCAAAGAGAGACACACACAACATTTAATAATGAAAAGAATGGTGAGTCCCACCGATTAGTTTTTCATAAATCATACATCATAGAAACCTATTGTATTAAAATACCCTGGGAATATGCAACAAATTACCAGTTTTAGATTTTTTACATAAATTCCCATGATTTCTTATTAATCTCATAGTGGTTTTAGAATTCCTTAGGGTACCAAATACGTACCGAGGAACCCACCCTCCTTATGTTTTTGTTTTGTTTGTTATTTGATGATGATGATGATGATGAGATTCCAAATGATCGTGTCACCGTTGGAACCCCTGAATGCAAATTGTAGATCCTCAGGTCTTCCTATCGGATAGATTCTGTTTTGTTCCGTTCCGTTCTGTTCTGTATTCTAATGTTGTTGTTCACTTTGATGACGACACCTTAATAAATTCCAATAGGCACGACGATACTCTGAACTCATTAACACATAAATCAATGGATTAATGCATGTTGTCAAATAGATCAACAAATATCCACTTATATTAAATACATGTATTTCCGTAATACCCTTCCAGATTTTTGTTATCGTTATGGGTAAATAGCAAACGACAAACCAAACAAATATAACAAGTATCATTTTAAGTAACCGACGATCTTTAGAGCTCATACGTCCGGGATATATTGATGATGCATTCGAAGTGTTACCAATGGAAATGTAATGGCTCTTGCGAGAACTAAAGCGTATAAATGAAGTTCGTAGAGAAGTTTTTAAATTGCTTTTGTTGTTCCTACAATAAATTGATATATAGATTGAGATATTATGGAAAACTCTTAATAATCATTGATTATTCAGTTGAATTGACTTACTCATTGAACGGATTAGCTTTGGTGGTTATATTATTTGTTACTGTTTGTGTATCTACGATCGGTTGTGGCAGTGTTGTCGGTGGGGCTGTTGCTGTTGCCGTTGTCATGACTGCTGGCTGTGACTGGGGTTTCTAAAATATAGGTACAATAGTAGAAGTATTTGTTATTGTTTATATTACTATATGATATAATATTCTCATACACTAACCTGCTTGATGCTATATGAAATGGGTAAACTGTCTGTAGATGCATTGTCATCAATATATTTGATATATTCGTCAATCAGAAATGGATAAGATATATTATTGATTTGAAGTTGACACTCTTGGAATGTCTCCTCTGTTGCATCATCGTTATTATCCTTTTTCATTTGCTGCTGTTTTTGTTTCTGTGTCGACGTCAAGAGGGCTGCAAGTAAGTAAGTATCTTTATATATCATATTATGTACCTAATGGAAATATATGAATATAGGTGGTTAGGTGATATTGTGAAAGTATGAGATATCAGAGAGAACATCAGAAAGAAAGTAAGTAACCTTTATAGGTTTACTTGAATTGAGTTTGGTTAGTTTTTATGTGAACAGGGTAAGTTAATAATCTGAAAGACATTTGAGAATCAATATCAATATTTCCTTAGTCAATAGTATAGCTGATAGCCTTTATAGCCTTCTTTGGATTTCTATAATTAGACCTTTCATTTGTGAATTGTGATTTTAATGAAAAAATTTAGGTACTAGATGTGTCGGAACAAACCTTCAGCATTTGAATTGGAGGAGTGTATCTTTGGCGGACTCTTATTGTCAGGTGATTCTGGAACTAAGGCACGACCACTTGCGGGATTTGTTGTCGACAGTTGTTCATTCTTTTGTGGTTCACGCGTTCGTATCGCTGCCTTTCGAACTAAATGAAAGATGCGCGCATAGCAAATCACAATACAAATACATGGCACCATAAAAGCAGCCACAAAAAGAAACTCTTTTGGTGAACGATCATTTTTATCATGAAGTATCGAGCAAGAGCCAATGCCTACATCAAGACCAAAACGCCCCCAAATGCCACGCCATGTTGGAATCATTATGGAAAAAGCTGTTATCCAAGTGCCGGCAACCATTAAAACCAAATATCGACGTTGATAGATTCTATTCGATGATGACACACACACACACAAATTAAAACAAATTAATTATCCAGAAAATTAAATCACATTACTAGTTTGAATAATGTTATGTATATAGATACCTTAGATATTGACGTGGATGTGCTATAATTATATAACGATTAATGGTTATCAATGAGACGGTAAACAAAGAAACCGCCAAGAGTCCATAGCGCAACAATGGAAACAATCGGCATAACAGATCGCTATGGGTCCAAGCGCGTTCTTTAAATGTCGATGCAGCTAATGGTAAATTAAAGCAACCGAACAGTAAATCTGAACATGACAGATTCATGATGAATATGGCAGTAGAATTTCGTGTTTGTTTACCACGTGCGAGTGCCACAATTGTCAAAAGGTTACCCGGAACACCGACAATAATAAAAACTATACATGCGACCCATGCAAAGGTCAGCAACTCATTGGAATAGCCCTCAAAGAGTTCATTATTGATAACATCAATGTCACTGGAGATTTTCATTGTTCTCAATGCAGACGATACAGCTAAACTACTTATTGTGGCATTAGTTGACATTAGTTGATCTTTGGAAAACATTATTCCTTTCCTTTCCTTGCCTTGGCTTGGCTCCTTGGTAAATGATGATGTAATTTAAACTGGATCTTATGGTAAAGTTTTTATCCCTTTTTTTAACTTTTTTCACTTTTTGGCAGGAAAATACTAAAAGTATGATACACAATGATATTTTCGAATAACTATGGATAAAAAGGTTCACTATGGTACCTACATATAATCTTAACTGGTTGATCGTTTTTAGTTCTTTTATAACTTTGTATATACCTTTTGCTATTGTAATATATTTTGTTTTTTTTTTTTTTCTTCTTTCAAAATATACTAAGTAGTAAGTTGCTTTTGCTTAGGCACGTTCTGCTTTTCACGCTTTTCTATACTCAACTAACTTACAATATAGAAAATTCATTTTCATTTTAATTCAACAACAAAAACCCATAAAAACATACACAATTTTCCAGTATATCGTATGTGTACAATAACAACAATAACAAATACAATACAAAATTGTGTATTGACTTCATCGTTTTGGAAATTGTTTCTTCTTGTTGTTGTTTTTTACACTTATCTTGAATATACATAATAGTAGGTATTTGATCACATCAGTCTAATGTTTGTGACGCCTAAAAGGAAACACAGATACTGGACACTAGAGATTGGACCGAACCCTTATTGATATGATGATCACCATTATCGTACCTTGAGAATGGAGGATCGATCTAATCTATTCTAGTCACTGATATACTAAATTCAGGGGTGTATGGAAAGGTAAGCCTCTCATATAGATAAGTAGGTTTTCAAAACAAATCTGCTAAAAATTGACTATCATCATCATATCGTTTTGTCTTAATATAAGTAGGTATATAATAATTATAAAATTTGTAAATAGTTTCTGAACAGACCGTCCCAGGCCACTGGCGAGCATATCCCACATTACCACTGATTTTCAATCGGATCAATATGTTAAGAACACATACTCAAAACAATACATAGTGTATTCAAATTTCGACCAGACCAAAGTTAAACGTTGTTTTTATTTCTTATTTTATTTTTCCTTTTGATTAAGTTTTGTTTACAAAATATCAAACAAATTCGTTTTCGTACCCAAAATACACGCATAACATTTTTCCGCTATTCTCAGCCAGCATCCGTCAACTCACAATTTACGCCCCATACCCCATCTACAAACCTAGCATACATACCTACTATTTCCAGTTTGCTCAGATATCTATAGTAAATAAAACAAACAATCACTTGAAGCATGTGAAACTATTAAAAATTATTTAACACAAAAACACAAAGCTATAATACTCGTACTACACTTCAATTCACCTCGCAAATAGTGTATTTCTTTCCAAAAATTTTTACCGTCCACTGCAAACGTCTACTGTAATCGTCTTCTTTGGATAATGGATAATGATTCACTATGGTTTCGTTTCTTTATTCCTAAATTCTTATATTCAATTTCAGTGAACTAATTGCAATTCAATTGAAAATCTTAAATTAAGGAAAAGAACATGTAAAATGAGTATGTGTTTGTTCCAGAATGATCCGTTGGACCACTTTCCATAGACCATAGTGGGCAATAATGACCACTTGTGAGCACTGGAGACTTTCAGGAGGGCAGTAGAAAGCTCAGAGAACATTTGGGGACGTTAAGGTCAATGGTAAAATTTGGGGGCAGTAGACTTTTTCAAAGCTCAAAGTGGGCTGTGGTCGAAATAAGTTTGGGAACATATGTCATAGACTAAAGAAATTGCTCTATACAAATCAAACAAACTGTTTACAATTGCAATTCTTTATCTTAAATTTTACCTGAAGAAGATAAAAAAAAAATATGGTATCAATGAAATAGATCAAGGTAATCACAATTCACTCAATGTTTTCAGGATTCCGTACCCCAAGGCTACCGTCAGTATAGGTAATGTTCTTATTTACCTACTTTTAAGTGTGTGATCCATATTCACCAACCATGTACAATTTCAAGATACTAGAATTACTAGGAATACAAATCAAACCGAAATTCAAATAACTGTTCTTATTATCGTTTGTTTCTCCTTTTGGTTAAGTTTTTGTAGTAGATTTTTAGGCGCTATTGGTTACTTTTTTGTAGTATGCTTTTAGATACCTACTGTTTAAATATTTCACTTTTCTGACAAAAACAAATTAGTTTTACATAACTTCAAACAGAGGTATAAGCTTTACATTTGTATACCCTTTGTGTGCGAGTCCGACTCCCACTTGACCGATATTTTAATTTTGTTGATTCCTTCTAAAATATAATAAGAAGTCTTATCAAAGTCCTTAAAATAGGCCTCTGTTCAGCTCTCTCTGTTGGTAAATCTAGTTAATTCCTTGTTCAATATTTAAGCTATGAAAAGTTGAAATATAATGGCAGGGTCTGGATATCTGGTCAACATGTTGCACGGAGAACTAATGCATTGTGAAATTTGTTGATGTAGACCATTGCTTCCGGGAATGCGTTTAGTCGTACATTGTGCACCTGGAAAGCTTCGCTAAATGGGTTTATTTAGTCTGAGTCGTAGTTTGGTCATGCCATTTATATTTTGGATATGGTTCAACAGATCATCGAATGAATTATAAGCCGATTGTTACACACTCTGATCTGATTTATGGTCCTTACTTTCTGTGGTTCTTGTTGTCCATTGCTTATACTGTTCGTTTATCTCGGGATCTATGTTTCGGTAACAATGTGGAACTCCAATTGGATTATTTTGAAACATCTACAAAGCAAAAAGACTATTATTATAATAAGATCTCACAAAACGAAGGAGTTACTTATGTTCTTTTATATCGAAAAGTTTCTTAAAGCTTTCCCCATTTTTTCAATTTGTGCATATAATAAAACCTTCAATAGTTAAACAAGCCAGTTCTTAAGAGTAAAATTGTAAGATTATTATAAATATCTAAACTCTAAGGCAGGGCTGTCCAGCCTGCGGGCAACGGTCCACATGCTACCCAAGATGCGGTCGAAGTGATAACAGAGAAGAAACAGAAATTCCTTTGGTCCAACTCACTGCGGACCATGAAATCAAAAAGGTTGGACAGCCCTGCTCTAAACTATGTAAGTCCAGTCAGAGCAAATGTTTTGTATTTTTCGCTATGTCAGATATATGTAGCATACTATTGTAGATATAATTGTTGAACATTCCGACAAGTATTCTTATGTATGGTCATTACACTAAATGAAACAAATTCTATCAAAAAAGTGCGGGTTTTACATCAAATGAGTGATTAAATAAATGAATGGGTTAAGTTGATTATGATATAATGAACAATAATTTTACTGCTTTAAGAACACCGCACCCTAATGGCCTAAGACCTCAAAATAATCTTGGTGTATTCTATTCAAATTCATTCAGTCTTCAGGGTGACAAAGTCAAATGACAAAGGCTCATTGATCGCTAAAATTATAAAAAAAAAATAAACTTCGGCTACACTGAGGCTTATATACCTTTCATACATACATACAAATGTGTAGATATAATTACTTTAAGAATAATCTACCGTTCAGATGTTTAAGATGTTTGAGACACTTTGGAAGTCCTTAGTCCCTACCGTTATCATTGGACGATATTATAAAAAAATGCACACAATGTGCAAAGGAGTATCTGAATGATTATGTTTTGGGGATTAATAAAACAATTGAATATTTTATTTTATCTTATTTTTGTTGACTAGCCAGAAAGGATCAGCAATTCTTTATAAAAAACTAATGGCGGAATTAGCTTGTCGGGGTCACGGGGCGGCAAAAAAAATGCCCGGAAATTTGCAAACTTTTATGTTTTAGGATTTTTTTTTTTTTGTTTTTCCGGCAAGAGGGCGGTTTTTTTTTTAGATTTGGCTGATTCTTCCTGATTCTCTTCTTGTGATTTGTAGGTCTCCCCTGAAACGGAGGTCCATTAGATTTTATAATATTACCAAAAAGAAGCTGACTGAAAGGCTAAATGTAGACCAATAAGTCAACTAACTACAAGGTTGAAAATTCCAGCTTAGAACTAAGTAAAACAAGCTAAAAAGTTTTTAGTAAATCATATTCTTATGATATTATTAGATCATTTTGATATGTTTGTTGATAAATTATGTGTTTGGAGCGATTTGTAGATTCTTCTTAAGATATTGTAGCTACACTCAACACCAGTACATTTCAGTGTCATCAGCACCATTCACAGAAGTTCCCTTTGAACCGGCAAATAGGCGGTGGTAAGATCTTGAATCTTTCAGAGTGGCACGTACTACCAGGCCTAGTTACAGCGAAAATAGGTCAGACTCATCAACAGAAGACACTCGGATACCGCAAGGCTAACAGCGGTTTTTACTGGTCACTGGTGTGTAGGAATTCACGCGGAGAGACTGGGTATTCCGTTCAGAAGCCATTATAGAAGCTGCGAAAACGAAGAGGGAGAGGAGTCGCTCACCCACTTTCTATGTCAATGCCCAGCCCTGGCAAAAACTAGAAATAAGTTTCTGGGCAAATACATCATCAACAACCTCTCGGACTGTTCAGTCACATGTTCGGGTGACTTATTAAAATACCTAAATTCGACAGGTTGGATTTAGTAATACTGATTGCGTTCGGCGAGGAAGTGGTTTTAAAACGGCACTCCACGGAAACCAACCAACCAACCATCCCTCTGAACCGGAGGCTTGGGGCCCCAGCCTTAACCGCCAGTATAGATGTATATATTTCATATACTTTCGGACTCCCCTATACATACATATCCAACTCCTCCATAGCGAAGAATTTTCTATAACGAAGAGATTCACTGATCCCAACGACATCGTTATAGAGAAGTTCACCATACTTTCTTACTCATTCATTGACTGACTCAGTGACTCATTAACTGTTGCATGTACATACATACATACATACATAGTATGTGGTATATTTATGTATGTAACTCATCATTCAATCATTTTTTCATTTAACAAACACTCAATTTTTCACTCACTTAATTACTCTCTCTCCCAAAATTGTATGTCAATGACTGACTGAATGGTGAGTGTGAGTAAGAAAGACAGACATTGATAAGAACTTGTCGTCAGACTAAAACTAACAACTTTGAGCCACTCATTTGCTGCTCTTCATCTCGTAGTTGTTGTTCTAGTTGTTGTTGTTGTTGTTGTTGGGTTCCTCACTCGCATTGTTTTCGATCGTCGGTTGTCAGTCGTCGGTCGGTCATACATACTACTACTGTCGTTATTATTGAAATAGGTTCTTTTTATCAACGCGAGGCGCCTTCATTCATGCATTCATTGATCGCAGTTTGTCATTTGTTAACGAACGCTCTCGTTAAGCACATCACATCACTTCGGCACTTCGGATTCGCGTCTCAAAGTTTCTTTTTTTTTATGTTTTGTTGTTCTTTTTTTTTTTTGTTTTCTTGTTTCTTGTGATTTTGTTTTACGCAATTGCAGCAGTTAAATTCAAAAGTTCTGTTTCTTTCAAATGTTTGTGTTGTGTTCTTCTTGTCTTATATAAACACATACTTATGTGAATTTCGTTTTTTTTTATCATTACTGATTAGACTTTGAAAAATAAACAAAAAAAAAAAAAAAACAAACAACTATCAGTTGTTGTGTGTTAGTTATCTTTGGTGTTATTATTTATTTAATTAATATTAAATTCTATACACTTCACACTTAATTGTGCATGTGCATGTGAATGAATATTGTTTTGTTAGTTTTTAATCTGATGTTTGGACATACAACATGTATATAGAATGCATCCATCATCACATACTTATACTAGCAACTATGTTGGCATGATCAGCATGGTCAGTGGTAGTGAATAATAACAATAACAATAACAATGTGTTTATCTTTCTATCTCCAACGGTTGCCTTTGAGATAAAGAGTTGAAATTCTATTGCTTGTTTTGTTCTAAGCAAAATATTTCTTTGAATCGATCATATAAACTTCAAATACTACTTCAAGTTCGAGTTTGAGTTACACAATTACAACATTCATAAAAAGTAAGAAACTTCAATTTTTTGTATAAATACTCTAAATTATAAGTTAAGAATATAGAGTACATATAGGTATTATTTATAAATGATAAATGAGTAATGAGAGTACTGAGTATTTAAATTTCTGGTGATTAATTATGAAATACACATGTATGTATGTTTTTTGCAATAACATTTTTATATTGTATCTACTTAATTAATTGGAAATGAATCAATAAATTTGTAATGACAATGAGTTGTCAATGAAATGGAAATACAATACTTATTTCAAAAGAAATAAACAATTGCAAAATACAATACTATGACCTGATCATAAAAGAAAAACTCAATAAATAAATTCATAAGAAAGTAATAATGAAAATAAAAAATAGGTATATTGTACATATGGCTAACTACTACTTACTACCACATATTGCACTACTAGTCATGTTTAAAATATTTACGATATAAAAAATCTTTAAACAGATGAGTGAGTGAGTTATTGTTATCATATTGAATAAAGCTTGAATCATCATCGACAACAACAACAACAGCAGCAGCAACAGCAACAACAATATTGTAACAACAAAAACACAACTGTATTACCAGCAAAAAACAAAGAGTGTGGAGTGTAGAGAATGGAGAAAAAGAGATTCCAATTAAACCAACAAGATCTCATTTATATGAGTAAGAGATCTTTACTCACCACCGCCACCACCATCACCACCACCACAGAATTACCTGTTCACGAAAGCTACTGTTGATATTGTTGTTGCTCTCAGCTTTGCGTATGTCAGGTGCACCCTGCCTACCTCACTCACTTACTCACATACTTGGTAGTGAGTTCCTCTAAAAGCGCTCTCTCATCAAATCGTTTGTATGACTGTGTTTGGTATTGGTACCCATTTATACATACATATGTATGTATATAGAAATGTGTATACATTTACCTGGAATTCAATATGAAAAAACTTAACAAGGAAATAAACAAAAAATTGTTACATCGGTTTCACTATATTATAAATCTACTACTTCACAAATCGCACATGTTTAACTAAACTGTTACAACTCAAGAAACATGATTTTTGAGTTAATGATGCAGAATTATTCGTTATATCAAGTTTTATATTGTTAATAACTCCATGTGAGAATAGAATATATCTTCGATAATTAGCCAATTTGTATGTAAATTGAAAACTTTAAACGAGTTTTTCTCGAAATGCTCTTTTTTGAAGTTGTAACACTTTAGTTAAACATGTGCGAAATGTATATGTATACCTGTAAGTTTTTATATCTTTAACACACAGTGTTTATGGTATATATTTTTTAAAGTTGCCCCGGTCAAAATCGAATTTCGGGTCATTTGCAAAACCGTCAGCATATTTGAAATCTCCGAACTTTTTATATTGGGTCATATTGTAAGTTTTTATTTTTTTGGTAAATTTTTGAACAAAAATTTTCTTTATTCAAAATCAATTTCAATCAAGTACATATTGGCCATTATTATCTATGACCTTTTGCCATTTTCCGGGCAGCTTCATAATACCATTGGTGTAGAACTTCTGTGGTTTATCAGCGAAAAACTTGGCCAAATGATTTTCAGCGTGTCTTCGGCCGGCCAATTTTTTAACTTTAAGAGAGTTTTGCAGAGACTGAAATAAATAGTAGTCAGAAGGTGCAACCTCCGGGCTATACAGTGGATGCATCAAAACTTCACAAACAAGCTCCGTCAATTTGTTACGAGTCATCAAAGATGTGTGTGGCCTAGCATTGTCATGATGGAAGACAACTCCCTTTCTGTTGGTCAATCCTGGTCGCTCTTTCTTGATTGATAAATCTTGGAATCAGCATAACTAAAGTTTTTTTTTTCTTTTTTGTATGCATTTAATTTTCCAAGGTTTTTGTCCAAGTTGCTACTAGGAAAACTTTGCTGTGATATTTGAAATGGAGGTCACATAAAGTACACTACAGTAAAATGGTAGAACTATGTTTTTAAGCTGTATTTTCTGAAAATTCTTTATTCGAAATATTGTAGTACCTGTGTTGCAGCGGTTAATAATGATTCAAACTCAATTTTTGACTTAAGCTACTTTGAGTTATTGCCATAGCTATGTATGTATATAATCGACTAAGCCATATCCATTCATCTGTCCCTATGTGTTCTGCTGTAAATTTTTAAGGATAACGAGCTAAAGTTCGGTACCGATATCGATTGATTTTATTATCGAATGCAGCTGATTAACAAAATCAGGGTTCTCCAATAACCGGAATAGATGATCCCTAAACAAAATTCATATTTGTTTTTAAATTAATTTGAAGGGATATATGTACATAACAACATACTATTGTACCAGATAACTTTAATTTTGGTGGTGTGAATGTGAAAGATACGTAAACTTTGATGAACCGAAATTAATGTTCTATCAAGGTGATGTCAATATTTGCCTGTAATTGAGTCTTTTATTTGACAATGAAAGTTTAGTGGTTGGGCGGAGCAGACACTTCAGTTTCCGCAATTTTGTGTACCAAAAGTCACTTGTCCAGGATTAGACCGACAAACCGTACTTGTGCCAACTTCGATTT
The DNA here is from genome assembly GCA_037043315.1 of Amiota communis. Lineage (NCBI taxonomy): Eukaryota > Metazoa > Arthropoda > Insecta > Diptera > Drosophilidae > Amiota > Amiota communis. Next base: position 418,690 of record JBAMAV010000686.1, read on the forward strand.
GATCTCAGATTCGTAATTGCTATTTGGCAAATGCTGTGCACTAAGCGTGCAGTCATAATTGGAAGATTTACATACTTCATTTGCAAGCATGGAATCGCAGCATCTGATGGCGATTCAGTATGCTTCCTTAAAGCCCCCGTGACAGTCTACTCAAAAATATTCTTTCACATATCTATAAGAAAATCAATAATATATATTATACTAACTGTGATATTTTAAGTTTAGGGTAGGAATACCATTAAAGCTTGTAGAAATCTGAATGATCTTCAATATATGCATGTATGTGTTGATTTATGAATTATATAAGGTATTTCGTAAAAGGTATAAAATATGCGGGAAAACCAAAGTTTATCTTTGTGGTCGAATTTGCTTTCTTGTGTAATAATAGGAACTACTCATTTGTTCTTGAGTGCATATCATGATAAAAAAGGAAAACCCTTAATTTAAGTCTTAAATGCTATAAAGATACTTGTGTGTACAAAAAAAAAAAAAAAAAAAAAAAGGAAGACACATAATTTACAGTTGGCAAGTTCACGGATAAAATAAATATTGTGAATTTTTGAAAAAATCAACTGTACTATATAGAGCATAAACTGTGGGACTATTACCTCGCAATATTTGCCAACTTACCATATATCTATCTATAATCTTAAATCTTATAAAACAAAGTCCCCATGCTGCATCTGTCTGTCTGCAAAACGCAATAAACTCAAAAACTAGCGGACCGATTTTCATACGGTTTTCACCACTGAAAGGAATGATTCATTAGAAAGGTTATAGGTGTTGCGTAAATTGGCTGAAATATGACGATGATTATTGAAGATGTCGGGAAATGTCATGCCAATTGGAAGCTTCATTAGCATGCTCCGCGTCAACCAATACAGTCATATGAAAATAGTGTATTACTCATTTAGATCGATTGATGCATAACACTCAGTTTACATTAAACAATTCTGCAGCAGAGCTCTCTCTTGCAATTTTTCTTTGTGAAGAAAGGATGAAGTGAGATAACTGCTTAATGCCAAAGACTATGAAATTATATAAACTGAACAAATCGCTCATCTGTGCTAAGCCGAAGTGGGTTGCTAGTCGTAATATATAATATACTTATAACCCAATGGCTACCTTGTGGCAAACCATCAATTGAAGTCCACATTGTTTTAATATGAAATATTCCTAATCCTAATCCTAAAAAAACGATTTGGACCGAAATAAAATCGAGCGTACATGTTTTATTTTTTCATAGCACTATAATCTATTTGGGTTTGCCATACCTGATATATAGTATTTTATAAAATAGAGTATATGTTACATACATGAATTGGTGCAAAGGGTATAACAATAAAAAACGAGAAAGAAGGCTATCATTGGCTATGCCAAAGATGTAATGATCTTCACGCTTGTCCGGGTTGCATTCAATCTTCCCTTCTCTATGTTACAGTTTTAGTATCAACAAAAAACACAGTTTGAGTGGCACTTTTATTGTACTTTTATTGTTTATAAGTTTGTCATTAAATTTGGCTTTGTATGGGAGGTACCCCTCCTTGTAATCCTAGGATCATGAAATTTACATGGTTGATGGATATGGACCAGAAACTTATATATTTCGGTTCGATACGTTAAAAACCAAAAAACTTTTTCAAATAAGAATAATAATTTAAAAGGGGGTTTGTATGGGAGGGTCTTGTTTGCATACAGACAGACAGACAGACAGACAGACAGACATGGCTAAATCAACTCGTCTCATCGAGCTGATCACAAGTATAAATACTTTATGTGGTCAGCGATGTCTCCTTCTGTGTGTTACAAACTTCATGACAAACTTAGAATATTATTCACTCCCGTGAAGAGTATGAACAATGTTGTCATTAACATTTAAAGAGAAAGAGAGAGTCTGATGCAAACAGAGATACGAAAGTACAATTCATATTATTGTATATACAATAAATATACATATACATAAGTGTGTGTGTGTGCGTATCTGTGTACATTGAGCGGAGCATGATAAGACTCGTCGTACGCATTAATTAAAATTAAAACAATTTCATAGATGAACAGCAAAAAACTCAATTATTCCTCTTCCATTAAATGTTTAAAGTTTATTTCGTTCATATGTGTATACCATACATACATATATATGTACGTGTAAGTTGGGTTCACTCGTTTAAATTATCGATTAATAGCGTTTTACTACTTCATTAATTAACCAATGGATCGATCGATTAATCGATAGAAACCATAATGAAAGTACAATATGTATGTAGCACTTGCATTATTTGTGCATTCACATTTGGATCGTACATATTGTAGATAGATACGTTTTTATATAAATAGATATTTATGTACATATTATACACACTTCATGTAATATACACAACATAATTACATATGTATGTATGTATGTAGTGGTATGTATAGAAATCTTAAGTACTCTCTCCCCCTTTCACTATCTATCAAGTATCTCAACAACATTATCATTTAGTAAGCAAGCAATCAAAGTCTAAATTATGCCGGTTGTGTTGATGTCTGTGTTCTTATAAATGTTTCATACTATGGTATGAATTCAAGGTTCCATATAAGTTTTAAGAAAAGAAAAAAAAACATTTTTGATCAAGTGAGACAAAAAAGATTCAAATAAAACTACTAAAATATTATTAAGGTTAGATGTTTTGCACTAATTTTTACCCAAAGAGTGTATATCATTAAGATAAGCCATCTTTCATGACTTGGGGAAATTGTTTTTGTTCATTTTTATTTCATTTTTATTTGTTTGCTTCATGAACTTTTCATATACCATATTCATATCATATACATCATCATACTACTTACTATTGGGCTATACAAAAAGTCAGTGGTATATTTATTGACCGTTGTGTTCGAAGACTTTTGCATTCTATGGGGCAACTTCAGAATCCCACGCTTCCCAACTTTTCTTAAAAACTTTTTAAGGTGTTCTTTTCTATTTAGAGTTCTTTGGAATCTAACCTTCTACCATTCAAGGTCTGGACTATATGCTGAATATTGGAACACATCGCAACCATGCTCAAACAATTTTTGCCAATATTTTGGACCAAACTTGTATGTGGTTTCTCAACAATATAGTGAATCACTCACTCACTACCTTCTTATGTTTAATCAGAACATTTCTTTGCAATGTGATCACTAAATTTCAATAGCTACTCACAGTATGCAAAAAACTGGTCTCTTCCAATATCACTAGATTGATAGTATTTCCTACTTTGGATTAGTAATATGGATTAGTTTTCTTATGCATAAAACTTTATGTGGACAAAATTTATTGCAATATCAAGCCCTCGTCGTAATAATTTCGAAGCTTAAAAATGAGAAATACTGCAACAAATATGATTTCAATTTTACAGTATTGACAAAATCTAAGTAAAAGTAAGAAGGCCATAAAAGTTGATTATTTTAACTAAGATCTTCTCTGTTAAAAATTAAATAATAAATAAAATAAAAAAGTTATGTTTGATTTTCTATTGTCAAGCTTTGGGGAATATATTGTACTTAGTGTGTATGTATCTGTAACAATTACGAGGACTATATTTTATAGAAAATTTTTAATAATGTGTGAAGGGTAAAAAAAGAACTAAGTACTAATTCAAACAATCAATTAAAGTTGAGTGTTGATCTCTGCACCCATATAAATAATAATTGTTTTACATTCATAGACATCATTGTAAATGCAAAACAACACAGCACAACAATAACAATAGCAATAACCAAATAAAAAGAGTGAAGTCAAGTCAAGAAAAGCCAACTAAAGCAAAGGGGCGAATTGTCGTACAGACTGATGGGTGAATGGATGGATGATATGTGTAGTAGTATGCAACTTACATATATGCTCAGTTAAATTTAATATTTGGAATTCAACCTAAGGAGGCACAATCGCATTAAGTAAATGTGAGTGTACTAGTATATGACCAAGCGATCGAATTGATTGGACTGTACTGGAATGGACTGGACTGGACGTATGAGGGTATAAATATTATAGTTGACCAACCATGGAGACAGACAGGGCGTGTAGCGTGTAACATGACTCTCGAGTGTGACCTCTTTAAATTACTTAATTGACACTAATTTAGAAAAACGAATTCAAGTCGCCTCATTGGGTGCGTTCGAGTGAGTAGAAGAGACTAAGCTAAAGCTAGTATAAAACCAAAAGAAACGACAGTGACTGGACCTTATTTTGGACTGTGAAATGTCGGTTTTTTTTATTGCATTTCATCGCAAACTAAGCTGAACTCAGTGGTGAACACACCAAAGTAAGCAACACTCTGACAGCGGCAACAACAATTTGCCGCTTAAGTTAAGGAAAGCAAAAAACCACCGGAAACATTAACGGGTGACTCTCAACCAGAGTGAGTTATATATACTTAGGTTAAATTGAAGGTGATACTTTTAAGCCCATAAGTAATACACTTCTAATAAGGATATCGCTTCCTTCATAGTACCTGTTAACAATTCGTAGTTAACCGTGAACTTTCACCCGAAAAGGTGTATATTTTTGATGATCCATAAAAATATTGAGTTCCAAATGACACAACACTTTCCTAGCTTTAGTTCCTTTTTAAACTTTTAATGAGAACATAAGCTTAATCAGTGGTTTCATACTTTATTGGGTCTCAAGCAAGGTAGTAAATTGTACAAAAATCTATAACCAGAGAATGTCTTAAAGCGTCTTGAAGCAATCTCAATCAGCAGGAACCTAAAGGAATCACGAGTAAAACATTTTTAAATTTTTAAAGAATAATTGATCCATATCAAGTTCTGGAGATATGGACATATTTAGTAGCTTTCCTTGTTAAAGATTTAGTGACTTCTTTAATGATTTTATCCTCCATCCATAAGTTATAGGAGTACTAGTAAGTAGTTGAACTTTATCGCAATCATTGGTTGGGTTATCCGTTTCTTTCTGTCTTCTGTTTGTTCTTATTTCTTCAACTTCATCTCCTTCATTTTATTCTTCATAAGTAAAAGTATTTTTTAATTCAGTTTCTTTTATTGTTGTATTGTTGTAAGTATTGTCGATGATTATTCAGAATTTTATTTTTATTTACAGCATGAGTGATCCAAACTATGAAAGCGGTGCATTCGAGCAAGGCACTGGAAATGGTTCCGCCTTCGATGTCATCAGTGGTGGTGATGATGATAGTGGGTAAGTCACTTGATATACTGATACACTGATTGTGGTCAGAAGTATTAAAAAAACTAAGAATGGTGAAGTAAACTCAAGACATATACAAGCTTTGAACAATGGTTGAGCTCTGTCTTATTTTGGCAATAAACGAGCAAACCAACATTTAGAGATGACAGTTCCTATTACAAATGCCAATGAGGTTATCTTTAATAGTATTTATTCTTAATAACCGAGGTCATTCCCACTCTGCCATTCTGAAACTTACATATTACATATGTATATATATGTTATGTCCATAAACTATTCTTTACAATCATCATGTCTTTTTACTAGTGAACGGTATACGAATATTTAGTTTTATCTTAAAATTTGTAACATGGTGAAGGAGACTTCGCATGCTTCGTAAACCTTATAACATACGTGTTCGTAAATATTCTTTTGCAGCATAACTGGAATACTATTCATCTGTTAATATGAAATTTTGCAAATGGTTTTGTATTTTATGTAGAATTGAACTTTTGTTTGAGTCGTAAAATATGTATAATTCAAATTGGGGCGTTTTCACATACAATACTCGTATTTGATCACACTGTGCGACAAAAAAGAAAAAAAAATATTTCATTAATGAAAAATAGCTGATTATTTATAAATATAATATAATATATTGGACTGCTGATCATGAAAATGTAATTAGTTTTCTTCTACCACGTATCATTTGAAAGTTATGATACGTTAAAGTACTATCTGTCAGTGAAACTGCTGAAGCGATATTGGCTGAATTTTCAGGGAAACTGAAGCATAGTCTGAAGAGTGTTCGTGTAAAGTTTGGTGTGCATCGGACACGTTGTTATCGAGAAATTGGTGCAATTTTTTTTTTTTTTTTTTAGTTATGATCGCATTGTAATTGATTTGTATCACACAAATTAAAGGAAACATTTGATTGGCCTTGTGACCACTTTCCAATTTCCCGGCAACAGCGTGCCCAATTCAAATCAAACATCACAGGAAAATTGGGCGACGATCTTAGAAACTTAGAAAAGATTACAATAAAGAAGAGAGGGAGCTAGACACCTCGTCATTGTTGTCTCGATAGGATAATTTGTAACAAATCCCATATTGATAGCTTCTCCGAGATTGTGGAACAACATTTTCTTTGCTTTTTCAATTGCTGTTGTTTTTATGTAATGATCTAGACCTAGATATCGCAGTCTGGTCCAAATTCAACCATCACAGTGCCATAGCAAATACTCTGCTGTTTTCTCTTCTTCATCCCATAATCTACATTTTTATGGAGTTCCAGGGCAGTCAGTAGAATGGTATTTCTGGTGCAATAAATGAGTTGGTGCCTCTTCGTACCAAGATAACCAATGTGCCCTGAATATTTAGTAGTATTAAGCAAGTAAGTTACGAAAGCGAGGCTGCCAAATCTCAGAAATATTTACCGCTAAAGTTAGTCAAAAAACCCTAAAATCGACAATTACAATTACTTGGAAACCCTACTAAAAAATAACGTAGAATGCTATTCGAAGCAGAGCAGTAGCAGGAGCATCAATAGTAGTAGCCGGAACACACAAAACTATTTCGTTAGCTCTGCTCCTGATTGCTCCATTTTTTTTTTTTTGCTATTGCTCCGACTTTGCTTCGTGCTTCACAAATTGTGAGCAGGAGCAAGAGCAAAAAATAAAAACTATGAAATAGCATAGCATTTTTAATCTCTGGGGGGGATATTCTAAAACTTACTTAAGATAAAAAACTTAAATTTCTGTTTTCTGTAATACTTTAATCTTAAAAAGAAATGTTGAAAAGATTCTTACGTCTCATCGTTTGGGGGAGCGGAGGGTTCAAGATAATCTTAGTTTTGCTTATACAGAGTAGGTGGGGGTCTAAGATCATTGAAAGTTTTCTTACGTAATACTTGAACGCCCCCTAATACAGTATAACAACTATTTTAGATCTCTTGTATGACTTCCATTATTCAAATAAAGGACTTTTATATTAAAATATTACAGTATATCTATCTATACGCATATACATAATTGCTTTTCTTCTTCTTTGATTTCAGTTTCTCTGTTGCACTCTTAAAATTCGCAGCCGTCGTGACTTTTGTCATAATGATTGTTGGGATCTTTGGTAATTTCCTTACTGTTGCTGCCCTACTTAAATGCCCAAAAGTGCGTAATGTGGCTGCTGCATTTATCATCAGGTAAGGAGCGAGAGAGCTCCAACTTCTAACATAGTACAAGATTAAGCAAATTTGCATTAATTTTCATTTATTTACAGTTTATGCCTGGCAGATTTGATTTTCTGCGCTTTGGTTTTACCATTTAGTGCATTGCGTTTCCTTCAGGGCACTTGGACGCATGGTGTTGTGCTCTGCAAGCTCATACCATTTATACAATATGGTAACATTGGTGTCTCATTGTTATGCATTGCAATGATCACCATTAACCGTTATGTCATGATTGCCCACCATAACTCATATGGACGTATATATAAACGTCATTGGATTGCGGCCATGATTGCATTTTGTTGGCTCTTTTCATATGGTATGCAGTTGCCTACTTTGTTGGGTGCTTGGGGACGATTCGATTTTGATCCACGTCTAAAGACATGTTCAATTATGAGTGATGAACATGGAAATAGCAGCAAAACTACACTTTTCATAACGGCTTTCGTCATACCATGTCTTATTATTATCGCTTGTTATACGAAGATCTTCTGGGTTGTACACAAGTCAGAGCAACGTCTTAAAAGACATGCAAATAAACAAAATTCAATACCAAATAATTTACGCACGATGTCGGCACCTCCCACCACTGCTGCAACTGGTGGTAATAGCGGTGGTGGTGATCAATTGCCAAGTACTCGTGATCGTGTCTCTTCAAATGTCACAATGGATAATGGTAGCAATAACAGTAGTAGTAGTTATTCAACGGATGTGAAGATTGCAGCACATGAGATTGCCGTTGTGAAACAGCAAACGACACGAATCAAGGATCAACGTGAGGTACGGGCCAGACATAATGAATGGCGTATTACGAAAATGGTCTTGGCCATATTCTTGTCATTTGTCATTTGCTATTTGCCCATAACAATAGTTAAGGTCGCCGATAGAAATGTCGAATATCCAAGTTTGCATATCTTCAGTTACATAATGCTTTATTTGTCGGCATGTATTAACCCTATTATATATGTGATTATGAATAAACAATATCGAAAGGCATATAAGACGGTAATTATGTGTGAACCATCACGCTTATTATCACCATTTGGCAAAGCGAATGGGACCAGAAGTGCTGAGGGTAAGCATTCTTAAATAAAAACTAAAGAGCTTGCAATGAAACTAAGTCACTTGAATAATTCGTTTCAGAGAAATGGAAAGATATCGGATTAAGCAACAATCACAGCCGGACCCTGATATCACAAATGTCGGCCGGTCCGCCATTGGTCGGCAACAACAGCAACAGTGGATTAGCAACGAGAACATTAATCTCGGATCAACAGCAATCAATCAGCAGCAACAACAACAGCAGCAACAGCAACAATCAAAGCCACACTATGTCCCAATCAGTCCAATCCAGTCCAATGATTGGACTCGAGTTGATGAGTCCAAAATCAGCAGTATCGAATTCAAGGAATATGATGATGGCCTTGCCACCACCACCACCGCCGTCGGTAATGAGTGCCGTATCATTGAACAAAAGTGGAAATCAAAACCAAAACATCAACCACTACAAATTGCCGAGCAATGCTCACCAAATGCTGATGAAGAACAACAGCAACTTTGGCAACAACATTTACCGGGATCAGAACAGAAATGGCCTCGCCGGTGTAGCGCCCATCTCAGTGGTCGGGGACGATATCATACTGGAAGAGGAGGACACAATGAGCTTAACAGAAACTGTCCAACCAGCAGTTGTACTAACAACAACAGCCCCACCAGATTTAACAATAACAACAGCAACTTACATGAACATAAATGCTCCGAGGAAAACCCAATTTTATGGACAAAACATAAAAGACACTACTCAAGCTAATGAGATATATTGCAATAATGATGTCATTAATAGTAATGATGGTGCTGTCGGTGGTAGTAGTGGAGGAGGAGTTAACAACAAGGTCTCTACTACAAATTTGAAAATCTGAAAGACTAAATGCAGAATGGCTTTAACGATTCCAAATTATTATATTATATTTTAAGATTCACACTCTACGCTAAACATGCACTTCACATCTATATACTAGTATACATACTCGTATTACTATATTTCTATATAGTATATATCGGCATGATTTGCAGTGTCGTAAAAGTTATTGATCTAGTCAAATATGATGTCAGTTTCCATGCATATTATTCCGACAATATAAGTTTAAGAGATCAAAAACTCTTACAGTTTATTATTTAGTATGAGAATTTTTCTTCGATCGATCAAAGGTATTGACCTATAACTGGAAAACATTTCCGAAAATTATTAATTTCCTTTCACACTACAACTATTATGACGATCATTCATAATCTTGATGTTTTTTTGCAATGCTTAAAAAACAAGAACAAAATTTTAACAAAAGAGAAAACCGACTTCAAGTAGCTCAAATGGAACGCGCATTAGTAAGGATAACCCAGAAACTACTGATCAGATCTTGATCAATCCTTATATGTGGACCACATCACAAGCACTATCTTTCAAATAAAAAAAGAATCATCAAAATCGATTCACCTAGAAAAAAGTTCTAAGGTAACATACATAAAAACAAAAATTAATAACCCCTCCTCTCTTTGAAGTCGGTTACAAAACACAGTTTTTGTTAAGGATTCCTATAAAGTAATGTATTATACGTGTAATACTATCATAATTTTAATCTATATATATGTGAAGTGTTTTTAAACTTTGGAAAGACCAAGGTTCAAGTTTGTTTTTTTTTTTTTTTTTTGCTTTTATAAGTAATATATAATTGTAAGGTTTTATAATATATACATATCTATAACTATAATGATGACCTGATTAGGTGGCCATAGAGTGTTGGTTTCTGATAACCATATTAATATTAAAATCAGGTTTCAAAAATTCTTGGCAGCATTACTAAACTTAAATATTATAATATTATACAACATTATTTTTATATACAATATATACCTACTTTTTATACATAAGTCTAATATTTGTTTGAAAGAGAGAAATAGTAGAAATTACTACAAGAAAAACCCAATTTCAATACTATATAAATAAGGACCCTGGCTATGACTAAGTATGGATTAACATTAATAACCTTGGCCCTGGACGATAAACGATAATCGCTGCTTGAAAATTTAAATGCCAAAACAATAACACAAAAGCTGAGACATGGACTTAAACTATCAGGCAGGTTGATCCCCGTGTACGTAAATGACAGACACACTGCTTCTTTAATGACCTATGTGAGCTGGTCCTAATCTCACCTAAGATAATAGCCATTACCAAGATTTTAATATTGTATTTACCATAAATGAATGAATTAACGATCTTCAATAGTATGTGTCTCAAAGTATAGATTTAATTAAAAGATCCATACAAACTGTATCAACTTTCACTAAATATTGTTTTGCCTATTTACATATATGTATATTCCTTGAACCATCTTCTTCATTTAAAACCCTATATGTACGATGATACAATAGTATATCAATAGATATTTTAATCACTATCGATCTTCATTGATCTACATTCCAATAATACTCGTATGTACTCATATCATTCCAAATTACAATAAATTCCATAATTTTAAGTTAATTGTAATAATCGAAAATTCGAATATGTTTCATGCAGTTAAGAGTATTTAGTAATTGTTATAATAATAATCTTAGAGTTTTTAGTTTTGTACAACAATTCAAAATATAAAATGCCGTTATATTTAAATAAAATCCACCACATTCTAAAAGAAACAATGCATTTTTATGTTTTCAAACCACATTTCTATATACTGATGGGTCAAAAACTACAAAAGCAATCTCTTTTGCTGTTGTAGACTGGTCAAATAATATATTGACTGGTTTAGTGCTAATTTTCTGCTCAATCTTTACTGCAGAAGCCTCTGCGGTCCTTAAAGCAGTACATTTTGCTGCTAAATTACCATTCAAAGTTATTATTTGCACGGATAGCAAATCAACCATTGACTCCATAAGAAATGCCAACAGCAACAACATAATCGCTTCTTCTATCCGCGACCAACTAATTCAGCACAAACACATTAATGTCATGTGGGTCCCTGGGCATACCAATATATTTGGCAATTGAATAGCTGACTCCCGTGCCAAACTCGCCTTAACAGAATCACTGCACATAGTCAACATCTTCGAAAAGGCCGACATCCTCTGTTAAGTCAAATCACACATTGAGATGAAAGACCGAATTTCTTGGGATAACGCAAGCCATCACTACAAGCATATTAACCCAGGTGCCATTACACCAATTTACCCTACCCAATACCGTTGGAATGCAATCAAACTACATATGTGACCGCATCCGACTCGGGCAATAATGTTTGCCCTCTCTACAATGATGTTGCAACTGTGCTGCACCTGCTCTCAGGGTGCATTCCATTACAGCGCTAATTTAAGAATTTATCTTTTGTCAAACTACTTTTAATAATAATAATATTTTTTCAAAACATAAAACTATGGTACATTGAAACGCTTTTGGTGTCGCTAATTCTTTTAATATATCTTGAGACTCAAAAGTCGTAGTGCCAAGAAATTTATATATTCTGAAAATAAAGAAATGCACGTTACCTGTAAGAGTAGTTTAGTCATTGCGCGCTTACGTTATCAAAGGGGAGGGGCGTTGCAAATGATGACAAAATTATGAATATTATGTTTTTTGTAAGCATATATCTCTTGGGAACAGCTTGAACGATTTGGCAGATTTTTTTTTTATTTCTTAGTGTTCGTTATATGCCATATAGAAGAATATGATAGAAGATTTTTGGAAAATCCACCAGAATTATTGGAAATTTTGACTTTTTGCATTAAAATCTTAATAAATAGAAAAGTAAATTATACTTTTAGTGATGCCATTTTTATCGATTTTTTTTTTTTATTTGAAACATCTTTGGTTTCGATGGAGTGAAATTTTTATTTGTTGCAAATATCAACATAAGAATGACGAGTGTGAAGAGTACAATGAAAAATACAATATTATATTACCTCTCAGTGAGGTAGCATTTTAGGTCTATTTCGCGGCGTGTGTGGTGAGCCCATGATTACTTTTTGACTATTGAAGTGCATACCTAAGTAGCATTGAATGTTTCTTCTAGGAAGAAGATTTCCATTGAGACGAACGGCGAATTAGCAGATTTTTCATGTTTGATAAATTTGACCGAAAACGCTCCGTAGGCGAAATCCAGAACTCCAGACGATCTGATAAAATTTGAGGGTTTGCTAATTCACATATTAATAATTAATTGAGGCATTCTTCTTCGAAACCTAAATCGAAATCAGTTCAGTTTTGTTTGACGCCTTAAATGGAATAAATCCGATCTGCATAGCATATAGCGTAGATCGATTATTATAATAATCGGGTATGAGCTAGAAACCGCTTTCGTCTCAATTCCATCTCAATTCCATTTTTGGGTGAGCTAGAAATCGCTTTTGACGTTTTTGAAATCGGCAAGTTTTTTACAGACGATTTGGTCTTATCTGAAGTTAATAAAGGAAAAAAAGTACCAAGATCTGTAGCTTATTGTTTTTCTCGTTAAACTGCTTTTGAAGAACATAACATTTTAGTTGTTTTAAGTATAAATTAGCCTTACACAAAAAACTCGTTTAAATTGAAACAAAATAAACGATATAAGCAAAACAAAACAATGCTGGCAATCACACAAAAATCGCATACACTTTTCAATCAGCTGTTCAATGTCAATAGTCGCGTATTCTAGCACACTTCGGGTTTTTTTGGATGAAATTGAAAACATCCGACATCAAAACAGTCGGTGTTTTCTGGCACATAGCCGAATATAAAATCATAAGTCCAGGAATGTGGCATAACAGAATTGCTTGCTTTCGAACGAGACAAGAATTTGCTGGACAACCCTATGAACATGTTCGGGACGACAATATCTTTTTTTGGAATCCAAACTGGTGATTCGGAATGATTTCTTGGATGCCACTTACTTCAAACAATCTATACAGAAATAGTCTTTTGAATATTATTAAGTACGTTGCCAGAGTCTTATTGATTTTAGAAAAAAATGTTGCAAACCGACTAAAGAAGCTCTAAAACTTCTGGCAGAAATAATAGGTGAAGAGAATTAGATAATGCCCAGCAAGCAACACAAACCAAAACGGACCTCCGAGCTCCTACAATTTAATAAGAAAAGGATTCAATCGGGCTGATGGCCCAAATGTTGCACGTCCCATGGTTTTAGATGCTGAGGTTTTAAGAAGTGTTATGCTTACATTGTTAAGTTGACCGTTATTTGTAGTGATACAGGTGTGTCACAGAAGTCGAGAGAAATTGAATTTGAATTGATTTCAAAATTTTCATAATACTGATACTTTGAATTTCTCTCGATTTTTGTGACACACCTGATAGCGACCTAGTACTAGTAGTAGATCTCTGCTTAGTTTTCTCGCTTATACATTTGTTTTCTTCGGAATCAAAATCAATTCAGTTTTGTTTGCCCCCCCTTAAATGAAATAATATCAATCGGCATTTTAGTGTTATTATCAAAAATGATTACCATCCATGGTAAAGTTAGCATTGTAACATGTACTATGTGTTATAAGATAATTCATGTATCGTCTTACTTAGGAGCAATGGGTTTCACAGTAATAATAAAAATAATCTTTTTATCAGTGGCATTTCCTTCGATAAGATTGATACTAGACGCACACTTATGAGCATCTATATAATACATATAATTTACGTTATGTTCCCTATGATCATTTTTGCCATACTCATCAACTGGTTTTATAATTATTTTCTTTTAAATGAATGTACCATATATGCAAGAAAGGATTGACAGAACAATAAAGATTTTAAAGTTGCTTACACTTCAATTTACCATCAAGTGTGTTTATTTATTTAGGTTTCTAATGAAGTTGAATATATGAATATACACACTATATATATATGCTACCAACCAATGTTTACTGCGTTATATGGTCTGCATGATATAATAGTAGGTATACTAGTATAACACCAAATATTTATTTAACTTGTACTTTTTAGAGTCACCAACCAACACACGACAATGAGTTTCCCCTTTTTCATGTGGAATGGGGAAATACTAAGCCTAAGGTGATAAGCCTTTAAATGAATTTTAAACGAATCCATAATTAAGTTATCTTTTTTCCTACAATTATTGATTGAGTCGTGCGTTATGATAAAATATATGTATTATGTATATGTACTTATGTATCTAAGTAGAGTATGTATAGGGTGTCTCAATAAGAGTGTAGTATTTCATTCATTTTCAAGCGATTTGTGATATTTATTTATTGCATTTTAAAGTAGATTACGTATGGAATAAAATATATCCATATGTCGTCCAAATCCATGCCGTCCTGTTGAGGCTACAAGAACTCCGTTATCATATTCACAGTCACTGCAATTGGGGCCTCATTTTAGAAGAATTGATCAAGTGGGAGTTGGACTCTCACACGTAGGGTTCCGTACCAGCGCACAAAGTTTAAACACTAAGTAAGCACATTAACATCGCATTAACAAAAGATAATCGGTTATGTGCAAGAAACCGCTTTCGTCTCAATTCCATCCCAATTCCATTTTTGGCTGTGCTAGAAACCGCTTTTCACATTTTTGAAATCGGCAAGTTTTTTACAGACGCATACACTTTTCAATCAGCTGTTCATTCGAAAATCAATTTTCGAAAAATTAAATCGCCGCATTTCTATCATACTTAGGGTTTTTATGGACGAAATTAAAAAAGTCCGACGTCAAAAACGTCGGCGTTTTCGAGCACATACCTGAATAAGAACAATAATTTGATTTTGGGTTTGCATGAGAGGTACCCTAACTAGAAATTGTAGAATCTTGAAATTAACATGGTTGGTGAATGTAGATTAGACACTAATAGTGTTCAAATTTCAGTTCGATAAGACAAAGCACAAAAAAGTTTTTCTCTACCTGTTACGCTTCATGAGATAGAGCTCTCTGACAAACGGACGGACAGACAGTGTAGGCCTAGTAATCCCATTGATCGTTGTGGATGCATTTGTGTCTCATGGATGGTGTGAAGATTTTCTGAGTTCCAAATACGACAATTTTGTTTATCCGCGAGCGATCTCAGCGTAACTTTCTCCATTTATGTAATGGATTTTCACAATAATAACGCGTTTCTTTATTTGTGTAACGCTCCATTTTTAATAATCGGAACAATCATAGGTGAAATCAAATTTTAGAGTTGCAACTTGTAAAAATAAAAAATTACTAGTCAATTTATATAGTGTACTCTTAATGAGACACCCGATTTAAAGAGTCATACTCTATGAATCCATATTCATCGCCAGTTGACCACTTTGTAATCAGAACAAAATTTCTTTTTAAAAGTAATACAGTGTATTATCATTTTTAGGTGATGTTTGTCATCATCATCATCATCATATACATATATAAAATAGGACGAGTAAAATAGTTTAACGGCGATGAACTCCAACACCGTTTGATAGATCAGCATGAAAGTTGCCATGTATTCGCAGAATTCATGCCAAATGTGTTGTGAAGATAAAAAAGCTCCATTGGATGTTAAAAGATAGAAGTAAATTTTCGAGCAGCAATAAAGTTCTCATATACATATGTATAAGCAGATTATAAAACCCACGTGGACTTATGGCATCCAAGTGTGGGGCACAGCACCGGCATGCCACATAAGAAAGATTCAAGTAATGCATAATAAAACTTTACGCACAATTGTGGGAGTCTTCTGGTATGTCCGCAATAAAACCCAGCATCGTGATTTACTCGTCGCCTTTGTTGGAGATGAAATAAAAATATACATACTAGTAGATACAATGACAGATTATTACGTCACCCAAATTTAATAGCAAAGACTTTGGCAACATATAGGTCCTTGAAAAGACTAAAAAGATCTCATCCATATGAGTTATGTAAAAGAAGACTTCACTAGAAGAATGTATATATGTGTAGCAATTTGTATCTCTAGACAACAGAGATGATTATCTATATATATAAGTAGGTATATAAACTCGTAAGCCTTTTTGTGTCTGTTCACGCTAATCTCAGAAACGGCTTAACCTGGTGTATTTTATCGAAATCGACCGACTAAATCAAAAGATATTTATATTTTTAATTCTGTTGCCTACTTTTTGGCTGATTTTCGAATGTTTCCCTCTTTTGCAGCGCTGCAACATTAAACAGCTGATGATTAGGAAAAAAGTTAACAAAATACACGCAATTACAAATATATTTCGTAGTATACTCCACACGTACGAAGTCGTCGGCACAGCTAGTTGTTAAATAATAAAATTTTAAAATTAAAAACAAAACAAAAAAATAAAAAGCTCATTGATGCAGAGCTCCGTTTCTGTTTGTTCAATTATTGTATGTTTTAAAGTTTAACGGTAGATGTAGATAGCGCGAATTTTTATGCTTAGTTTCGTTAGTAGCAAAAAATTAAACAATTGTGCATTAGACAAAATAAGAGCAAGAGAGGAACAATGACTACAAAAATCACGCACTAACATCACGACGGGGCCGTAGCAACTGGCTCCGGACTACGGTAGTATTTTAAAGGAAGTAGATTGAATAAAGTTTATTATAAACAATTGTGTGGTTCGTCTATAGAGGTGGGATGGGGACAGCTGCATTTTTAAGACTCTTCCATGTCATCGGCTCCTCTTTAGTAAGGATAAGGTTAAGTCCCATGAAATCTCATCATTGTGTGTGTGAAGCGCATATAATATTAGGCAAGACCATAATTACTGCATTTCTTTGTTATATGGATTTGTATTGCAAATAATGTTTATGCACTTGTACTAATACTCATACATATGAGTCCATATTTGTATGGACTGATAAGATTTATTCCAGAGAGAAAGAAAGAGCGAGAAGAGAGTATGTATATTATTAACCGTAACTCTTTTTGATTAAAGTGACAGTAGAAGTTGTCATAATACTCAATATGACCTTGCATTGTTGCTCTCGGTTGAGCCGGACGATCTGATGGTTTACTGCTCACTCACATAATAATAATTAATTGTAGCGTTCTTCTTCGAGACCTAAGTCTAAATCAGTTCAGTTTTGTGTTACGCCTTAAACGGAATAAATCCAATCCATAGCATAGCATATAGCGTAGATCGATTGTAATAATAATAAAAAATCATAAGTTGCAGTACTTTGTTGACAACTGTTGCCCTAACGAACCATTATCACCTTATCCTATATACGAGAATATACATATATATATATATATATATATATATATGTATGAATTGTATAAAAACAAGTAAACATAGGTGAATAAAAAGACAAAAATGAGCAGTAACGTTTCTCGTCGTGACACATCCTTTGTCATATGTACCATTTGCCATGAGAAGTATAATGAATCGAGTGATGTACGAGCCGGTGAATGTGGCCATGTCTTCCATTATACTTGTTACCAGCAATGGAGTTTAGAGTAAGAATTAAAAAAAAATTAAAACTCCAAATTGAAATTGAATGGTTTTGCTACTAATGTGGTGTATTTAACACAATTAATTTGTTTCCTTAGGTCATCGAATTGTCCAATTTGTCGTACAAATTCGCCAAAGCAATTTAAACTATATTTAGATTTCGAAGAATCCAATAATAATTTAGCTAAAAAACAACGCAGTAAAGACACACCACCAACCACCAACACATCAACATCGGCAGCTGGTGAATTGGACTTTACCGAATATGAGAATTTATTATATGAAGCTCGTCTTTATCGTAAAGAAATCGAATATTTGACGACACGTATAGCAAAGCAAGATGAATTGTTGGTGAAGAAAAAATTGGAATTAGCAAATCAAGTAAAACGTAACACTCAAATGGAATCCACGTTTAAGAAAATGCAGCGTAGTATAATGGAAAAAGATACTTTCGAGGATTTGACCAGCGATTTTATAAATACAATGAGCGCACTTAATCTTGATAATTGTCATGATTCTACCAGTGACAATGACAGTGCCTGCGCCTGTGGGGTTACAAATATAGATGCAGATACTGTTAATCATCAACATGCAGCAGGTGGAACATTTTTTTTGTATGATGATGATGATGATGATGATGATCTTGGTTTTAAATGGTTTCTCCATTCACATGTACAACATCACGATTAATAATAATAATAAACAAATCCATATATGTATACGTGCATACATATATATTTAAAATATATACACATTAAAATGTCAATTCAATAGAAAAATATGCTTATTATACAATATATGTATGTATTAAATTATATTAGTTTTTTTCATAAAAATTTTTGGCTAAACAGCTGATTACAAATATTAAGGTATGATAGATTTTTTAGCCTTCTCCAACACTTTTACTTTGAATACAACAAACAGCTTATTATGCATGCAATATTGAGAGCGGGAAGTAATTTTTTTTGAAAACAAATTTAAAACAGTGAAGCTTTGTTTATTATTACAAATGACAACTGAATTACTGCAAATGCAGATTTTGAAACATTAACCAAATGTTGATTTCATTTTATTCAACGTTAAAGTTATGTTTTGTTAGTTATCAATAATATGAAATCATTTCGATTAATCGATTCATGAATTCACCACACTTTTTCAACACTTTTAGTTGGAACACCGATTACTGACACTTAACATGATCAACTTTGCTTACAACAAACAGCTGTTATTTTCAATGCACTGCTAAGAGCGGGAAGTAAATTTAAAAAATCAAATTTAAAATCACAAAGTGCAGTGAAATTTTTTTGTAATAATATCTACAAATATTGCAGTCTGTATTTTTAATTAAAAATCTTTTATAGCTTTCACTTTGATCAATGTAAAAATTGTTTTTTGCTATTAATCAACAATATAAATATGGTTACATGTCATATTGTCGATTTATCGATTCTGTAACAGTTCCATTTTGGTCTTCTAATTTCACTAGTTTAGCGTTTTTTATTTATTTATTATTTAATTTTATTATTGTATTATATACTACTACTGACTAACCTACACTTATAATTATGTATTATAATCTTGACTTGGGATTTATTTACACATAGCGTTTTAAATGCAATGCACAACACCGATATCACAAATTTCAGTGTTTGAAATGCACAGTTTTTCAGTATTGCAGGCATCGAAGAACCATTTAGCACCGGCAAATTGTCCTCAGTCAAATTGTTCGATCAAATATGAGCTGTGTATTTCTTTTAATAGTCCAAGCTCAATTTTAATCTAGATTTCCTTTGTGCAAATCAAATCGAATCAAATGTCGGGTCGTCGCCTGTTTTGTAGTATGTTTGGCTGAAGATATGCCAAAACCGACAGACATATGATGTCAGTGTTAACAAACACTTTCCAGCACTTTAACAATTTTCAACTCTAGCTTACAAAGCCAGAAGAACAAGCAAAGCATCCCATCCATATTTGTATTGCACTTTTGTGTAAACAGTTGCATAGTTTGTTTGTTTGTTTGTTATCAAATAATCGGATCAGTTGGCAAACTTATAAAGCGTATGTGTGAATAAATCGTGAGTGCGTTAGTAAAACGCGAATTAATTAAAAAAGAATCAAGTGTAAAGTGTCGGTTGAATCAAGTAAGTTTGATGTTAATGTTTTGTTTGTTTAATACAAATTGATAAATTGATTGCAAAATGCCGCATTGATTTACGAACGGCGGCTGTAAATGCACTTACACCAACCACTAAACGACTTTACACTAATCAAGCGCAGGCGCATTTCTTATAAAAGAATAAGACAACAAAAAAATGTCTTCTGTCTTAATACCCTTTTGTCATTTATGCACGCCTTGTCCTTGTCCTTTCGCTTTGACCAATTTATTGTGCAGTTCGGCAGCACAATACCAAACTAGTATAGCATAGCATAGTGTAGGTGCAATATTAAGATATATTATTGTAAGGGATTTTTGTTGGATTTTGTATGTAGGGTTGCTTTGTTGTGAGTGTTGAATTATACTGAGTGCTGATTGCAGAGTGGTGAGTTTAGACCACTAGCGAGCGAGCGAATACTACTTTTCAGGCAAATAAGTGTCATGTGTTATAGTAGCATACAAATTTAATTTCAATTGGTTTTTGTAAAATTGTGCAGAAATTGTCTAGAAATGAATAAATACATGTATTTTTTTATGTTTGCATTATAAACATTATAAAGATAGTATGTGTCGTATCGGTCGGATGTAATGTACTATTTGAACATACTTTATAGGCAGAACCCTACATTTGCATTATTCGCATCATTCGTCTGATGAGAATGGTGAAGAAGAATAGAGATGTGGTGAAATTTATTTGGTTGAGAAAAGAAAATGTCGACGCGAAAACTTTTCATTCATTCATTAGGTGAGATAGACGACATTATTTGTTGTTGAAAAGAAAAAAAAAGTGTTTTTTTTTTTTAAATTAATAATAATAAATTTAATTTACATGAAATTCAACAAATGAAACATTAAGGAAGTATTAATGTTTAATGTGTGAGAAAATCATTGTGTGAATGAATGGATTTGCTTAGTTGAAGAAGTAACACCACTCAAACTCAAATACGCGACGAGAGCAGCAGCATAAGAAGAATAGTAAATACAATACGTACGAGGCAACAGCAACAGTAACAGCAGCAGCATCAGTATCAGTAACAGCATCGTTAGCAGCAGGTATATAAACAATAACGTCGACAACAACGACGACGAGGCGGACAAGGCAATGGACAACGGTGATCAGGATGGGTTTCGTCTTGGAACCATTAAAGAGGAAATCAAGCCAGACATTTCGCAGCTAAATGATAGTACAAGTGGATACTCACCGAAGGCAGACAGTCCGGGACCATTTCAGCAAATTGGTTTGCAGGCAATGAATATGGTAAATGTGGTAGCAGCTGTATCAAATAATAATCAGAATCAACTTGCCCAGGGTGCCCAGCAGTATCCGCCAAATCATCCGCTGAGCGGTTCTAAGCATTTGTGCTCGATATGTGGTGATCGAGCTAGTGGAAAACATTATGGTGTTTACAGCTGTGAAGGATGTAAAGGCTTCTTCAAGCGTACTGTTCGTAAGGATCTCACATATGCTTGTCGCGAAGATCGCAACTGTACAATTGATAAACGACAACGGAATCGTTGTCAATACTGTCGCTATCAGAAATGTTTGTCATGTGGAATGAAACGTGAAGCTGTTCAAGAAGAACGGCAACGCGGCGCACGTTCATCTGCTGGCCGATCCAATATCGGTGGTGGTGGCGGTGGTGGCAGCGGTAGCAGTAGCGGTGGTACTGGAAGCAGTGGCATTGGCGGTATTGGCGGTTCTGGCGATGATTTTATACCAAACAATGCAACGCGAGACTTCACCATTGAACGAATCATGGATGCTGAACAAAAAGCCGAAACTGTTTGCGGTGATTTAAAGATTTTACGCGTTGGCCACAATTCAATGGTGCAGCCAGATTATAAAGGTGCCGTTTCACATCTTTGTCAAACGGTAAACAAGCAACTCTTCCAAATGGTCGAGTATGCACGTCTAATGCCGCATTTCGTGCAATTGCCAATGGATGATCAGGTGATACTGCTTAAAGCTGCTTGGAATGAATTATTGATTGCCAATGTTGCTTGGTGTAGCATTGATTCACTTGATGCGGACTATGCAACTCCTGGTGTCGGACATGATGGCGCCTTTGGCAGACGTTCACCAGTACGACAACCACAACAGCTCTTCCTAACCCCGAATTTTCCATATCATCGCAATAGTGCTCTAAAAGCTGGCGTCGCCACCATCTTTGATCGTATCTTATCTGAATTGAGTGTCAAAATGAAGCGTTTAAATTTGGACCGTGCCGAATTGTCTTGTTTGAAAGCGATCATTTTATATAATCCCGATATACGAGGCATTAAGAATCGTGCCGATGTCGAATTGTGCCGTGAAAAAGTCTATGCCTGTTTGGATGAACACTGTCGCAATGAACATCCCGGTGATGATGGTCGATTTGCACAGTTATTATTACGATTGCCAGCATTACGTTCTATCAGTCTTAAATGTCTTGATCATTTGTTTTTCTTTCGGATCATAACTGAACAGCCACTAGATGAGCTTTTTATAAAGCAATTGAAAACGCAATCACCAATTGTAGTGAGTGCAGCAATGACACTAAAACCGGAATAAAGGACAATTGATACATGATACATGATATGATACTACATACTACTACATACATATGACTAACAAGATAAGTTAAGATATGGGATAAGATGGTATAAAGAGAAGAGGAGGAGGATGAGGATGAGGAGAAGCAGCTGATGCCTTCAAAAGCATCTGAACGCCTAAGCGTGTGTTGTTTGGTGTAAAATGCGCATGGAGGAGTTCGCAACTTGTGATTGTGTTTACGACATTTTTTTGCATTTCAAAAATATTTATATAAATATTATTTTATTTTTTTTTTTTTTTTACACATAAAAAAAAATTATATTTAATAATATAAAAACAATAATTCGGTTTGATCGAATCGAATATATATACATACATACATATACATATATATATATATATATACCTTTCACGAAATAGTATCTATTCAAATCAAAAATTAAATCACATCGAATCAGATTGGATAGGATTGGATCGGATCGGATCGGATTATATGGGATCATCATATTATGTATATGTTAATGTAGTATTGTAAGAAGTGTCAATATGTCAATATATGTACTATGTAGTTGTTAATTTATACACAAATATCCAATTAATTGTTCTGATTCTTCAACTCACAAAATTGAATTTGCAATATTAGTATTTATGTATGTTTATGCAAGGAAAGAAGGAATGATGAAGTAAGGAAAGATTGATTCTTATAAATTTAGAGTAGTTAACCTTATTGAAAGAATAGAATTTGTATTTGTTATAGTCCTATTTAATTTAATTTAATTTCTTTTCATTTGTTTTATACAATTGACAATTGGACAATATTAGATGAATTTAGTATTTTAATAATTTGTTTATTATGGGAATCATATAAAATTGTACCATTTTTTTTATGACATGTTTTGTGTAGTATTGTGTTATTTATATATTACAATTATACTTATCAAAGTAGACATTAGACATCAGTAGCAGGACTGATTTGTATGTATTGTGTTACATTGATTGATTGATTGATTCTGATTGTGATTTTTTTGTTTTTATAAAAATGGGTTCCCTGTTATAAATTTTTATTCATTACTTATATAATACTACATTCAATTCGTGAAAGGTATACTATAGTGTAGTGTAATGTAGTAAAGTATGTTAATTATAATGTATATGATGTAGTAGTTTATTTAAGCAAACCGTGAACAAACGCTTTCACTCTCTCCCTCCTACTACAACTTGCTGCTTGGCAAAATGATAATCTTTTACAAGCGTGAATTGTTTACAAGATTCGCTTCCAAAATACTATGATTTTAAGTATTGTACAATAAGTTATAAGTTGACTTAGTTCATTGACCAACCATCATCCAGAAGCGGTGAACCAATCCAATTCAATACAATTTTTATTTTATACTTAAGATAAAAGTATGGAATCAAATTTGTAACTTCTGCTTTAGATAAAAGTAATATCTTTTGCTTTACATAAGACTAGTAAGGAGGATGGAGATTAAGTACACGGGCGTTCGGTCATTCTGTTCACGGGTTGCCGCCTTAATATTTACTAAATAATGATTTTCCTTAACACAAAAAAAAAAAAAAAAATGCTTACAAGATTTATTTATACAAAATTATATTTTTATTATAATTATAATTTATAAGAACATTGATTATTATACATATTTGTATATATACAAAAAAAGAAAAACTATACAAAAACGAAAAAAAAAAATAAATAAATAAATAAATATATAAATAAATATATAAATAAATATATAAATAAAATAAATTATCTAAAAAGTTACGGGTCAAAACCAATTCTAGAATGAAAACAAAACAAACAAAAAAAAAAAAATAACAAAATAAAAGTGCATGTAATGTGGATGAAAGAAATGCAAATGCAGTTTGTAATTGTGTATTATTGTGTATGTATATTATTGACAATTATAAATTATAAATATATATATATATATATTATATTATATTATATTATTCTGTTGAAGAATACAATTGTTTATTTATTTTTAACCAATTCAATCCAAATCCAATCAAAACTCCTTTTCTTAAGAATTGAATTTCGATTCCCTTGCGATTTGTTGATGTTGTTTGATATGCCATGATATCGTATGCATATGCATAATAGTACCTACTTACTAGACATCTGTACGAACGCATTCAGTTGCTTAGCATATTTGAGTACCATTGAATTTTGTACTCAATTTTTTTGGAACCACACACAATATGAATGAATTCTTATTCATTTGAGAGAACGATGTCATAGTATACGATCGCATTCAAAACGATTGGAACAAGAAGAGTGTGTAAAAGAAGCGAAAGGAACAACAATAATACACAAATTCTTCGAAATTGTTGTTGTGTGTCGGGGAGTGCATTTTATGTCGTGAGAGGAATTTGTGTGCAATTGTTGTTGTGAAATGTAGTCGCGGATGTAAGTAAATATGTTTGCATACCAACAAACAACGCAGTACAAAATAACATTGAATTTAATTCGACACCGATTCGTTTGAATGTGAACATGGAACATTGTCTCAGCTACAATCAGGCATTGGAATTCATTTAAATGAATTCGAATGTCAAATTCATTCATTTGAGCATGAGTACCAAAAATGCCCTTTTAAATGAATTCATACAGATGTCTAGTATTTACCTTGTAAAGATTTTAGGGTAAAGGATTAGTATTGTGTTTAGTGCTATGGGGCCATCACAGGAATTTCTTTGAGTTTTTTGATGAAGTGCGTCACATTTGTGAGACACAACCACATACTAAGTAGCATCGTCGTCGTTTATAAAACAAGGAATGTCCTTGGTACATCTGTCTAGCTGCAAATCTTTGAGGAAGTTGTTATAACTATAAGGAGGTTGTAGCATATACAGCTGAAGCCAATGGGGGTTGCTGTATGTACAGCCTCCTTGGCCAACTGAAGTCGGGTGATTCCGGGACGAAGACCCCACCACTCAGGGGAATCTGCCCTTTATGTGATTGCTTGTGTTGGTAAGTGGCTTAGTCTAATCACAAATATAGACTACAAATGCCACAAGATCGTTTAAACAAGTATCTAGTATGTCTCGACACTGGGGCGGACAATAGCTATCATACGATACTTGCTGTAAATATGATGAACCTTGGAGATTCAAAGATTAGCCATCGTAGTAAGGCTAGGGTCAAGCATTGAGCGATTTACTACTGAGCAATTCAATTGGTATTCATTTTTATGCATCGCTCAGTCAGACCAATTGACTTGCTGAGCGACGTCGCTAATAGTTCAATGTGTGGCTCTAAAATCTAATAAAATCACTTAGCAAAAAATAAATATTTTTTAGTGAGACGGATGAACCTGATGCTTTGATAATAAATTTTCAATATTTGACATCAAGTGTTTTTTTTTTGTAAGAAGATTCGTAACCGCACTAAAACTCCTTTCTACTAGGTATGAGGAAGAAAAAGCAATAAAAAAAGTTCTAGTAATATTCCATAAAATGGGATAAGTAACAGGAATATCTTTTGGAAGCCAGAATATCTGATATCTGTTTCTAAACTCGTCTTTAAATTCTTCATTAGTGCTTATTCCGATGAGTTGCAATATGACATCCGTTTAATCAATGTCACCATATGGATTGATTATCTATTGTGGTATTACCATATTCAAAACATACTCAAACCTAGTTTCAAAATCAGAATAAATTATGAATGTAAGTTGAAACGCCATCTTCCTGGCAGATTGATTGTGACCAATTTGGAAACTACCAATGTTTTGCTTCATTAGTTTAATTCTGGCAAGAAACGCTAAAATTAAGGGCTTTGTTTTCATCAAATTTAACCTATCAACTTGTAACTGCAAATTATTTTCATTAAATTTACTAAACAAATCTGTTAAAGAGGCCATGTCTGGTTGTCACTTGATAAAATTTTGTTTAAAAATTCGATCTTTAGCATTCAAAAAGAGTGAAACAGTCTCAAAAAGATAAAAAAAAATATTGTTAAGCATAAGTCTTTCGAATGCTAGCGTAGTTCAGTCTGAAGGAACAATTGATGAAAGTTCTTGTCATTTTCTTGTCACCTGCTACAGTCACGACCTGCTTAAATGAGATGTACTATTGTGGACCCCCGTTTATATTTCACGACCTCCAATTCGCGTAGACCCCTGGGGGTCGATATAGACCACTTTGGGAACCAATGTTATAAGCGAACAAATGTGTAATATTTTGGCTAACACTATATTATGGCCAGATCTAAAGCAAGGCTCTCCAATCTTTTTGATTCTGTGGATCGCATTGGAAGAATTCGCAGTGAGTTGGGCAGCAGTTGCAAAAAAAATATATTTTTGATTATGGTTCCGTACCACCGCACAAAATTCAATACAATGTATGCAAATTCGTTGGACGTAAAGCCTGTACCTCTGTCTGAAATTACGAAAAAAAAAAAACTGGGCACAGTGCATATTGGAGCACACGTTTCTTGTGTGGGGACCCCTTTAATTTTTTAACTTTATTTTATTTTTAATATTTGTCATTGTATCGGCCATTGAATTATACATTCTGTGAACTGACTACCTATTACAGTTCATGAGATAGAGCTCATTGACAGATGGACGGACGGACAGCGTAGGATTAGTAATATGGTCCCGTTGGGTATGGAACCCAAATAAAAGAAAAGGATACTTAAGTGACGAGCAAAAAAAAAAAAAAAAAAAACAGCGGTCCACAGAAATTTCTATTTCTTGTCTGTTGTCTCTTAGCTTTCAGACTTGGGCCGCGGGTTGCACAGCCCAGCTCTGAAGCAAGTAATCCATCTGTCATTGCATTCAAAACAATCCTTACCCAAAATTTATGCAAGAGAATTGCTTTTTCTTTCATAATTCAACATTTCGTTATTGGGATATTAGTATTTTCTTGCAAACAGCAAACAATGATCCCAATTCCATTCAAAATGTGAAGTTTTAAGAAAATTCCTCACTTTTTGAGGCGGTCCAATAATCAACCCACTCACTGCCAAGTTTCAGAGAGTACATATTGAGTTTAGCATAAATCTTGATGCAATAACGCCTCCAACTCAGCGTCAAAAACTATCCAGAATTTTTTTGTTTTCAAAGGCATTATAGCCGAATTCTACTGTATTTAAAAATACATATATATATATAGATATATATCTTTATATCTAATTAAATTTGAATAATTTGATTTTGATTTTTAAGACTTTGAATTTCTTTTTTTTTTTTTTTGTGTAAATACATATTTGTCAATTGTTGAGTTCTTAAGATTTTCTGATGAGTTTATTTTTAAATATTTATTGGTTTTAATATCCTGTACTAATACCAAATTTATTTGAGTTTGTTGAGGAGGTCATATTAAGTTTATACAAATGTATGTAACGCCTAGATAGAGAATGTAATAATGTTTTTCTCTTGAATAACAAACGAATCGTTTAAGCCATATGCGGGAAGTTATTAGAACTAGAATGGAATGCTAAAATTGGTTATATGAATATGGGCTTGGTATGTTGGTTCCCGTTAGACCATATTTTTTTATTTACATTCTTATCTAGGTGATCTGTTAATTTTAATCTTGGATCGGAAAAAGATAATTTTGAATTAAACACCCATGGATCATGCACCTATGAAGTGCCTTCCTTATTGGATTTTGTAATCGCTTGGTCAGTTATAAACAGAGATTTGGCTGTCGCTAAGCTTGGCTCTAAAAATATGTGTGATAAATATTGTAGGAAATCGAAATCGGGGTGCCTATTGCGAAACTATAAAGTCTAAAAAAACATGTAAATTTGCTAAAAACTGTACATTTGATATCATATAAAGATCCCCAATAAAAGTAATCCACAATGGATATTCACACTAGCATTTTTTCCAGTTTACCATATATCATAAGATTTGTTTGGGATACAGGGCATTGGATAGTCGTGCCTATTTGCCTATAGCGCCCTTACTTGTTTCGTATATATAAATATTTGAGGGAGAAATGTATTGACGCCCAAAACTGATTTAAAAATAGATTATTTTGAGAAAAAAAAAATAAACATAAAAAAAAAAGAAAAGACAGACGTCGCCCAAAGGCCAAAACTGTAATTTAACATCAGATTTTTTCATATATTTTTGTTGAATTTGAATTTGTTTTATTATTTTCTGTTTAATTTTTTTTAATGATTTGTCCATCTTCAGCTGTCGCATTCTTCCTATTTCATAATTTTTGTATTATTTTGTGAAAAATAAAAATTTTGAAAAAACATTACTAGGGTCGCATGAAGTTTTTTATACTCTTCACGCAGTGAATAGTATTATAAGTTTGTCATGCAGTTTGTAACGCACAGAAGGCGACATCGCAGACCCCATAAAGTATATACATATATTCTTGATCAGCTCGATGAGACGAGTTGATTTAGCTATGTCCGTCGGTCCTCCTGTATGCTAGTCCATGAGTTTTTGAGCTTGAGAGCTGAAATTTTGCACAAAGATTTCCATACCATATGCTGTACATTTGCCGGAATCAACCGAATCGGAACACTAGGAGGTGTAACTTCCATACAAATCCAAATTCAAATTAATGTTCTTATTAGAAAAAGTTCTTGTATTTTGATTTATCGAACTGAAATTTAGACGCTATAAATGGTTGTTGTATATTCACCAACCATGTAAATCTCATGATCCTAGGATTACCAGGAGGGGTACCTCCCATACAAACCCAAAATGAAATTAAAGTTTTTATTAGAAAAACTTTCTTGTATTTTGATTTATCGAACTGAAATATAGACGCTATAAATGGTTGTCGTATATTCACCAACCATGTAAATCTCATGATCCTAGGATTATCAGGAGGGGTACCTCCCATACAAACCCAAATTCAAATTAATGCTGTTATTGGAAAAACTTTTTTGGGCACTATGAGTGCCTGACCCATAAATTTCAAAATTCTAGGATTACTGGATCGTATAGCTCTCTATATTTGTGCTCATTACACCATGTGCATGCGCCAACTACATGTGACACATATTTCATACTTATAGTCATGCACCATCTCCATGTTACGATTGGTGTATTGAAATTAGTATGAAATGCGCCTTCTACAAGTGAATATTGGTGTATTGACATTAGTATGAATACTGACTCTATCCTAAACGTTAGTCAAATCATTATTATATGTAATTTTTGTGCATGCTCATTCACAGGAGCGTAAAGAGTATTGTATCTTTGGCATAGCCGATTCAACGTTTATTATGTAATATGGTAGTCTTCTTAAATCTATTATTATTTTTAATTCATGACTATTTTGGGTATTGATTGATTGATTGGGGTTATCTCTTCTATTGTGGTAATCGGAAAACAATGGAAATGATTTGAAACTATAAAAAAAATGTTTCTAACTATCGCTCGACGTCTGATAATCTGAATTCCTATTTTGCACAAATTAAAAGATGATTTAAAGAAAGTGGTTAGTTTGATTTCAATACTCTGTTCTGGGGTCTCTTAATTTAAATACCGGTTTTTATTTGCTTGTCACAATTTAACACATTTATGCCTTTCACATTAGTGTGAACAAGTAATACCACATTGACATGATGTTTGTATCGTGGCATGATGAAATATGCTTCGGAAATGCATAAAGTACTATATGGACATGTATATGGTATACAGTAAAATCTCTAATCGCTAACATCGCCCTCAGGCGCACGTCTCTAGTGGCCGAACAAATTTCTTAGTGTCTAGAAGTGTAGGCCAAAAGTTAGTCTGATTAATGACTAAAAATCATAATCCAAAAATTTGATTAACAGTTAATTAAGCATTAATCAAATTTTTAATTAACTTTTAACTACACTCAATTATTCGCTTAAACATTTTTACCATTGTCTAATCGATAACAAAAACAAAATGTTCTATAACTTGGAAAACTTATCAAATCAATAAATCAATTAATTGATTAATGATTATTTTAATCTTGATTAATTTCATCATGATTTATTCAATCAAATTAAGTATTTGATTAAAAAATTCATTAACACAACTGTTTCTTGGTTATGTTTTTAAAACAAAATACATTCCGGTGGGCGGATGTCTCCCGTGGCTCGACAAATTTATTAGAACCATAGGTGTCCTCTTACGGGAGATTTTATTGTACCAAAGTATATGTTATGGATATGATCAGCGTGTCGAGGACAATCTATTTAGAGATTCTCAGTCAGTGTATGATTGATACCAGCTGAAATTTGCTACAGATGAGTTTTAATGTCATTCTCTGGTAGTAGCTGGTATGTAAAAATTAGAGGT
The DNA here is from genome assembly GCA_037043315.1 of Amiota communis. NCBI lineage: Eukaryota > Metazoa > Arthropoda > Insecta > Diptera > Drosophilidae > Amiota > Amiota communis. The sequence continues at coordinate 449,428 of JBAMAV010000686.1, forward strand.
CTCCAATTGTTGGAAAATAGATCAAAGCCCCATATACATGATTCATTTAAATTATCATTAATTTTTTAGGTTTTTTGTTTTTCTGTTATGGGAACAATGCTGGACAAATATGCAAAAGGGGTGAACCGAAGTTAATGTTATGTATTGATTGTCTAGCAAGATATACAATATTAGGTTAGATGAATTAAGGGTATAGATGTTCCATATTGATGGTGGCATATGTATTGGCCCGTCCGTCTTTGAATTATAAGCTACAAAGCTTTACATTGCTCATTTTAATTACTATATGATTTTAGGCATAATCCATTTGATGGCACTTAGAGTAATTGAAATCTGATTCTTGAGCTTACACAGATATCCTTTAAATAAATATATTACGTATGTCCCCATATTCCTCCTTATCATAATTATGTACAAGACAAAATTTGAAGAATATTAATTGGTGGATCACACACGCACACCAAATTACGTGAAAGTTTTGATTTAATTTTTTTATGAGCGTAATAAATAAACGTCCACATATTGTACGACAAACAAAACAGAAAAAAAAAAAAAAATGAAGCCAATTTAAAGAACATCATGTATGTATGTTGAATGTCTATATGTCTATATACTTATATATGTATGGATGGTTGTTTTTTTTTAATATGCAAAATGATGCTATTTTTGAGTTTTTAACGACTGCGATCAGTTTTGATCTCTCCCACTCACTTACCGTTACGTTGTAGTCGTCGTCGTAGTCGTCATTCCTCCGCTGCGCCACTAATATTTAACTTTTTGATGAAGATGTATGCGTGGGTGGTTGTTGTGTGAAGGCTTTGCGACATCGGTTAATGTGGTTTTTGTTCCATTCCTTGAATAATATTCTATGCTCGAAATAGAGAGTGCAAATTCTTTATAACTTTAGCTCTTCTCGTCGTATACCATAATATCGAAAGCTTACAGTGATGGACAAAATAATAAGCGGAGCAACTTTAATGCCTTGATTATCGCGGAGCAATGGAACTTTTTAGGGTTCCGTACCCAAAGGGTGTCAATGGTACCCTATAACTAAACTTACGCTGTCCGTCCGTCCATCAGTTAGCTCTATCTCAGTTAAAATTTTCACAGAGTGTGCGATTCAATTGCCAATATAACGACAAATAATAAAAATATATAGGTATCTACCTGACATACTGCTTCCAAGTTGGATATAAGCAATTCTCACAAAAACTGTATTTGCCAAACTGCTTTCTGTATTCTACGACATTTTGTATGTGGTGAATCAGTTTTCAATGGTTTAAATTTGTAGAAGACGAACGAATCTTGGTTATTGTTGTATTTGTGAAATGTAGTGTGAGATATTTTGTGGGATTTTTTTGTTTTTGGATACTCCAGCAACGAAGGCCACGGGTCTTAAGCCCGTTTGTTTCTCTTCGGGAATACAATGATTGATTGACCACCCACAAATATATTGTACAATATTTCTTTTTTAAATTACATAGGCACCAGATTACGAAAATTAGAAATAAATTTGTGTGCAAAAATCGTCATTTCATACCGACCATGACATTAAAGTTATGACAAGCAAATGCGCCTACTATTATGTCCATGAGTGTCGTATTGGTCGTTGTACAGTGCCAATATGTAATGCATTGCAAGAGGAATCGGTTTAGCCATGTTTAAACTGGCCCTCACTCAATCAGCAAATCTTAAGCCTGCCAAAATGGGTGGCGACTTACAATATACTTATATTTTAGATGTTCCAAGAAGAAAACTTAATCAGTTTTACAAATTGTGAGAGCAAAAAAGGTATATTGACTTATGATTGATCTAACTATCCCATCATCTGATAAAAATTATATACTTATATAATGTATTTTTCTAGTCGAAACAATTATACTCGTATTTTTAAATTTAAATTTATTTTTAATAAAGCCAAAATCTATTAATACATTTACGACATACACATATCTTCCAAATAAGATCCAAGATGAACCATCAATGCGATGTTTATTATATAAAATATTATCTATCGGCAGTGGCGTAGCTAGGTAAGCATGGGGCCCCGGGGTAAAAATTAAATTGGGGCCCTAGTTAAACTAAACTCCTTAGCGGTGTTATGAGTAACACAGCAGATGGTATTTAGTGGTACTTCCTAATATATGTAATATAATTATTGTGAGAGTTTGTTTGTTTATTTCGCTTTTACATAAAAACTACCGGATAGAGTTCGACCATGGGATCCATACCAGCGAGTGAAGTCGCGGGCGAAGCTAGTGAAAAACCAGAAAGAAGGCTATCATTGGCTATGCAAAAGATGTAATGCTCTTCACGCTCCTCCGGGTTGCATCCAACCTTCCTTTCTTAGCATCACTAAATTCTCTTTTTTCTAATAAGAACATTCATTTAAATGGGGGTTTGTATGGGAGGTACCCCTCCTGGTAACCCTAGGATCATGAAATTTATATGGTTGACGGATATAGAAACCTATATTGTCCAAATTTCAGTTCAATATGTTAAAAAACAAAAAACTTTTTCTAATAAGAACATTAATTTAAAGCTCATGCTCCAAATATTATTATTATTCATACTGCATATCAACATTGAGATCGGGAACTGTGAAAATTATCAAATAAATCACAAAGCTTCTAAGACTGTAATTTAAATTGTCTAGCTATTACGGTTCATGAGGTACAGCGGAGTCGGACGGACGGACGGCGTTAGCTTAGTAGTAGGGTTCCGAACCCTAAAAAAAATCGTATTAACTCTACTAAACCATTTAGCCAGATTCTATTTTTTTAGTGTTTTCTGATTCGCCAGTGAATTTCAACAGTAGATCCCAACGCTTAATGCTATTCCAGAAAAAATTACATGTCTTGTATCGTTGCGAAAAAAATCTGTATTTCAACACAACTGCTAACAGCATCATCACTTAATGCAAATTATGGCATACTCCGACATTTGGCTGAATATTCTTAATCGGCTGAATATACATCTCACAATCTGAAGCTCTTTCAGAAATGTAACGAAATTTGTCACCTTTGTTTTTAATATATCTCGTGACTCAAAAGTCGTAGGTCCAAGTAATTTATATATTCTGCGCTTATATCGACAACGGGGAGGGGCGTTCAAAAAACGGACAAAAATTGAAAAATGATCTTTTCTTTTGTAAGCGTATTGCTTTAGAACAGCTTGCCCTATTTGGCTGATTTTTTATATGAAAATCTGACCGGGAGCTGTCTAGATCTAACCTACGCAACATGCAATTGCCATGCATTCCCTACATAACTTATTTCTCCCATCATTACCCTGTGTTAAATGTAATAAATTTAAATAATAAAATTAACAAATAAAGTAAAGTTAATATTCATTAACAACACATAACTGTAATATCATATTAAGGTTCTCAGGAAAACGATCGTTGCGTGGTTTAGAAGTTCTCCGTATTCAAACAATTTAGAATTTCGACTTTGCTTTATACTTTGAGCTTAGTGGCCCCGGGGCACTTCCCCGCTTAGCCCGTACATAGCTACGCCACTGTGTATCGGGGCTACCCTAGTAGTAGTGCTGTAATGCTCTCACTAGATTATGAATGTTGCATTTTTATTTTCCTTTGTTTGCTTTATTTATTTTTATCATTTTTGTCGTACTTGTTGCTTCACCAAAAGGCGCCGCTCTCCAGTTACTTAAGATTATGAAGTAAGGGAGCGTGCTAGTGATACTAGTTTGTATTATGTGATAAACTTTTAAGGCTCGACTACCACAAACTCTGTGCACTTAGCGCCAGTCACAAGTATTTTTAACGGAAAATGTGTTCGCCCGCAATTTGCTTACAAACAAAATTCTCGGAAAAAAAAAGTTTTTAAAAGACAGAATATGCAAAAATTGGCTTATTCTTATGTGAGGGCTATAGATATATACAATAGTATATTATTCGGTTGACACACGTTTTGTAGCTGACACCTTCAGCTAGAGCTTATAAGTATACAACAAAATTTTACATGGATACGTTTGTGTTTTATTCTTAAAATTGGTGCTTGGACATGGAGAACTTTGGGTTGACATTCAGATCTGGAGAAATTGGTTGGGATAAATCTTCTCTGAGCTGCTTTATTGGAACAAGGTAATTAAATTCGATTATTATTATGAGTGGCTATTAAACAGAAATGTCTTAAGCTGATCTATCTCCATTGATATACTACATAATGTAAGTTTGGTCACTTGGAATTTGCAGCTTGGTTGAGATGGGTTGCTACATAGCACAACATATGGTCCAGACCTTTTGCCATCAGACTTCCATTTATTATGTTCATTGCAAAACTCTTTGAATAGTGGAATGTTTGTCTTCATTGAAATCACTTAAAAAGACGAAATTACTTATCCAATACTTTCGTATCGATATTCTGACCAATTTCATTTAAATTTTGTGTGGTACATAGATATGTATGTACCTACCATTATTCACGAAACGTAGTATTTTTGGATGTAGAGTATAATCGGTTGTAATCGGCTACTGTTTAACAACTAAAGAAGAAGAACCTGAACCCGCTTTTGTATTGCTGCTGTGTATGTCAACTTGATTTCTTCTTATTTATAATAATAATGTTAATACCACGCTCAGTCCAGTCAACTTGTTGACGATGCTCTCTTGCATTTGTTGCTTTCTCTCATTAAGTCAGTCTTAAGTCTTTTCACTCTTATGCATGCATATTCCCGTTTGTGGTTGGTTAACTGTTCCTTCCTTATGCATATTTACTGTACTATATATATATATACAAACTACTTACATTCATTTGATAATTCTGTGTTGGAAATGAGTTAGTGAGTAGGTTTTATGGCAACTGATGCAGTAACGGACGAAAGCACTTTAACTGGGTGCTGTTGCTGTTGTTTGTTGTGGCTGTGGCTGTGGCTGGTAAATACGTGGTCTGGTCCACTAGAGTGTCATCATTACATCTTACGAGCTGAGTTGTTCTTCTGTCATTCTAGTACGTATTCTCGTAGTTGCAACAGGTCTAGTAAAGCATTTGCTTATGTCACTATAGAAAGAAAGAATGAAAGAAGACGACTCTCTTTACTACAAGAGAAACAGAAGAACTCGTTTTTAAGCAACGGTGGCAACTAAGCAGAGAGTGGCAAGAATATAGATTAAACGCTGTTAAATAAAGGTTAAAAGACTCTAATTTCGACGTAACCGAAGTTTTTATATTTTTAGCAAAGGACAAAGTCTTTCATTTAACTTTTTGTTCACAATGAAATATAGTAAATTATCCATGGAACCATGGAACTAAATGTATAAATATGGGGCAAAAATAGTATGTTAAAACAAATCTTTCGTAAATCCAATTCGCAACTGCAAAACAAAGCTGTGTGAGGATGGATAGAGATTAACGGGCATTTTCATTTCCTATATCAATTTGGCTTTGGGTTGGGTTTTCTTCTATACCAATGCTCAACACATTTAGGACTCGAATTTAAGTTACAACAATCCATCAGACTTGACTAGCCTCCAAAAACTATTTAGTAATTACAAATTTCTTGCAATTGTACCAAAAATTATAAAACTTTTTATTTCGAAATCGTCAAGATTGCTGTGGTCTAGTATGAAATAACTGATCCTGGAGAAATCACTGATGTGTTAAATGAAGTTTAATGTCGCGAAGAGTAGTGCATTTTGAGAAAATTTACTTACACAATCTTCTTTCATTTTAAAATGATCTTCAGTTGTCTTTTATATAATTTCCAAAATTGTGAAGGAATCCTCTACGTTACTCTTGGAAATGTCATTAATACATTCTTCCTCCGAACCGTCGACATCATCTTTCATATTTAATCCCAGTAATCCCTAAGGTTAATGTTACTTTAATAGCATTGACTATACTTTAATCCGATTTATACATGATTTGCTTATATTTTCAATGGAATTCAACGTTGTACAGGGAATATAACGAATTAAAGCGGTACAAATTTGCAATTGCCTAAAGCGCTAAGAACTGGTGAATTTCCCGACTCGGAAGAACTGGTGAATATCCCGTCTTGGAGGAATGCCTTTAATCTTGGAAGAAAGATGTGTTTCAGAAAAAAAAAATGTCCAAAGAACAGGTTACTTTTCTCTAAGTCTGGAGATCATAAACAACGTACTATAATAAGTCGCGTTCATTGAAGTAGAAGAGAGAGTTCCTTCAGTAGAAGAGTTCTATGCATCTAAGAATGATTGAATGACTTCAGTTTTACATATTTTCACAATAGTTACATAATTCTTTTGTTCCTCAAATGAAAGCATACCATGTTGTTACCATGTGTCATTCCACTGGACATGCTTATGAATATAAAATAATTAAAAGATGCATGTGTTTGGGGAAAACTTCGGGAGGAAGTTGTTAGAATATATACATAGGTCTAATCTTTAGAAGACGGTTAAGCTAAAATAGTATTTGTAAAAAACATCGATAAAATATTAAATGAAGTAGTTACTCATTTCAACCAATGCATTATATGATTACTACAAAAAGATCTTGCCATCTGTCTGTTAATGGGAAATTTGAATGAAATCTGGAAAATGACATATTTTTATTTTATGTGTGGAAGCCAAATGGAAGATTCAGAGATTATTGCCTCTTTAGGCGACGCGTGTGTCTGCTGTTGTCCAGCAGGTTAATTGCCTATTGATTATCATGGCCATCCAACCGTGAGGTGTGTCTGTTGTTGAGCCTGACCATCTCCTCTACAAGGTCTTCGATTCTAATAAATTATTATAATAGATTAAATCTATTAGGCGAAAATGTTTTAGTAAGCTGACTAGCTATATATGTATATATGGTGTTTGGAAACAGTAGTAAGAAATGATACTTTGGTCCAAAAGGTGGATCGTAGATACCTTCGCATGACTGCATTGGTGACAAGATGAGCATGTATCCCCATTGAGTAAATAAGTCTGGGTGATGGCGCTGAGACCAATTCGAAGACGAGTGAAGATGGTACATTTTTTTCTGGAGCAACTAACCGGGTTCCAAGGCTTGATAATTTTATACCTGTATTGATAAGACAACCAAAACTCAGATTTACAACATTCCAGGATGTACGTGATTGTGCGGTGTATATCTGGTAATAGAAGGTGACTGAGACGGCATTTAAACGTACGTCATTTAATCGTCGATTCTTCTTTGGTGATTTTGGCTTGTGTTCACGCGAACGGCACGCGTAAAAATCAAATTTTTGCTAATTCCTTTTTATTTATGTTTCTTTATACAACTGTGCGTTCTGACGCAGAGCAAATTTCTTCACCTTCCGTTCCTACTACGGCTACTTTATTCTACATGTCGCATGCATCCTCACTTTACGCAAGCCAAAAAATCATGAACAAACACGAAAGAGGAGAAAGAAGACATAGAGAATGTCAGCGCAGACTTTTACGATTGCGTTTTCAGAACGTCACAGCCTCCCCCTTTGCCTCGCTTCATTTACCTACAAAAAAGTTTTCGCAGTCGCAGAGCCTATCGTGTAAATGGGCTCTTAGTTGCAGCGTCCGCCATTTCGTTGCCAACAACTCCTTAATGGAAAATTCTTATTAATGCTGGGGCCTTGAAATGTTTCGAATTTTTAATTAAATTTTATATTATCCGAAAAAAGAGTGAGTATTTCGATATACGATACGAATGAAGCTTGCAATCATAAGATCGGATTATCGAAATACTACTGTACTTCTTTGTATCTTAAACTTTCTGGAATGTTTTTAGTAAAGCTTGAATATAATGTTTGTCTGTTTCTGGAAAGTTTTTTAGTAGAGCTCGTATGTAGTATATAATGTTAGTTACAAATGCGGGTTGAAACAGTTGAATTGAATCGGATTATACCAATTTAAGTTACATAATATACAGTTGCATATGAATAAAGTATATAGAACAATATGTACTTATATATATGATCTTCTCAATCTAGTATTGTATTAGTATATAAGTATCTGCCTGCAGTCACGCCTGTTGGCTGCTATTCTGCTGATCTGTTGTTGCCTGCTGCCTGCCTGCCTGGCCTAATTTTGATATTATTGTCCGTTTATTGTTGTTGGCGTCTTTGATGCTGCTTTTGTTGTTGTCATTGTTGTTGTCTGTCTTCTTGTTCTTGTTGTTGTCTTCTTGTTTGTCTCCAATGTTGTTTTTTGCTCTGTTGCTGCTGTGTTGCTATTGCTCTTGGCTCATTGCTCTGTTGCCTCTCAATTTTGTTGTCTATGCTGCTGCTTAGTACTCACCTGCAGCTGGGTTGCGTTCTGCGTTCAGTTCAGTTCAGTTTAGTTGAGTTGAGTTCAGTTGAGTTGAATTGAGTTGCGAGCAAAGCAAGGCAAAGGCAAAGTTTTTCTTTAGCTGGTACGACGACGACGACGACGACAATCGTTGGCTGGCGCGACATCAGTTTTGAGTTGACTACCAACGCGAGCGGGTCTTTCTCTTTGTAAGCGGCAAAACGTTGATCTGATTTGATCTGATATTACCAATAATTGTTTGTTTTTTTGGTTTCTGAATTTTTTTTTTTTTTTTTTTTTTTGGTTTTTGAAAATAAGCTTTATTTATATATGTACACACACATTAATAAAAAAAAAAAAAAAAAAAATAAAAAATATATATTTATAGATATTGTATATATACAGACATACATTTATACTATATATATATATATAAAAATAAATATATATATATATACATATATACAACATAGATATCCCGAGAAAATCGCGCATACATATTCACACACATAGACACATATACGAACACCATATAGACAGACACATAGATGAAAAGAAGCATTATTTTTAATATATTTTCAAATACTACACACATGGTTGACGTTGACGACGAAAATAAATTTTCCTAAATAAAACAAAAAAGAAAACCGAAAAAAAAAAAAATACTATTTTTAAAGAAAACCGAAATTTTTTTAGTGTTATACAACTTTTTCTACAAAAATAAAAGAGTAAAAAAAAAATTTTTTTTTTTTGATTGCTTAAATATCTTAAAAAAAAAACACCAATTAAAAAAAAATAAAATAATTATAAAATAAAACTAAATCAAATCAAATTTTAATCTTCAAATCTAACGGTTCAAAATGTATCGTAAAGAAGAAGCTTAAGCTTAAGCTGAAGAAAGGCAAAGAGGAGAAAAGATTAGAGGAAGTTTAAACGCGTTTAATTTGGTACTGCATTAACTAGTTTGTTTTTTTTTTTGTCCAAATTTGTTTAATGAAAACTTAAAAAAAAAAGTTAAAAAAAAAACAAAAAGAAAAAGAAAAGAAAAGCTTTGAAATCACAAAAGTTAAAAAAGAAATTAAAAACAAATTTTCATTGAAAATTTATCGGGTAGTTCTGTTGCGTTCCGTTTCAAAAAATCGTTTTTTTTTTTTAAATACATAAGTACATATGAACTTATGAAATATGAACATTGATCGATCAATGAATGAATGAATGAATGATGTATAGAACTGATCTGATTTCACATGACCTGAACGTTTTGTTCGATGACCTTCTTGGTATCTGTCGGCTAACAACTTCATAACATACACTTAGTATAATACCAACGTGTGTTTGTAATAAAACTTCTTATCCATATCCATATGTTTTGGAATTGAATTTAGATTTGTATATGGATTAGTTAAAAATTTTATCAGATCTAACAAAAGTGAGACTTCATATAGTACTTGGTGGTGGTGATGGTGGTTGTGGTGTCTTCCCTTGTGTTTCTTTTCTACTTACTACACTCGATCATCATCATCATCATCATCATTTCCCTAACTCAAACTGCCACGCTCTGTTCTGAAATACATTTCTATTCCTGATCCTTGATCCATGTGCTCTTCATTTCGCTGTTTTAAATTACCTCTAATTTTTATTTTTTTTTTGTTTGTGTTTTTGCAATCCTCTTAGGCTTGCTTTACAACTTTGCGCTCCTTAAATGATTTGCTAAAATAAATAAAATCAAAATCAAAACCAAAAAAAAAAAAAAAAAAAATTTTTCCAAAAATTAATAAAAAAAAAAAATTAATTAAAATAAAAATAAATAATAATCTATATAAATAAAAATAATAATAATAAATTGAATTAAATTAAATTAAATAATAATAATAATTAATTAATTTAAACGGTTATTTCTTTAAAATATAAAAAAAGAAGTAAGACGACAACAACAACATCTGCAGCAAAATGATGATGGAGAACGGTCTCTCCATGGAATACGGCGATGGCTATATGGAGCAAGAGGAGGAATGGGAACGCGAGGGATTGCTCGATCCCGCATGGGAGAAGCAGCAGAAAAAGGTGAGTACACAAATGTAATAAAAACTAAATAGGTTTTGAGTAGAGTGGAAAGGTTAGGCCACCGCCCCACCCATGCACAATTTGTGGATGATGATTGAGTAATTTTTTATTCTATTCTATACTATAGGTACTATTACAAGGAGGTGTGGGGTGTCAAAATTTGGTTGGTGAATCGAATCGATCGTATGTGTCGGTCAGTTCTATTTTTATGAAAATATGAATGGAAAATAATAATGAATCACATCACACATTAGTAATTTCTATATATTTATGATATATAAAAGATATTCAAGGGTTATAGTAGGTATTCTAGAATCAGTCATTCCTTCATTGACAATGTGTGTTATCAATACCGTTCGAAATTATACCAAAAATTTTCATTTATGTACTTTTGGTTTTTTTTTTTTATTGCTGCTTTCACCTTCTTCATTTTCATATGCTTCAGCTGAATTCTGCTTCATTCATTCAGTTCTTCTTCTTCTTTATCTCCTCCTCACCATCGCATCATAATCATCATTATGATGATGATCATCATTATCACGATGGGTAATTCAGGGACGTGTGTAGGGCGTAGGCGTAAACGTTTCTAGATTTAAATTTTAAATAAAATGGAAAAAGAAGAAATATTTATTGCATTTATGTTGTTCTTGTTCTCGTTGTGATCATGAAGATCTTGGTGTTGGTGATGATATGGATGCTGATGATGATGATGATGGTGATAGTGATATATCTATATAGATATACATAGATGTGGAGGTGGTGGAGGGTTTTGATGATTATTGGTTGGTTGTGGTTTCTTTTTAGTTAGTTTTTTGTTAGATAGATGAACGTACGGACATTATGATGACCTTCTACTTAATGCTTTCAGTGAAAATCTCACTCTCTCTCTCTCCTAGTTCTTCAGTTTATTTCATCTCACCATCCTCATGTATCTGTCAATTTCATTTGTTGTTATTGTAAATAGATACATATACAATACAAAACAATACAACAATATCTATGTGTATCTCAAGTCATAGCCCCATAGCCATAGTTACAGCTATAGATCTCTATAGCCACCCACTAAAATATTTAGACACCGAAAAACAGAATAAGGAGAGAGCGCAACAGAGACAGCTAATAAAGGCAAGAAAGAGAAGCATATAGAGAGATATTTATGCATGTGTATGTGTGTGTGAAGAAGTTGCTGCATGCTGTTAGCCTCGTGTTGAGATACTTTTGGTATAGCTATTGCTGTTGTTGTTGTTGATATTTTTGATAAAAATTTCAGCTAAAAAAAAAAAAAAAAATTCAAAAGGAAAAATAAAATAAATTTATGATTTTTCATAAACTCATACATACAAACATGCACAGAGAGAGAGAGAGATACAGATACAAACACATACACACATGCACACATATAGATATAGTTCATCATCATCACGATGATCATGTGTTTTTGAGAATTTAGTTTTCTTAAGTTTTTTATGCGTTTTTCTTCTTGTATTGTATATTTGTTTTTTGTTCTTTCTTCCTTTTTGCTGCTTTTATGTATCTTTATTAAAACACATTCTGCTGCTGCTGTTGTTGTTTGTGTTTTTGTATAAAACAAAAAAGCTTTCATTTAAAAATAGATTTTTTGTTGTTGTTTGGTGTTTATTTTTTTTGCTATCATTTTTTTTTTCAACAAAAAAAAAAAAAAAATAAAAACGAATATGTTAGTAAAATTGCTTAGATGAATTTAGAAAGAATATTGAAATCAGGACAGAAGATAGACACACACAAACAGATACACATGCACATTAATACATACAAACATATGTACCTACATACTATGTGTGTATCTATCTAGCTAGCAGAAAAAACTACTATGGTATCCATAGATATTCATTCTAAAATCTCATAGTGATATGTAGTACAACATGGTCATCATAGAACACAGTTTGAGCACATGCAAATATTATCTGTTTGACTGTTTATCCAACCATCCACATATCCATCTATTTATCTATACATGATGGTGATATCTGTCTGTCTTTTATCATTTATCCGTCTGTCTGTATTCATCTAAAATTTCATTTATTTGTAATATTGTACATATGTAATTTGCCACTTTTATCTGTACTTTGAATCATCTATCATATAGTACTTTGTACCATTTAAGTTTGAGTTTAGGAAATTGTTACTCCTTTAGTTTTTTATATACAATAAAATTAGCAATATTATATGGAACAACAACAAAATTCCTTAAACTGACGTCATTTGCTTTGTTTTAGATATTCGATATTGTTTTTCTGTTCTAGATATGATGGTGATGATGATGATGATGCTGATGCTGATGAGCGTATGCACAACATTAAATCAAATCATGAAACTTTTTTTATTCTTCATTCTCGTCTCTTATTTTTTTTTTAAACATTTATTTCATATTGAATACACATATGTGTTTGTATTTAATACAAAATGTAGTTTACTGTAGATACATTATACTAAGTAATATACCCGGCGTGCTTTGCTATGCTCCCCATGTGTCGTTAGTGTGTGATACTATTCTCTTTTTAATTGTAGTACATTGAAACACTTTTGAAAAGTCAGACGAATCAATTATTAATATCTATTAAATGGCAAATGCATGTTTTGTGAATCCTTTCCTGCTTAAACCACTGAATCGATTTTAATAAAAAAAAATACCAATTGAAAGGTATTCTTCACTGCATGTGTACAAGCGATTTTATACTTCTAAAACATCAGATCAGCACCAATTATCACGTGATAATAGAATTTTTCCAAAGCACATTGTTTACAAAATAGTTGTTACCACTAAAAAGTAACAAATGCGGTTGATTGTGTAGGCTGTTGACATAATTATCTGATCAAGAACACTCTCCAGCCTATGCTAGAGTTTCTATGAAAATGTCATTCAAATCGGTTCAGCAGTTATGGAATCCATAGGGAGCAAACATATAATTTTATATGTATAAAAGTTTTCTTTTGTTTTGTATGTATTGAAATTATATGTTCAACTTCTAGTTCTACTTGGTTGGTTAAGTTGATTTTCCGTTAAGATTTGATTCGAAAAATACAATAGGAGTACAATAATTTCATTGTAAAAATAAAGAAAGATAAATAGATTGAAGTAGGTAGATTGATAGACAGATAGATGAATAGATGGATACAGCAAAAACCGTTTGTTTGTTGTTCTGTCTGTCTTTAGTTCTGTTTGTTTGTTCATTAAGCTTGATTTGATCGAAAACTAATTGCCCAGGTCTGTCAACTAAACTGAATGATCTGATCTGATCTGCTTTGAACTGAATTGACTCAATTGCACAGAAATTATAATTATGTAGCTGTTCTGTTGCAATCATTAACACCAAAAACAAAGCAGTAGTTGCATCTTTTATTGCTATTTTTCTATGTTTTCTGTGCACGTATATTATCCAGTTTGCTATTAGACTAGACCGGCCGGCCGGCCGGTCTGCTGGCTGGTTGGCTGGCTGGCTCACTTCACCGGCTTTAATAGAGTCTGTTTTGTGTTTGGCTTTCAACTTTAATCTAAACTCAATGATATTTCTTTTTGTTTTTGTTGTTACCCCCCGTGTTTCTTTTCAGTCTCTGTCTGACTGCCTGTCTGTTTATATCTCTGTCATCTATCTAGATAGATCATTTTGTTTAGTTAGTTATATGGTATAACCATATGCGTTTGCAATTCTTGCTTGCAATTATTATTATTATCCGTTTCTTTATATCTTTTAACTGTTTTGTTCTGTTCTATTGTTGGTAGTTTGGTATCTTCATCGCTTAAAAGCTAATTACCCACTCATTTATAGCTGTAGATACTTTTTCTAATTGTCATTAAGTTTTCTTGTATTTTTCTTTTTTTCTATTTTTTTTTTCATTTTATCTTATCGGGAACACATATTTCTTCTAAATGATTCAATAATTTACAATACAACAAAAAATGTATAGAAATGAGGAATTGAGAACATTAGTCGTCTAAGGCCATGTATCTAATATATATGTATCTATGTATATATTTTTTGTATGTAAACTAAAGGATTATGAATATTGTATAAACTATTTGTCATAGAGATAATTTTTTTTTTTTTTTGTTTTTAATGAGACTTGCATTGTTGGTAAGGCAGTCATCTTTTTCATTATTTCACTGCTAAAGTTTCAAGGTTTTGATATTGATGAAAAGATCTTGAAATTTTTAGCTTTGCACACATCATCATCATTATCACATACATACACTTTATGGTATGGTATATTGTATGTTGTTGTTGTGAACATAAATTGTTGATTATATCATTTTTTTTAACCTGATAATTTTCGGAATAAGCAAATTGCAAACTACCACGTTTTCGGCACACACAAATATGATAATATATGAACATTTTTGAAAATTTTTTTAATTAAAATCATTCATTAACAATTGTGTGTTGTGTTTTTGCTTATGGAAATGATAAAAAAAAACAAGTTAATTTGATGGCGGAAGTGACGTGAATTGATCTCCAATATTACAAGTCTTACAATTCCGTTCTCATCCTCCTCGTTGGTGGTGGTGGTTAAGTTAAGTTGAATTGTCCGTCTTCTTAAGCAAACATAAATTCTTGAGCTCACAAAGGCCTCATAGTCCTGCAACAGCTGACATGGGGCCCGCTACAAATATGTATAACTCATTTATTGAACTAAAAAATTGATATGTGGGTATTAGGGATAGGATCTAGATCATTTGAATTAAGATCAAGACAAATTATATTAGAAGTACTATATGTGTTTTCAGTTTCTTGATTCATGGTTACTGATGGTGGTATGCATTTCCTTCTGATATTTTGAGCCGCCAATTGTAAAATGTTTAAAATATAATATTTTCAAATTTTTAATGAATAAAACTTGATTGATTTCATGACTCTGAGTACAAAAGGAAAAACATATTATGTATTGTATATAAGGTTATGGAGAGATTCTATCCATTCATCTATTTAATCAAAGCTTACTACTGAAATCTATGGTAGTATAAGATTGATAAGATTCCTTGATGAAACTTAAGCGATTACTATATGATTGATCTTGGGAAACTACAATATATATGATGAAAATCTTGATGAAATCTTGATGGAGATTCCATCCATTCATTCAATGCTTACTACTGACATCTATAAGAATGATAAGATTCCTTGATGAAACTTAAGTCATTAATCATTAATCATATTTCTTAATCAATCAATTACTATATGATTAATCTTTAGAAACCAGTACATTATGTATGATGAAAGTGATATGTTTTTGTAAAGACTAAGACTAGAGTAAGGTATCATCAAATTTTGTTCTACATATATTTTTGTTTGTCATATGGTACTTGAAATAAGTTGATTTTTTGTCATGTTTATGCCTCCCCTTATCATTCCAATTTCAATTATTGTACCTACTATATGTTGTACACGTAATAATTGTTCGTGACTTTGACTTCAATTCATTATGTTTACTTATGTAAGTACCTAGTACTATAATATTTTAGAATACTTACATACAAACTCACTTTTCCATGTTACTAACTATATTTGTGTGTTAATTAAAATTTTTGTAATAATTTTTTTTTGTGAATAAAAATGATTAATGAGAAATGAAAAATGCTGAATTTGTTGGTTGTGTGTTGTTGTCAGCATTTGTATTTTCCATTCTTCTTGTATTTTCCATTCTGTTTATCAAAGTCGAAGCTGAAAGTTTCAGTTATGAACTACCTACCAACTGCAAAACTGCATCTAAAATATTTTGCACAGTTGTTCCTCATTTGCTTTGCGGATTAAATTCTAGACATGTTGAGTGAGTGAGTTCATTGCCGTTTTGACATACATAGAATCCATAGTACGAGTCGAGTAGAGTTGAGTTGAGTTGATTCGAGTATGTATCCACTTGACTTCAATTCCAGTTTACGATCTACAATCATGAGCTTGTTTTGTTGGAGAACTGAGAACAGAGTTTGATTTTGATTTTGATAGAAATAACAAGAACATCAACCTAATTTAGTATATACTTAGTTCTAGTTTTGATTCACCAACAACAACCATACAGGAGAAGATGATTAGGATCGATCATATGATGATGATCATGATAATGATGATTTTGATGAAAGCATAAAAGTGAAATAATTGCATTGCATTGCATTGCATTATTATGATTTCATATATAAAATATTGAAAATTTGAAGCATGTGCGCAACATGCATTCTTTAGTTTTTGACATATTGTGCTGAAATTTTACATTAACAAGCAAACAATCAGGGCTCACAGTTACAATGATTGCTCATGCAGACTGTTAAACTTTAATACATACAATCTGAATATAGGACGCTATTCTTTCTCACTACTTATTCTGTAGAACAGAGGACCCAATAAATATATACATACATATAAATTTTTAAACACGACTCCACCAGATCGATCAACCAGTCAGTCAGTCAGTCAGTCTGTCTTTTCTCTTATAACCTGACCAGCCCTTTCGATTGTACTATGATGAATAATACGATGATGATGATGATGATGAATCCTCAAAAACCAAAACAAAAAACTTGCTTCTAATTGCACACACGCAATAGATAAAACTCAAGTGACAATTGATCATAATTTGTATATAGTTGACTTTAAAGATAATTTTTGTGTGTGTGAATTATTTTTTTTTGGTTTTGTTTATCTCAACAAATATTGCTTACTCACTTTCTCTCTGATATGTTGTTGTTTTTGTTTTTATTTAATAAAATGCGGGGGTGCAGGGTAACCGAGACCGAAACCGAAACCAAAACCACCGATTGTTGTGTTGGGCCTAACCAACTTTTATAGAGCTCATTTTTTTTTTGTTTGTTTGTTTTTTGTTTTTACTTATTATTGTTTTTTCTTCTTTGGATTGAAATGTGTCTTTTTGTCTGTTTGTTTGTGTGTTTCCTTCTTTCAAGTTTCACTTGTGTAAATACAAAAACTTGGGATGAATGGGTATGCATAGGTGTGTGAGTCAAGGCGAGTGAAAAGACAGTAAGTGTGATCAAGCTCTCTGAGCTGCGTTTTTCAAGTAGCGGCTCTGCTCGGATCGGATCGGATCGGCTTGGCTAGCAATGCTGTGTGCTACTTTTGGAAGTCATCAAGCTTCTTCTTTGTTGCTGCTCTCATATACTATTCCACTCTTAAGATACCATAAGTCCATAAGTTATTATGGGCGCTCAGATGACGACGACAATGAAGACGACAGACTGCTGCTGCTGCTGCTGCTGCTGCTGTGTAACTGTAACGACACGGGAAAAACAATAAAAAAGTCATTGTCTTGTCTTGTTGTTGTTTTAGAAAGCACATACATATTTTCTTCATCATCATCATCATCATCATCTTCTTCGTCTTTGTCTTTAAATTGCGTTGAGTTGAATTGAATAATTGAATATCTTTAATGAGTCAGTGCAGTTCAGTTCAGTTCAGTTATCGTTCAGTTATTGAAACAACAAAAACAGCTGATAAATTAATGTACTCGTATTTCTTCTTATACAAACAACATTGTATCAACAGCAACACACCAACCAATATATGGTACACATAATACCTACCATACAATATACTCGTATTATTGCTGTGGAGACAAACTTTCATTGCAATGAGAGCACAATGCAAAGTCTTGCTAGCTATAGATTTTTGAATTGTAAATACAACCCATGTATGTATGTACCTGTGTATCAGCGGTTCTTAATCTTATATACCATAGATCACGGACTGCTCTCTTTCAAACAAATTATTTGTTTATTTCTAAGATTCCAATACAACCAACAGAACATTTTACACAACCGTTCTTAACTTTTTATACTCTTCACGGGAGTGAATAGTAGGTATTATAAGTTTGTCATGAAGTTTGTAACACACAGAAGGAGACATCGCAGACCACATAAAGTTTATATATTTGGGATCAACACGATGAGACGAGTTGATTTAGCCATGGCCATCTGTCCGTCCATCTTTTTCAAAACTACTCCCTCAGTTTTAGAGCTAGAGAGCTGAAATTTCGGGTTTTTTTTACCATACGCTGCACATTTGCCAGAATAAGCCGAATAGGACCACTAGGGGGGTACCTCCCATACAAACCCCCTTTTAAATTAATGTTCTTATATGAAAAAGTTATTTGTTTTTTGACTTATTCAACTGAAATTTGGACACTATAAGTTTCTGATCCTTATCCACCAACCATATAAATTTCATGATCCTAGGGTTACCAGGAGGGGTACCTCCTATACAAACACCCTTTTAAATTAATGTTCTTATACGAAAAAATTATTTGTTTTTTGACGTATCGAACTGAAATTTGGATACTATAAGTTTCTGGTTCATATCCACCAACCATATAAATTTCATGATCCTAGGGTTACCAGGAAGGCTACCTCCCATACAAACTCACATTAAATGACATACCTATAAAAGAGTATAAGTACAATAAAAATACAATGCAACTCAAACTGTGTTCTTTGCTGATACTCAAAATGTGTACTTTAACAGAGATCATATAGTGATGCTAAGAAAGGAAGGTTGGATGCAACCGGGAGGAGAGTGAAGAGTATTACATCTTTGGCATATCCAATGATAGCCTTCTTTCTGGTTATTTTTGACTTTTTATAATATCATAGGCCAGAAATGGTGAACCCAAAATGATCAAGTTGTTCTTCATTTCCACTCATACACATACAATATTTGCAGTTTGTTCATTTTTTTTCGAACCAGTCTAACCAGGAATAGTATTCGCATCTTTTCCTTTTAATATTATTTATGTTGTTTATTATCTTTACCTATCTATTTATTCATTCGTATTTTTCTGATCATCTTTATTTCTAATTCCAAAACACGCCCAAGCAAAACAGCTGTCAAAAATTAACTAAACATTCAAAATGACCGACTTTGTCAGCATAAGTGGGTGACATGAGTACCAACATAATGCCACAAAAACATCAAAAATGGGATATACTTAGCCCACTTAAATACTTTTTGAACAAGTCTCGTATTCGTATATGTGTATTTCTATATACATATTTGTATAAATGAAAAGCCGGTTGTTCAAAGTACCATATCTTCCCTGCAGTATGAATTATTGGTCCAAAACTTGTTCGTGCCTAGTCCCTTTGAAATCAATACTAGTTCTAACAATCTCCTTTTACATGAATTCAACTGGTGAATTTAACATGGCGATGTCATTGGAAGGGGTCAATTGCCACCGCCTCCAGTCGTATCATCAGTTATTGCCACCGCAAGTATTTCCTATGACTAGTGAATTCACTAGCCACCAGTATTGTGAAAACGGGCTGCTGACTTACTATGGAATCGCGCACATGCTTGTTCGCCTCTGCATAACCTGCTACTAGTGAGTTTACTAGCCACCAGGTAATAAGAAAAGGGGCTAATGAATTTCTATCGAAATAGGGACTGATTGTCTTCTTAATTTTCAAGGATTCTACCAGAAAGGTTGAAATTGTTGCACCAAATATATTGCATATAAAGCTTAGAAGCATATTTTATTAAAATCATTGAAGTAACTTTTGTCAAACACATTGTCATAATGTCATGGAAATGATTTGATTAAATGTTTCTCCCCCTAGTTTGTTATAAATATTATTGGTTGGTACATATGGTACCTACTTGATAAAATGTTGAAGAACATATTGTAGATGTATAATAAAGATTGATATGCAGATCCTCAGTTTAACTGCTTAGGCTCTAATACTTGTCATATGCTTATATTCTTTAACTTTATCACTCTTATATCGATCAATAATATATGATTCTCTCATTAAAATCTTTTGCAACGAGCAATACTTGATGTAACTCAATAGAAACTAGAATTTTTTCTATACAAGCAGTACTACTTATGTACTATAAGCATGCATATGTGTACTTATATGTAGGACTGTTTCATTTGATCATGACACTGTTGTTTTAGAAACTTGGAACTAAACTAATAAAATTATTTAAAAAAAATAAAGAAAATGTCATTCAAAGCATTGGCATTGGCATTGGCATTGACATTGACCTGACTATTATCCTTTTCTCAATAAGTCAATAAGGCTATAACAACAGCAACATTTATCAGATCAAGTAATATTCTAGGATTAAGCAGTGAATGGGGGTATTGATTGCATGATCACCATTTCAATATCACCAGAGCTGTCATGCTGCATAATCACACTCTCTGTCATGACTCCTTTTTAATCCTTTAAAGAGTGTATAAGACGCGACTCTAATAACTCAAAGGATGAGGATCTATAATAAATTTTAACAAGTTCATATTGATAAAATATTCTTCTCCTACCAATAGTTCATAAAAAAAATAAGAAGAAAAAGCTCTCCACAGGCACTAGCAAATTTTAGTAGCCTTCTCAATCTCACACACACACTCACACAACGACTACAATACAAATACATAAAGCACGTTGTTGCTGTTGTTGTTGTTGTTGTTGATGATGCTTTTGAAACGGAAAAAGCGTCAAATTACATTCACCCAAAAATGGCAACTATGAGAGCAGCAAAATGAACAGAAAAACAAAAAATAAATAAAGTAAGCGAAGCGCGCGCATCATACAAAGATCACCACACTCTCACTTCACTCTATACTCGCGATCTCTTCATATTGTTGAAGTACTCGCACTCTCTCTCTCTCTCTCAGTCAGTACTTTCGTTTGTGAAGCTTTATACAATGGTATACTAGTAGTAAAGTATATATTTTAAGCGACATTCGTTCGTGCATTCGTTTATCAAGGTGGGCGAACTAACAAACGAGCGAAATGACGAACGGACAAACGAACCGATGAACGGACAAACGTATGATTGATGATAAATGCTGTTGATGTTGTTAAAAGAAGGGGTGGGTGGATAAGTGGATGAATGGATGAGGATGAACAATGAATAGTCACCGCCACTGTGTCACAGTCAAACTCAAATGATTTTGCTCCTGTTTGATTTTTTTTTTTGTTATTTTGTTAGATAAAGGAGACTGACACGATCGATCCGATCCAGTGACTCTAAACTCTGTGTGACATTCCCTTAATCTATTTTATATTTTTTTATAATTATAATTATAAATAATACTAGGTATATAATTAAAGTAAAAGGGAAAGAAGGATTACTTCCACTGGCTGAAAAGGAGAAACTCTGCCTGCCTAAAAATCCAATTTCTTCAAAAAAAAAAATCAACATTTGTGTCCTCAATAAACTAAATATTTTTATTCTTGGCCTATGAAATTAATGAGCTAAAGAAAAGGAGTTCAGGGACATCATATGTATGTACATACCATAAGTTTAAGAAACACATATATATATATAGATGACATTCATGGACATCGTTTGTTTTTGTTGTTGTTGTCTATTCGTAAAAATACTAGAATATACTAAAATATATTAAATTTATCCAAAAGCTTGGAACACACATTATAAAGAAGAAGATCCATGACCTCACTCAGATATATGTACCAACCAACGATGATTGATATAGACATTCAAGGATATCAACATCGAAATTGTCAGAGCATTTCTTAGTTTTGTCATACTACTACAAACTGCCGTCACTATTAATTTGGCTCTCAAAAATATTTTGCAATTTTTAATTTTTCAATAAAATTAGGAATTCGAGAAACACATAAAGCTAAAAAAAAATTCAAAATTTTTGTCATTAGACAGTGGATATAATATCGTCTGATTTCTGATTTCTGATTTCTCATTTCTATATTCTTCATAACATTTTGCATATTTTATTAAATAAAATAAAATAAAATAGTATAAGTACGAGTAGGTATATATAAATTCTCAAGATCTACCATATACATTGAAACTGAAATACATATATATGTGCATACATATATCACCTCCAATAAAAATATTTTAACAAAAATTCAAATAAAAATACATAACCTTAGCAGCAGCATTCATAATAAAAAATTTCATTTTCAATAACGCTATTCTTCCATATAGTATACACAATCACAACCACATCCAATATGATCTTTGCTCATTTTTATTATAGTAGTTTTGAGTATTTGAATATTTGGTCCTAGGCGAAATATTGTTTGTTAACATTATGTAGGTACCATAGACCCCAGCCGGGATGTGTGATTTCCTTAATCTGTTGTTATAGGAAAGGCAAGCAGAACTTTACTTTTCAATTGAAAAAGATCTCAGCATTGCTCAGTTTTGCTCAGCTTTTATGATATAGTACTACATACTATAGTATACAAGTTGAACCTTTTTTTTCACAGAGTTTGTGTTTATCGTTTTGCGGTAAGAGGTAAGGTAAAAGGGAGTGAGCAAGGTGTTTACTAATTCGACCATAGCCTTAGCCGATTTGGATATGACAGATTGAATTTTCTTGGGTTTAAAATATTTTTGTTTGATCACTTTGTCAATTGGTGACAGTCATAGTCCAGATCACAATATGTAGAGGTTGATATTATGTCCCGTCAATTCGATAAGACAAAGAACAACAACTTTTTCTAATCTTCCTAGGAATCCAAGGATCTCGATATGGTTGATGAATATGGGTTAGACACAAATAGTGTCCAAATCAGTTCGATAAGACAGAAAATAAGAAAGTTTTTCTGATAAGAATATTAATTTAAATTTGGCTTTGGTAGAACAAGCATTTGGTTTTGACTCTTGACGGTAAACTTATCAGTCCAATTCTTAGTGTTTTGTAATGATCTAATGTTGTCTAAGATGTTCTGCTTTGCAATTAAAGGTACCAAATCATAGACAGTATGATCAAACATAAACTGATTTCTAAAGTTATTTTTGTATAGTATTTTTTCTGTTATACCATGAGTTGAATTTTAATAATCCAAGATTTTATATATGTGAAAGCTAATATTGAAATTAGTGGGGCGATATTTTTTTTGTCATATAAAAACTCGACTTGACTTCAATAGCTCCAATAGACACATTTTTTTTCTTCAAGTTTCAGAAAGATAGACAAAATTCACAGTAAATAAATAAAATCAACAAATATAGTTAATGATGTCTGTGCCATATAAACAAGGGAACATCATACTGTTGTTCATTCATTGTATAAACCATGGTATATCAATTTTCTGTGCGAAATACGAGTCTCTCAGATTTTGATCTAATATAAACACAGACACTTACTGATATTAATAAACAATCGACTATCAAATGGTAATTGAAGGTTAAAACACCATATGTTTTTATTGTTAAATCGTATGATTTTTCAGACGACTATAGACATAAACAATATATGGTCATTATGGCGCCGTTCAATTCATAATATGTAACTTGCATTTTGGTTACAATATTTTTTTTTTTTTTTGTTTTTAAGATAACAAGTTGTTTCTGTCTTTGAAACTATATGACCTATCTTGTGTTTTAATAATGCAGGAGGTAGTTTATATAGCATAATAGCATTCCCGGCGCACCATGCTACGCTCCCCTCTTAGTGCTTGTTAGTGCGTGATTTTTATTCATTTTTTTTTTTAGCAATAATTCACGGGAATAAACAACATAGTTTCATATTTCGTCAGCGATTTGTGCAGTTACTCACTTTCTCTAAGCTTTATATTATTTTGACAACAGCAGACGAAAACATTGATAAAGTGAAGAAAATAGTATTGGCCAAGCGTCGAATCACCGTTAGAGAAGTTGCCGAGAATCTAAACATATCGATTAGCTCGTGCCACTCGATTTTGATTGATCGATTGATTTGTGCATGAGATCCGTACCAAAATTGTTTAATTTCGACCAAACACAGCATCGCGTTAACATTGTTCATGAGCTGTGTTGGACTTGGTATGCGAAGAACCAAATTTGCTCCAGAGGGTCATAACTGGTGACAAATCATGGGTTTATGGTTATGACGTGGAAACAAAAGCTCAATCATCTCAATGGAAGCTGCCGGATGAGCCAAGACAGAAAAGAACAAAAATCAAAGACAAGCCAAAACACGTCCAAGCAAAACAGCTGCCAAAAATTAACTAAACATTCAAAATGACCGAATTTGTCAGCATAAGTGGGGGACATGAGTCCCAACATAATGCCACAAAAAAAAATCCAAGAATCGGATACACGTAGCCCGCTTAAATTCAAAATTCGCGATACTTTTTGAACAAGCCTCGTATTGACCAACTTTCATGGTGTTCAGTCAAACGGTGTCGAAGTCCATCATTTGAAGACTATCAAATCGAATGATTTTTTAAATATAGGTACTCTTGGTAACTGTTTTACTCTTAATAACTTCTATTTTGGGCATAATGCCTAAGTTCAATATGTCAATATTTATGAATATTTTGGAGTTTTGTTTCGGGTTTTGTGTTATACAATTATTAAATGGCGCTCTGCACAGTTTTTGCAAAGAAGTTGGCTACTGCATAAGATGATGCGGTTTTTTACGTTTCAGCCTTTCTTTCCATCCACTTCGGTCATTAAGGGCTGAAGCTTCGATATTTACATGTTGAGATAACCTTACCATGTGAGACAAGACATTTTTTTCTTATTAGAGCGGCAACTGACTCGTTATCAAGATCATTTAAATCGCTACTGCGCACATACCAAGGCGCATTGATAACATTTCTGATTACTTAATTCTGATATCTTTGGATTTGCAGAATATTGCTTGAACTTGTACAGCCCCATAGTTGGATCTCATACGTCCAGATTGGTTTATGGCCTTGCTTTTATAAGAGTAATTTGTTGAATGTATATAAAGCAGAGATATTACCCATTAGGCAATACATTTTTTTGAATTTTATTAATAGGACATTATAAGTTTCTGATTCATATTCATCAACCATGTAAAATTTAAGATCATAGGGTTACCAAGAGGGATACCTCCCATACAAACCCAAATTAAATGACAAACTTATAAAGAATACAATAAAAATGCCACTCAAACTGTGTTCTCTGTTGATACTCATACTGTAACAGTGATGCTAAGAAAGGAAGGTTGGATGCAAACCGGAGGAGCGTGAAAAGTATTACATCTTTGGCATAGCCAATGGATGGCCTTCTTTCTGTTTTTTTTTTTTTTTTGTATGCTGATTTCATGAACTTAATCATCCATCATTCATTTATTCTTTGACTCATCAATACTGCTGCATCCATTCTTTATTGAATAAAATTAAATCAAATGAAATGAGTGAAAATACAATGAGTTTGATCAATATTTGAGATTGAGAATCTTACTGATCACATACTACACTTTATTATATTCTTACTCTTCTGCATTCTCACAATTTTTTCCTCCCATTAAAAATACTCTCAAATGCTGCTGCTGCTGATAGTACAGTGTAGGGATATACGGTATCAGATCAGATCTGAGATCTGGTCTCTCCGAAATTATATCGTAGTAGTAGCAGCAGATCTCCTCTATTTGTTCTAAAATATTCTCTTTAGTGGTTGGTTGCTTACTCACCATTACCATCACCAACACCTCAGTATTAGCAGCTATTCATCACTTCTTTTTTTTCTTTCTTATTGGTGGGTACTACTAATAGTACCAATCGAGATGACGCGTTCTGTAAGAATAAGACGAGGTCGTGATTTTTGTTTTGTTTTTAAATTTTGTTGTTATTTTTGGAACGAAAATAAATTTTCAAATGTAAACTAAACTGATTACATAGAAACAGAGCGATGAGTGTTCAATATATACCTATTATATTATATACATATGTGTATGTATGTATATGTAGCTATTAATACATATGTTAATATGTACGTACATATGTAGGTATACAACAACGAATGCAATTACGGATGTTCTTCATTATACAATAAGTTGATGATGAAAGCTATGCATACACAACATACAATACTACTTGGTAAGTGTTGTAGTATATCATCTATACAGTTCTATCTACAATAGTACAATCTATCTATCATTGCTAGACAACCGACCAGACCCCGAACGACACCCGAACTATGAACTAACAATTTAGTTATGAGATGATGATGATGATGATGATGATGAACAATCCTTATGTGAGAGGAAGATCCCAAAAAAGATTTTTTAGAAATACAATTTTGTCTAGTAATTTTGTCTGGTAATGATGGAAGAATATTCTTCCTTCATGCCCATACCCCCATCCGCCTGCCTTATTATAGGTAATATAGTCAATGCTTTTAAGAGATGTTCTGTTCATGGGTTTTTCACTTTACATATTGTATATCATTATGTTCTAGCTGATGTTTTCGTGTGTTTTTGGTAATTATATTCATGTTTTCTTTTCGTGCTTTTTGGTTTTACATATTTATATATAGTTTGCTTTTAATTGGGTGTTGAGGGTGTTGATTTTGCTGAATATATACATATATATATGTATGTATATGGTACATACAATTTATGTTATATAATAATCAAGCAAATACTGAACCCATACTACATACACGAGTATGTGTAAAAAGAAATGAGTCAACAGAGAAATATGTAGGTATATTTTTAAATTGCAATTTTTCATTTTATTTATTGTTTATAAATAAACAAAGTTCTAGGCCAAATTATGCTTGAGAATTCTTTTCTTAATGGTTTCTTAATGTTTAAGCACCACAACTCATCATTAGTAATCTGGATACCCTGCATGTGCACTTTGTTTCTCTTTTTAGTACCTATTGTATTTAAAAGCAATTGTGATGAATTGGGAATATGAGTAACATCACACTAAAATTATCACAAGAGCTATCTATACCTAGTATACATAATTGTTTAGTCATATCTTTTAAATTAGTTTGGGATGATATACACATTAATAATACCACTAAAACACAATTGAATCCTTTGTAAGCGGCTTTTTAAGTTTCTCAGATAAATGGTATAATTTTTTTTTAATTTATAACTTTAAAGTCTTTTAAAATAAATCTTGCGTTAGCCAAGTTCAAAATCCATAATCCAAAAAAACTATAAGATCTACATACTTGCAATGTTATTAGTTCATTTATCGGTGGAACCATCATTTCTATTTGTACCGAACTCGACACCATATTAAAATAATCTATTGTTGATGGGATATCAAATTTCAGCATATCAGTTTCTATATTTTTCCGAGAACATACAACAAACATGTCTTCTTCCATATTACATAGTACCTAATATAAATATAATTGTTATACATATATAGGTGTTGCTTGCTTACTCATTGTGTCTTTTTAAAATGCTTTACACAGGGGTACTGGGATGGGAGTGTGATTGGGATTGGGATTGGGAGGGTATTAAACAGTCGTCGTTGGAACATTTTATATTAAAAATTTGGTTTTGTCATATGAAGTTAGTTTTGCTTCTTGTCTTGTTGTCTTCTAATGGCCCAAAGACATTTGACCATATTCTTTCTCTCACACAGTTCACCTTGCTTAATAGAGAGAGAGAGAGAGAGAGGAACAATGAACACAACTGCAACTGCACTTATTGTAAACAAAATTGATGCATACGCTCACGCTCTCAGTCTTTAGTCAATAGTTTTGGATAAAAACAAGTCTTTTACTTTCTTCTCAACATGTGCTGCTTGCACCGCTCCCGCTCACTTACTCACACCAAAATTTTCTCTGTAACCAACGGCCACGACCATACTTCCTATGTGTAGACACAGCAACCTTTTCTTATTTATACAATATATGTATATTTTGTATGATCGATCTTATTGTAATTCATACATTCTTCCTCTTTTCGCACCTATAATATACACATGTACGTGTAATTTGCATGGAGGATGATGGTGCGGCGTATTTGTCTATCAATTGTATTTTGTGTAGGTCTACTGAATTAATGAGTTACTTGATATACATACTTTGTGGAATGTAGCGGTGTATTCGTATAGTAGTATACCCTACGCATTTACACAACAGATTTTAAGTTTGTGGTACCATATAATGCCCAGTAAAAGAGCAAATGATTTTACTTAAAAATGTAGTCCGGTCCATCTAAGTTTCTTGAAATTCCAGAAGGCTGTAATTCGATATTATATAAATTTAAAAAAATTGTTATAATTGTTGCACCCCAGGTGGCGCTTATTCAGTAGTATGGGCCAAGAGTATTCAGTTTTTTTAAATCAAAATCTATGCAATAGGTGAAGAAATATAGTGTGTTACTGTTAACATGCACAAATAGTACATGTTCACTTTGATAGCAAGGCTGTTCTACAAGCATTCAACGCCTTCGAGTTCAAATCGAAGCTTATCTGGGACTGCTTAACATTACGAAAACGACTAGTAGCAAATAATTATGTTAATCTTATTTGGATACCTGGACACTTGTCAGGAAAGGAACTGCTAACGTCCCCAATGGACCACAACCATTTTGGAGTTCTACAAAAATAAAAATGTATAAAAATACACAAAAAAAAAAAAAAAATATAAGAGTAGCGAAAACCTTGATGTCTTTTAGCTTTCGCAAATTAACATAAGAAATAATAGGGGATTAACTTGGAAAGGTAAAGTCTGTCTTCTCAGGCTTCTTAACGGAACATTTTAGCTTTTATGAAGCATTTACATAATGTGCGAATATATCTCAACGATCAATGTTTTGAGATAGCAGGGCATTTGCTATGCGACTGTAATGGTTTGTTCAGTCTCCAATAGCTAGGTAACTGGTACTTAGAACCCATTGAAATTGCAGATTCATCTGCTTAGAAAATCTTCCTGGAATTCCTAATGAATACCCGAATTTCGAAGGAACTGTAGTTATAGGTTAGTCCTTAGATTATATTCCATTTCGAACAAGCCAAAATATGTGTCCTATAAAAGTCATTCGATATATTTTGTTCCGCATTTAGTAGTTCAATCATATAAAATAATACATATTTTAAATTAACTGGGCCCCGGGGAACTAAAAGTGTTTATACCTGTCGTCACCCATAGCTCCTTATGTTGAGGTGTAAATTATCATTCATGATAAGAGGAGATGAGTTCTAACTTGATTTTGAGTTTGTTAATTTTTTTAAGATTTCACTAATGTTCTTTTTTCATATTCTGGATGGAATTACCTATAAATTAAGAATAGAAAAAATTATTGTAGTTCGGAAGAACTGAAATATTGAGCTGATCCTTCTTAATGGATCAGACAGTCCACCATGCCCTTTCTGCTGAGACGTACTGAGTGTAGACCACCATCCGGACTCTTGTCAATACTTGGGGAGCATTAGAGCTTCCCTCTTTGGTTCCCTAACCCCATCCGAACTCTTAAAAAATGTACAATATTAAATTTACTTAATTTTGCTTTGCCTAGAGGAAAACAGTCGCAAAATCAATCAAGAAACAATGCGCAAAAAGTTGACAACATGTTTTGATATTGTAGGACGATTTTGATCAATATCTTTTGATGTTCTAGATTGATTTTGATTATAAAAACGATGTTATATGTTAAAGGAAGCTTGCCAAAATACCCAGTGAAAACCGCATTCAAATCGGTTAAGCTGTTTCTGAGATAAGCATGCACAGGCAAAAAGACTATCAATATACTAGATTATAGATTAAATAAAAGAAGTTTTCCGATTTTCCAAATGATGAATGAAGGAGATAGGGATAGGTGAAAATTCACAATTCACATTAAGATATAATATATTTTATATGATCGATGGTTGATCCTAAACATAAAGACATAGATGTCATAGGTCTCTTGAAATCTATTTAAAATGTAAGATAGATGTGTATGATATATGTACTTAGATTTGTATATACATTATTTTTTTGTGCTAATTGATGGTGAACTTTCATTATCTAATTTCAGACATTTACCGCTTGGTGTAACAGCCATTTACGTAAAGCTGGTACCGCTATTGACAATATTGAAGAAGATTTCCGTAATGGTCTCAAACTCATGTTGCTGCTTGAAGTCATCTCTGGCGAGACACTGCCCAAGCCCGATCGTGGCAAGATGCGTTTTCACAAAATCGCCAATGTCAACAAAGCCCTTGACTTTATTGCATCAAAGGGTGTTCATCTAGTATCGATCGGTGCTGAGGAAATTGTCGATGGCAATTTGAAAATGACACTGGGTATGATCTGGACGATCATTTTACGTTTTGCCATCCAAGATATTTCCGTTGAGGAAATGACTGCCAAGGAAGGCTTGCTGTTGTGGTGCCAACGCAAAACAGCACCATATAAGAATGTCAATGTCCAGAACTTCCATTTGTCATTCAAGGTATGTGTCGTATTATCGTATTGTATACAGTAGTAGGGTGTTTTTTTTAGATCATCAAATCAATTGATTGGTTGATTCATTTATTTTTATAGGATGGTTTAGCCTTCTGTGCTCTCATCCATCGTCACAGACCAGATTTGATTGATTATGCGAAACTTTCGAAAGATAATCCATTGGAGAACCTTAATACTGCCTTCGATGTTGCTGAGAAATATCTTGACATACCTAGAATGTTAGATCCTGATGGTAAGTACTCGTACTCATACTCGTATTTCGTTTGTACAATTGTATCTCAAGATAAAAAAATAAAAAGAACAACAACAATACCTACATTTATTTATTCAGTTTAGTTTATTTATTATTATTTTTCAATTAAGAGAATCAAGCACAAGTTTTTATTATCACACAGTAGTTAAGTTTTTCTGATAAATTTACACTATTTTTTTTTTAGCATATTTACCTACATATAAGTACACTTGCAGAGTATTTAAATTTAAATTGATATTTATTTAAATGATTTATTTTCTTTTGATCTGATCGATTCGATTTGACTTGATCAATATCAATTAAATCATTGGTCGATTGATTGATTTATTGATTGACTGTGATTAGATTTGATCAACACACCGAAACCGGATGAACGTGCCATCATGACGTACGTCTCCTGCTACTATCATGCCTTCCAGGGAGCCCAACAGGTTGGAAATGTGACGCATGTACCCGAACCCACAAGACAATACACCTACGTCCCGAATAATTACAACAACAATGTGACTAAACTTCACATCTTTACACATAAATATATTCATTTTTTATTGCAGTTTGTCTTTTGGTTTGAAAAACAAAAAATAGAAAAAATTATAGAATTATTTTTCTATATTTTTTCTTTTTTCAAAATTTGTTTGAAGTTTTTTTTTATTTTTCATTTGGCAAATTGATTTCCCCAATTGATGTGATGTGTTGATGATTGTTTTTCATATTCAATGGTTCCATATTGTGATGTTGCCCCATTACAGTTGTTTAATTGATTGCATTTTGAATGATTTTTATTCATTAATACATACAAAAAAAAAAAAATTAAAAATAAATAAATAAACTGCCGCTTCTTTAACGCTTGCTTTAGTATATAAATAGAAAATCTAAGATTTGAATGAGATATTGTTGGATTTCAGGACCGCTTACTTACATTTAATATATGAGTTCTTGAAATCTGCCTTTGCCTACAAACAATAATTCCAAATTTAAGACTTAAGACTTGACACAACTCAACATATGCCAATATTAAAAGCAATAGAATAATAATAATATTAGTAGAAGAATTAAATCGCTTGATGACCCCTGAATATGATCAATTGAAGCAAAGACATTCTATTCATTAAAATATATGTAATGTATGGACAATTTTCAAGCATACAAAGCATAACAAATGGATATTTATTGGTATAGGCTAGGGGCAAGAAATCAATCTACCTCATACAAATAATTATATGTACATGAATTTCCATCTTATTCCTGCCCAAAATAAATTTTTTTTTTTTTTATTTATAATAACAGTAACCGGAATTTGTTCTTAACTCTTGGTCTATTGCCATCTTCAACTCCTTATCCGTTTCATACTGCCTTCCATTTCGAAATACTTTATCAGAGAGGATTCCCCAGAGGTCCTCAATGGGATTTAAGTCCGGACTAATTGCTGGCCATTGCAACAGCGGAATATGTTTGGTTGTAAAAAACTGTTTTGCTCGCTGTGCACAATGTATCGGTGTATTATCCTGCTGGAAAGTTCAGTTATTGCCATAAAATTGGTTGCCAAATTCTATGAGTTCATTGTCTGTCTAATAGGTTGATGTACATTTCAGCATTCATTTTTGTTGAAATATAACATATCGGAGTCTTCCCTTCATAGCAAAATACAGCCCAGATCATAACCGATCCTCCACCATGAACATGCCTATGGCAAGTGCGTCGTGGATGATCCTTATGTGCCCAATACTTCTTGCAACAGTCAGGATCATCCACGTTAAACTTTTTTTCGTCGCTAAAGATGACGTTGCGCCACTCTTCATCCCATAATTGATACTTCGTTGCAAAAGCCAATCTTGCGTTTATATGATGATGTAAAAGTTTAGGTTTCCGTGCCATGGAATTTTCGTTTGACATTTTATTTGGCCACTACTCATTCCTCCAGTTACTGCAAGATGCCATATTATCCGTTTGCACCAATCGTCGATATTGATCTTCCTACCACTCCGTTTAGTTATGTCATAGTTCGTTGGACATTTTGGGAAATTTCTATGGTGTTTCTATGGCGTTTGAGTTCTTTAGCAATTTCCTTTATTTGGGCTTCTTTTTCGGCCATTCCCAGTATAAGTCCTTGGTCATGTTTAGAAAGTCTCTTTCCGCGAGTCATTTTTAATATCTAATTCAATTTACCTTCGATTTGGCACCGATTTTTTGCAATTTGAACACTTCAAAGGATCACTTTAGCTACCAACAGTCAACTAAATGCGCTATGCACATATAAATATTTACTACTGAACGCCTAGGGACATTAAACGGTACTTTGCATATGCCCTCAAACCTGAGAGAAAAATTCCAACAAATAGTTATGCACATACTATAATTATTTGTATGAGGTATTAAATAGTAGCAGCCACTGCTTAATCTTGTTTATTTGGGACTCAAGATTGGAAATGTACCTACAATAGGTAATTTGTTGCTTGGTTGTAGTAATGAAATTATTAGACTGCCGGGTTACCGCCTAGCTAAATTTTAATAGATTCTTTTTAATTATATACAAATATGTCTATAATTTCTGGAGCATAATTTTCTAATATTGACATCTAATACCTTTTTTACTGTGACTGTGACTAAGATTATTTATAATAAATTATGTGTCTGTTTGTCATCGATCATTTAAACTATTTATTGCCTATAAATTTATTTGACTAATTAATTTGCATAGGTTTTTCAAACATGAATAAGCCTTTCATTAGATGATACAAATAGATGATTCATTCAAAGGGCGGGCTCACAAACCAAGTTAAAAGTTTCTTTCATTCAAATCTTAATTTTCCGCTTTGCTCTTCGGCAAATTATATTTAAACAAATAAATTAAATAAAATTGTTCTAAATCTAATAAAAAGCGTCACCACTTATCTTGAAAGCTTGCGTTTAAACCACTAATGGGCAACCAACTATTTATTACCAACAATATCGCGCCCTCGCTGCTCTGTCGTGCAATGCATTATACAATAATTTAATTTCCTGCATGGACAACA
Source organism: Amiota communis (assembly GCA_037043315.1). NCBI lineage: Eukaryota > Metazoa > Arthropoda > Insecta > Diptera > Drosophilidae > Amiota > Amiota communis. The sequence goes on from JBAMAV010000686.1 coordinate 483,109, forward strand.
ATCAATTACAATAATTCCAATTATGACATGTTGTTCGCGTTGTGATACAATTCAATTGGTTTTTATTGTTCCACCATTCCACTACCACCACCACCACCACCACCTTAATACTTAGCATCATCTACCATACATCTACATCAACAATGAACCTACTATACCATTTTTTATTAATAATTACAATTACAATACATTAAAATAAATGCAACTCAGTTCATGTTTCTTAAGATAATAATATAAAACATTCTGTAAGCCAAGTATTCGGAAATTATATGTATACAGTAAGTTGACCAACTATTCATTAGTTTGTTTTTATAGCAAACTGTTAACTATCTGATTGAATCAGTAGAATACCCACCAACTGTCGTATACCATTGTCTATAGCAGTGTTGGCCAAAAGTTAATCAGATCAATGTTTTTTGATTAGATAATCATTGATCAAAATTTTTGATTATGATTTTTAATTATTAATTTAATTATTAATAATTATTTAATTACTATTTTGATTATGATTTTTAATTCTTAATAAAATATTTTGATTAATTTTTTACTACACTCACCTATTTAAACAATTTTTGTGTTTTAACATTGACTTATATAACTTGAGCAAAAGCAAAATGTTGTATAACTTGAAAAATTCATCAAATTAATCAATGTATGATTATTAATCATAATCAATTATACATAATTGATTTAATCATGACAAACTTTTAGACCGATCTCCAAATGTCTCTGCATCAGTTGAGATGAGATTTATTTTGTCTTTTTATGAATTTAGGCTCAGCTCTCAACTTCAGAACAAGCAAAAAGTCTACGACTGGTCTTATGCTTAAAATATTGATCCAAAATCTAACAAGAAGAGTCTGAGTTGTGAGAGATGTTCAGATCACCAAATGCTGTTTGTCTCTCTCTTATGATATGGAACATTAGCAATTCGAGATTCGATTCGATTCGATTCGAGCTCAGCTTCCTCCTTCTCCTTGTCTTTGTTTATGTTAATATTTTTATTGGTTGAAGGTTGCTCGAGGATTAAATTGAGTATGCCTAAAAGAGGGCAAGTTTTGGTGAAAAGTTAAATCAGCCAAGTGGCAAAGGAACTCAGCCCAAAATATTGACTGTAATCTAGTTGTAGTTTGCTAAAGATGAGGAGGAGGAGATGGAGCAGTACTAGTTTGGTTCAATTAGATGCCTGATAAGCTGAAAGTTGACACAGATAACAGAAATATTGTAAATATTTGAACAATCAATTCATCATAAAGCCGAATACTTTTCTTACAGAATCTTAATACAAAACAAAAAATTAATGAAATATTAACTGAGTTAAGTTCCTGAAACAGTTCCTTTCACCTTACCCAATGTTGACATGAAATTATGGTAACCAACTAAATGAGATTAGCATGGATTGCAACAGCAACAACAACTAATCTTATAATATTTGTATATATGCACTTGATGTGTATGTATTTTATATGTCTGTATGTATGTATGTATGTATGTATGTATATGTTAATTAATAAATTAATGCCTTTTCTTTTTTGTTTTTAAATAATTTATTACATATTAATTTAACAATTAGAAGAAAAAGTTTAAAACAATTTTAAAGAAACAAATTTTCTTTGGTTTTTTTCTTTTTCTTTCTCTTCTCTCTCTCTCTCTCTCTCTATTTATCTCGTTCGTTAAATGCTCGCTCATATTTTGCTCGCTCTCCAAAATGCTACTTAATAACAACTACAACTACAACAAAAAAAAATCAACTAAAACTACAACAACAACAACAATAATATTAATAATAACATCAACAACAACAACCACCACAACCACCACCACCACACAGATCTTCAGAATACCGCATTACCGGATGAACGCGCCGTCATGACTTATGTATCATCATATTATCATTGCTTCAGTGGCGCACAAAAGGTCGGTTATACACCTTCACAGACACCCTACACCTACACACACACACACACACACACACACACACATTCACAACTACACCCACATACACCCAACACCTAAACACACACATCCACAACAACACCCAGAGATATCCAGATACTCAAGATCCAAGAAACATTATAAGTAAATGAAGAGAATTTTTACATAATTTTCAATGCAATAATATTTAAGGAGAGGATGATATTGGTACTACATATAATACCTATATAGTGTCTATCATAAGTGCATTATTATTAATTAGTTCAACATTTGATTAGAAACAGATATTTTGCTTTATTTGCACATACTATACTGAAAAATCATTGTAAAATGTTCTAAAAAAATCAAGATTGCAAAGTTATATTCAAAAATACATAACTGAAATTCTGATGGGCAAGTCACATTATATTTTGTTGTTGCATATGGCAACTCTGCACCAGTAAACAAACACATGACCACAGTTTACTTATCTTTTACTAACATTCCATGCCATCTCACTTGCACACCTTTTTCGGCAGTTCCTTTTGGGTTTTCCGAATTTTAAAGCACCCCAGTAATAAGGTGGTGAACACATCAACTAAAAATAAAAAAATCATCCAAATCGGTAGGACCGTTTCCGAGATACGCGAAATAAATTTATATACTCATACAAATAGAATGGTTCGTAGAAATATACGTATTAGATATAAAGATACAAAACTATGTGAAAACCAGAAAGAAGCTTATCATTGGAAATTCCCACTGTACTTTTACTCTTTATAAGTATGCCATTTAATTTGGGTTTGTATGGGAGGTGCCCCTCCTGGTAACCATAGGATCATGAAATATACTTGGTTGATGAATATGGATCAGAAACTTATAGTGTCCAAATTTCAGTTTGATAAGTCAAAAAACATAAAAACTTTTTCTAATAAAAACATTGTAAACATGTAAATGGGGTTTGTATGGGAGGTACCCCTCCTGGTAATGCTAGGATCATGAAATATACTTGGTTGATGAATATGGATCAGAAACTTATAGTGTCCAAATTTCAGTTGGATAAGTCAAAAAACAAAAAAGTTTTTCCAATAAAAACATTAATTTAAATGGGTGTTTGTATAGGAGGTACCCCTCCTGGTAACCCAAGGATCATGAAATTTACATAGTTGATGAATATGGATGAGAAACTTATAATGTCCAAATTGCAGTTCGATATGTTAAAAAACAAAAAACTTTTTCTAATAAGAACTTGAATATAAAAAGGGGTTTGTATGGGAGGTACCCCTCCTAGTAACGCTAGGATCTTGAAATATACATAGTTGATGAATATGGATGAGAAACTTATAATGTCCAAATTGCAGTTCGATATGTTAAAAAACAAAAAACTTTTTCTAATAAAAATATTAATTTAAATGAGGGTTTGTGTAGGAGGTACTCCCACTCTGAAATTACAAAGTAGTACAATAGAAAAATTCTATTTAAAACATCAATTTTTCAATTAAAATTTTACATCACTATGTAGCCCTGGCAAAGACTAGAAATAAGTTTCTGGTTAAATACATCATTGACAACCTCTCGGACTGTTCAGTCACATGTCCGGGTGATCTACTAGAATACCTGAAATACCGACGGGTTGGATTTAGTAATACTGATTGCGTTCAGCGAGGAAGTGGTTTCAAAACGGCACTCTAGTGCTAATTGTGGCTCGTAGTGGAATAGTCCACGGGTCAGCCATGGTAACCAACCAACCAACCAACCATGTAGAAAGAAGATATGGGATTTATTATGAGAGACATGAGAATTAATAACAACATTATTAGATTGGTTGAATCCGTGTATCCATAAAAACCAGAAAATCCTATGCAAAATGAATCCACACTACTCTATTATTGTATTATAGTATCAGTATTATTTTTAATGAAAATTTTTTGATTTAACTTGTTGGAGTCTCTCAAGTTCATGTTGAGTGAGAGCTGAGGTAGAGTTCAAGTGAATGGGTGGGTCGGATCATCTAGAAAAGAACACAAAATTACATCTCATTAAATACTAGTTGAGATGACAAAGTTTTAGCACTGATTTAGGAATGATACACTTAATACACTTAGCTGAGATCCAGAGTTATACTGGACCATCCTTAATTTCCACATTGTACACAAACAAGACAGATCGCCCGCTACCACATAACACATAACACACAACCCACATAACACACAACCCACATAACACACAACCCACATAACACATAACACACAATCCACATAACACATAACACACAACCCACAACCCACAATAATAAACATGCGTCGTTACTTACTAAAGCTTAAAAAAAAGAAAGCATTTTAAGGTTCTGTTCTGAAGCACGCACAAGTTCTTCTGTTTATGTTTATCTTTTGTTTTCATCTTTTTCATATATTCATATAAATTTTCCCTTGTTTGTTTTGATCATGATATACAAAATTCTATTTATCTATTTATGTTGTGTTTTCTCGTTTTGTTTTTTGTTTTGATCTGAATTTGTGGCTTCATTTTGATTTGACATTTTTTCTTTTATTTTGTGAAACGAAACATAAGAAACGGTTCCCATTTCCATTGTTTCACATGACATTAGACAAATTTATATTAATAATTTTCTTTTTTTTTTTTCTTAAAAATCATCTCGGTTTGGCCTATTAAATAATAGGCGGAAACAGCAGCAAATCGCATCTGCAAAGTTCTGAAGGTCAACCAAGAGAACGAGCGTCTTATGGAAGAGTATGAGCGTCTCGCAAGCGATGTAAGTCAATATGATTGGATCAATTTTATTTGGATTTTAAATTGGTATTTTGTGTAGCTCTTGGAATGGATCCGCCGTACGATGCCATGGCTGAACTCTCGTCAAGCGGATAACTCATTGGCTGGTGTTCAAAAGAAACTGGAGGAGTATCGTACATACCGTCGCAAGCATAAGCCACCACGTGTTGAGCAAAAAGCAAAACTCGAGACCAATTTCAATACCCTACAGACGAAATTGCGTTTATCGAATCGTCCAGCATATTTACCCACCGAGGGTAAGACCGTTGCCGATATCTCCAATGCCTGGAAGGGTCTTGAATTGGCCGAGAAGGCATTCGAAGAATGGCTTTTGGCCGAGACAATGCGTTTGGAACGCTTGGAACATCTTGCTCAGAAGTTTAAGCACAAGGTTTGTGGGGGTCTCAAAACATTGTCCATTCAAAACATCAAATTCAAATTCCAAAATTTAATTTAACTTTGTTTTTTTTTTTGATTAGGCCGATGCCCACGAAGACTGGACTCGTGGTAAAGAGGAAATGTTGCAATCGCAAGATTTCCGTCAATGCAAATTGAACGAACTGAAGGCTTTGAAGAAGAAACACGAAGCCTTCGAATCCGATTTGGCTGCTCATCAAGATCGTGTTGAGCAAATTGCTGCCATTGCACAGGAACTGAAGTAAGTCATCAATGGAGATTTTCTCCTTTACTGTGCGAGTATTTTAGTAAATTTACTAAAAACTATCTAGTATTTTATGTATAATCCTGATATTATAGCTCTAATTGCTAAAATGCTATAACTACAATATTTTCATGCTTCCTTCCTGCTCTACTACTCCTACGTGTTGTAGTATTTAATGCTTCCTGACACCTGACAAATTGAACATCAAAAGTGAGATGTTATTAAAAAACTGTTATAGTTGGTGGTGGTTTCTAAAACATTATTTTTCTTTTACTCTTCCACGAATTTATCCATATCCACACATTCATTTCATTCATCCACAGTTTTCATCCATTTACTAAGTATTATTTGCAACAAATGAGAGGACGGAGAATATCATCAGAGATCCCATATACTATATGATCCATTAAATCTTTCCATCTCATTTTGATGGACTTGGCTAAGTTGATTGTTCTCGTCTTTCTCACATATTCCTGCATAAAAATAAATGTCACAAAGTCTGAATTCATCTTAAAATAAAGATAATAGAATACTGAGCCCACTCGAAGCGAACAGTAGCATCCATAAGTGAAACTTATACAGACAAGTTTACTGCATAAACAAGGCACATAGTTCCTACCATTCCAAATCTGCCAACTCTTTATTCCGTACATATATGTGTATGTATCTGTAAGCTCTGGTATGCCATATTAACCCTGGTTAACCCTGGTATGCAATTATCAATTCCAGTTAAGTCTACTCAAGACTTGTCTAATCTGTGCATTGTCAATTCAATGAGTACCCAATAGTTCGTCAATCCAATCATCAAACGTAGACATAGTACTCTTAGTAAATCTAAAACGTCTTAGCTATGATCTTCTACTATATATGGTATAATATGCTAGTACATAAATGGAATGAGTTCAATTTTATTCTATTTACTGTGGTCTTACGCTCCAACAGGTGTGAGTTCTGTGATTGCTAAATTAGAACCCCTCCGATACAAGGCATTTATTTGTTTTTTCCTCATGGTCATCAAATTTTTAATAAACAACTAGACAACCGGGCAGACGTTGTCCTACTTCTCCTTCCCAAAAAATCAGTGGATACTGCATTGGATCATATGATCGATGTGTATCTTGAATGGTTTGCACATTATTGATTCTACGCATTATTCTAATATCTTGATTCCCAAATACATCGCCAACCATAATCTTCTCATTCCGATGTTCTTCATTTTCAATAGAATGCAATTGGACCATACGTGCAGTTGCTCTTCTTCTCTATTAAGTAAAAGAGACATATTTTAAAAAGAAAGGAGTGCTTTAAGTTACAAAGTTTTACTTGAAACATAAGCTAAATGTTTTTTATAGACTCCGCTGGTCCAAACCAAACTTCACAGGAACACTTTTCGGACTATGCTAGAGTTTCCTTGAAAATTCATCAAAATCGGTCCAGCAGTTTCTGAAACCATAGATATGATTAAATTAGATTAGGAAAGGTCGAGAACTATTGTAACAAACTCCTCTCAGAGTCCGAGAGTATTCCATGGGAATTCGAAAATTTTCTTGGCAAATAAATCTGTGTCAGTTGTTGTTGTTGTAACTGCAAGGAGTTGAAGCCACGGGGGTTGCTGCATGTACAGCCTCGCGGCAGGGGCGAGTGGTCCTTGGCCGACTGAAATGGGACGAAGACCCGACCACTCAGGGGAATCAGTTGTTGTTTCTGTTGGTGTAATAGAACCTATTGCTTAGACAATTTGATCACAATGGCATAGTGGGAATGTTGGAATGGAAATTGGAATTTATTAATTTTATTTGAGTTAAGGGGTGATTCTGTTAAAGTCTATCAATTAGAATTATCATTCTCTTCATTCGCCATTCTCTTCATTTTTCATTCTTCTTTTAATTTTTTTTTATATTTATTTATTTAATTTTTTTTTTATAAAATTAGATTTTTCATTTCACTAATTTAATTTTAATTTTTTGTTCTTTGTTTAGTACTCTGGAGTATCACGATTGTGTTTCTGTTAACGCACGTTGTCAACGTATATGCGACCAATGGGATCGTTTGGGCGCCCTTACACAGCGTCGTCGCACCGCTTTGGATGAGGCCGAGCGTATTCTTGAGAAAATTGATATTTTGCATCTTGAATTCGCTAAGCGTGCTGCACCATTCAATAATTGGCTTGATGGCACCCGTGAGGATCTTGTCGATATGTTCATTGTGCATACCATGGAAGAGATTCAAGGTCTGATACAAGCACATGACCAATTCAAGGCCACTTTGGGCGAAGCCGACAAGGAATTCAATTTGATTGTCAATTTGGTGCGTGAAGTTGAACAAATTGTTAAGCAACATCAAATCCCTGGTGGTTTAGAAAATCCCTACACGACATTGACTGCAAACGAAATGACACGCAAATGGTCTGATGTCCGTCAATTGGTGCCACAACGTGACCAGACTCTGGCCAATGAACTGCGCAAGCAGCAAAATAACGAAATGCTACGTCGCCAATTTGCCGATAAGGCAAACATTGTCGGTCCATGGATAGAACATCAAATGGATGCCGTAACAGCCATTGGTATGGGTCTGCAAGGTTCCTTGGAGGATCAATTACACAGACTCAAGGAATACGAACAGGCTGTTTATGCCTATAAACCTAACATTGAGGAACTTGAAAAGATCCACCAAGCCGTACAGGAATCGATGATCTTCGAGAATCGTTACACCACTTACACAATGGAAACACTTCGTGTTGGTTGGGAACAACTCTTGACCTCAATCAATCGTAATATCAACGAAGTTGAGAATCAAATATTGACACGTGACTCGAAGGGCATCAGCCAAGAACAATTGAATGAATTCCGTTCGAGCTTCAATCATTTCGATAAGAATCGCACTGGACGCCTATCACCAGAAGAATTCAAGTCATGTCTTGTATCGTTGGGCTACTCGATTGGCAAGGATCGTCAAGGTGATATGGACTTCCAACGTATTTTGGCTGTTGTAGATCCCAACTCCACAGGCTTTGTTCACTTCGATGCGTTCCTCGATTTCATGACACGCGAGAGTACCGACACCGATACCGCTGAACAGGTTATTGACTCCTTCAGAATCCTAGCCGCCGATAAGGTAAACATAATCAAAATTTAAAAATTCCCTTAACACTTTTGAAACTAATCTGTCTGTCTGTCTTTGTATCTTTCTTACAATTCATATTATTTAGCCATACATCTTGCCCGATGAGTTGCGCCGTGAACTGCCACCCGACCAAGCCGAGTATTGTATTCAACGCATGCCACCATACAAGGGACCCAACGGTGTGCCCGGCGCCCTGGACTACATGTCCTTTAGTACAGCCCTCTATGGCGAGACCGATTTGTAAAATCTCTTTTTAACTAGACAAGGAAGAAATTATTAAAACCTAAATACTACAATGTTTTTTAATGTAAACAAAACAAAAACAAATTTTTGAAAAGAAAGAAAACAAAAAAACATAAAAACCTAAAAAAAAAAAAAAAACAAAGAAATTTACTTCAAATGATGACGATGATGATGATGATGATAAAAACAGAAGACACACACAGATAAAATTTAATCAACCATAAAATCAGCAAACAAAATTGAAATTTATAATAAATTATTAGAAAAAGAAATGCAAAAACCAATCAAATCGAATCCAATCAAATATTGAAAACAATAGAATTGAAGGAAGAAAGAGTATGTTGAATGATGAACAATCAAGGAAAATTTAATTTTTCATTTACAATTATTTTCGAATTTATTTTTTAAATATTCATTTTTGAACAAAATTCATTAAAATGATATGATTGAATTCAAAATGAATATTGAAAATAAATGAATTAATTATCCAATAAAAAATAGTAAATAAATGAAAAAAATACCAAACTTACTTGGTTGTTGCTGATGAAAATCTTCAAAACGACAAACAAACAATTATTCAACATATGCACAGCACAGCACACCATGCACAGAGTATATACAGTATACCACAACACAAAACACACATTACACCACACCACAACACAACATACCAAATCCCATCAACAATCAAAGTGGTGGGTGGCGGTGATGGTGATGCTGTGGTGTGTTTATGCTATGGGTTCTGGTGTGCTGATGATGTACTGTGGGTGATGTGATGTGGTGAAAGAAGTTTTCTTTCAAAAAAAGAAGTAAAACAAATCGAATTAGCAAGCGAATGTAGGGAAATAAACGAAGCAAAAAAAAGAAAAGATTAAGAAGAAACATCAAATAAATGAATGAATGAATGAATGAAGAACGAAAAAACAGAAAACAGGAGACAACGATAAATTTAGAACGACGACAAAATATGCCAAAAGAAGAGAGAATGAAAAAAAAAAAACAAATATTTTTTGAAAAACTTTTACAAATAATTAAATAAATAATAAAAAAAAAAAAACATAATAAAAAAGAAAACTTATTTATAAAGCTAAGTCAAAAGAGAAGTAGAAAAGAGTAGAAAAGAGATGAGATGAGAATAGAAGATGAAGAAGGAGGAAGGATACTATAACGAAGAAAGTGTGAAACCATAAATAGTAAACAAAATAGAAGACAAGAAGCAGTAAAGAACATGCAAAACGAAGGCCAAGCAGAAAACAATTTATGTAAAAAAAAAAAAAATAAAATGAATAAAAAAATTATCAATTAACAAAACACAACAAAAAAAAATATAAAAATATTTTACAAAAAATTTAAGAAAAACAAAAAAATTAAACAAATCACACAAATACAATACACAGACACACACTTACACACAGCCAGACACTCATGAAATCATTGCTAACTAATTAATTAATTAATACTAATGATGATTAAGACACATTTTCAATATACATACATACATATATTTTTTTAATTTAATTTATTTCAATTAATTTATTAATTTTTTTTTTTTTTTTTTTATGATTAATCAAATTTTTCTATTGTTGTATCATATATAAATCAATCAAAATAAATGAGTAAAAATTAAAAAGACAAACCACACACACATGCAAGCACACACTCACATGTCTACATGTATGTGCATACATATGTACATACTTATATGCACTCTTGATAATGGGATTAATGAAGTTGATGATGATATGGATCAGTTTGATGAATGACTAAAGAATCATCAATTTCACACAGCCATAGATAGAAAGAAAGAGATCGAGAGTGCAAGAGTAATATGGAGTATGTGACACCGAGACACCGAGAGAGAGAGAGAGAGATAGAGAAAGGTAGCAGAACACACATATAAACACACTCAAATCTGACACAAACACACATGTGTATGCAACACACACGCATACATGCATATTTTAAAATTAATAAATGTAAACAAAAAAAAAAAAACGTAAACAAAAATAAAAATAAAAATTAAAAAACCCTTAACTCTAAAGGAGATGATACATAAATTATGTTTTTATTTTTACTGGATTGTATATGGGTACAGAGGAGGATGTCGCTCTGACAGAATTCCTCTCGTTTTTCTTTTAAAGCATGTATTTAGCTCCCTCTGTTTGCAGATATATTGCAATTTTCAGCATCATTGAATTCACCGCATTAACAGTTGCCAAAAGTCTAAGCAACATAAAAACAAATATGATTGCATAGCACATAATAAACTTCCTATGTTCAAGCATACGCAATTCGCCTGGATTAAAGAATATTTAATAACAAATGCCCATCAAGTAAACGGTTAAAAAAAAAAATAAAGCATAACCTTCAGGGATAACATTTCTTATACACCATTTAAGGCAGGAATGGCGAACCTTTATTGGTGAAAAAATATAGGTATAATTTTTATTGTACATATTATCAAAGAAGTGGTAAATGCTATGAAGCATCATACAAACATACTGCAAGTCAACTTTGAAATTAAAATGAAATTGCACAGAATGAAATTTTTCCCGGAAATGAAGCATATTTTTAGGGGTAAGGTTTTAATACATACAGTAATCGACAAAACTAAAGTTCGAAACTTACCATATCAGTACCTACTTTGTTCAATAAAATTGTGAAACAGGTCCAAAACGTTTTCTTTTCATGAATTTAATTACTTTAAACATTTGTTCTTCTAAATGTAAACAAATTTTACTTCATATGTTATTTTAAAAAAAATTATTAATCAAAATGTAACACAAAATGCTTAAAAGCAGCGCGACAAAACTAAAGCACGAAATCAAATATACGAGAAATACTATTTTATTTCTTAGTATTTAGTTCATCATTCATCATTCAATCATTGTTTTTAAGTACTGCTTTACATCTCCGTGGCATGGAGTCAATTAGTTTATTTAAAACTTCAGCAGAAATGTATTTGCATGCCAATTCGACCTGGGAGAAGAGAGAGTCCTTGCTGCTACAGTTTTCGCGCATAATATTCCGATTTACAATTTCCCATAGATTCTCTATGGGATTGAGATCGGTTGATTGAGCTGGCCACTTCATAACTTCGATTTTATTTGCATTAAACCAATCTTTCACACATCTAGCAGTATGTTTTGGGTCGTTATCATGCTGGTAGATTCACTTTACCGGCATTTTTTCTTCCGCATGAGGGAGCATGGTGTTCTGAAGAATGTATTTGTACATATAACGATCCATTATACCATTAATTCTACAAATTGGACCGATTCCATTACCAGAAAAACATCCCCAGACCATAACATTGCCTCCACCATATTTGACCGTGCATTTTAAATAGCATGGATTAATGCGTTGTCCTTTTGGCCTACGTACAAGCCTCATGCCATCGGAACCATTGATATTAAACTTGGATTCATCAGAAAATAGTACAGTTTGCCATTTGACAGTAGTCCAGTTGACATGAGACCTTGCAAATTCAAGCCGTGCTACACGATTTTTTTTTTTTAAATTATCGGCTATTTCGCGGGCCTGCACGTTTTTAAACTATATTCAATAGTACGTCAATGGATTGTTCTGCGTGAAATAGATAATAGAATTGCCGTTATAAAAGGATCTTTTTTAACAATTCGAATGATTGCTTCATCGTCACGTGATGTTGTATTCCGAAATCGACTTATTGTTCTGGAAACAACACTGTGATGCATCCCAAATATGTTCGCAATATTCATAACGGACTCTCCTTTTTTATGAACGTTTGGACCTGTTTTACAATTTTATTGAGCAAAGTACTGACATGGTAAGTTTCGTGCTTAAGTTTTGTCGGTTACTGTATGTATGTATATAGTGAAAATCTTATATAAAGAACAGCCCTCCAGTATGATTGGTGGTAGTACTTCCCGTTTCGATAATAATTCACTAGTCACTTTTCGCATTACTCATGGTCAGTAAAATCGCTAGTCCTAGGTAATCCAAAGTCAGACCAGTGTGTGTTCTTTTCCATACTAAGTCATGCCTTGTTGCATTACTGGTGGCTAGTAAATTCACTAGTTGTATGTAATGCAGGTGGTGACAGTAAATTGATGACCCAATTGGACCTTCGGTTAAATTGGCAGAAAAAGTCGAAAGTTTACAATAATTCGCGTGGAGTTGAAAATTGGTAGGTATATTTTGACCGGAGTATTGGAACCCAATAGAAGAAGATTTTTTTTTTTATTGTCGCAAAATAGCATAAGATATATATATAAAATCCTATAAAATGGTGACGTTGGGGTGATTATATCGCAGTGTATAGTGAATTAGATGGTGACTTTCTGTTTGGAAGGTCATTAGAATGGAGTCTTTTTAATCGGCTGTGAGTCGACGCCGAGGTGAGGACTGTCGCCAAGCATTTTGGATGATTTTGTAGTCTCTGAACTCGCTGAATGTTGCTGGTAGCAGCGGTATCCCATATTTGTCTAGCATAACACCAAACAGGTGCGCCACTACTTGTCTGTAAATTGTCTTCTTGTTGTTGAGCGAGTATTTACTGGACGGCCATGGCAACCAGTCAAGCCTAAGCAACTTTCCATGCGGTGATTGCTCGCCAATAGAAGAAGAGAAGTGAAGAAAATTTTCAAAAAATGATTAGCCATTCTAATCTTACATTATAAAAATGTCATTTCGAATAACCCGCTATTTGGGCAGATGTCACTTTTGAAGCTGTCATTTTTTGACATCTTACTTTAACAAGTAGAAACTACGCCATTAATAAGAATGGAACGATAAACGCTTCAACAATGCATTGAAATTATTAAAATTCACTATAAAAATGGTGAAAATTTTGCAGATTGGCAATTTGGTTCGTGAAACTAAAACATTTTAGGGTCGTCGTGAAGCACATTGTCGGACTGCAATACAGAAATTGGTAGAAAAATTCAAGCTGCCGTGCACGTTGCTCAAGAACAACTGAGAATATTGCTGCTGCAGCCCAAAGTGTTGAAGAAAACTCAGGTTTGTCCATTCCTCATCGTTCTGTATATATTTAAATGAGCAATTCTTGTAATTGTAAGTATAAATTATGTATTTTGGAAACGGCTCTACCAATATGCCTGGTTTTTTTGTGTGTTGTGTTCACCTTATTAGTGGAGTGATTAAAGAAAAAAAGGAAATTCGTAAATCTCAAAAGGAACAGCCCAAAAAATCGGAAAATGTGTGCAATAAAGATGGCAGCGTTGAGGAGATAGCTTGCACAGAATCATCTTAGTCTGGCGGAACATAAGACCGAGCTGGTCCAGGCAAAAGGTGGAAACCATGTAATTGAGTCGAGGCCCTGCATCAAATACCTGGGTGTACTTTTGGACCAAGGACTATGCCCAAGCCTAGGGGGACGCAGAAAACAATGTCGGGTTCTATTAGGTTCATGTGACTGCAACTTGGGCCGGGGGACTTGCGACCAAGTCATACCATCGTCGTATAAGGACTGCTCATGTAGAGCATATCAAACAGTTGCAGTTGATCCAGCGAGTGTACTTGCTGGCAGATTTCCAAATTGATTTGGAAGCCCTAGCCAGGGCCAAGAAGAAGTACCAACCATGAGCATCTTCTCAGGTAGCAGACATGAAAGATACTTAAACATATGGCAGCACAGGTGGAGTAGGGTAGAGCAACAGAGGATACACCAGCTCATCCCAGATCATCAGGTCGTGTAAGATCGTGAGCATATTGTTCATCATCATGCATAAGATCGACGATGAATGCATGCCTGCCAACGATCCCATTGCATATCACAGGAGAGTGTAACCAAACAAGTGAACTACGTAAGCACATAATAAATGTTTAAATTTTTATTTTATTAAAACAAAAATGCCAATAAAATGGAAAACAAGTTAACCAGAAATTCCAATATGAAGAGGTTTGGCTTTCTTTATGGCTTACGTACCTCCTATCTAAATGAAGACAGTGATATTGATATAATGCCAAAGCATAACAATGGTCAAAAAAAAAAAAAAATTAAATCAGCATTTATTATGTTGTACGTAAAACAATAAATAAAAAAAAGAATAAAAAAGGGAAGTTAAAAATTAACAGATATTTAAGTAAATTATTTACCTAAAACCAAAAAAAAAAATAATTTATAAAACAAAAAATAATAATTTCCTTTATTTACTAAAAAATTTGTATATGTCATTACGAAATTTCAAGTATTTATCAAATCCCAATAAAAAAGAACCAAGAATGGTTAAGAAAGTTTTAATAAATCAAAAAAATTCAGAAACACCAAAAATAAAAAAAAAAGATCCTGACAAACTATTACCATACAATTATTAAAATGAAAAACAAATAAAGCAAGAAATTTTTAATATAACATAAAATAAATAAATCAAATCACAATCCAAATATACAAAAGAAATATTCAGATCAAACATATTTAATTAAATTAAATGATTTATAAAAAAAAAAAAACAAATATTCCTTGAATTAGTTTTACTTAAGTTCGAATATATCCAAAACAGTTATTTCCATTGTATGAGTTTTTAAATAAAATAAATTAACCAAAATGGAAATTGGATGGATTAATAAAACAAAAACAAAAAATTATTGAACTTTACATTTTATTTTTAATAAACAAAACCAAAGAAATTATAATATAAAAAATCTTAATTTTAATTTATAGGTATATTTATATGCGGATATTTATGTGCATGAAAAATGTTGAAATAAGCACCAGTTGAATAGGGACACCTAACAAACTTTTTTTTAACCTTCATCTGCCCCTCATTTCGACTTACGTTGTTGTCCCTTATGTGTGATTTTTCACAAAAAAAAAGTTGAGCAAGGTGCGAAAATTGAGGTTGTTGCAAAAACTGAGTCATAATTTTCATATGGTAAATCGATGGATGTAAGCATTACTAAGATTATAGGTAGGATGCACTTATTATACTGCTTGGAGAATAGCACATGCTTCTGCAGTGAAGATAGAGCAGAAATTTAAAATAGCACCAACCGTTGTTGTTGTATTTGTTTTGTCGACAACAGCAAACGAAGTTGCATCTGAAGTTTTTGATCCATCAGTGAATAAGAACAATGTTGTGTTATGACTTGTGTCGCGGTAAACTTCATTGAAACGAGCTCTATATTCTTCTGAGGAAGTGTGTGGTATTTTGTGAATGGTTCAAATTTATCGATGAACGCACACCTCTCCAGAATCCATGGAGGAAATCGTGCAGGTTGAATGCACGTGGGGCACTCTGAGTAAATCCAACTGTCTTTGCTAAATCGATACATTGCTACATAATTGTTGATATGCGCCATAAACAACGCAAAAAGTTATAAGCTGTTTTGACAGTATCGTATAGTTTTTTGTTGTGATTCAAAAACAGTTTTGGGGTTAAACTGAATTTCGCAACTTCAATCCGGTGATGCAGTGTTGGAAGACCGGCTTCTATGAGCATATATTTGATTGGCGATGTAGGGTAGGTGCGAAGGCTTCTTCTGACGGTGTTATGATATGGAGTTTCTATATGTTTGATGTTAGTTTTGGCTGCATTACCATATATAGATAGGCAGTAGCCAATCTTAGACAACATACGAGGGTGAATCAAATATTAACCGGAATTCTTTTTTAATATTTATTTATTTATAAAACAATACAAAAATACTATTGATTATTTTTCTACATAGTCTCCTTCACGCTCTACACATTTTTCCCAGCGGTTTGGAAGCTTGTTAATTCCTTGCTCGTAGAAACTTTGAGGTTGAGTCACCAACCAATTGCGCACGAATTCCTCAACATCTTGATCGTTGTCAAATCGCAATCTTCCAAGTGCATCTTTCATGGGCGCAAACAAATGATAGTCACAGGGTGACAAATGTGGGCTGTATGGAGGATGCTTAAGGGTTTCCCAATGCATATCCTCTAGTTTTTGTTTCGTTTCACCCGCCGTATGTGGCCTGGCATAGTCATGAAGAAAGATGACGTTTCTGATGGGGACACCGCGTGTTTTGCTTCTGTAAGCAGCTTTTGCTGCCTCCAACAGCAGATTGTTTGAGCACTTCCATAGCTAATGCCCACCTGTAAAGCGATTTCATGAATAGTGAGCCGCCTGTCACTTTCAATAAGGTCACGAACTGCACCAATGTTGTCACCAGAGACGCTTGATTTTGGACGTCGATTATGACTCACATTTTCCACACTTTCTCGTCCACTCTTAAACTTTTTGGCCCAATCAAACACTTGAGTTTTAGACAAAGTATCATCCCCACACTGAGCCTTCAATCGAGTCAAAATTTCGCACAGTTTAACGCCTTCCTTAGTTAAAAACTTCATTATAACCCGTTGTGCAACGGACGCTGGAACCTGTTGCTCACTCATAGCTGTACTGACGAATTGCCTAAGTCAAACAGCTCACCAAGCGTTTCCCCCACTCCTGATACACTACACTACAAGAACCTACACTGTGAGAGCACTCGTGGTTGGCTAAGAAAAGTATTTGTAATATTCCGGTTTATATTTGATCCACCCTCGTAATTGATATTATTAGAGAGATTAAAGTATTACAATGAACAAAAGAGTTCTTAGAAGTAAGGTATTTTATAATGTTAAGTCTGGTAGCTAGGGCTTATCTTATATATTTACAGTGTTCTTTAAAATTCAATTTACTATCAAAAATTAAACCTAGGATTTTTAAAGTAGGTGATTTAGGGATAGTTACATTATTATAGGTTAAGCTTAAGTAGTTCTAACAAATATGAAATAATTTACTACGAGATAACGCAGCACCAGAGTGCAGTGACCATATTGATATGTTGGAGAGGATAGAATTTAAGTCTGATTTTACAGTGTTTAGACTAAATCATATGTACATTTTATTTTACAAGTTTCCCTTTATTAATTTTAGTCGTCCCCATGAACGTTCTTATTGTTACATTAAATAAGATAAGATGATATTTCAAATTCTCAAATTTTTAAAGATTTTTGTTCAACATCTGCAGATGACATGGACTAGTATGAAAAAATAGTCAGATCCATTGGGAAAAGTTTTTTTACTTACAAATCTGTGGCATCCAACCTTTCTCCAAAATTTTACTCATTTCTGTAAGGGGTTTGTAGCCCTTATTTCTGCCTAGAATAGCGTCAAACTTTTCTAAATATGCTTTATTTTCTAAAGCAGAAACTGAAGTTCTGTTTTCTTCCACAATGCGGATCGACTCATTTACTTCTATGCCACGGCCTTCGAGTCTAACAATAGCACTTGTAAGGCTTGAAAAATTGAGTTTTATGTAAGCTAGATATGCTATTAAGCGGCTTGAATTAAACAACTCCTGAGACAGTCGAATAGCCTCAGAATCATCGCTATTAAATGAATCCACTCTTTTAACCTCGTTGAAATAATCAGAATAATAAAAAGCAACCTTCAACTACAAAGACCAACGCTGTCTTGGCGGCAGTGGTACACCAGGAAGAATCTGTTGAAATTTATTGCTCTTCAATATTTCAACAAAACCACACCCTTAGAAATACATATTTCAAATTTGAAATGAAACTGTTAATAATAGGAAACTGACCCCGCTAGTCGGTGTAACCCATACGAAAGGCAAGTCAAATGCATCAATCTTAGGGTACAAAACTTGGAGAGCACTAACAGCAGCCAGCATATAGTAGGTATATAATAGAATAGAATGAAGGAATGCAATTATGTGTGAAATATGCAAAATGCATACGCAATATACATTTCCAAGTAAATATCCGCTCTGATCATACAAGGTGAGTCAAAAAGGACGGACGTTTGTCAAAAATTCATAAACTTGTTAAGGATCATTGAAAAAAAATTTTATTTGAATTTTTAGAATCATTAGGTCAAAGCATTTATGAATGTCAAGTATGGAAAACAACATCAGGCATGTGGTGACCCCCACCGGCGATGTAGTGCTGAAGCCATTCCACGAAGTTTGCGTCTACTCTCTCGAGCATTTACCGGTCGATTCTGGCAGTTTCCTCGCGAATTGCTCCCTTCAATTCCTGGAGGTTTCGAGGCTTGTGTGTGTATACACGAGCCTTAAGGTATCTCTCGTAAGCGTAAACGCGGTGTTCCAACAGCCACAGGGTCAATGCTATTACTAGTAGTAGTTACTCTAGACCCTAAAACCATTTTTAAGGACCACATCGCTTATTTCATTAATAAAGTAAATGTCTCCATTAGAACTCTGTACCCCTTCATAAACAGAAACTCTCGCTTGAATATTGAGAACAAAATGTACCTCTTCAGATTAGTTTTCCAAGCTATAATATTCTATGGGGCCCCAGTTTTGGCGGATATTGCTCGAAGCCATTTAATCAAATTACAGGTTGTGCAAAACAAATTGCTTAAAATGATTTTCGGCCTACCACCGATTTGCATAAGCAAGCCAATGTTGGAAAAGAAGTTGACAGACAAGTCCGGCTCAACGAGATCTTCAATGATAGATGTAAGTAGATACTCTACTTATCCACATATAAACGTTATTATTAGACATTATTAGATTTATGTTTTAGTTTTAAGTTTTTAGTTTTCAAAAACAGTCCTCTTCAGGTACTGATACTAGTGAGGATCCAATAAGCATATGACATGGTGATATTGCTTCAGCATCGTTTGGATCATCAGTCATTCGAGCAAGTGGCCTCGAATTTTGTATCGCCTCAACTTCGATGAACAGCGTTTGTAGCTCTTATAACGATAAATTCGCATTGGTTGCATTTTTTACAACTAATGTTTTCGCTGGCTTCATGGCTGCCTCCAAGAGTCCTCCAAAATGTGGTGCTCTGGGGAGAATAAAACTAAAATTCAAAGTTTTTCCAATTGATGTACAAATATTTGCGACAAATGTTGCGCCGTAAGTTTTATACGGTTGTTTGCCCCTTATTTTATATGATCTATAAAAAGGGCCACAAAAATCTACGCCTGTAACCAAAAATGGTCGCATGATGCGTAGCTGATCTGCTGGAAGTTGACCCATAATTTACTGCATAAGGCGAGGTTTGTAGTGGAAGCAATGGGTACATCCGTGCAGTGGCGGCGTGATGTTTTCTGGGCTCACATAATTTTATGTTGCTAAAATTTTCGATTATCTGAATTGTCTAGATTCGGAACAGACTCAGAATAATTCCATTCTACTTTAAATTTTAGAAGCTCCAAGGAGGTCCACTGGACTGCTTCTGGGAAACAAATGCTAGCGACTTTTAGTCAAAAAATCTACAGAATAATGTTCTCTGAAGAAAATTCGTCATAGATTTTTATTAGGTTTAGGTTAGTATAAAACGAAGTTCTTCTTCTGTTGATGTTATCAGAGTTTTAGGCTGGACAACACCGAATGTTTTAAGAATGTCATCCATTGTTCTATACAATGGTCTAGTTCTCCGTAAAATCTGTCAATACATTCTTACAAAGCTCTCTGCAGTTTTTTAGATAATGTTATCGCAGTATCTTGGGTCATTTCTCCTTGCATACGTTTTCGGAATCTCTTCCTTCCTCTTTTTACAATTGAACCTCACATTTTTTAGTTGCGTAGGAAATAGCTCTTCCCACTATTTGGATACGTTGGCTTTCAAGAAAATGATAGGGCTATGATTTTTATGACACGCTTTTACAGAGATAGCCCAGATGTTTGTGTTTGGCTTAATTCTTGTAGGACTTCACACCAAAAAGAAAGGTAGCATAAAAAACTAAAGTCACACAAAGCTGTTAAGAGTGTAGATGCTGCTTCTCTTGTATCGGCATTTTCTCCACTGCTGCTAGGATCACACATGTCTTCGATTGTTGTAACAAATTTCTCAAAATTATTCGTCAACAATTTAACAGCGTTCTGATGAGCACTCCATCTTGTCGCTATTAATCTTCTCACCGATACGACTACAGTTTTCATTAGAACTTCCCATCGATGATGAAAAAAACGTGGAAACTCTTCTAACTCCCGAAAGAGTGCACTCACATAAATTTAGCGAAGGCGAACAAGGCACATTGTTTCAGGATTGTTTTCTTTGATTTTGGCTTGTACACCACTATGAACTCCTGACATGTTTGCAGCGGTTTCATATCATTGAGCACTACATATGTAGATTTATGTCGAAGTCATCACTCTCCAGCTGCGTAAGGATATTTTCAGAAAGTTCGACAGCAGTCTTTCCATTTGTTGGGATAAAACCTAGAAATGATTCCTTCACTTCCAATTTGTCGCCTTCAATATGAACATATCTGATTCCATAACTCATTTGATCAATATGTCATATATCTGGAGTGCTTTCGAAAAGAATTCAGAAATATTTCGCTTTTCTTATGTCGTCCAAACTGTTATTTTTCACCTCTTTCTCCAAAAAGGTTGATGAATTCATTTTGTATGTCTTTGGACAAATAAGAATCCACCCGTTGCCTTTTTGTACTGGTGGGAGCATGTTCCATTCTTAGCATATGTTCTTTTAGCATGGGGTCATATTTCGACAATAGATTAATTGATTCTAAAAAGTTTCCTCATTTGTCTAATGCCCTCTCAATGGAAGATTTTGGCGTGCCAGAATTACATCTAAATAGCTACTCAAAATTTTCCACTTTTTTTTTTTCTTGATGTAAGACTATTTGATGACCATGGTCGATAGCCTCAATCCATTTTCGAAGATTTTCCATTGTTCAGACACCTTGGGATTTAGTTTCCACAATCGTTTGTAAAGAAGGAAGTGCGCGGTTCGCTCAATCACATGTGCGACTCTCTGCGCTATTGGATAAATCAAGACAATGGACAATACAAAAAATACACAGACTGACAAGATTAGTACAATTCATATATATACAACAGTTGTTTCGTGTCAGAGTATCTTTTTATTTCAAAGCTTAGTTTATGATCTTATCTCTCATTTATTACTATTGATCTCTTCGTTCTCTTCTTTCTTTATGCAATATTCACTTAGAGCGGGAGAAAAGAGAGACAGTAGTGGTCTTAATGAAAGCGCACAAACACCAAGGAATGTTCGTTTGTTTTGCTCATCAACATTGGTTGTCCCAAGAACTTACATTTGGTTTGACTTTTCTTGCGTTCACAACCCACAACTTTTCGCGCAATATGGACAGCAATTATTTTGCTCCTGCATGCATGCTGCATCCTTCTAAACCGAGAAAGGAAAAGCAATAAAAAATAAAATAATTGCAGGTAAAATAGTTCAAATTGTTTCAATTAATTGTCCATGAAGTAAAAATCGATTTACATAATTATTTAAAAATAGTATAAATATTAAATAACCAACTATAATAGTACCTAATTATAATTAAAATTAATAATGTATGGTCATGAAAAAATGTTAATTGTTCCATTAAAGGAGAGGAACTATCTTGTAACCCTAAATTAGATCATGTTGACATTAAAGTAAAATACTTTATATATGGAGCTTAAGTCCATTGCACTAATCTGCCATATTAGAAAATAACTAATAAAGGTAATTCATTATAACTATGTTCAGCTGGAGGAGTATTTTGATATCATTCAATAGATGAGCTTAATTGAATTGGATAAATTACTTCACGTTGAGAAATTAAACTTTCTCAAATAATAAAAAAGAAAAATAAAATTCCTAATAATGAAATTGAAGAACCAATAGTTGATACAACATTTCAAGTAGTGTAAGCATCGGGATAATCTGAATAACGTCGAGGTATTCCGGCTAAACGTAAAAAATGTTGAGGGAAAAATGTTAAATTTACTCCAATAAATATAATAACAAATTGACTTTTTAATCATTTTGTATTTATAGTTAATCCTGTAAATAAAGGATATCAGTGAATAAATCCTGCTATAATAGCAAATACTGCTCCTATTGATAGAACATAGTGAAAATTAGCAACTACATAATAAGTATCATGTAGAATAATATCAACAGATGAATTTGCTAATACAACTCCTGTTAATCCTCCTACAGTAAATAAAAATACAAATCCTAAAGCTCATAAAATAGCTGGAGAATATGTTAATTGTGTTCCATGTAAAGTTGCTAGTCAACTAAAAATTTTAATTCCTGTTGGCACAGCAATAATTATAGTGGCAGATGTAAAATAAGCTCGTGTATCTACTACATCTATTCCTACTGTAAATATATGATGAGCTCAAACATAATATAGCATAAATTATTCCTAGTGCTCCAAAAGATTCCTTTTTTCCTGATTCTTGACTGATAATATGAGAAATTATTCCGAATCCAGGTAAAATTAAAATATAAACTTCTGGGTGTCCAAAAAATCAAAATAAATGTTGATAAAGAATTGGGTCTCCTCCATCAGTGGGGTCAAAAAAAGAAGTATTTAAATTTCGGTCTGTTAATAATATTGTAATAGCTCCAGCTAAAACTGGTAAAGATAATAAAAGTAAAAGAGCAGTAATTACTACAGATCTTACAAATAAAGGTATACGATCTAAGGTAATACCAGTAGCTCGCATATTAATAATAGTTGTAATAAAATTTACTGCACCTAAAATAGATGAAATTCCAGCTAAATGTAAAGAAAAAATAGCTAAGTCAACAGAAGCTCCTCCATGAGCAATACCTGAAGATAAAGGGGGATAAACTGTTCATCATGTACCAGCTCTATTTTTAACTATACTACTTACTAGTAATAATGATAAAGCAGGTGGTAATAATCAAAATCTTATATTATTTATTCGAGGAAATGCTATATCAGGAGCTCCTAATATAATAGGAACTAATCAATTTCAAAAGCATGAGCTGTAACAATTACATTATAAATTTGATCATTACCAATTAGTGCTCCTGGATGTCCTAATTCAGCTCGAATTAAAATTCTCAATGAAGTTCCAACTATTCCTGCTCAAGCTCCAAAAATAAAATATAAAGTTCCAATATCTTTGTGATTAGTAGAAAATAATCATTGTCGCGATTAAGTGGCTGAAGTTTAGGCGATAGATTGTAAATTTATTTATAAGAATATTCTTCTTAATCAATAGCTTTATAGTCAATAATGATATTAGACTGCAATTATAAAGGAGTACGATTTTACTAAAGCCACTAATTGAAATAAAAGATAATAATAAATAACAATTTAAATTAAAATTGTTAAATTGTATATTAATAATTCAATTATTTTCATAATAATTTAATATAAAAGCAGAATAACAAATTCGTAAATAAAAATACAAAGTAGGTACAATGGTCGGAAAAAGTATTTTGACAAAGAAAAAATTGCGCATTTTTGTTTATATGTTTCTTTTTAATGATAGAAAAAATTTAAGAAAAATCCATGATAATCGTCTAATCATAAGCTTACAAAAAAACATGTATTAGTTCAATTCAATATTATAATTAAGAAATTAAAAATTATTTTTAAAAAATGTATGGAGAAAAAAGTATTTTGACAAAATATTGTTGGTCAGAAAAAAATGTAAATTAGGATAAATATACAAATATGAAGGCAGAATTTAATAAAAAATGAAGTCTCCTTGATAACTTTCTGCAATTGGCCTGGTACTGATTTCACTAAATTTTGGAGGGTTTGCGGACAAATGTCCTTCCAATGGTTTTCGACCTCAGCGATTGTTTCCTCGCGCGTTCTTCTTTAACATGGACTTCTTTTTCTTTTTATATAAGCCCACACATTCTCAATAATATTTAAATCGGGGCTTTGAGGTGGCCAATCCAATATATTTACTCCCACATCCCTTAGAAAGTTGGTTATCATCTTGGCTTTGTGACAAGGAGCATTGTCTTGTTGCAAAATAAATGACTATCCAATCAATTTATCACCCGAAGTAAACGCGTGATCATTTAAAATATGTAAGTATTGACCCTGATTCATTGATCCGTCGATTGGTACCAAATCTCCAATGCCATTAAAGCAAACACAACCCCAAAACATTAAACTCCCACCACCATGAGCGACTCGTTCACACACAGGTGCCACTTTTTTTCTTATTTTCTTAGGCATTCTGCAGAAAATTTTCTTGTTTGACGCATGGTACTGAAAGGAGCTTTCATCAGTTCACAATACTTGCTCCCAAAATGATGAAGGCTTGTGTACATATTTTTGGGCAAATTCCAGACGTTTTAGCTTATTTTTTCGTGAAATTTGAGGTATTGGTCCTGCCTCTTTTAAACGATTTCTCACAGTTCTTTCACAAGTTTCAATATCATACTGCTTATTCAATTCGATTGCTGCAGATTTTGGAGTTTTTAGCAGATTGTTTTTAAATTTTCCCACAATTAAACGGTCTTCTCTTTTGGTCATCTTACGTGGTCTTCCTAAACGTGGCAAGTTACTTGTAGATTTGATTTTTTTTTGCATATTAATAAACTGTTTGACGAGGCACTTTGTATAGTTTGCTTAAGTATTGAACAGAAATATCCAGCATCATACTTGATCATCATCTCATTTCTTATATTGAACTTGACTTATTTCTGACGTTTTCCCCATATTTAGTAGTTCAAAGTTAATGAATGTAATTCAAATTAATAATAATTTATTAAAACAAAGATCATAATGCGCTGAGATCAACTTTCATTGCACCCGAAACGGAAGAAACTAAAAAAAATGCAATGTCAAAATACTTTTTTCCAGTCAGTTTTAGATCAGTTCTAACTTTGCACGTCGTAGAATATGAATGGATAAAGTAATAAACAAAATAATTTGCGCATTTACAGTTATTATCACCTATTTTGTTTTGATCATCATCAGATTTTGTCAAAATACTTTTTCCGACCATTGTAATAAGTGTTGAAATTGTTAAAATTGTTAATAAAAATAATTGATTCTTAAAAGAAAGTTGTTGAATAACAATTCATTTTGGTAAAAATCCTAAAAATGGAGGAAGATAAAAAAATTTATAAATAAAATAAATTTAAGAATTTTTGAATTATAAAATAAAGAAAATAATTGATTTAAATGAAATCTTTTATAAATATTAAATATAAATGTTAAAATTAAAGATAATAAAGAATAAATTATAAAATAAATTATTCAATTTCATTCACTAATATTTAATGCTGAAAGTATTCATCCTAAATGATTAATAGAAGAGAAAGCTATTAATTTACGCAATGAGGTTTGATTTAATCCTCCTAGTGCTCCAATAATTACTAATAAAATAATTCTAATTATTAATAATTCTTTAATATTGAAATAAGAAATTAATATTAAAGGTGCAATTTTTTGTCATGTTATTAAAATTAAAGCATTAATTCAAGTTAATCCTTCCATTAAATTTGGAAATCAAAAATGAAAAGGAGCTGCCCCTCTTTTTAATAGTAATGAAGATAATAAAATTATAGAAATATAAGATATATTTATTTCAAAATTTATATTATATTTTAATAATATTAAAATAATAGAAAATAATAAAACAGTTGATTCTAAAGCTTGTGTTAGAAAATATTTTAAAGAAGATTCTGTTGATATTAAATTATTATTATCTCTTATTAAGGGGATAAAAGATAATAAATTAATAGATGTAATTGTAATTATTGATCCTATAATTACAATTATAAAAAATAGAATTTAAGAAGAATTATTAAAAATTAAAAAGAAAAGGATTAAAACCTTTATAAATGGGGTATGAACCCAGTAGCTTTATTAGCTTATCTTTTTATATTTTAGTGTATGATGCACAAAAGTTTTTGATACTTTTAGAAATAGTTTAATTCTGTTAAATATAAATAATAATGAATGTAAAAATTTTACATAATTTACTCTATCAAAGTAACCCTTTTATCAGGCAATTCATTATTAATACAATTTTCATTTAATTTTTTTTTTTTTGGAATTTAGCGTCGTATGGGATGTCAGCATTTGCATGTCTACCACCAACTCTAAGCAGCCACTCCGTTCCCAATTGCATTTCATCCAAAAATGGAGTAAGCCGTTGCCAGCTTGGCTGCAATGACTTTTTAGATGCATCTGCCTTTGAAATCGTACTACGATTCTCCAAAAAGTGATATTTAATTTATTTGACGATATATGCAACACGCCTCGTGGTGAGAGCGATACATCTGGCTTTATTCTGTTTGCAAATTGATATATTTATGAAAATATACGCAAAACTCGCAAATATGATGAGCAATACTTCACAATCAAATCGATAACTGATTCAATGTCCTGAGTGTTTCTACAAGCTAGTGGATCGACGGAGGTAATGATTCTCGCAATTGTGGCCAATTGCACTCAGGATACATAAGAATATCGGGACCATTTACCCACATATTTGTGAGCATCTCTGCTACGCTACACCCTCAGGATACGATGGATTCTGCTTTGATGGAACATGTCTCCAAATAATGTCTTGGCTGTGCTCTTGAAATTCTGACACTCTGTTTGCAACGAAACAATGCAGTTGAGAAGCATGTATTGTTGTATTTACTGACCATAATTGTACCTCACCTTAGGAATAACTTCTAAGCCGAATACAATATCTGGACAAATGTCACGCCTTAGCATGAAATCACAATTGAATGATATGCTTGAGTTGATACAGCGCTTGACTGAAGCATGGAATCACTGGAGGAAATTGTTGATCATCACTGATGCTTCTGTTTTCGAGCTAGAGTTGTACAGATCGCAAGTGAAAACCAAAGATCAAGCGAGCAAATAAGCCTAGCTGTACTGTCGCTAGGATACTTTGGCCTTGCTATAAATCAAGAAAACATCCAAAGCTTCTACACTTCAACAAGAAGAGGATTCAGATGATGACGGGAATTATGACGGGGCACTGCATCAACGGACTGATGGGCCACAGGATGCAGGTTCTACATCATGACTACTGTTGTAGCTGTGAAGATAAAGAGGAACGGGAGAACATCCAAAAGCTCGTCTGTGATTGCCCTGCTTTTCTTAGAAGATGAACCAGCTTTCTCGGAAAACCGTCCTTCAAGTAGTTGGGAAGTTTGACAAAATGTAATTTGGGGGACCTGGCTCTGTTCATTATTTAACAGGCATCACAATGGGCCTTAAGGCATCTATGTTTAATACGTTTTATTACATAAATAAATGACATAGATTATAAATTTATTTGATCATAGTTTTCTATTGCTACACACGTGTGATAGTGATAGTGGTATAATGCCAAAGCAAGACAATGCCACAAAAAAAAAATTAAGTCAACATTTATAATGATTATTAAAAAAAAAAAAGAAAAAAACAAACTTATAAAAAGATAATATAGAAACGGTGAAATCAAAAACTAACAGATTTAAAAGAAAATATTTAGTCACAAAGTAAAATGGTATAGTAATGCAAGTGCTTAATGATAATAATTAAAAAAAAGAATAAAAATTAATTATGATATTGAAAAGAAACATACAATATTGTCAGAAAAACAAATCATCAATATCAAACAACAAAATCAATGCCCAACGTAATTATCAAACAAAATAAATATAAATATTAAATATTAAACAAATCATATAATAAAAACATGGAACAATTTCGTTCATCAATGACACCGAAGCTTGATAAAACGGAAGAAAATTCTTGAATAAATTATCAGAAACACATGGTAAAGCTAATGCAAGAAATTTTTAATAAACATATAAAAATAAGAATTTCAATTTATAAATAATAATAAACAAATATTAAATCAAATCAATTTTGAAATTTATAAAACAAATATTCAGAACAAACATAATAAAATGATTCAGTATTAAAATTTTGTGTACCTACAAATAACCACAATGTTCATTTATTTCCCAGAGTTTTTAAATAAAATAAATTAACCAAAATGGAAATTTTAATAAAACAAAAAAAAATTCAGAAATAATAAAAACATAACATTTATAAATGTCAAATAAGAATTTTTTATAATTATTAAATCAAATCACAGTCCAAATACACAAAAGAAATATTCAGATCAAACATATTAAATTAAATTAAATGATTTATAAAAAATCATCATTGATTTAGTTATACTTAAGTTCGAGTGTAGTGAAAACAGTATTTCCATGGAAATTTTAATAAAAATAAAAAAAATAAAATTATTGAACCTTAAATTTTATAATGGTAAAAATAGACAATTTCAATATGAATTCATTTTGTTACAATTGGCTTGGAAATCTTTGCAATAAATTTTTAAATTATAAATACAAATATTTTCATATCATATAATTCCATATTTTGGTTTTTACTAACAAGAAATATTGTCTAAATCTATATATTCTATCTTTTCTAATATACCTATATAATTCGAGTGTAAAAATTTTTGTGACTGTTTTGCTTCTAAACGGCTAGACCAATTTCGATAAACTTTTTTTTGTTTTACTTATGGGGTCACCAAGATGGTTTATGCATTAGTTGGGCCCGGTAGGTGGCGCTATTGTCGAGATAAAAGCATTTTTTTTACCAAATTTTTAACATTTTTGAAGTGAAACTTCTTTAGCGGCGTTGGGCAAAAATTTAGTATGAAATTTTCAGTGAAAAAATACAAAATGTAACGTTTTGAGATTTATGTATCCCATGAACCGCACTAAGTAGATTCTTGAAATTTTCACAGAATGTGTAATATCCCCAACAAATAATAAAATTATCCACCAGAAATGTCTTAATAAAGAGATTACATTTCCACAACAACAACACGCAGTTTGTGTGTATAAAAATGTTTATAACAACGACATGCAAGCAACCAGCATGTGTGTTGTACAAAAACAAGTGAATGTACGAAGAAAAGAGAACAAGAAACACACAGAAGCTCGCAGTTTATCTAATTTTTTGTCAAGAGGGAACAATAGACGGCAAACGTAAATACATTGTTTAACACAACAACAACAACAATTACACATGCCAAAGAAACCAAAAGCAATATACAGGCGGACAGATAGACAGAATGACATTGTATTTACCTTATGTGGTTTCTCTTTGTCTCCTTCTGTGTGTTATGCCAGCCACAAATTATGCGATCGATTGTACGATCGTGCCATGATCCATCCACGCACACGTTGCGAGTGTCCACAAGCTAAATGAAATTGTACAATCAGTCGCATAATGTGTGGCCGGCATAACAAACTTCTTGACAAACTTATAATACTATTCAAGCAATAGTACCTACGAGAGCTTGACAATTTTTCTATATGACCATCAGAGAGCAAATGTACTTTTTCATCAAATGATTCTTTGCCATTAACTAACTTCTTCACGTAAAATGTGGTCTTTACATAAATAATAATCCCAACAAATCAACAACAAAATCTGGAACTACAATAAATGCAATTTTTTCACGTTATATCGAAAATATTTCAATATGCAAATTTCTTCGAAATTATGGTATGTATTGCATTGAAGGTATTTAAATGGGTGTGCAGTTGTTAATATGGTTATGAAAATGGAAATGTTCTGATTCTTTTACATGCACATATTGTAAACATGAGTGAAAAAATAAATGTAAAATTTTAATAACATTTCAGAACAGAATTTTGAGTTTTTCATTTCTTGTATTCAGTGCAAAAAATGTGAAATAACATTTGAAAAGAGAATTATGTGATGCAAAATGTTAATTTTGAGTTTTTTTCCTCTTGGATGGCGAAAATGAATTTGTGCTGTAATTGCATGATCATTTCATTGGTCTCCACGGAAAGAGCTTTTGAGAAGATGAGGAAATGAGCCGTTTATTTTGAACATGGCATTAGTCACTTTGGTTTCGACATGAAATATTCAAGGGTTTGTATTTTAATACGTTGATTAATATTAGTGCCGACTTTTGAAGAGATGTACTTGTGTTTATCATCCCAAGATACTTATATTTGACGTAGTGTAAATTATTTTTATAAAAAATAAATCATACTCTTTGGTTGAGCTTTGCTGACGAAAAAATTAACGGTAATATTCCAACGAAGAAAAGCTCATCATAATTCTTATACATAGCGATGTTGTTGATCACATTTCCCACTTCATAAAAGCTTTGGCATGCAATAAACTTTTTTGCCTAAAGCTGGATCAAAAAGTTGAGTCGAATAAAGCAAATTGTTAAAGTAAAAGTTAATTGAATTTTTAAAATTTTTTTTTTTTTTTTTGTTTTTATATTTTTTCACATAAATTTTAAATAAAATTAAGCATATTAAATATATTTATGAATATGTATGGTATTTGTATTACACTTAGACAGAGAAAGATAGAACTTTTTATATTTATTATAATATTTTAAACATCTTGACATTTTCCCTTTATTTTTTATTTGTTTTTTCATTTGTTTTTTCATTTATTTTTTATATTTTTTGGTTTTATGAAAATTCCTTAATTTTTCTTTTGCAGCAAAAATTTCTCTATGTTAAGTGAAGTTCAATTTTCATAGTATATATGTATGTACCTATATTTTTTTTTTTAACTTTTGTGGGAATTATTTCTTCTTAAAATTGTATCTAAATTATTGCATTATAGGTGTTAAAGAATATTTTCTAAACAAAAAACAAAAAGAAAAATAATAATTTATTTTATATTTAAACTAATTAAAATTAGTTATTAATTAGTTCAACTCGCTAAAGCTGGCGCTAGCCAAGCTGAGGTAAGTGCATCATACTTACGTCCCTCTCTGTCCACGTTAAAAACAGAAATAGACGAAGCAACGATTCAGGAGGCGAAGAGAATGTGGAATGGCACACTCTCTTGCAGAACCGCAAAAATCATGCTTCGCTCTGTTAATAATAAGACTACCAACTACATCTTAGCTCTCCCAAGAGAGGATTGCAAGTTATTAGTCGGAATACTCACGGGACACTGTTTAACACCTTCCCACGCAGCCAAATTGGGCTTGATACAGAGTGATGCATGTACAACATGCCACGAGGTAAATGCTAGGGGAACTCTAGAACACCTACTTTGCCAATGTCCAGCTCTCAACAGATCACGCTTTAGCTATCTCGGATCTGTATCTTTCCTCTCCTTGGAAAGTATCGCGGATCAGAAAAGTAGCAATTTATTAAAGCTCGCAAAAAAGTGCATAAAAAACAGCATTTAAAGAGTCTCCATACTTCTTCTTGGCAACACAAAGGACCATTATTGGTCTATGTGAGATCTCTTGATCAGCCAAGCAAACCTAACCTATTAATTTAAGAATTTTTTAGATGAAACTAACAAAAAAAAAATTAATCATATAAAACAAATAATTAAAATACAAAATTATATTAAATTAAAAAAATACAAAAAAATAAATGTAAATATAAAAACAACAAAAATCAACATGTCTCATAATTAATTAATTAATTATAATAATAATTTTGTTTATTTATTAAGTATGTGTATATAGGTAATTATTTAATATATTTATGTATTTATATTTTATTTCATTTTATTATTTATTCTATAAATTGAATTTCTGTTGCAGTCTCTTTGGAAAGTATTTTCTTCTATTTGTATAAAAAAAAAAAATTTTTTTGTTGCTCATTTTTTCTTGTTAAATATAAAAAAAAAATTATTTAAATAAAAACAAATCAATTGTTATGCTTTTGTGTCTGTGATAAACTAATAAAAATTACAATGAAATTTAAATAATTTTGTTATCTTTAAAATAAGGTGCTTATCAAAATAATAGGACACTTCGAAAATTTTACAGTCAAGTCTCGCCAAATGTACATTTTTATATTAGAGGGCAGGCTTTGAGTGCAGAAAATGGATTTTGAGTGTACTCATGCCAAAAATGAATGAGTGAGTTTTGTAACCAGATGAGAGAGAAACGAACATAGCAATAACCAAAACCAAACGGTCTGGTTATAGTTGTGCGACGCAACTCATAGCGCAAAATTCTTTTTAGTCGTGAAAAAACTCATGCACTCAAAGTGCGAAAGAAGAAGACCTGAAGCAAAGAGTATGAATTATATAGAGCAGACAGAGCGCTCAATTTAAGCGGCGTGCCTCTTTGTTTTTATGTTGGATCTGAATTCAGTGTGTTGGATGGGGTTTGGTGGAACAGAGTCACTCAAATCACCCAAATGTTAATGCAAAATGTGAGTTTGTTGAATGCACTCAAGAAAAGAGTGTTACCGAGCAGCTATTCGTAAATACATTGTTAAACACAACAACCACAACTACACACACCAAAGAAACCAAAAGCAATATACAGACGGACAGTGTTATGCCAGCCACACATTATGCGATCGATTGTACGATCAAGATCGAAAGTTTTTAGATATTTTGCAAATCATGGCCTCATGTTCCATCTCATCGTTTAGAGCCTGCAATCAACGCGTGCATTTTTTAACGTAACGCATGGAAGAATATTTATCGAAAACTCTTCTTGAATTGGGAGTAGAGACTAGAATAATAAGGATCAAGAA
Source organism: Amiota communis (assembly GCA_037043315.1). Taxonomy (NCBI): domain Eukaryota; kingdom Metazoa; phylum Arthropoda; class Insecta; order Diptera; family Drosophilidae; genus Amiota; species Amiota communis. The sequence continues at coordinate 516,102 of JBAMAV010000686.1, forward strand.
ATGGGTTAATTTAACATTCTTAATGTATCCATACTACATGACCTATTTTTTAAGTTAATAGATTTATATAGTTGTCAATGGAAGCTCCACTGATTTAAACAATGCAAGACATTCTTTTTTTCATTGATTTTAATAACTTTATTAACAGGCGAATATCAAGTTAAGCACATTTGGTAATAATTGCAGACTTAAGCTCTTTAATGATGTTATACCATATACTATAATAATGTGCCCCACACATTTTCTATGCGATGATGGTCTGGAGAACAAGCCGGTCTGTCCATAGAACTCATAATGCCATATCCTAAATTCAGTTTAGTGCCATTGCTCATAGTATCGGGTAGGTGCCAGAATCTCCATTTCCCCATTTGTAACTTTTGGTGTGCCAGAAGGTTTTGAAAACTCCCATTTCCTTGTTATGTTTTCATAATTATAAGTTTTATTACATTATATGTACATATGATAATTTTATTTGATCATAGTTTTCTATTGTAAGACACGTGTGTGTCGTTCTCAATCGGTTCTCTGACTGTTTCGCTGTGTTCATCTCTTCATCCACTTGATGATTTTTCTATTCCCACCGTTTTTCTCCACTCAATTGTTGCATATGCTGCAAATTCTCTTAGTCCACAGAGTTGTATTCTCCAGACATAGCGTCATTAAAAGTGTGGAAAACTTAAGGCGATGATCTTGAGTGACTAATGCATGCATAAATATCTAAACATTTTGCAAAGCAAAGACCATTCCACTTGTAACCCTTCGGAAAATCTTTTTATATAATGCAATTTTAGAACTATGAAATAAAAGTTGACTGAAATCCAAATATACATATATGGAAGTTTGGCGCCCTTTATGGCTTATAAATATAATCATAGTGCAACAAAGATAGTGATAGTGGTATAATGCCAAAGCAAGGCAATTGCAAAAAAAAAATGAAGTCAACATTTATTATGATTATTTAAAAAAAAAACGAACAAACATATAAAAAGAGAAACGGTGAAGTCAAAAACTAACAGATTTAAAAGAAAATATTTTCACAAAAAAAAAGAAAAATGATTAAACGAATGAAAGTGATGAAGAAGAAGATAATAATGATAAATAAGAGTTGCAAATAATGAAAAAGATTGAATTAAAAGCAAAAGCTGTTAAAACGATATTACACAATAGAAATGCTAAATGATAATCTTTATGAATGGGACTTCTTTTGAAATTATTAATTTAAAAAAAGAAAAAAAATTAACAATGATAAAAAAAATACTTGAGTCTATCGCATGTACAGTCTTGTCCAATATCCAATGTAAAAAAGTTATAATAAAATTTTTAATAAGCATAAACTTATTAAATAAATTAAACAAAATAAATATAAATTTTATTAAATAAATCATATAATAAGAAAAAAGAACAATTTCGTTCATCAATGACACCGAAGATTGATAAAACGGAAGAAAATTCTTGAATAAATTATCAGAAACACATGGTAAAGCTAATGCAAGAAAAAAAAAAGAATTTCAATATATAAATAATAATAAACAAATATTAAATCAAATCAAATTCCAAATATATAAAAGAAATATTCAGAAAATCTTTTTATATAAATGCAATTTTAGAACTATGAAATTATATATTCAGAGTGCAACAAAGATAGTGATAGTGGTATAATGCCAAAGCAAGACAATGCCACAAAAAAAAAATTACGTCAACATTTATTATGATTATTTAAAAAAAAACAAACATAAAACATAAAAAGATAATATAGAAACGGTGAAGTCAAAAATTAACAGATGTAAAAGAAAATATTTTCACAAAAAAAAATAAAAATGATTAAACGACTGAAAGTGATGAAGAAGAAGATAATAATGATAAATAAGAGTTGCAAATAATGAAAAAGATTGAATTAAAAGCAAAAGCTGTTAAAACGATATTACACAATAGAAATGCTAAATGATAATGTCTATTGAAATTATTAATTTAAAAAGAAAAAAAAAATTAACAATGATAAAAAATATACTTGAGCTTATCACATGTACAGTCTTGTCCAATATCCAAATGTAAAAAAGTTATAATAAAAATTAAAATCAATCACCAATATCAAACAAAAAAATAAATACAAGAAATTTTTAATAAGCATAAACTTATTAAATAAATTAAACAAAATAAATATAAATTTTATTAAATAAATCATATAATAAGAAAAAGGAACAATTTCGTTCATCAATGACACCGATGATTGATAAAACGATAGAAAATTCTTGAATAAATTATCAGAAACACATGGTAAAGCTAATGCAAGAAATTTTTAATAAACGTATTAAAATAAAAAAAAAGAATTTCAATATATAAATTAAAATATACAAATATTAAATCAAATCAAATTCTAAATATTTAAAAGAAATATTCAGAAAATCTTTTTATAAAAATGCAATTTTAGAACTATGAAATAAAAGTATATTCAGAGTGCAACAAAGATAATGCCAAAGCAAGGCAATTGAAAAAAAAAATTAAGTCATTTATTATGATTATTTAAAAAAAAAAAACAAACATAAAAAGATAATATAGAAACGGTGAAGACAAAAATTAACAGATTTAAAAGAAAATATTTTCACAAAAAAAAGAAAAATGATTAAATAGAAATACTAAATGATAATCTTTATGAATGGGACTTCTATTGAAATTATTAATTTAAAAAAAGAAAAACAAATTTACAATGATAAAAAAAATACTTGAGTCTAGAACAATTTCGTTCATCAATGACACCGAAGATTGATAAAACGGAAGAAATAAATAAATTATTGAATAAATTATCAGAAACACATGGTAAAGCTAATGCAAGAAATTTTTAATAAACATATAAAAATAAGAAAAAAAAGAATTTCAATATATAAATAATAATAAAAAAAATATTAAATCAAATCAAATTCTAAATATTTAAAAGAAATATTCAGAAAATATTTTTATATAAATGCAATTTTAGAACTATGAAATAAAAGTATATTCAGAGTGCAACAAAGATAGTGATAGTGGTATAATGCCAAAGCAAGACAATGCCACAAAAAAAAAAATTAAGTCAACATTTATTATGATTATTTAAAAAAAAAAAAAACAAACATAAAAAGATAATATAGAAACGGTGAAGACAAAAATTAACAGATTTAAAAGAAAATATTTTCACAAAAAAAAAGAAAAATGATTAAATAGAAATACTTAATGATAATCTTTATGAATGGGACTTCTATTGAAATTATTAATTTAAAAAGGAAAAAAAATTAACAATGATAAAACAAATACTTGAGTCTATCGCATGTACAGTCTTGTCCAATATCCAATGTAAAAAAGTTATAATAAAAATTAAAATCAATCATTAATATCAAACAAAAAAATAAATACAAGAAATTTTTAATAAGCATAAACTTATTAAATAAATTAAACAAAATAAATATAAATTTTATTAAATAAATCATATAATAAGAAAAAGGAACAATTTCGTTCATCAATGACACCGATGATTGATAAAACGATAGAAAATTCTTGAATAAATTATCAGAAACACATGGTAAAGCTAATGCAAGAAATTTTTAATAAACGTATTAAAATAAAAAAAAAGAATTTCAATATATAAATTAAAATATACAAATATTAAATCAAATCAAATTCTAAATATTTAAAAGAAATATTCAGAAAATCTTTTTATAAAAATGCAATTTTAGAACTATGAAATAAAAGTATATTCAGAGTGCAACAAAGATAATGCCAAAGCAAGGCAATTGAAAAAAAAAATTAAGTCATTTATTATGATTATTTAAAAAAAAAAAACAAACATAAAAAGATAATATAGAAACGGTGAAGACAAAAATTAACAGATTTAAAAGAAAATATTTTCACAAAAAAAAGAAAAATGATTAAATAGAAATACTAAATGATAATCTTTATGAATGGGACTTCTATTGAAATTATTAATTTAAAAAGGAAAAAAAATTAACAATGATAAAAAAAATACTTGAGTCTAGAACAATTTCGTTCATCAATGACACCGAAGATTGATAAAACGGAAGAAATAAATAAATTATTGAATAAATTATCAGAAACACATGGTAAAGCGAATGCAAGAAATTTTTAATAAACATATACAAATAAGAAAAAAAAGAATTTCAATATATAAATTAAAATATACAAATATTAAATCAAATCAAATTCTAAATATTTAAAAGAAATATTCAGAAAATCTTTTTATATAAATGCAATTTTAGAACTATGAAAAAAAAAGTATATTCAGAGTGCAACAAAAATAGTGATAGTGGTATAATGCCAAAGCAAGGAAATTGCAAAAAAAAATTAAGTCAACATTTATTATGATTATTTAAAAAAAAAAAACTAACATAAAAAGATAATATAGAAACGGTGAAGACAAAAATTAACAGATTTAAAAGAAAATATTTTCACAAAAAAAGGAAAAATGATTAAATAGAAATACTTAATGATAATCTTTATGAATGGGACTTCTATTGAAATTATTAATTTAAAAAAAGAAAAACAAATTTACAATGATAAAAAAATAGAAAAAGGAACAATTTCGTTCAACAATGACACCGATGATTGATAAAATGGAAGAAAATACTTGAATAAATTATCAGAAACACATGGTAAAGCTAATGCAAGAAAAAAAGAATTTCAATATATAAATAATAATAAACAAATATTAAATCAAATCAAATTCCAAAGATAAACAAAACTATTCAACCAAAATAATATTAAAAAAAATCTTAAATCAAATCAAAGGAAAACAATCCCAAATCAGAAAATTTAAATAAATTTCTTAAATTTCTCCAGATGGAGATTATTTAATTTTTTATTATTTTTTATTTTTATTCTATAATACCATATTTATGTTTTTACTAACAAGAAGTATAATAATATTGTGCGACATTATTACTTTAAATGAACACCTATTCCTTATTAATTTGGGCATGCTGAAATGTTAACGGTTTTCTTCTAACACATACCATTTAAAAGTTATGATAAATTAAATGCTACTTATCAATCAAAAATCTTACTTATTTTTTATTATTATGAATTTTATAAAAAAAAATAGTAATATATAGGTATATTTTTTTTAAATTATTATTATAATATTATCGCAATAATAGCATAAAATATTGTTTTGGTTATTTATTTACATCGCATTATAAATTTATCTAGATGGCAACCTTCCGTTTAGAAGGTCATTAGGATGAAACCTCTTTAAACGACGTCGCCTGATCCCATGGGTTAATGCCGCCAGTATCCTTTGGTATGGCTGGAATTGTAAGAGGAATTTTTGGGGCTATTGCTGTTGGTGCGACTTATTTTCCTTTGTTTTGGAAAAGTTGGTGACTGCAGGGATCTTTTAGCTCGTTGGTTTATTTTAATACTTCCTGGTGAAAACAAATCACTTAGATTTATGGCACATTATAATCAAATAATATTTACACTAATGATGCTGTCGAAATATCAGTAGTAATGTATTCAATTAGAGGTCATAAATAATTGAATTTTTTCTAATTCTTTTAATGAGATAAAAGCCTCCTTTTTTTATTGTTTCGATAGATGAGTCCTTAAGCGAAGAATACCTTTTGGGGAGGTATAGTACGTATTCTGCTAACTCCAACACAATAGTATTCCCGAAACGGATGCTTGCTTTCCATTGCAGTTGAGCTATGGATAGGTTTTCGCTCTTTGCTGGTGAAATCGTTCAGACAGTCAACTAGAAAAAAATTGAATTTACCTACGTCTATATCATGTAAATTAGTTTCACTGAAAGTTAAATATCCTTCATATAAACAGATTTCATAATTAAGATATCAGTTTATATGGATTAATTTTAGTAAAAGTTATTCAACTGTGCCAATTGTAATGATTTTAGTGAATAAAATCACACAAGAGCAGTTGAAATACTTTAATTTAAGATAAGAAGTAAGTTTCCAATGATAAATCCAATTCAATAGTTTGTTTAAACCATTGACATAAATAAATTAGAAGCATTCGAACTGTGGATTTATCGTAGAATCCTAAAAATGCCATGGACAGCCAGAGAAAAAACGCTGAAGTACTGCGAAGAATTCAACAAAATTGGTGGGGATTATTCAGAAATATTAAGCTCATATAACGAGAAAAAGTAAACACCGTGTACTGCAACTAATTTTGCAAGGAAAACGTGGCATTGGCAGAAAACAGTTAACCTGCCTCAGAAACATAAGTCACTGGATGACTTAAAGAAATAATGGCGGCTATAAATTCAGAATTATATCATGACATTGTCACAACTATAAATTAAATATAATATGCATTGTAAAAGCATATCTTTGTTAATGTAATTATTGTTATAAAAAAACATCTAAAATTTGTAAAATTGTATGATTGAAGACATCTATCTATTTCTATAAAAATCAATTGTTTTGTTAGTTAGTCCTGATTGCATCTAATCGAACGGCGACAAATGTCAGATATCAGATATGCTTGCTTTCTTAGCATCACTATATTCTATCTGTTACTACAAGAAACATAGTTTGAGTATCAGCTGTCAGCACCTGGCCGAGATATTTCAGTGACAACGTAGCATTCTACTGGTGAAAGAATTTATAAAATAGGATAAATAGTTTCGAAGAATACCCGTATTATCCAAAGAAACATTACATCTTTTTTATATTAATATAGATTGGCCCGTTTCACTTTAGTTATTAATAAACTTTGTATGACTTATGAGCAGTGATGCCATCTACCTATCACAAAAACAGTACAGAATATTCGCCTTATTATTATCGATGGTCTTACATTATTTATACAGACATTTTCAATTTTTACCTAATTCGCATTTCTTTATCTCAAAAACTAATAGACCAATTTGTACCTATTACTAGGTGGAGAGACATGAACAGATCAATTTTTCTTTAGCACTCATCAAAATAGAGTATTATTAGCATCATTTAGCATTTAGATTAAACATGAAGAATATAAGAAAGAAGGAAGTACCTAAATATCTCAATATCCACAGTTAGCTACAAAATGAGAAAAGCTTATTGTTCTTATCTAAATTCCCTTTCATTTCAATTAATTTTAAATAAGTATTGCCTACCAAAATTCTCTTTGAACTTCTCCAATCTAAGGTTGAATAACTTAGTTTATTGTCCTAGAAATTATTGAAATTCAATGCATCGAGCTTCAATTAGACTAAAAGTTTTTAATAAAAATCTAAAAATCATAGAACAATAAAAGGAAAAAATCTCTCTCGATTTATTTTTATGTAAAACGTGTAAGAATTTTTATCTTAATTTATTTTGCCTTAACACAAAAAAAAGAAAACTGAAAACTTCAAAAACAAAAAATACAATAAAATAAATTAAGCCAAACTTTTGCTTGATTTTTTAATGATGTTGGGTGTAAAAAAAAACAATTATCATCTAACTGTTTTCCAATGCTTTATGTTTCGAAACAGCCCAGTTATATAGATCAGTTGTTGTTGGTACAGAGCAGTTATACAGACCAGTTTATCTGAGCAGTTATACAGAACAGTTGTTGTTGGTACAGAACAGTTATACAGATCAGTTGTTGTTGGTACAGAACAGTTATACAGATCAGTTATACAGATCAGTTTATCAGAGCAGTTATAAGGGTACAATGCTATTTACACACTTCATCGGGGTTTTACTCCTTCATCGCAAATACTCGGCATTAACGAATGTCGAGTTGGATGGAATGATTGGTTTATGTTTGGCCACTCAAAAACACCTCAATGGTCATCTATACTTAGACATTATTGGCCCTAATAATGAATTCTATCATTCGAATAGAAATCTGGTCGTAGACCTGAACATCTATAGTGATGAGGAACCGTTCTGGGACGATTAGCTGACTAAATAAAATAAGAACAAAATTTACAAAAATTTTAAATAAAGAAAAATGAAATAAAAAAAAAAATAAATAAATAAAAGAAAAATGGTATAGTTTTTGAAGTAATTTATTTTCGTTAGATTTTAAGATATACATAGATACATTCAATTTTATAAATATTGATTCATTTCTTACAGATTGTATATACAAATTATGTGCTTTTGACTTAAAATTTAACATTGAAATATAAAAAATCTTATTATAAAGAATACAATCTTTGTAAATCATTAACAGATAAAGAATAAATGTAATAAAAAGAAATTAAGTGAAAAAAATTATATAGTTCTTGAAGTAATTCATTTTCGTTATATATTTTAAAATCTGTATAGATACATTCAATTTTAAAGATATATGTAGATATATTTATTACAAATTTTCATTATTATTGTTGTTGTCACTTATTTGAAAGTGACCCCATGCATAAGTATTTACACCATCAGGGTGTATTTTTCTCTTACATATCATCAGAGTTACTCAATGTTATTTTTTTAATTTTTCTGTATATAAATTATGGGACATATGGGCACAATACGCCGTACATGCTCAAGGCGGCCATTTGAGAGATATCATATTCAAAAAGTGATGTCAACAAATCTACTTGAACCAAATAAAATGATTATTATCGTCAACATCAAAAAAAAATTGTGTTTTTCTTCGATTTAAAAAAAAAAAAACATGGGTCCGTCGAATATGGGCAACCCTGTATATATACAATATAACGTTATCTAATCTAATCTAATCTAGCTTGATTTGTTCTATTAATCTCTTTTGCAGAATGAACGGGCAAAAGAAAATGCTAACCGAATGAAAGTGAGATTTGACTTAAAAAAAAGTAAACCAACTCGATTAAATATAGGCAAGAAGGTAGTTTACTGCAGGAATCAGATTCGAAAGACTAAACTGCAGTCTTATTATTGAGGTGGTCGGTGTCTTGCCAAATAATCGCTATAAGCTGAAGGTAGGTGGTTACAATACCATAGTGGTAGCTGCAAGAAAGGTCATCCGGCCAGTACATGAAGTTGAGAGTAAATAATGAAAAGGTAAGAATTGTTTTAAAAATTGTTACAGTTCATGAACAAGCTGAGTCACTCTATTCTATGTGTAATTATTTTGACGATGGATTGAATTCATGAACATACTCATAAAAAGGATGATGTGAAAAAAATCTAACAAAATAAAACAATTTTGAAATTTTAACTTTTTCAAAATTTAAACAACAATTAATTGGTTACTGTATCGATTACAGACCAAAGTGCCATCTTTGGACTTTACATATTCTTATTTGCATGTAAATTACAAAAGAAATTTTCCAAATCCACTGTTCATTAGCGAGGCTACTTATGGTATTACACGACACGATTTCAATTCAATTTTGATCCGAAATGTGAGAAAAAGACAATTAACTTTGGTTTCCATATTTCAGTGCCAGTGCCTACTTTCTGAATAACGAATTTTACCATATTGTTATTGATAAATTCAAAGATGCTGTTCATTCCAGGATAAGGGACTTTCCGTATCATATTGGATGCATTGGCATTTGTATCTTTTAACAAATCGCTTAAGGTATATCATGATGGTTTTACGGATGGGAGTAGGTACTTTATGCGTTATAATAAGTATAACGTGTCATCATCATATGTGATGTTGTTCCGAGGCTTATAACAAAAAAATTCCAGCATCAAAGCCATTTTGTACGTTTTCACTACCAGATGTTCCATATTGTGTTAGGAATTCATGTTGTTTAATAGCTTTTTCGATTTGTATTGAATTGGAAACGGGAGTATCTGGCTCATTAAGTAGATTACTAATCTTCAATGGAATTGATTTCAAATTTTATGGTTGGCATATTGCTTTTAGTTATTATCCTTATTGAAAACCAATTATTAATGGTGAGGCGACTCTAACGATCTATTCCACATTCTTTGATTCATTGTAACCGTTTCTTAATCGATCTATATCGATAGCGCATAAAATTGTACCTGTTAATGGTAGTGCATAATTTGAGTTTGGATATTGAGAATGAGCTGCATTTGGCAGACATGCCGCATGCACACATAAACAACTAAAAGATTTCATTCTAGAAATCGTTGCCTATCTTATCAAGGTTTATGGAAGCAGTAAAATGTGGTATAATAACACTAAAAACAAGTGCAAGGCGAGCTGAAAATGATGAATTTACTGTGCCCATATAACAGTTAAGGAAGGGAACATGTGGAATGACAAGTAAATAGATTAATAATTTTTTTAAAACAAATCTACAATCAACATAGAGATCACCATTGCTGTGTGCTCGTTCGTCATGTACCAAATAGTTGGACGCGGTTATATACCTACTTATTTGTTGTGCTGATAAACAAATCATTAAATTTGAACCAAATTTATTGAATGCCGTACAAATATGTATGTATGTAGATGCAACTCTTCATACACCACCTGGTCAGGATATTATTGGTTTTGAATCAAAATGCTTTGAATATATGCACTGCTGAGTGAAAATGTGAATAATGTGTAATATCCATACTATCAAATACAGATTACTTTATAGAACAGACTTTTTGTAACAAATACTACTTTCATCAAACAGCCGTCAATATTATTGAATGTATACTATACCAAAACAAAATGAATTGAATGAATGCTATGCTGTGCACCGCACCGTAATAACCACAACCAAATGAATTGAATGGATACAGTGCATTACACAAAATATTACGAATATATGGTGGTTATTTATGCCCAGCGAAGCAAGACAAACAATCAATAATCATACACATCTAAAAGAGAGAAAGTGACTCACGAAATTATGTTCGCTCATTGCATTGTGTTGTTGCAAACCGTTACAAACAAAAGGAAAAACCCAATTACTGCTACTTGTGCAAACACTGAATTATCAGTTTTATCTGAATCTCAAATTCTTTTGAATGCTTGACCAATTGATAGAGTTTTCATTCTAACCAAAACAACTGGTTATTCGTTGCACAATATTTGTTACATGAGTTTTTAAGAGACACACACTTAGAACTACTCAGAGTGCCGGTTAGTTATAGTGCACTTGTGCAGATCTCTAATGTATGGCAACTAGCAAGTAATAGTCGACCGCAGCGCACAAGTAGACGCACATAAACACAACACACAAAAAAGAGAATAAAGCAATCAAAAATGTAATGTACTACAAACATACACCAAGCCTAAGCAAGACATGCCAAGCATAAGCAAGCCAAGCCAAGCCAAGCAAAACAATACACATGGTGTTCTCTGCGTGCATGCTTTGCTTGTTTTTTTACCAAGCCTTCTCAAACATCATTATGATGTTCACTGCACATCTCTGATATGAGAGCAATCCATTTAAATGATTTTGACTTGAGTAATATTCATAAACTTATTCATTATTTGTTTCAAATATTTTCTTAAGTTATTTAAGCACACAATAAATAAGCGATGAAAAACACTTTGAACAACATCAGGCGATCGAAGTGAGCGTACATAAAATACAGTGTTTATATGACAATAATTGATTGATATTCATAAGAATGATTTTGCATTGCTGTCATGTTCATAATCAGTGAGCAAATCAACATCTGAATGCAATATTAAACTCAACAAAATTGCCACAATTAATTAGTAAAAAGAAAAGGATCTTTTATTTAAAAAATTAAAGGCAATCGTATTGCGTAAAGGAATGTGTATGTGTGTGTGTGTGTATGTATGTGTATGTGTGTGTATGTATGTGTATGTGTGTGTGTGTGTTTATAAACATACATATGACAGTGTATGCGTAATGTGTGTGTATTAGTGTTTGTGTTGTTGTTTAATATTAATAATAAAAATCTGCTGCTGCTGCCATAGTCCATGCCTGATCTCTAATTTTCTTGTCATAGTTCGTACGATCGCACCAGTACATTCTGAATGCCACTGGCTGTGCTGATTCTATGACTTCAGGCTTTGCTAACAAATTCTGAAGGCCCAACAGTATTTGCTTAATAGTAGTGCTTGCAAGCCAGAATCTCGTCTCATCCAATATTGTCATGCGAACAGTACCCGATAGATAAATATTTGGATGAAAGAGATTTTGTTGGAATTTGCACTTCGGTGGCGATAATGGATAATCATCCCCGAATTTCATACGCAGCCAATACAGACCGCCTTCCCATGCGGTTCCTTTTTTGCCGGGAATAGCACATTCCCAGATCATGAGATTGCTTGTACCATCTGGTTTCTTGGTAGGACGAGCAACAAATCCAAAAGGGTGGTCTTGACGCCATGCTTTGCGTTCCTCTGCTAAACGAGTTATTGCCATAAGAGACATGATGATGACAAGTATTGTATTGTTTTTTACACACTGCAAAGTTATAAGGAAATTAATGAATTTTCTATGCGTAAAAAAAAATCAGCTTTCGAACTTACCAAAAAGTAAAAAAAAAAAATTGTTTTCGCAAATTCGTTTTTGTTTTCTTTTCTTTTATAGAGACGCTATACGCTGAAAGAGAAAATTGATTACAAGAATTTCATGAAATTGTTTTTTTTTTTAATTTTACCTTAACACAGGAAAAACTTATCGAAAATTCTCGTCTTTACCAGCGTCTGTGACATAGAAATGAAAGAAAGAAAGATATTGTATTTTTTGTTGTTGTTATACGCGAAAAAAAAGTCTGGCAACACCAACAAACACACATAATGCACATGGTCACATTTATAGATTTTAAATTTATTTAATTGTTTTATACAAATTATTATGATTGTCCATGATATTATTCCCGAAAATATTGTAAATATGTAGGTGTACAATTAGAATTCCATTTGATTTTATACCTTAAAAACGCGGAGCATCACTGACATACACCAAACACACTCTGTTGATAGAGAGAAAGAAAAAGACAAAACGAAATTGCAATTCAACTTAACCCAACTTAATCAATCACATAGATGTCGCATGTAAGGGAGGGTACACACTAGGACAACACAAACGAACGCAAGCAGACGAAGTGATGCTGCTGAATATCTGCTGCGTGCGTGCGTGCGTTCGTTTTTTGCTTGCTGTCTACATTACGAACGCACTGAGCTTCATTTGTATGTAAGTATAAGTGCGTGCGACAGCATTTCCCTTTGATGTGACGCCAGCCGAGCGCAAAGCTGTGCTTACAAACGAGTGCAACATACCGCTTTCGTCGCTTCAACGTACGCATTGATTGAATGCATGCGTCCGCTCTCCGTCATTCGCGTTCGTTCGCGTAGTGTGTACTTACCCTAATGAGAACTCCATGTGAATGACAAACTTGACAATCACCAACTGAACTGACAACAGCTGATGAATGACGCCCAAAGCATCAAAAAACAAAGATGTTGTTGGTGTTTAAGATTTTGGCCCCCATATTTTGGGATGGATTGACAATCACCTTAAGAGAGACAATCAATGCGCATATATTCCATGTCATTAGAAGTGCATTTAATGAATGAATCTAATAAATCTTAAATGTAAAAGAACAAAGTGCGCCCGCCACAACACAAGTCATTAAGGTTGCTCGAATTGATTCCACATTCACTATATTCAGCGGCTCTGGCCCCCAGTGACTACTAGCTGTTTAAGGAGTGCGGAACATGGAAAGAGATTCACATGCAATGATTAACCCGTCCGTAGCTGCAACAAGAAAGTGCAAATCGTATTTATATTTTTATTGATCTTAAATAAGAAGAAGAACATTCTAATCAGATTCTCACTGAGCCATTGCAGACGCAACCTCTATCAAAATCATAATCAGAATCGGAGGCACAAACATACCAAGGACATGACAATAGTGTTGATCGGTTCTCATGTAAATCCCTACTTATAATGACAATTGAATACAAGTACCTAAATTATGATGAGATTTTATAATCCATTCAATTAACGATCGAATATATGTATGTATGGTAATTATAGTGAAATGAAAACGAAAACATCTGAAGGATGATGGTACAAAAAAGAAGAAGGAGAGTAGTAAGTTATTGAAGTTAAACATTATACTTACTTATATACTAAAGAAGCATTTAGAATTTCCATTGTTGACAGATCAATGTTATGCGAGTCCGTTTGCTGCTGTGGATGGACCTGTTAAATTTTGGATGTATCAATTACTACAGCATTCTGACCAGCTACAGTATCATTTCATTGTTCATGATTCTGCAATAGCTGCAGTATTAGTGTTGATTGCGGTTTTTCATTTATGGTGTCACCTACAAACTCAATTGGCTCCGGTAAGTCTCATCGTTATAACCATTTTGCCGCATTGATTGCAGCACAAAGTGTGAATGTGAAAATGATAAGTGCAACGACAGAAGAATCTATTGTCCGTTTTACTGTTGTTCATCATATCAGATATCATTGGGTCTTAATAAATATTCTAAGAAGGCTTTTGTTTGTTCCGAAAATTATAAGTATCTGCCATTATTATAGGTACTTATTTGTTTTTACCTACCACTACCACTACCTGCTAAAGTCTTAAATGATGTACCTAGTTTATAATTATATTAAATTTTACTGTAGAAGTTGGATGTTGTTGAATGACGGATTTGCAATGAGGAGGATGGTATCAAAGTTAGCGAAAGTTGAAAGTCTGAGGTGGGATAGGGAGGAGCAAGATGTCAAAATGTAAGAAATGTCGATACGTGCGTTGTTACAAAAGGGGCAAATGTTGTTTTGGTGTTTATCGATGAGGTGGATGTTCGTTAAGTTTGTGTGACCAAGACCTATTGATCCTATCCTATTGAATTTTATTTGGTCGAGTCTAGATAGTTGTTGGAGAGATGAATTATTCCAATAAGGGGTGAAAGCACTGTTGAAGGAACGGATTTGCTTGTACCAGGTGGAGGTGTGTTGTAGAATATTGAGTTGATTCGGAATTTTGTGTTTTTTAAGTGATTGGATAGACATAGATGAGTGGTAACTTTGTAGAGAGTTTGGATATTGAGTCTGCTTTTTCATTGGCTTTGATGTCAGTAATAAGTTTTATGTTGGGGAATTTTGAATTGATTAAGGCTTTTATTGTTGACGAGTAAAAGTTGTGATTGCAGTTATGGCTGCCAGAGCAGAGTCACAGCATATAGCATGTCTACCTGGCTTTTGTATCCATATTTTTATTGCTTCGTGTATTCGGGGTAAGATTGGGCCGATTGCCAATTGGTTTTTGTCAATTGGTCAGTTTCGGTAGAGATACCAAAGCCCGTAATTTCGGATAATTTAGAGCTGTCTGCAAAAAGTATTTTTAAGGGAAAGAAAGTGTTGTTGGAAGACAGTGGAAGGAGTGTTGCCTTTATTGAAATCTGTTAGGGATAAATCTATTGAGTCAGTTATATTTTGCCAATTGTGTCTTTTACTGTTAATGATTTTGAGGGGAGAGAAAGGAAGATCAAGTTGTATGCAGGTGCTTATTACTCTGTCAATTATGCTTGAGAATCTAGGCTTTATTTTTGGTGTTTCAATAAGGTGACATAGAGCTGTGTTAGAGGATAAGATTAGTGTTTTTGAGATTTTGCCTGTAAGGAAATTACATCTATTTACGATTGTTAATGGCAGTGGTACGTAACGCCCCTAGAGCAATTCTAATAGCTGCATTTTGTATTGAATTTAGTTTGTTTAGATAAGATTTTGGGACAGTTACTATAGATTGGGAGACAATAGGATTGCCTTGACCATTTGAATTAGAATAGAGGTATTACAATTGTATCTTTGACTTGAAAGGTGCTTAATAATATTTAATGGTTTAATAGGTTAGCGATGTGGGTGTTCTATCTATATTTGTTGTTGAGTGTTAGACCTAAAATTTTTAAAGAGTTAACAGAAGGGATGACTATGTGGATATTGTGGATGCAATTGCGTTTCCGGCTGATATGAAGGTGTTGAGTTTTGCTTGTAGATAATGCGGTCCCTGAGTAGGTCTTGGATGCTACGAAAAAGTTGGGAAAGGTCAGTTTGCTGGTTATTATGGCGTTTAAAATCAATAAGCAGGTGGATGTCGTCTGCAAAGGCGCAAAATTTTTTATCTTTATGTAGTGTTAATGTTCTTGTAAGAGCGTTGTAGGTTATGAGGAAGAGGATTACAGAGATGGGGGATTCTTGTGGGATGCCATTATTTAGGGGGAAGCTATTAGATAGTGTTGTGCCTGTTTTAACAACAATTTTTCTATTTAACATGAAGTTTTTAACATAATATAGGTATTATTTTAGAGCTTAGTTTGCATTCATGAAGTTGGTGAATGATAGTGTGTATGCCTACCTTGTCAAATGCTTTGCAGAAGTCGTGTGAAATTATCGATAAGTGACGCTTCGAAGCGATAGCTTTTGTTGCTAGATGATGTATGTAAAGGAAAATATCAAGAACAGATTTGCCACTTTTGAAACCGTACTGGTTATTGTGTATGAGATTTTTTGTTGAAACATACCACCACAACCTTTTTGAGATTATTTTGTCTATGACCTTTCCTAGGCATAGGATAAGCGTGTTTGTCCTGTAGGATTTGGTGTCAGTTTTATTCTTATTAGATTTAAGAATGGGTGTGACAAGGATAGTTTTATAGGTTTGAGGGATACAGGAATTGAAAATGCTAGGATATGGATTTTAAATTCAGGAAGTGAGTTTTGGATCATGAATTATGAGATCCGATTAGGTCCTGATGTGGAGCGTTTAAGAGAGTTGAGAGATGTTTGGAATTCAAAAACGTTAATTTCTTTTTCTATTTCCGTTTCTGTTCTGTTGGACGGTAAGTAGTTTGATGTAAATGTAAGAGAGTTGTGTTTGTTGGAGCGAAATTAGTGGGAGAAATCGGAGTCGTCAGCTTCATTGGACCATTAGACAGCAAAGGAGTTGATTATGATGTTAAGATCTGTTGTGAGTATATTGGTATCGGAGTTAGTGATACTGTGGATATTTTTTGTTGGATAGAGACCGCAAAGTCTTTTTATTTTGGACCAAATTTTGGTGGGGTCGGAGTTAGGGCAGATTTCCGAGGTGAATTTAGAAATTGATTGTCTTTTGGCGTTTTTACATAATTGCCCTTGTATAATGTTGTCTGTATTGATGTGCCTAATCAGTAGTGACCAGCATTTGTTTTTATCTTTCTTAAGAGTCGACAGCTCTTTGTTCCACCAGGGAACATTACGTGTCGTAGTAAACGTAATGTTTTGGGGTATGTAGAAGTGTTTATAGTTTTCTTATTGCTTGCTGCTACTTTCTTGATATTATTATTATGTTGGTAGTTGAGGGATGAGTTTGTAACTACGTTTTGGAAACGGACCCAATCGGCTGGTTTTAGTTTAAATCAAGGTTTGGCAACGTGATTTGATGAGGAGAGGAATATTGGAAAGTGATTTCTTCCGTGAAGATCATCCATAACTTTCCATTAGGTGTCATTAATCAGACTAGTAGATATAAAAGAAAGGTCAATATGTGTGAGGATATGATGAGTGAAACAATGAGTCGGTGATTTGTCGTTTCGGATTATATAATCTGTCTGGTATAAGTATTCAGCTAGAAACGAACCTCTGGCGTTCCTTTGAGTATAGCCCCAGTATGAGTGCCAACTGTTGAAGTCACCGAATACCAGCGAGGGGTCGTTTTTAAGGTTAAGGACGTTTTCTAGATTTCGTCTGGTAAAAGACTAACTGGGGGAAATGTAGGCTGTGATGATTGTTATCGTTTGTTTTGACTGCAGTTCTATTGCTAATGATTCAAAGCCGTCGTTACTGTTTAATTGTGTATGCTGAATAGATTTTTGGATAAGTAATGCTACTCCCCCGAATCTATGTGGGGAGTATGTTTTTTGATTAATACAAGGAGCTCACTTTAATGTTCCATTGGATTATTATTAGAGACATTTAATTTTATTATTTTTAGTAAGTTGTATGGTATTTTAATATATATATTATGTGCAATAACTGCAGTGGGGAGGTATTGTTTTGTTATGGAGCCCCTCTCTGCGGACGTATTGTCGACAGATTAGGGCTCCGAGTATTATTAAGTGTGGGCGCACGATACGCAGCGGCCCAGACTGGGATACAATGCATTAAAGACATCACGTCATCGCCAGACGCTCCGATTAAATTTGTTTTTAAACCGAAAACATCTCCTGAAATTGGTTTTTCACTACCTGCAAAAGTCATATGTACCTACATACATAAGTTTATATATTATTGTGAATATGTTTTAGTAATATTGTATGGTAATTGATATTGTGAAGATGGTGAATAGGAGATTTTGCAGTGTTCGGTCCATCCCAAAAGGTATTCGCTTAGTAAGTACTTATAAGCATTCTTGAAATACCTTGCTCTAAGGAAGCTATTTTCTCTGCAGGATTTGGTTGGGTAAAGTTTAACAAATTGTATTTCCCCTATAGCATGATTGGGTTTTAGGTCTAGGGACTTTGAAAACCAACATAGTCCAGGGAACTATATTCAATAATACGTTTTCTTTGCATTGTAGGACTTTTGAATCAAAACAAAAAAAAAAAAAACGAACGTGAAAAACTAAAGATTATATCTTTTTGCAACCGACTACGAAGAGCTGTACTAGTATTTCAAACACATGGTGCCAGCTGGCAGACCACCACGACTTCCATTAATCGTTTTATTAAAAGAGATTGGGCAGCCCCCATCTGGTCAGGAATGTTCCAAAGAAGACATTTGGGTTCTCAAAAGATGAAATATGTAAGAATTCCACTGCAAGCAAATGGAATAATTATATGCGTCAAAAAGTTGGCATAAGTGAGATTGCTGCTCCTAGTAAAATTGAAATAATCCAACAAATTGGTCCTAAGTATTGTAACCGTGTTGTAGTGCTGGGTTGCTCCATGAGTGAGTGAACAAAAAAGAGTTACTCATTAAATTGAGCAAGTGATCATGTTCCTTCCATATTGTTCTTTTCTGTTAGGTTGTTCTATTTGACTCATTTGTTCACTGTTAACTCAGTTGTTCTTTTTCACTCACTTGTTCTTTTCTGCTAAGTTGTTTCTTTTCACTCACTTGTTCACTGTTAACTCAGTTGTTCTTTTCTGCTCAGTTGTTTCTTTTCACTCACTTGTTCACTGTTAACTCAGTTGTTCTTTTCTGTTCAGTTCTTCTTTTTCACTCAATTGTTCACTGTTAACTCAGTTGTTCTTTTCTGTTAACTTGTTCTCATTTACTCAGTTGTTTAATTTGACTCACTTGTTCTCTTTTCCAAATTCTTTTTTAGAAAATAAATAGTAAAATGTCATTGATAAGTTTTTTAACAAAGAATTCCCAATGTATAATCGATTAATGGTACTTTAAATATTACCTATATATGTTTGTTTATATTTGTTAAAATTAACTTCTTATTTTTGTATAATTTGTTTTTTTTATTGTATTTAGCATTTGGTTGATCTTGGGATTGGCCTTGCTGCTTTGGTTATCAGTGGCTTCCGTACTCAATTTAGACAAATTGTCACTTTCACCTTTGCCAAGATTTTCGGTTGTTTCCGGGATTTTATTGTCATCACAACTGCCACTATAGCTGCTGATCATAGCCGGCTTGCAGCAAATCGACATTGTTCACTTGGTGTCCAACTGATTCTTGGCCCCAAACATTTTATTATCTAGAATGTTATCATGGCGCAGTCTTCGACAATATGAGGCATGTATTTGGTTTATACAATTGAAAACAAACAAAATCAAAAACTAGTATGGTAATGGCAAGTAAGAATGAATTTCTTATACAGCATAAATAAGATTCTAAAATTACAGTACGTCGCGTACGTCAACTCTATCGACCACACACATCAAATAAATATTTACTACCTACATATATAGGTATGCAATATATTTGAGCACGCAAATTGTGTGATAAAGCCAAGAAATGAGAATCACGTCCCCACGAAGATTTTTCAAGCTTCGGAGACCGGAATAGTTCATCCAACAAGTATGTTTGTTTAATAATATTGTATTTACAACATCTAATAACAGAAATAATAATAATTTACCTATTGTATTTCTACCAATATAGTCAATCTTAAATTGCAATTAAATATGCCCATAGTTAATTTGACTATTTTTTCTATTTCATGATGTCACATTTACAGTTCGCAGAATCGAACTATGAAAAAATAAGCATATAGCTTACTTCTTTTTGCTGTGAAACCAATGTTGGGAATGGCGTCTCTTTGATATCATGTTTTGAACAGCGACGGCCCTTAAGCTATGCTGTCACATATTGCAGAAGCAGAAGAAGTAGCAGATTTCAGTACATTGAATGCAGTTGCAGAAACAAGTAAGCACCGTTAGCTTACCCACATCGATGTTTTGATGTTTTTGGAGGATGAACATCGATATATTGACCTTTTGGTAATTTCGCATTTTTGAAAAGTTTATATTAATGCTTATCAGTAGGTACTTCAAACAATTCAATGTGTCAAATTGTTCAAGGTTTCTTATTATTATTCAATCAAATAAAATAAAAACAAGAGGTTGGAGCGTAGGACGAAAACAATAGTATTGAATTCATTTCGGTTGCTTGCAAGTTGTTTTAATCCTTACCAGTTGGTATTTGAGGACTTCAGGTCAGCGTCCACCATGCGTAACCAGGTTGTTTTAGGTCTTCCACAACATCTTGAGCCTTGGGGGTTCCACCAAAAAGCTGCTCTGCAGTTTTCGTCAGGATCTTTCCGTAAATTATGGCCTATCGAACCAAACCGTCTACGTTTGATGATTAGCTTGATCGGTAGTTCATTGGCTCACTTAAGTAGATCATGGTTAGATATGATTCTCAAAATTTTCAGTAGGCAGGAATTTACGAATACTTGCATTTTCCGTATAAGCACCGTAGTTATTGACCAAGACTCGCATCCATATAATAGCACAGTTTTTACGTTGGAATTGAAGATTCGAGGTTTTGTTTTTACTGATATAGAGTTCGAGGCCCATAGGTTGTTTAACTGGGCAAATGCGGAACGTGCTTTGTCGATACGATTGGCAATGTCCTCGGCAGTACCACCTGTTATTTTGCTGCCAAGGTAGCAGAATCCTGGATTTCGGTTGTTTTCTTATCCATATACGGTAAAACGGGGAGCCGCGCTTTCATCGCTGTTGGTTATAAATTCTCTTTTGCCAACGTCTCCAGTGCATACGCTAAGTTTGTCCAGATTTGCTTGCAGATCGGACCTGTTGACGGACAAGAGAGCGATGTCATCCACGTACGCTAACTCTTCAAGATGTTCATGTAAGTTCCATGGCACGCCCCGCTTAGTTGTTAATGACTTGTTTAGCACATCATCAAGTACGATGAGAAAAAGCAACGGCGACATGAGGCAACCTTGTTTAACACCAGTTTTAGGGCGTATCGCTTCAGATAGTTGTTTGTTGTGCTGTACTTTGCACTCATAACCTTCATAGTGTGCTTTAATAATGTTGAGAGGAAGTATAACAATAACAAAATTGTCTTCCAGCCAGAAGATAAAATCTAAAATTACGAGTTTGAGATCCATTCATTTTTTTTTTATTTATGAAAAGATGCATGTCTACATGCTTAGATTTTAGCAAAATCCTCTTATCGCTGACTAGTAGCCCTGCTTAGCTGAGCATTCGCTCGATTTCAGTGGACGTTACAAGAACGCAGAGCTGCTTTTTTATGCATTACTGTAACTTCTCATTATTTGAGATCTGTAAATAATCATTTGCTGAGCCTAGAATTTAAAGTTGGATTCAATGGAGTTTGGAAAGACTCACTTGGTGAACTATATGGCGGCCATTGATCTTTACTGGCAATCTCACTTATTCTTGCTATGCTAAAATTTTCACCAGCACCCCTATATATGTATCTTGGATGAGGTAGATGCTGTTCTTGACATGTCTCATACTCAAAATATAGGAAATATGCTGAAGCAACCCTTTACCAATTCACTGTTTATAACTGTTATCATTTATTTTCAAAGTGGACCGGTCGGAGTGATTTCGA
Source organism: Amiota communis (assembly GCA_037043315.1). Taxonomy (NCBI): domain Eukaryota; kingdom Metazoa; phylum Arthropoda; class Insecta; order Diptera; family Drosophilidae; genus Amiota; species Amiota communis. The sequence continues at coordinate 537,959 of JBAMAV010000686.1, forward strand.
AAAAATTTAATTAAATGCAAATTTTTCACCACGACTTTAATTTTACATGTGCACGCCAGGTCTGGCGTTTCTCCATGATTATACCGGACTTGGTTCACCTTAGGAATAACTTCTAAGCCGAATGCAATATCTGGACAAAAGCCACGCCTCAGCATGAAATCACAATTGAATGATATCCTTGAGTTGATGGAAACATTGCAGCACTTGGCCCAAGCATGGAATCGCTGGAGGTAAGTGTTGATCAGCTTCTGTGTGCGAGCCAAAGTTGTACAGAACACAGGTGTCATCTACATATATTATCAGCAAGGCATTAGGATCATTGTATAGGTCGGCATACCTGCAGTAAATAGTGCATATAGCACTGGTGCCAGTACACAGTCTTTTGGCATACCAGCCCTGACCTGTCTCTTTGATGAATGGACTTCCATATGTCTAACGTGGAAGGAGCGTCCTAAGAGATAAGCAACAGGCGAATTTGAATGAAAAATCACATGTTGTTATTTTTAATTGATCAGTGAATTATTCGTCGGGTAAGCGGATCGGGAGATCCAGAGGATGTTGCCTTTTCAGGCGGCGCCTGTATCTGCTGTTGTATAGCAGGTTGCTTGCCAATTGATTACCATGGTCCTTCAACCATGAGATCTGACTGTGGCTATGCCTGGCTATTTCCTTTCTGATCGTTGGAATTTTCAAATCTCGGTGATTTACTGAGTCTCTGACGTACCACAGTGCACTTCGGTCCATACCGGCTTCAGTATTGTCTTATATTGTACAATGACAGCTTGTTGCATATATTCAGCTTTGATGACAGATTGAAGAGCCAAATTATTCCTAGAAGCTTCAGATCCAATTGCTATATTTTGATTTTGATGTAAGGTTGCCAGTGTCAGACCCAAATACTTCACCTTGGAGCTCTCTTCTGCATTGCTATTTGACAATTCGATTTGTGTAGTATCTTTGTTTGATTCCTTGAACTATACAAGTAAGACAATATTCTAAATAAAGTCTTTTAAGGTCATTAAATCTAGTCATTGAATGACCATTAATAAAGATTTATGAAAGAAAAAACGCCACAACCGAAACGGATTTTCACAGAAATCGGCAATTCTCAGATCAATTTGTTATAGGTGTTTATGCTTGTGGCGTCATTGTGATCTCATTAAGAACGAATTTGTGTTTATTTATTGGTGCAGAGTTGTCAATGGAAGCTTCACTGACTTTAACAATGCAAGAAAACCTTTTTTTCATTTAGCAATAATTGCAGTCTTAAGCTTTTTAATGATGTTACATCATATACTATAATAATATACCCCCCACACATTCTCTATGGGGTTTAAGTCCGGAGAGCAAGTCATAGTACATAGTACTGTTAATGCCATATCCCAAATTAAGTTAAGTGCCATTACTCATATGAATGCGAACAATATTCTATTTGAAAATTAATGACAATTCCCTATTTTCAAACTATCCTATCCTCAACAAAAGAATAGAGATAGTTAGTTTCGCAATAATTAAATGTAGTCCTTACTTTTTCATTCGTGATGATGTGAACTGCGATTGAAGCGTGGCTTTCGACCGAAATTGTGTTTAAAAGAAATAATGATGATTCTTTAAAAAAAAACATCCCAGTTCATCTGGGGGCATCAAGATTCAACATTTTTTCATCCGGAATCCGAATTTCCTTTCCAACATATGGTGTCAAATTGAAGAATTATGATATTAATATTGGTATCTTCTTTTTTCAAATAAGTGATTAGATACTTTTCTGCAAGTTGAAGACGCGGCTGCTTATGTGAAAGTGTGTGTTGCTTTTATACCAATTTTGAATATTTTTATGTGATTAGAAAGAGAACTGAATATCAAATTGACACTTTATTGTATGGTACACTTCAGCAGCCAAAGTGGCATAAGATTAAGTCGATTTTCACATTTTTCTAAAAATAATTCACTGCTATCGTGCAGCTAGCGCTAGTTTTCTGCTTGTTGCTTATACCGTAATACCTTATTTACAATATATAATCAAGATACAAATACTCAGAGGATATGGCATGATTTGAATCGTCAATAATTGGCTCTCATAGACAGGGAAGTGTGATAGTTCATATGATGATGTCATAGTACTGATCATATTTTAAAGTTATAAAAGCCTTATGATTATGAAAAGCATCTTTTATTATTCTACTTCATTCATTTCATTTAAAATGATCAAACATGTTTGCGCAAAGTCTAAATAATTTCATTCATTCATTCGTTCAGTCTTAAGTGTGAAGGGTGAAAGAGTACAAATAAAAACATGTTAAGAAATTGAAATTGGAATTATGATAAAGAAGGTTCCTGGTGCCTGGTGCCTGGTTCGATTCCATGTATGTAGACAGTTGGATGAACAAAGAAATGTTAGGGCAACAGGTGGCCAGGATATTATTCGCAATTAAGCAATAAAAAGGAGGTGGTAGAAAAAAAATGAAATAAAATTAAATGGAATAAACTGATCATATTTTAGATGAAACTAAAGTTAATTTTGTGAACATATGGCATATTTTTTGAAAAATGTGATGACCGATCGATCGAACGAACGGAGGAAATAATAAACGAACAAGCGAACGTTTGATTGAACTTTAAGTCATATGTATGTTAGTTAAGATACTTGTGAGGAATGAGCATGAAATGAAGTTATTCTCATTTAAATGATTGCAAAATATTGTATACAATATACATAGTTTAGGTTTGTATAGGAGGTACTTCTCCTAGTGGTCCGAATAACACAGCAAAATGTCGACATTGTAAAGTGAAAATAAAAGTATTTATGTGGGAACCCGACTAACTTAAGAAACTATATTGGGCATAAGCATCCCAATTGGCATCCCATTGGTGTTAAAACGAAAAAAGGAAAATTATCTGCCAGTTCTTCTTTGTCATTTGCAGTGGGAGTGTGTCAACCTCTGATTAACAGGGCTTTGGACAAAGAGGGTGGGACTTTAAAACACAAGATCATTTAAAGTATTGTTTACATGATCTGCAATGACATGCAACCTTTGTCAGTAGTTGAGCATGCAGGATTCAAGACGACTGTTCACCATACCCTCTCGCAAAATCATCCACACTGCTATTATTGATAAATACGATCTTGTATCCCTATTGTTCACCTCTGATATCTCGATTGATTCGCAAAATCGGAGCGTTCTAAGCTTGACAGTACATTGTCTTGTTCCTGGCATGGGTTGTGTTGTCAAAGGTACACTCGAAATGAGTGGGCCATCAGTCAATCAGTCTATTCTTGTTGAAGTGTAGTAGCTCGAAGATTTTATCTCTGGTTGATAGCAAGGCCAGAGTATCCTAGCTACAGTATGGCCAGACTCATTTGCCCACTTTCTGCATGATAGATCTCTGATTCCAGGCGTGAGAGGTAATGTAATGGTCTGTATATATCGGCAACTGCTTGAGACACAGGCAGTGCTGAGCAATTCCTGGCATACTTGTCCGCCGGAATGACCCCGGCACCCAGATATGCGTAATAGAGTGTTTCCGAGCTTGATTAAGAGCTCCTACCGTACTACGTATGGTTTGGTTCTTGATGTTGTGGGCTGACAGAGCCTTGATAGCGGCCTAGCTGTCAACATAAATTGGCTTAGTGTTAATTTACTTTGCTGCCTGTCAGACCGCTTAGATTTCTGCCTGGAACACGCTGTGCCAGTCTGGTAGACGACACGTTAGCTAATAGAGTAGATGCCAGTACCTGTACCGTCTACCATCTTGGAGCCGTCAGTATAGATCGAAAGTTTGTCCCGTCCTATGAATTTTCCTCGCTTCCAATCATCTCTACCCGGGAATCTTGTCTTGAAATTGTCATTCCATTTTAGTGCTGGCACACAGTACTCACATTCTACACCATCAGCTTGAATCCGCACTTATTGTAGGTTAGTGCTGTGGCTGGCGACACAGGGCTAAAGAAGATGTAGATCCCGGAGTCTGACTGCAGTTCTAGCCGCAACGTACTTGAGATATGTACCCACCGATGCCAGATTAAGAATGATATCTAGAGCCGCTTGAGGTGCAACGCAGAGATCCAGTAATTCCTTGACAGTCTATTCTTTGCACCTTATTAGGATTGTATAGGTGTGAGTCGCATAATAGATATTGATCGAATCAATTTTTAGTGTTCCGTACCCAAAGGGTGCCAATGTGAGCTCTATCTTATGAACCGTAATAGGTAGACAGTTAAAATTTTCTCAGAGTGTGTAATTCAATTGCCAGTATAGCGACAAAAAAAAAAAAAAAAATAATAATATAAAGTTTCAAAATTAAAGTGGTCCCCATACAAGGAGCTTTACATCTACATCTCTCGGTTATAATTAGTTAGTTATTAGTCTTGAAAAGGTGTATGTATCAGGCTCCGGCTTCTTAACAGAACATAACAGAGTTATGTAATCTTTATATAATTGATGGATTAGTCACAACAACCAGTGTAGATTATTTCATAAAGAAAAGGAGATAGCAGAGAAGTTTCTATGCAATTATGAAGGTTGAATGTGCCAATATTTAGGCAACAGGTACCGAAAATCGTACTCCATACTGTAATTATGAGGTTTGTGACAATAGGTCCAATTGATGCTGCAGTGACGAGGTGATTAACTTCACCTGCCTTTCCCCAAATCTAATTTTATCTAATCGTATCTAATCTAATATACCATAATCTAATCAAAACTACTAATCTGGTAGCATAGGCTTACCAAGTTATCATAAGATGTACCTACTATATTGTAGTGAGATATGTTATGTATGTAGAAAGCACATATTTTACAGAAGTTTATTTGTTGCCTTTACCCAAATCCTTTTTTTCAGCTGACCATTGGAACATTTGACCCACCCAGAGTACCATAACAATCCTTTCAACTTTATAAAGTATTAACCTATATTTTTTAGGTTGCTTTAGTTTAATGTAAAAAATAAAAACTAATACGATTAGAAGGGATCAAAATGTAATCTTAGTTTTCAGTATCTAATACCATAAGAAAAAAATAGAAGAAGTGTATCAATATTTTGGTGAGACCAAATATTTCTCTTTTATACTGTTTTACTAGCTATCTTTCTTCCTTCATTCCTTCATTCCTTCCTTCCTTTATTCCACACTTTATTAATTTTTTGTTGTCCAACAAAATCATTGCTCTTGACTAGGAGGGGTCTGTCTGATGATGTTTGATTTTTTGACAGAAATGTTTGTTGGTGTCTGTTTTTGCTGTTTAATGGGCGCTGTTTATGTCGCAAATTGGTTTGGCTTTGGTTAGGAGAAATGCTTCATTTTTAATGGTGGTAGTTAACGATGGAGGAGAGCAGGTTATTGGATTAAATGAACTTCAGAGTTTCAATTCGAAGTCGAGTTGGATTGGATTGGTTTGGATTTGTAGCTAAAGACTCTTGCTGATACTGACTGACTGACTGACTGACTAACTAGTGGCCGCACAATACTGTACAGGTAGGCTAAGTTAGTCAATCGCCATTTAAAAACCATAAGACTTGGGACTATTCATTTTATTCCCTTCCATTCTGTCTATGGGCTTGGTGGTCTGTTGGTCTGTTCGGTATGTGTTTCTTCAATTGTGTTTTGTTCATATATTTGTTCGTTCGTTCGTTCGTTCGTTCGATCGTTTACTTGTTCTTAACAAATTGGTTTCATGATTGAGTTGTTTTTCTGTTCTGTTCTGTTATGTTTGACCTTTTTATAGCCCATATTTTATGCCCAGTATTTTATGTTTGTGTACAATAAAAACACCAACAATACTATGTGGCAAACAGAAGGATGGATGCATATATAATAGTTTACATTAATAATACTATTGTACTTACATATAATAAAGGACACCTTACATGCACATTTGGGGTCAACTTTACACCTTTTACCTATTTCAACTTCATTGTTAACTGCTTATCCTTTAAGTACCTACTATAAAAGATACAATATTATTATATAAATTTGCTTCCGAGTTAATCTTTAACAAAGCAAGGAGCCTCTCTTTATTTATGTATTTACTATGTATTTCAAAAACAAAAATCTATGCTTTAAGTTGATGAAATCATATCATCATCAATGATCACCATCACCATTGTGTGTTTATGAAGGAATAATATACCTATTATTGTACATATGTGCATATGCCAGTAGAATCTATTATAAATTTATTATTCAAAGCTTTGTTAATATGGGGGCCGTGTGTTTTTCTGAGTGGAACACAAATGCAAATCATAGAAAACTAATATTCAGAATCAAATGTTTCAACGTGCAAAGAGTTTTGAAGAGAACAATACTAATGCTAATCTGATGGTGCAAGGTTGGTTGGTTGGCTATGCCATCACTTCCCAATTCAGCTCGGATAAATTTTCCCATCCAAAGATATGTATATGCAGTCGAGCGTTGTCATGGTGGAAGGTAGCACCCTACCGATTGGCTAATATAAAATAATATTTTAAAATGATAGTATCTTAAAAATGTAAGTAAGTAACATGCATAAAGTAATTTTAATTTACTATGGGACTGGACTTTTTGGGAAATTTTGAAGACATAAAATAGCGAAACTATCTAACTTTTAAGGATTTATACAATATTTACCTACTATTTTCACTAAACTTTGTACATACTTTGTAGGTACTATATCCAAGAGTCAATTGCTTTTTGGCATCGATTTTGCCATGTCCTGGATATTTTTTAGATTTCAGACGCCGATTCTGCAGTTTAACTTAACTTGGGGTGATTCTTTTAGGGCTTCTTGATCTCTAAAGTTGCAAGGGCAAGATTCCGTTTACTAGACACAGCTCAGCTCTTTCAGCATCACTCCTGCAACACTTATTGTTAGCATCTCTTATTAAGAGAAGCATGTCTATGTGTCAGCTTCTTAACACATTTTGTGGTTCAATCGAATTTTTTTTCGAGTCGGTATTAAGCAATAATTTGTCAAATTTTTCAGCTCGCATTTTGATCAGTAGGTCTCTCAGTTCATTTGTGTCTCTCGTCCAGGCGGCTTTGTGGCAAACTACGCTTGAATCTCACCAAATCCTTGATTTCTGATTATAAAAGACCCAAAGGTGTTAGTTGCGGGATGGTATACTCAGCAGCTTCATGACTGTTTCTCTGAAGCAGCTGTACAACATCATCTATATCCTATGCAAAGGTCAGCCATGTTGAGGCTGTTGTCTAACCAAGATTGGAATCGCTCGATATTGCCATGCAGAGGCAGAAGTCAATGTGGTTTTAAGTATGTGTCACTTGTCATACTCATATGAATGAGCAGAGCCAGATAATCCAAGCTGAGATACAGATTTTCAACAATTGATAGGGCGCTGGATTGGATGCCGGCATAAACTGCAAACGCATCAGGACGATTTATAACAATAGAGTTTAGGAAAAAAGCCTAAACCTAAGAAAAAGTCTATTCTGAAAGCAAGAATCTATAAAAGAGGTCTTACATTGGTGGATGAAGAGTGGACTTGATTTGAAACTAAAATATATACAAACATAGTTTGTTTTTCGTCTTAGCAGACGCTATAGGGATAAATAGATTTAGAGTAGAATTGGTTCATAAAGCTTGCTTCATATATGAACTTGTGTTGATGAGCTGAAAGATATGGAGATTATGTGTCGTCACTGGTTCCCAAAACTCAAAGGGAGTTGGTTTTCTGTGGTTGTGAGATAATTATTTATGTTGAAATACTATACTATGTACCTATATTCGTATCTTTTGTTTTCTTCCGTTGCTAAATTTGCCTTTGTTTGTTGTTTCTAAATTCAATTTATTCCAATATTTTGTTTCATATCTTGTTTGGTCCTACATTAAAAATAATTAATTAATTTTAAGGTTCAACTGTGTGATTCGGCAATGAAATCAATTCATAAATCTTAAATTTTAAATTCATTGATGGAGATTTGCAAAAACAAAAAAGCAAAGAGAAGAACAGAAATCATATGACCTAAACCCAATTAATAAGGTAATTTAACAGCGGGTACTGGAACCGTTGTCGGTTAATCTATAGGGTTTGATATTGAGTTTTATGCTTAACTCAACGACTAATACTCGTCGTCTTCATCTTCATCTTCTTCATCATCATCATCATTATCATCATCATGGTCGTCATCATCGTAGTCGTCCTGACGTTTCTTAATGTTGTTCTCGTAACTATCACCCGTGGCGCTCATTCTGAGCAGCTTAGCTTATTCTCGGGAATGACAACGAAGCATTTAACGGCATATCAAAGCAAAATCACAAATTAATTAAATTAAGACCACAACAATAACAACAATAACAAGAGCAACAGAAACAGAAACATAAACCTCTGTTCAGTTCACCACAACTCAGTTTGACTCGGATGGCTTGGCTTGGTTTGGCTTGGTTGGCTTAGTTCAGCTCATCGAAGCCCATGTGCAGTTCCAGGGTCCAGACGATCATGAGCACAATTTTTGCAACATAATAATAATAAGAAAGATGAAAGAAGACACGAAAACACGAAGAAAGAAATTTAACTGGATATTGCGATTGTGTTAAGCCAAGTCAAGCCGAGCCAAGCCAAACCAAACCAAACCAAGTCAAGTAAAGTAATAAACAAGACTAAACAAAGAGAGGTAAAGTGAAACGAAATGAAACCACGTCACACCACATAGTACACCATATACTATTGGGACTTGCGAGTGACTTGGGACATGGGACATGGATGGGGCTAAGCTAAGCGCAACTCTCATAATGAAGACGTTAGCCAAGGTGATTTTCGCGCCTTGGGGCCATGAGTTGAATCCGTTTCACTCTTTTAACGAATGCACTGAGAGAATTAAAGTCGGACAGGCAATAGGCAACAGGCAACCAGATCGAAAACAACAACAACATGCACAAATAGGATCCATTGAAACAGTCAGATGGACAGTCAGTGAATGTCTTCCGCTGGCATGTTCACTTTAATTTGTAAAAAGGCGAGAAATTAATGAATCATTCACACCTGCATGACGGATTGTCTGCATTACTCTTTTTCCACTCAGAATACGTGTATATATACCTATATATATATATAGCACATTTTATGAGGCACACGGATCGGATCGGCTGAGATGGGATGGGATGGGATGGGATGGGATGGGGCGAACGCAACCAACAAATGAACGAGGGAAACTGCAGCAATATACTCTGCTGACTGCTGACTCAGAATGGTGCGGCTGCTTCTGCTGCTGCAGATCTCAAGGTGCGTGCCCACTAATTTACTTGGCTGATGTGTGTATTACATGTTCGAATACATTCCTTATGATTCTACAGAGAACTGGATGAGGATGGTTGGCATATGCATTGGTTGTTTGCTAGAGATTCAGATTTACTTTAATGCCAGTTTCACTTAGCAACGCTCATGGGTAAAATGAGGCATAGGCCATCATCTCCAGTTCTTAAGTGTGAACGATGACTTCGAGCTGCGTGCAAATTTTTATGGATGCATTTAAAGTTCATTTCATTTCATTTTGGGCTGAGGCTGATGCTGATGCTAAGGTTGAGGCTTTGGCTAACTCCTTTGACTGTTAGGTAAGTGGAAGAATAAATGGTTCGAACGTAACCTTCTTCTATACCATAAGTTTCTTTAAGAAAATAAAACAGAACACATTTATTTTAGTCCTACTGAAATTTTATTGTTAAACGGGAATTATTAAAACTGAAAAATTGAGCTTATACGAGTACTCTTACTACTGGAGTTTCTAGCTTCATTGATCAAATTCAATTCTTATTATTATTTTGAGAGTTAGAAGTTACATTTTTGTGGATCCAAAAGTGATAATGAGCTTAGTACAATGGGAACTAATTAAAATAAATCAAAAAAGGTTTGCATATCCTCTGGGCTAAAGTCAATAGATGTCAATCAAAGGTCGTATTAATCAAATAGGTGAATCAAGTCAATAAAACGAGCATATCATTCGAAAAAATTATGAACTTAGTTTATAGATAACAAAAAATTGATAAAGTTTTTCATAAAATTGATCAAAAGTATTGGACATACTCCAGAAAATATTGAAAATGGTAACCATAAATTTTAATGGGTACCTATAGCTAAAGGTTGTACTGCAATCGTTCTGAAGAAACACAATGGTAAATATGTAATTCACAAACCTTATGAGCCGCGAAATGATTTGTTTTATCTTAGACACACACATATTGGTGCACAAATAGGTTTCAAGGGATTTAGAAAAATTGGCACAACTGACATTAAATCGAATCGTACGATCTGGCCACTCTATTCATGTTTAAGCGTCACCATTTCCCGCCAAAAATCCGTATGTGTCATATCGCTGAAGTGTGAACAACAAACTTTCTTTGTTCTCTAAACATGTCAACTTTCGCAATTTTCACTTGCGAACAACTGCTCCAAGGTCATAATCGGATGGGTTTTTCCATCGAACTCTGACGGGGGATGAAGTGTGGATCCACTATGGCAACCCATAGCGTAAAAATTCATGGGGTAAGTTTGGTCATGCATCAACTTTAACGGCCAAACCGAATATTCATGGCAAGAAGTTAATGCTGTGCATCTGGTGCGATCAGCTCGGAGTGAACTACTATGAGATGCTCCAGCCTAACGAAACTATCACTGGGGATCGTTACAAATAACAATTGATGCAATGGAGCCGAGCATTGAAGCTCAAACGCTCCCAATATGCCTAAAGACACGACAAAGTGATTTTGCTTCACGACCACATGTTGCAAAAGTCAATAAGGGAACTATAGAGGCTCTAAAATAGGACGTCCTACCCCACCTACCGTATTCACCAGACATTGCTCCTACCGACTACCACCTGTTCCTGTCGATGACTCATGGCCTGGCCGAGCAGCACTTCACTTCTTTCGAAAAAGCCAAAATATGGGTCAAGTTTTGGATAGCTTCAAAAGACAAGGAATTTTTCCAACGCGGAATCCATATTCTGTCTGAAAGATGGGGAAAAGTCGTAGCTAATGATGGACAGTATTATGAATAAAATGCATTATATTAGTTCCTCGAAATAAAGCTTCACTAAAAAATCCCTTAAAACTTATTTGTACACCCAATATAAACAGAAAATGTTGATGAGATCCTAAGAAAACTACGAGTTTTTAAAAGACTGAATTTTCTCCGGACATATCTTTCTACTATTATTATATGGTAGGTACTAGCAATTGCAACAAATCAGCCACGTCTGATAAGATTACAATTATCCATTTGCAAGGCTTTATTGTGGCCAAAATTCGAGACTTTTTTGACTGTGAGCACAAAAGTATAGAATAATGGGCTACAACAAGGTACAGTTTAATTTTATTTAATTTTTTTATCCTTGATTTGCTTAATCAATTGCAGATGATATAATCAGATATAATCATCTACTCATCGGGAGATAAAATAGACTGTATCAATGTTACACAACTTCAGAAAGACTGTATTGCAATCGAAAAATACACTAATAGTTGGCATCTCAAAATTAATTTGAATAAATGCGAAACTATTCTGTTCCGATCCCCGGTCAAATACTGCAACTCCAATATAAGGAAAAGCTGGAAAGACTTCGGCATAGCATCCAGCTCAACAAACGAACCATTACCTATGGTAAACACGGTCAAATACTTAGTTGTTCATCTCGACAAAAGCATTCTTTAAATATAAACATCTGTTCTTTTCCAAACACATAAACACACGAGTCTAAATCATAATATACCAAGCGCTATAACTTATGCATGTCCTGTTTGGTTTAACCTTCGTACATGGAAAGAATAAGGCAAATGGGAAAAGGAAAATGTTTAAGATCATGCACCGGCTTACACAGAACTCCACAAAGCAACTTTATAAATAAAATTTGTTCCAAATAAAATTTTTTTGACTCGTATGAGTCAGCACAAGTGCATAGAATAGACAACTTCATAATAAATCTTATACGCTGCCATATCTACAGATGCATGGAAACTCCCGAAAATAATTTAATAATGGCACCTTACTATACAAACTTTTAGTATTTAAATACAGCTCTAACTAATGGCTTTGTTCCACCGGAAGCGTTCTTGTTTCTAGACACTAAAAGGCTTTTCCAAAACCAATTTGGTTGCCGGGTATTTTACCAACAGCAAAATTTGCGTTTTGACACTACTATCCCGATAAAAGATTCAAAAATGAAAAAAAATACATTTCTGGTGGTTGTCCGAATAACCATAGTCCCTATTTCCCACCTTCCATTTCCACCACAATCCCTATTTTTTAATGTTTAAGTTAAGTTTAAGTTTTATCTTTCAGTGTTATTGTTGTAATTTTTTTGTTACATATAAACATATTGTAAATTCACCTTATAACATATTAGTTATCATCAAAAAATTAATTTCAATTACTATAGGTATATATCACAGTTGAGAGCTCGTTGTGGAGACAGTCTGTAAGTGTATTTATAATTAGAATAGTTTGTTTCTTTTTCTGTTTTAACATTATATTCATCATGTCTAAATAAACATCTAAAAAAAAAAAAAAAAAAAATAGAAAAGAGAATTATCTAAATCTTCATATTTTCATAAAAATATATTGTAGTATTTATTAACTTAGAGAAAAAGGATGCCTGCTTTTGTTTAAAATTTAGATCATGTTAGTGCCTGTCTTCCGATCAAGAAGATAATTAATGACATTATGGTAGGTATATTGATAGAAACCTTTATGTCATGCATCCGTTTGATTAGAGTTATAAAAGAAAATACACAAATCACAGAAAATTTGCAAGCAACGCCAGTTAGCTTTAAAGTCTGTTAAGGTGTTGGCTTTTATCAAAAAAAAGTAAGGTATAAGATACAACAGGGTTGTGAAAAATGAACTAATTTGCATTTTTCTGAGCAACTATGAAATGAACTACACAGAATGAGCAAACGGTTAAAAGAAGGGAGCATGAAAAATTTACAAAAAAATATCCATTGAAATTTATAATGTAATCATTTAAAATCATAATTTTTTCCTCCTGATTTAAAAATCTGAAAGCCGCGCGTGCTTACTCTACCTTGCTTCTTATTAATAGAGCCGTCGGCAAAACAAATATTAGAGATTCGATTCTCCTTTTAATATGTTATAAAGAAAAAAAAGCAACAAATAATATTGATGTAAAGTATCTAACTGCTATAGTTTCTTATTATAGTTTTAAGCTATTATCATATAATGTGTATATTTTTTTTTAACATTTATTGAACAACAATAAACCTCCGACTTAACGTATATAAAAAATCTATGTGAAAATATGGCAAGAGATTGCCAGATGGCTTAAAGGTTAAAAAGTATTTGCAGGGAAATGTCTGGTCGGTCCTCTTTGGCGTTCGTGTACCCAAAGGTCATCAGAAGAAGGCGCTTGAGCATCCTCCTGAAGGTATATCATAAGTCCAGAACGAGACCACTATAGCCTTGAAGATGTAACGCACGCTAAGTTGACTCCTTGGTCGAATGAGACAGTTCAGCTTCTTCAGTTTTTGGCGACTTGTTGCAGCAGTCTTAACAATGTGTTTACGCCAGGTAAGTCTTCTGTCTAAGATAAAACCGACTTATACAGCAAGACAGCTGGACAGTTGTCTCTCCTGCGATAAATTCGGTGTTAACCGCGATGTTCCAGGGGTCTGACCACCTGCTGAAAGCATCCAGAAACTGATTATCTTAGAAGCCTCGCTGACACTGGAAGAGCTGACAATGAAAGCAGTGTCATTACCGTATGTGGGTAGCAATGTATTGTCAGCATCTGGGTCTGGCAAATCAGTGGTGTAGAGTGTGTAAAGGACAGGTCGAAGAACACTGACCTAAAAAGAAGATATTTGCTGAACATCCAGAAAGATGGCAGAGCTTTATTGCTTGTTCTCAAAGGCTTCGAGACATGCTGCACAACTTGATGAAATTGTTCTGGTGCACCATGAAGATGGCGAAAGCCAAACTGGTGATTAGGACGCCACTTACTGCCAGCATTCTTCCAAGAAACTTAACAAGGATCTGCGGCTTGTCAAATTTCATTATCATCCCATATAGTAAGATTCACTTCTAAGTGAGTATTGTTGCTATATAGACCTATCTATGCCAATCTACACAATATTTCCCGAAACTACAATAATAGGTACTATATAGACCAATCGGTACAGATCAAATGTCAATCGTAATAAGTGCCTTATTATTATTATTATTATTAATTATTATACATATAAAACAAAATATAATATAATAACTAATGCTCAAAAAATATATGGGGGCTAGTTGCTGGGCCTTCGACTCAATAAGTGCCTTATATGAAAAGTTTTTATAGAACGCATCATGTTTAGTACATAATGGTAGATTCATTAAGACAATTAACACAAACAAAAAATATAAAAAAAATGTTAGGGAGGGATGGAAGTGGAGTGGACAAGTATTAAGCTTTGGTGAATTAAAGTTATTATTCTGTTGTGATTTTTGTGTAATTTTTTTTTTTTAATAGAATTACAAATTGTTTTTGATGCTTTTTAATAAAGCTAAAGATTTAATTCCAATGATTTTATTGCATGCTATTCAACAACGAAGCCATTTTTTGTATCTGGAACACACACAACCAAACAATTTCATTCCCAGTGCACAGTGCACAGTTTAGTTTAGTGCAATTTTGTTTCTGTTTAAGTTTACCTACCATATTCAAAAAGACGACATCACACGATATGCATGACTTCTGCTTTAACAAGCCGGCCGAAACTTAAATTAAGCTTCACATACACATATACATATATATGTATGTGTGTAGGTGCACATGCATATATGCATGTATAGACATGTCTAGATACATAAAATTATTGTTTTTGTAGTTTGCAATTTGTATGTTTGTATGCTAAATTGATATGTCATGTCAAGAAACAATTTCAGCAAATGAATGTCATATCCAAGCAAAGAACAGAGGCATAGTACTTGCTATAGGTAAGTACCTACAATATACTACTATAATATTCTATTCTATTGTATTGTATTGCATATATGATGTTTGCTTAGGTGTGTAACATAGTCCGGAGTGGTGATAATCTTTGAAGAATACCTTTAATCTAGACCTTTTTATTTCTTAGATCAATTTTTTTACACGCGGGATGTACAGATTCAATTCATGTAAGTCTTTTGACTCTCTAGATGTACAATCTTTAAAACAACCTTATCACCCAGGGGGGTGTCGACATCCGGGATTTATAGATGCCGTTTTTTTTCAATATTAGTAAAGTTCTTAAAAGATTGATGAAAAATTGAACCACCATCATACATAGATGTACAATCTTTAAAAGATCTTTATAGCCTAGTCCAACTTATTTACATCCGCGATACAACAGAGCCTCAGTTGATTGCTGTCAAAATCTCTACCACTTACTCATGCATTATACTCGTAGTATTTCGTCCATGTATTTACTTACTTTACTTACTTACTTACATTTTAATGTAAAGAACAAATTTTAGTTCTCAAAAGATTGGTGAAAAAATGGGGCCATTTACATGTCCATGGTGTACGGGTACATAAGTTGAGAGGGAACTAAGTGAGTGTGGTATGCGAGTGAAAGGGTGTGGTAATTGCCGGGCAGCCAGGCAGGCATGTAATGCGTGTTTGAGCTTTTTATGCAATTGAAATTATTTCATGTTTATAGTACACTTCACATTTAGTGTAAAAGTAGTAACACACTTTAATTTGATGTTTGTAACTTATGAAATATCATGAAGAAGAAGAGTGGAGTTATAATAGATCCCTGTCCCTGACCTCTAAGCCAATTAGACACAGTCACTAACTAAATTTTTCGTGTAAAAAGTCCTACAATAAAAAAAAAAATAAAAAAAAAAATAAAAAAAAAATCATAATAACAATGGGATCGATGAGTATGAGGTTCTTCATATTATCCGCATAAAATCATTCTCCAGATTTATAAGTACCTATATCTAAATTATAGTGATATTAAGTGATTGATATTTCACAAATCGGTTGTTTGCTACACTCTCTCTCTATCTCTCTCTCTGATCTCAAAGTGACTTTTGTTATTGTAAGAAAGTATCTCAGTATAACACATATATGCATGATTTCAGTTAAATTTAGGCTATAGAGGCTTAGACTTAGAAGTGTTCTGCATATTTGGTGAACTTCCAAGAAACAAAGATAATCGAGTTTCATCTAAACAAGTGGATAGGAGCAGTACGTTTTTTTTTTTTATTGAATATTAGTAACATTAATAGAGGAATAACCTGTCCTGGAGACCAAAGATACTATTCTACTTACCCACTTATTTATGTACCTAACATACTAGTACTATGTACCTATCATATATCTTTTTATTTTTCTTTCATTTCTGTTTCTTTTTTTGCAAGAAACATCATGTAAGTACCTAGTATGTACCAAAGATATTGTGTACAAGTATATTCATACACATATGTAGGTATGTTTTCTATAATAATGATAACAATAACAACAATCACATAAACACATATACATACACATATGTACGTACACATAGATACACGGTAGTTTCTGTTTGTGTGTATGAATGAATTGTGAAACTGAACTGAAATTGAATGAAACGGTTCAAGCAAGCAAGCTTCAGTCAGAGATGAGGCGTGGCCAATTGAGTATTTTTAATGGTTGGTGAGGCGTGTGGGATGTGGGGTGATAGGTTAGGGGTGACGAAGGAGGGTTCTGTAAATTGTAATCGAAGTGCAACAGAAAATAAAATGAATTATAATGAATAAAAATAGTCAGGTAATTGGTTTATTGGTAATTGAGTTGGAAATTGTTTTACAATGAGCACGAAAATTATTGCATTTCGTTTCAATTTATTAACAGCAAGCACACGAACGAATAAACGAACGAACGAACGAACGAATGAATGAATAAATGAATGAATGAATGAATAAATGAATGAATGATTGAATAACTATATACATATGTATATGTATATGTGTGTATGTACGAATGAATGAATGACTAAGTGAAATGAAAGAGTGAACGCAAGTATGAAGTATGAAATGCAGTAGTCATGCTATGCGAGTGAATGCGAATGTGATTGCGATTTCGATTGCAAATTTAATGTCAGCTACAATATCGTATACATATGTATGTAGTAGGTACGTATGATTAACAACAATGAATTGAATTGGACAATTTGTCTACAATAGTGATGATGATAATGTTGATGATGATAATGATTCAGATAATGATGATGAACTATTATTGTCACATGTCGTGTGTGAGTGCATCTTATTTAAAAAGTCATTACTAAATAACTTCGAATTGAAATTAGTGGTAATGGTTATGATAATGGAGGTAGTCATTATATTGTTTTGTATTGACTAATGTATTGTAGTATGGTAGTACAAAATATATCGCAACAGTCTAGTAGATTAAGTCTTCTAACTGGATACTATTATACAATACAATATACTCTCCTTTAGTAAGTAACCTTCAAATAAATAACCAGTAACTGGTACACTAAACTAAATTATTTGGGGGCTTGGGTATTCTAAACTTAGTGATGATCTTGGTATAAAGTTGAGGAACTCTTTAAGGATCTGGTTTAGACTTCAAGGTCCTTTTTTTAAGATTTGGCATGTTTTATTACTTATTGAAAGAACCCCCATTAAAATTATTACACAATAGATCTGCTTTAGAGCTTAACCAGTCTAAAAGAGAAATACATAGATGCCTTATTCAGTGGTATTGATTGGTAGAAAATTATGTAGGTATGTATCAACAATCTCTTCCCTCTTATGTGTTTAGTAGGGAAATAGCTATTGCTGCTTGACAAATTTAGAGGTCACAACGAATTAACCCTTGAATGGATTTCAGGGCACAAAGGACACAAGTGTGCTGACTGTCTGGCCAAATATGTAAATAGTTAAACAGCTCTTGGTAGATCTAGAGGCCACTTCAGGGAAACATAAAGGAATTGAGAAAATGAAGAGAATTAAAATTTGCTAGCTATTATCACAATAGCGAAGGCCAAAAGCTAGTTAAATGTTTCAATAAGGCGTGTCATTACGAGCCATGGTGTTTGTGAATCGAGTCATTACCGAGTCGTGTGTGTCCTTGACACGAGTCATTCAGTCATTCATTCTATGCTGTCGTTCAAATTCAGCTATGACTCAATATGACACTGTCTTTATTAACTAATTCAACTAGATCATTGATTCACAAGTTAATTTGCATAAATGTTTGTGCAGACAGTGTGACTATTAATAGGGTTCCGTGAGGCACATGATTCGTTTGAGCAAATGAGAACAAGTATTTGTTTAGTGTTGACTCATAATACATATTAAGGTCCATATGACTTAAAAGGTCTTAAGTGCAACAAAAAATGCCAAGCAATTGTCAGTTTAAGACCCGCTGAAGATTTTTGTCTAGTGAAGTTAATAAATCGGGAATATTAAACAAAATTTGAAATGAAACTTACCGATAGTATAGGAAAGCATTTCTATATCGTTAGCCCTGTTTGGTATTGTTGGCAATTACTGTAAGCACCTGGAAGAATTATAAAAGACATGTCCATTAATCTTGTCATGTTCATCATCATTATCATGATTTTTGTATTACAAAATCAAAATCGAATATTGTTTTAGATGGTGACGACTGAACACAATACACAGGATCAAGAGTCACAAAAATACACAAGGTCTCCAGTCTTCATTCAATCTATTTTTGGCGTACTTCTTTATTATTATTTTTCATTAAAAATCAGTTCTCAGCAATCCCTCATTTATTGTATCCCATTATTTTTTCCTCTTTCTTCTTCGTCATCTTGTTCTCTCCATACATCTAAACCATTGGTTCCCAAAGTGGTCTATATCGACTCTCAGGGGTCTACGACGACCTGCAAGGGGTTCATGTGTAGGAAAAAAAAAAAGAATAAGGGTCCGTGAAATATAGATCTCATCTAAGCAGATCGTGATTTAATTTTGAATTTACTTGAATGAAGATTTTTAGTTTCCCTTGAATGAAGAACTGTTCTTCGCGAAAACTTTGACAACTGATACTAAAGCCAAATCAATATTTAATGTTTTGAAGGATTACTTCATAGAAAAAGCAATCCCTTTACCGAATATAATATCAGTAGTTGTGTTTCTTGTTAGAATTAAACTAATGAAGAAAAACATTGGATGGGGAGAATTTTCCCAGCTTCCAAATTAGTCACAGACAGACTGCCTTGAATATGAAGTTTTAACTTACGTTTAACATTGAAATGCTGTCTATTCTGATTTTGAAACTAGGTTTGAGGAAATTTTGACTGTGGTAATACCACATTATAGACAAGTGGAGAAAAACTCATCGGAATAAGCAACATTGAAGAACTTATGGTACAATTTAAAAACGGATATCAGCTATCCTGGCTTCAGAAAGATATTCCTATTACTTATCCTATCTTATGGAATATTACGAGAAAGTTTTTAATTGTTTTTCCGTTCTCATACCTAATGGAAAGGGGTTTAACAATGTTCTAACAAAAATTAGAAACAATCGTTAACCAAACAGATGTGAGATTAAACCTAACTAAATTGATGTCAAATATTGAAAATTTATTATCAAAGCATCAGGTTCAACACTCTCACTACAAATTGCTAAGCAGGAGGGTGTACCTAAAACCGAAAATCATGCCAAGCGCTCTACGAGGCAAACAAGTTTGGGGAATTAATCTAATATTCTAATATATAAAACACAAGAGTTTGTTTGTACGTATGTTATTCGCCGTCATACCGTTTATCTGATTACATTAAATTTTGTGAATGTGCATGGATGGTTCCCGGTTTGAACATAGAGTAGTTTTGGTCTCGATATGTGCTCCCATTCCCGAGATAAACGATATAAAAATAATAATAATAGTTCTACATTTTCTTTTGGATTCGCCAAGGAGGTGTAGATCTTCCGAAGATCCTAGTAGACAGTCTTACTAAAATGTACGATTCACCGGACAAACAGTCTCTTGTGGTGCCAATGTACAAAACCAACCCCCGGACTACAATGGCTCTTTTTCTTCGCCAGGGAGAGCTATGTTACACCACACTTCTTTTTATTTCATCATCATGTCTGCATTAAATCTTGGACAGCTTTGCAGAGGTGAATTTGAATCAACTTAACCATTCAGTTTTTTTTCATTGCCCTTTTGTACATAAGGCACCGGAAGCCTTCTATGGGGTGATCGTTGCTCCCAGCAGAACAGAGTGAGCACTTGCGTCATAGGCAAACATGCTGGCAGATTCGAGCTTCCTCATTACGATTTCTGCAGCAGATGCGGCTCTGAAGAGGAGGTGGAGATTCTGCTTCACCTCATGTACCAGTGGCCATCCCTCGCCAGAAGAAGATGGAACCACCTTGGCTCTGGGTTTCTCTCCAGCTTAATCGAACTATCATTCCTACCAATCAGGCACATAGCTTGGTTCATTTCAGAATCCAAATGGTTCTCCGCATCGGACTAAGGTCTGCCATGTCAACTCTTTGCTGGTATCACAATGGGCCATTCTCTTTTTTGTGCGTAAGTGACTCTCATCTGAGGGCTGCCACTTAACCTAACCTAGGTGTTGCTTGGCATCCTTTGGCCTTATAATTTTTGTTACCACTTCGTAGGCACTCCTTTGTACGATCTACTGGGCTTTTGTACTGATGGGAAACATGCCCGAAACAGAGGCAGCGAAACCATCAGATCGGCCACGTATTCGCATCTAGTCGTTTTTGAGCCTCAGCGGCAGGTTAACTTGATAATGACATTTTGAGTACCAAATCTTGTCCCGCGTATGGCTTTTATGGATGATATATCTCTATCCCACACAAATCTGGGATTTTGCGCACGTATTGGTTCTTCTACATCATCTGGAGTAGTTACTTTATCCAGATCCCAACATTCCACAGTTTTTGTTGGCAGAGATTTTTCACGCCAGTTTTTTCCTCATGGTCCTTGTTTATGGCATTATGTGACATGATCTTTGGCTGAAGATGGTGTTATGAATAATTATTTTATTTGTTACAAATATCTGATCAAAGTGATAATACCCACATAGTAGTAAGTAGGTACTATATTACTATATACTACTATACATAGTAGTAAGTAGGTACTATATTAAGTGTGAGCCATGAAAACCATATATCAATTTTTTTTTTTTGGTATTTTATGTGCAAAATTCACGAAGGAGTCTCTCTTGATTCGGTATAAATTGCTACAATTAAAATTGACTTTATAAATTCATAATTAGCAAATCGCACACATAGGGAATGCATGCACACACATACACAATACACAACACACACACACACACAACTCAACATAATGCCAACCATAAAGCCCAAGTATTTGTTCAAATTGGCCATAATTTGAGATAGTTGATGGTGGCTTCACTTACCACCTTTTATACTTAACAACAATAAACTATAAGTAATAAAGCTTTTTTTGTCCAGGAATCCTATCCGACTATCCGACTATGACATACCCTTTATGTTTTTTGCTGCGTTTTAATGGAGAATTTGATAGCATTAAATTAAAAATTTAGTATTAAAAATTATTGTATCTTAATGGATACTTTTGATGATTGCTGATCAAATATATTTGTGTTTTGACTTGTGAAAGTGATTTACAGAACTGAGAGTTTCTTATTGTTCTTTACCAGAATTTTTGCAAATTGCACTAAGTGTACGCAACTTTGATTGGTTATGGGTATTCTTTAGTTTGTGAGCATGGGATTGATTACTTGATGTTGATGATGATGATGAGTAAGGCACAACATATTCTTCAAATTCATCATAACTTATGCAGACGCATTAACAAAGTAAATATATCCTACGACTATTTGATTAAAATGGGCAAAAAATAAACTAATAGAAGAACATTTGCCACTTTCTAATAGCGTTGGCAAATTTACGCTGCAGTAATTTAAATAGAAACCTAAAACATGGAAACGTGGCAAACAAGCATATTACTAGGTGGTCTAATAAACATCAAATTCATTTCATTTCTGGTTAACAAGGAAGGGTAGGACAATAGTAGGTACACTATTAGAACAATACAAGGAAGGCTGAACCAATCTGCGCTACTCCAGACCAGATCCTTTAGTTTTGTTAATGACCATCAGAAGCAAAACTAAGCATAAGCATAAGTACGTCGTACCATGAACACACGAGAATGAATAGAATGAATATTTGCAGTTTGTCCTGTCCTATAACGTCATGGCGTGGTTTGTATCTACTATGTGTATCTTGAAATTTGCCTAAATAGACTTTAATTGTTTGCAATTATAATGTGCAAAATACTCTAATAGAACCTTCAACCATTCATTCATTCTCAGTCGAATAGACAAATAGACAGACATACAGTCCCACATAAATATATGCTACACACAATGCATACTCCTATGAATGGAATGGCAATGGCATGTATAGAGTTTGGTTAGAAATAGTAGTATAGAACCAACTCAAATGACCCAAACCAACCAAACTAAACTAAACCAAACCAAACCAAAGCAGTTGCCAGTTGGATTCCATAGCCTTGCATTATAATGCATTTAACAAAATGTAATTACTCAATGAGTATGTGGGATGTGGTTTAACATACTAATTAGTATGTACTACAATAGTGGGAAAGTACCAGTATCCTTTTCTTTCCATTTCAATGCATTGGATTGTATTCTTACTTAAAGGTAAATTCTTTTAAAACTAAACTAAGTATAAATGTGTGGGATCAATCAAATTATTAAAAACACAACCCTAAAGTCAATTGACAGTGTTTCTTCGTTAAGGACAAACGGCACACCATTGGCTTACTTTACTTCCATTCAAAAATAAGAACTACGAAGAATTAAAGTTTTCATACCAATTCCAATTAACCAAATAATTATTGTATCTGCATCTGCATGAGTATTTGTGAAATCTTAAGTTCTATATTATATCAATAAAACCATTTATAGTGGTTGATCACTCAATCACTCACTTAAACTAGCCTCCTAAATCTTACAGTACTCTAGACCATGGATCTCCAAACTTTTCTCCCTTGGGGCCATACAGATTACTTCTAGCAGAGGTCACAAGTGAAAATCATCTTTTATTTTCAACGTAGCCTACTCGGAGAAAAAGTGAAAAAAATGAATTGCAACCTAAGCTCACTCACAAAGCACAATAATTTGTTTTGTTGTTCAAAAGTTGGCTGAATCACCACCAAATCTGCCAGTTTGCTGTATAGATTGGAGAAACTGATTTACCATATTATACTGCCTGGCTTAGCTGCGAAAAGTCCTTTAGCGCTTCTGAGAACTTCGAGCAATGATCAAAATTTTTTATTTCATGAAAAGCTTGGTAATTCATCCGAATTACAAAATAGCGAATGGCTGTGGATTTGGCATTCTAAGTCGTTTTGACAAAACATATGAACGTACTGAATTTGAGGATGCAAGGAGAAAACCAGCTCCTTCCGTGATTTAAACACTAATATCAAATCGTTCCGGTAGAAAATAACTCTATTTCAATCGCAAGGATCACATTTTAAAACATGTGAAATTTTCAGCCACTGGAGAGTGTTTCTGTAAATTTTGGTGCGAATCGGACTGTGATTTCAAAATCACAGTGATTCTAAACTTGAGACACAGTTTACGGAGCAACTGAATCAAAGTGAGTCACAATCAATCAAGTAAATTGTATCTCTCCCTTCAAATGACTGTGACTCAATCACAGCTTAGAATCACTGTGTCACTGTTTACTATCACTCATCTCTAAATCGGACTTGCTGTTGTCGACAAATTAGTGGATAAAATTTTGCACACAGTACTTTAAAATCAATCAAGTCGCCTGAATGCGAATAATTGTTGAATTTGCAGATAGTCCGCAAAGCTGAATGCTATAGGTGTAGGATGGTATTATTATAGCCTTATATAGCGTAACATTGGCAAGGAGATTGAGAGTGGTACCGGGTCGGATAAGCAATCGTAATTTTTGCTGTTATAGCGTTGACACGCTTCGAACATGTAAGCCGGCGATCCAAATTCAAGCCTAGATATTTTACTGATGGTTTTTGGGGGATTTGAATGTTGTTCAGAGTAACAGGTGGACAGCGTGTATAGCGAATAGCAACAGTGTTGCGATCGTCTAGCCCAAGTTTCGACTTCATCGAGAACTCTTTCACATGCAAGAAAAACTGTGTCATTCGCCTAAGTGGCAACTAGAGTGTTTTCATCTATAGGCACAGGCATATCACTAGTAAACAGCGTGTACAAGTCGAGCCCTAGTACACTACCCTGTAGGATAGTTTTTTTTTTTTTTTTTATGTAAACTTTATTTAACTCTAAACATATTCGGCTTAAAAACCATCGAAATTTATTGACACGTGTTTCAGCATGGATTCTTGCATGAGAGCATTGCATCGGCACAGTAACCAGGAAATTGAACACATTTAAGTAGAAAATCAGCAATATCCGAACAAGGATCCACGCACCTTCCGAAAAGATATGTGAAGATGTAAAAGAAACCGCCAAGGAATGCAATAAAAAAGGATATTGCTATAAGCACCACGAGCCAAATTAGGAAGAACAAGGGATTGCCCATGACTGCTTTCGATTGAAATAGCGCTTCTATAGATACTCAAGATCTCTTTTTTTAGTATGTAATATAGAATATATTCTTTTTATTTTTATATACTTGTAGAACTATTTCAATTGATTGATAAATTTCTTAATGCCAACTTGATCAGTTATTTATTTATTCCTTCCAAAATTAATACATACATAAGATTAAACACCAGGGGCAACTTGTATAGGTACCGTTATTTGCAAAATCCATCTGAAAACACAAAAAACACACAAATGACACAAATAACATAAACAAGGAAAATGACCATTTAATTACATTCAAACAAAAGAGTTCAAGAGTTCGAGTTCTTCATGTTATCGGCAACCAAACCAAAAAATCAAACCATTCAAAGAAGTCCATTAATGATGAACTACGGAATATTTCAGTATTGATTTTGCAATCATTTACCAACGATTAATACCTACATTTGTATTTCTCGCATTCTCATGGTGACATGGTTTCTTGCATGTGAGAATTGCTTTTGTACAATATCCGGGAAACTGCATGCATTTCAAAAAGAAATCCACAACATGTATCATGCGAAATACACATGCAAAAACATTACACCGATAATAACCACTGCAATGTGATAAGCACACTGAAATGGGATATATGATAATGTACAATATAAGACCGACCAATGCTATTATAAAAGAAAATGGCCAAATAAGTATCCATAGAAGAGACCATAAGACACAATCCATGTTTTTTTTTGGTTTTTCAATTCTCCAAGTAAATATTTGACAAAAAAATCAAAATTTTATTATTATTTTCTATTTATTAGATACTTCGCATTAGGATGATGCGATGATGATTTGTCACTTTAGTTTCTTTAACAATCCGCCACACAATCCATAGCTTATATATACCTACTTAAATTAAGACCAAAGTTTGAGTCTTTATTACTTTCACCATCTATTACCTTTCAATAGAAAACACTTTGCTGAAGGCTTTTAAGATGATTTCTCCTAATTAATAATTTTCTATCTTTAAGCTATGAAATAATTAGCCATACACAGTTACCTTTAGTCAAGCCCCGGTCTGAATATAGGCTACTGGCATTAAATAGATAGATTCTGTATGCTGCGCCGATCTGTGCGGACACGAAGATATCATACTTCAAAAACATAAAGCGCACATATAGACTCAGTGCTCTAAGGGTAGCCAGTGCTTACCGCACTGTCTCAGACGAAGCCATTTGCGTCGTAGCAAGGAAGATTCCTATCGACCTGCTCGCTTGTGAAATGGGGCGACTATACAACGGCATAGGTCACAGGCCTTCAATCGCGATAAAAAAAGAAGAGAGGAGGCGCACAATTTCCGCGCGGCAGCAACGATGGGATTAATCCGAGAAAGGGCGCTGGACGTATAAATTGATCCCAAATATCGAGGCGTGGATGAACCGAAATCATGGAGAGGTTGATTATAATCTCACGCAGTTGCTGATCGGACATGGCTGCTTCAGAGAATACTTATACAGGTTCCACCTCGAAGACGATCCGTATTGTCCAATATGCCCAGTAGAGCCAGAAAGCGCCTGTCACGTGCTGTTTCATTGGCCACGGTTCATCAATGAGCGAACTGACCTTGAAACAGCATTCATTCAACACATATGTACGAGGATAGTAGAAAGTGGAATGCGGCAAGTGTAGCAGCTGCGAATATATTGGCATATTGGATACACTGCGATACATGGAGAACGCACGCAGATCTGCTGAACGAGCTGAAGGAGCTTCGCGACAAGCAATGGATATCATGCTCCCGGACTCGGACAGAATGACTAAAACTAACGATTGAGTAGTAATATATACGACCTCCCGACGCACTACCCAATCGGTGAAGTTCTGAGAGGACTTACCGTCGGACATGAGGTAGGGTTTAGTGGGTTAAAGTCACACACTACGGCTAAGGCCACAGGCTTTCAATGTTTCCCTTCCTCGGAGAAAAAAAAAAAATTATAGATAGATAGATAGATTCATTCTTTATTTATATGATATATTCTTATAGTAATTTCTCAAGAAATCATAATTATTTGAGGCCTTACTTTTGCAATTTGGTCGTTGTGAATCAAGTTGTTGGTGCAAAATGGATATACATAATTCTTGATTCTTTTGCATCAGTTTCCGGACATATTGTTACCACCAAATGGTATGTATGTATGTATCTTCATTCACTTCCCTTGGCATTGGGTGATAGCAGCTAAACAATAAAATACCTATGTATTCAAGAAATTTTTAAAATCATTTTCGTCATGGACATTTGCCTAAATTGCTTAGAGTTGAGTCTGTTCCACTATCAAATTTGCTACTTCGTTTTCAAATAAAGTTTCGAAAATTTCAATCCTTCTAAATCCCTCACCATTTTCCTCTGGCTCTGGTTCTACGTGATCATTTTGGATCATTTTTGGAAGATATCAATTTACGGCGCAGATCTCCAAGTGAAATATTGTCTTCACCATCGCTACTATATAATATTTTTAGGTCACTTGGAACATTTTGCGGCAAAGTGTTTACATATATGTCATGGGGTCACATTCTTCTTCATCCTCATTACAACCTTGATCTAATGGAACAAACGATGTGTCAAAAGAGGCTTGATTTGATCACGTCTCTACAAGGTCCAAAGCACTGGCTAAATTTTGAAACCTGGTTAAAGGTTGACATTTTTATGCCTTCATATGCCATTCCAATGCCTAAAACATTCTGGAAAATATGCATACCTTTTTAGCCGTTGTACTGAAGCGAGTATACGAAACACTCAAAAATTTTAGTTGTCTTCCAAATTAGAAAAATATAGGTACTTCTTTAATTATGCAAATCAAGTGAACTGCTTTTATTTTTTCCATCGACATGCTTCACATGCAGTCACACCTATGTATATGCTAAAAAAAATGAAAATTAAGCGGAGAAGTACTAAAACAAAACAAAATTCTTATTACCATTATTCGTAATCTTTATTTTGCCTACATTTCTCTATTTATTACATTTTGCATGATGAAAGTAGGTACATAATAAAATTGTGAAGTTTTTTATTCTGCTTAGAAATACAGTTATACGAATATGATCAATTTCATGTACCCAAGCAGGTACAATGGCCGGGAATGGGTTAATTGAGTGACTGCGGCTACTTGTCTTGCCTTTTATCATAGCGATTTGAAGAACTTGATGAATAGTAGCCAAGCGGGAGCTTAATTTCTTTCAATTGCTTTATACTATTGTATCATTTCGTCATGCACAATGAATTTCTGATGTCCAGGGTTACTTACTATCCCTAGAGTTATAAATCACCCATTAATGCATTTTTAGCATATTCCTGTCCCATCCATCCTTTCTCATTCATTGCATCAATCTTGCTCCTAATCCTTTAGAAACTATGGTACATTGGTACACTACACTTTTTTCCAACTCTTATCCTTATGTATTGTACCATGACTGACCAGGGTTAAACTCCAAAGACCCAAGCTTAAAACTTATAATATTTTTTTAGAACTTCTCCATTGCTGATTTTTGCTACTATAAGCTTTATATTGTAATTATCTAGTAACTGTTATGGGATAATCATTCATACATTTATCTGAGAAACCATTATGAAATCTTTTGATGACATTTAATTGGCAAGTTGTGGAAAATACAAACGATTGATTTGATTATTGATATGAACATTGTATTATTGCTGTACCCAAATGTACCTACTATTAATGTTATTATTATTTTAAAAACTACACAAAATAGTAGGTACAATAGATTAAAAATCTGATGGCATTGGAATTGATATTGTTGTTGTTGTTATTGTCCTGGTGGTTGTTATACCTAATTGTTGTTCTTAAGTAAAAATTTGTAGATACTAGTATAAGAAAAGTCGTGGGTGCTAGTAAGTAGGTACATACTATACCATGCCAAAGTTTGTGTTTTCTATTAAAAAATTTTGTACATATGGATGCATGAGTGCCTCACTTAATAATCTTGTTATTGTCGTTATTGTTTCGTTTATACTCTTCACAGTTTGCACATATAAATGTATTATTACAATAGCCTGACGTTTGTAACGCATAGAAACACCAAATCTCCATAGTAGACAGAACACACAGTAGGTATTTAAAGTAGTCTAAACAGTTCATAAGGCCACATACCTTTCCATTGCTTTTCAAATTGTTAAGATAGATAGTAGCAATTTTGAATAAAGCTTTGAAGAAATTTTCTCATAATATGAACTGATTCTTACAATCTAGCAACTCTAGTCTATCCAAGGGCGTTTATACTCACTCGTATATCGATGTCACAAGTTTCAATTCTATGGTAGGTACTATGTATTTATAATAATAAAAGATGAAATCTTATGCGAAGTGTATTTAAGTATTGTTGAGACCAAAGTTAAAATTTGTCTTGTATTGTGTTTCGTATTTAAATCCTCACAGGTTTTCTTCATTTTCTAAACGCCATCTGTAGAAAAATAAACAAACAACCAGCAACCAACACAACAACACACAACAACGACAAGATAAATAACAGTAACCGCAATGACAGTAAAAAGGGCAACCGGCAATAGCAATAGCAATAACAACAACAACAACAATCAAAAGTACAAAATCAAAACTAAACCGAAAGCTATCGGTATCACCATCACCATCATCATCATCATCATCATCCCTCTATTGTGTACTAGTACTTATGGAGAAAAGACCAACCAACCAAGCCTCATGACCGCCCTTTTTTCTATAGATAGCTTCAACTCACCAACCAATTCATATGATTTGAGTTAGTGTTCCCTTTTAACATTTTTAACTCATACATGTTGTGTAGGGTATAATCACTTTATGGTGATGTTCGTAGCCTACGAATACCATTTACATATATCAAAAATTTTGTATCATTAAAACATTGAATCTTGTATTTTTGTTATAATGGTAAGAGGAATCTAGATCTAAGTTGACTTAGGGTTTACCACTCTTTAGAGTGTTATAGATTATGCCATACCATTGATCAATAATCAATTTAACCATAATTATTGAGATATCTTCTACCATATATATGCATTTCACTTAGTAATGTCACCAGATCATATCTGAAACCGGCCGGCATCATAAACTGAGTATGATATTTTTGTAACCTAAACAAACTAGTTAGTACATTTTGTTAGATTTATGTTCTTATAAGAACAAATTTTAGATTTTATTAAAATGGGATCATTTATTTGTTTTTAGATCATGTAATTATTTCCAACCGATTCGTTTAGGTAGTGTAAAGGGTATTTGAATTTCGTTGGAACCAATATATAAATATTAGGTATTTCTTGATTTGTTTGTTTGTTTGCTTCCTTACTTGCATTTGTTCACTGAGCATCTCATCGAACTTGAAAGAGTACATAAAATATGGGATTTCTCAAGGGTGTTATAAATAAAATTACTGAATTATGGATTCGTTGACTTTTTGACTTGTTCTTCATACACACAAACATAAGTACACAGATATATAGAAGCATCTTTTTTAATGATCCTTGTACAACTCTAAAAGTGTAACACTCCTATTAGATCTTATAAGTTGCGATTGCAACCAAGTCATACCTTCATGGTAAAAAGAGTGCTAATAGGGTAGCGTATAGAACAGTTGCAGATGATTCAGCGGGTATACTTGATGTGGAAGTACTGGCTGCCATAGACAAGTACCTCTCGCGATCATCTTCTCAGGTAGCAGACATGGAGGAGATTAAGACCAGATACCTGAATATATGGCAGCTCAAGTGGAGTAGGGCAGAGCCACAGAGGATACACCAGCTCATCCCAGATATTACAGATTGGCATAAGCGTCGTTCTGGTGACGTGGGGTTCGAATTTACTCAATTCGCAGCTGGCCATGTATGTTACAGGCAGTTTTTTTTCACAGGTTTGGGCACGCTCCGGATCCATTCTGTGGCCTCAGCAGAGATGTCGTGGAGAATCCGGAGCATCTTATTCATGAGTACCCCCGTTTTAAAGCGGAGTGTGCCT
Source organism: Amiota communis (assembly GCA_037043315.1). NCBI lineage: Eukaryota > Metazoa > Arthropoda > Insecta > Diptera > Drosophilidae > Amiota > Amiota communis. The sequence goes on from JBAMAV010000686.1 coordinate 568,498, forward strand.
CGGATCTCCTGGCAGCTCACAGGAGATTGTAAGGCGCATGAAAACATCTATGGAGGACTGAGCATTCTTCCATGCAGAAATTGCCAACATAATGAGGGGTGTTCGAATGTACGAGCGAACAATGGCGTCTTCTTAATTAAGCTTTGGGGTTTTCCCAAGCCTAGGTGGACCCAGATAGCAAATACGGGTTTTACTAGGTTCAGTGAGTAAATCTACTCTGCTTTATGCTACTCCGATTTGGGCTTGGGATCTCGCAACTAAGTCATACTTGCGAGGAATAAAGAATGCACACAGAGTTGCAAACCTGAGGTTCTGTAGAGCTTGTCGGATAGTTGCAGATGATGCGGTGGGCGAATTTGCAGGCAGACTTCCCAGTGATATATATGTACCTTGCCCAAGCAATTTCCCATAGGAATAGCTGTTTGGAGATCACAAGCAGGTACTTAAACATATGGCAGCACAGGTAGAGCGGTGCAGAACCACGAAGGATTCATCACCTTATCCCCAATATAGCAGATTGGCTAAAGAGGAGCGGCGGAGACGTTAGTTTTGAATCTATCAAATTCGCAACTGACCACGCGTGCTTCAGGTAGTATCTGCACAGATTTGGGCTTGTGGCCTCTGCCAGAGCACATCGCTCATGAGTGTCCTCGGTTTAAAGCACAACGAAGCAGGATATACGACCGACTTGGATCTCCATGCAATTCGCAGGAGATCGTAAGGCGTATGATGATTTCCTCGGAAGAGTGGGCTCTTTTCGCCGTGAGGCTCGAATGTATGGCGCCCAGATAAAGGAAATTTTTTCCCTCCCTACGAAGTAATGCTTTGGTAGTTCCGTAGGGATTAAAGGGTTTCAAGGCGATAGGGGGCTTTTTAGTCGGTAGGAATCCGACATAGCTCGTGGCACGGGCCATGAGTATCTTTTTGAAGATTTTCTCCTCCTTGTTTCGCATAACAAAAAAAAAAAACAAAAAATTAACCATACTATCCCTCCTTATGAAGGAATGCTTTGCTGGTGCCGTAGGGATTAAACGGGATTTGAGGGGAATGGGGTTTTTTTTAGTCATAAGTATCTTATAAGATATTTACCTGTTTGTTCGATTAACAAAGAAAAAAAAAACATACGTACATATAAAGAAGCATGTTTTTTTACTGATCCTTGTACAACTAGAACTGCAACACTCCTTTTATTGCAGATCTTATAAGTTTAAATGTTTGTTTCCTGATCTATGTACATATGTTAATCCCTAGTTGGAATATTGTTGCATAGGTGATCTTGAAAAGCTTAGTAATAAAGCAGTTACAATAAATTTTAGTACAAATAATCCAGGATGAAGGGATTCTTCCATTTCTAAGCATTAATTAGATAATTAGATGCACTCTGATGCATTACAAATATCACATAATGATGCATAAAAATGTTGGGAAAAAAAGTGAACAGAAAATCCAAGATAAAAAATATACAACAAAACAAAAAAAAAAAAAGGAAAAATCATCAAATCAAGCAAAAGTCCTCTGGTGATAGAGCAAAAGATTGGCACACGTTTGACCGAGCCTTACTGACGTCGTTACCCTTTTTTTTTATCTCACTAGTATAACAGAAGGATGACTTTGTAGTTTTTAGATCATTTGTAAAGTTTTTTTTTTAACGTTTTCAATTTTTTTCTTCTTTAACGGTGGGGAGGTTAGTAGTTTTGTATGGGCCTGCAAACCCTTAATTACAACACCCTGATTAAAGTACATCATCAGAACAATAGCAGAGTACATAAATTTAAAATAAACAAACAAAAAAAAAAAAGGTTACTCTCTCTTTTTTTGCTAAAATATCTTCAAAAAAATAAAACAACAAAAAAAAAAAAAAATCGGAGAAAAAATCCTAATAAATTATACATGAAAATTAACCAAACAATCGTTAAATAAACCATTTGACAAGCTACTAATGAGTGAACGAGCCGGTGTGTCCTGATATCTTGGTATTCCGTATTCCCGACATTCTGATTCATCAATAGATTTATGTATTCAAATGAGAACAGAAAAAGAACCAAATAAAAAAAAAAAACAAATTGAAAAAAAGTGGTAAAAAAAGAAGCTATTCTGGGGTCTCATTTTTTGTAATGATTTGTTTTTGATTTTATTTTCTAGTTTTTTTGTACTAATTTTAACTGTGTTGTTATTGTTGGTAAAGCCTTTGGAAGTGAACCGAACTCGTTGTCCCTATGGGAAAATAATGCAAATGTCATTGAATCTGTGGTGACGGACTCAAAACGATAAACGGTCGAATGAACGAACGTACGAACGAACGAACGAAAGATATTCGTAATGTAAGGGTAGTTTTTGGAACACTCTACATATTTCTCTCTTCTGCGCTATGGTAGTTATGAGATGCTGCTGCTGCTGCTTTTGTGTAATGTCATCAATGTTGCTACTACTACATCATTATGTATTACACATCACTGAACTACAAAGATAATCGTGACTCACGCCATCAGATCATCATAAGTCAATGGTTTCAACTTAACTCATATTAAAAAATTTTCATCATATGTAGTACGAGTATATGTAATTCCATAAGAAATAAAGTTTGTCTAAGACTTAGATTATATTGCACACAAGGAGAGGGAGGATCTATAAATAATAATAATATGAATTCACTGGATCGTCTGTTGAAATACTAAGTAAAAGAAAAGAATCTATTAAAATCGATTCATTCATTTATAATACTCGTACTATGATATTTGCTTTTAAAAATTTATATAATTTTTATAGATCCCCCACAATTCCTGTGCCTGTGACTTACCATTCATTTCACGATTTCATTATTTCGTGATTTTTAAGTTTATTGTACAAAATGGGAAAATTAGAAAGGTTCATCTTTAGAACACACAAATGTGCGTTGACACAAACACAGCTACAGACACCGATACATAAGAGAAAATTCTGTTTGTAAGGAGGTAAAATTCATTGCCCCTGGGGACGGTGTTGTCCTGGTATTTGGTTTTTTTTTTTTTTTTTTTTTTTGGGTGGTGTCATTGTTGTGTTGTTTTTCTTGTGTGTGTTGAATTTTGTTCCACTTGAGTTTGTTTGTTTAACGACCTTTGAAATTAGCCTTTTCTAAGATTTCAACCAAAAAAAAAATTCAACATACAACAACAACAACAACTGGTAGAAATTAACAGTATAAAATATTCTATTTCTGGAATTCTGCAACTGAATTTATTTGGGATGCTCAAAAAGAATTAAAATTCCTCTTACCAAGTTCTGGGTGCCCGGGGTCATTTGAAATTAAGTCAATAAGGAAAGAGTAGCATACTACTATGAGGATCTAATACTTATGGTAGTTTGTTATTAGGTTGTTTATAAGAAGGATGAGTTTTGTATATTATTAATTTCACTTGAATCAATTTAGACTAGACTTTAAGAGTTTAATTTATAAGTACATTTTCAAGAAGCCTTTTGATATTTGATTGGGTGTGCAAATCATGCCAATAGTAAGCGTCTCCATTTGGGCTATCCAAATTAAACTTCCAGTACAAAAAAGGAGGTTATGTTCCTAGATTTCAAACCACGCCAGAGAAAACAAAACTGACTGCAAAGCTTTATTGTAGCACTCTTGTTAGGTAGACACATTTTTCTAACTCTCTTTTAAATTGTACACACCTTTCAATAGATGGATCTGAGTTTCTACAAATTTCAAGGCTTTTGGCGAATTCCAAGCTTTAGCCTCAATATCTTCGGAACCTTCGTTGTCAGATTTCGAATTTTTTCTATCAATTTTTCTTTGTCTGCCAACAACTCTTGAATATCCTCAAAAGCCAAATCCCGTCACCTTCAATTGAGTGAGCAAGATTTAAAATTCGTGGCTTTCAACAACTGCCGGCCAGAGTTTTCTCCAACATCCATTTAATATTGACTTCTTAAACTATTAAGATATTTAACGATAATTTTACCAAATGAACCCACAAAATAATAGAAAATATCTTCCAGGCACTCATTAAACCAATAGAATCCGTGTCGGTTATGCCCTAAATCAATCGTAAATAACGTCTTATATAGTAGGTACGTCATGAGAGTATGTTTATCAAAATCTCAAGCGCCTGTACTGGTTACTCAGGTCTAGTTCGCAGCTTTAACTACGTAATGAGTTACTACTCTACAAGGCGATTCTAAGGCCAACCTGGACCTATGGCATTCAGTTATGGGGCTCCACTGCGGCCTCAAATGTTAACAAAGTTCTTCGCACTATAGTAGGTGCCCCTTTCTATGTTCGCCGCTACGAACATCGACATGAAAACCATGTAAACGTCCTCGCAGTGCAACGTCTGGAGAACAGCCAGCAACTCCGCAGACTTAGGCGTTATCATCCCTTGGATCTTCCCTTTCGCTTCAATCAGTGACCTAATCCCCATGCTTCCTAATATCACCTCAAGATACTGAATAACTCATGTAATTTAGCTACTGTCTACATATAATCAATAGATAGATTCTAAATAAATAATAAATTATAAAAAAAATCATCGTGTTAGACCGAGGTCGTGTTGAAAGAGAACATGTTAAACGGGGGCCACGTGTACTACGAAATAATCGACATTTTTCGACACTTGACATCGTCGATTTCTCGCCAGATACGTAATTTTGGATATAATTTACAAGATTTTTCAGAAAATTTCCAACAACATTTTTACTTTGACCGATTTCCTTAGCAATTTGGCTATTTGACATTTTATTATAATCTTTTAGTGTACAAATTTTGGATTTTTCCGCCTCAATAAATGGTTTGCCTTAACCCATTGTTACTGGATCGAATTCGGTCATAAATGTTGTAAACTAACACCGATTGACTCGAGAAGGAAATACCAGTAAAAATATGAAGAAACTCTGTGCTTTTGCAGATAAAGTCAAGTGGCCCTATCCTTCGTACTTCGCACTTAAAAGATGGACAAAATCAAAAAACCTTGAAAAAGTCTCAAAAAATGAAATATTCTAACAAATTTGTGTGATATATATATATACCTATATATATATATATTAATTTAATGGATTTACTTGATTTAATTAAGGAAAAAGGGGAAAAAAACCTTAAATCTAGTTAGTTCTACTAAAACTTAACACAAACTTATCTTATCAACTAAGGTTTTGGTACTTAAATAATCTAATTACATCAATTAGAGAAACCGAAGAACCAATTTACAAGCAATCTTATACAATACATTTTATTACATAAGTAAGTTGCGATCATTAAAATTTAAGTTGTACTATTTTTTCTTGAACTGTTTTTACATTGGCTTTTTCATGTCATCGGGTAGTGGAAAAATAGAATGGTAAATTTAGTAACATTTTAACCAGTTTATTCTATAGGTACCTATTTGAAGTCTATTTACTTGCGTGGAAGCAAAATCAGCCCAAACCTGAGACCCATATAGTAAAATTGGGCTGAATATCGATTTGAATATTATAAGTTTGTTATCCAGTGAAAGTTCTGATATCCTGTTTATGAGCGGATAAAGTACACAAATAGCTTTGTTTATTTTATTCAGTGTTTCAGTGCAGTTTTCAATAATAGGTACATCATAGGTGTTTACATTATACAAAACCGGACCCAAGACTGATCCCTGGGGTACCCCACCAGAAATATTCTTAGTGTCCGATTGAATTCCATTTAACTTGACTAAAAACTGTCGATGGGTGAGAAAATTTTGCACAATTTTTGTAAGATAAACAGGGTTTTTTTTTTTGTTTTTTTTGTATCGGAAGTGAAGCATTGAAAACCTACCCGGTCTACAACCGGAGTGCGGGACTTTAACCTCGCTAAACACTCCCGCCCCTTGTCCTATTGTCCACCCGGAACTGTCATTAGATATTACGTCGGGAGGAAGGTGGAGCATTGCTGCTCAAAAGTCAATCGGTCCTAGTTTAGTAGGTCACCTATTGTGTTTTGTTGTTGTCGTACGTGGGTCGTGGCTACTCGTCAGTATTCTACGATCCCCCGTCCGGCACTCTCTGCAACGTCTGCATATTTCGCCTAGCCCTCTCTAGACGACGTAGCTCTAGCTGAATAGCTGGCACACGCTCACAGATCCGGTCCCAGTTGGCCGGAGATGCTAACATGAACTGTAATGCGCTTGCTGGCTCCTGCGGATATCCTTCTGGAACAGGAAACCGAGCACATTGGACAGGCGTGTTTGTAATCATCAATTTGTGTATTAAGTCGTCATGCCATACAGTATCAAAAGCTGCTTGTATAACCAGACCAATTGACTTCTTATCTTGCATATTCTGCTTAATGAAATGTTTAAGCTTAAGAAGAGGATTAATGCAACACATATGGGACCATATGAAACCAAATTGAATTGTTGGTATAATAGAATGTGCTTCTAGATTCAAGTTAAGCTTCTGTCGTCTTTTTTCGAATAATTTCGAGAAGCAGCATAATAAACTGATAGGACGGTAGTTTTTAGGCGAATCAGATGGGTAACGCTAAGTGATAAGTTTTTTATACTAATATTAGGAATATTGTCCAAACCTGGAGATTTCTTCGTCTTCAGTGAGTGAATTATATTCTCAACATCATCAGATGATACAGATGGTGCATAAAACAAGTGATGATTGTTGAGTTCACTCACAGAAGCCCTTATAGTGCGCATTGTTACGCTGTCTGAAAGTGACTCAGTTAATTTTCGTTTTTCTTGGAATCTTATTATTCCAAGTGATGTTATTATGTAGGTACTGATATTTGTTGTTTAATTAGATAATTCAGTTAATTTAGGTGGGCTTTACAGATAACAATTGAACATTTTGTTTAAAAAGAATTGAATTGGATTGTCTAAACATGATTCTGTGATCCAAGAATCCTATACACCCGAGTCAATCAATATATTTCATGAAATTAATTTCCAGTACTATTGTAGATTGGGTTTGGGTTCATACCTCTATTTTACGGCGCAAATATCGTATTGTGTTGTAATAAAGAAAAAATTGAAACAAAAGAATTTCAACAAAAAATAAATAAAAATCCTTTTAACTACCTACTCTTAGACAGATTGGCTTTGCTAAATCGATTTATCGTATCGCATCGCATTGCATCACAATGCATCGCATCATACCAATCATGAAGAATCTTATGGGATTTCCGAGGTATCTTTTAACCTGTTACAAATTTCTATACAAACAGAACATACCATTTACTTCGTGAAAGGTATAAATTATAAAAATTGAAATTTTCAAACCGAAAACACAAAAAAAAAAATGAACAAAATGAACGGAAGGAGAATAACAGATCATATTGATGATGAAGGCCATGAAGATGTTGATATTATTAATGATGATGAAGATGATGGACAACACCATGTCAAGTTATTTCAGACGTTCGTTGTTCGATCATTGCAACACGTTTGTTCGTTGGTTCGCTTGCTTGTTAGTTCTTTAGGCGATTGAAAAAATTGTTTTATAACGAAACCCATGAAAAGTTAAAGCTAAAGTTAGCAGGGAGAGGGTCCTTTGGACGGACAAAATGTTATGATTAAAACTTGATAGCTAAACATCAGCAACAAAATCAATAACTTCTACGCATCTTGTTACCAAGAACATTCGAGCCGAATAAATATTCTACATCAGAGAAGGAGGCGATCTTAGTTATATAAAAATATCGTCATCATCATCATCAACATCAACATTCGAACCTTCGCTCGCTCCATAAAACTTGTATATATACATATACATACTTACCTACATATATTATATGTGTATATATAGTATAAGAATTGGGGAATCGAGGAGCCCAAGTAGGAAATCAAGAGACAGACGGACGGACGGACGGACGGAAGGAAGGAAGGACGAAACATATAAAAATAAGTTGTACTTCATGATGTGACGTGACGTGATGTGGATGTGGATGTAATGTTGTGGCATGTGATTGTCATGAATATAAACGATTCTATAGAATGCTTCGTTGGTTGGATGGATGGTTGGAAGAGAAAAGAGCCAAAGTGCAAGGCAGCCAGATCAATCGTTTAATGAAATTTTCACCATGAAGAGTAGAGTAATAAAAAATACACAAAACAAAATTGAAAACAAAAAGTGTAAAAATGAAAAATGAAAGAAGAAACTTTATTTTATCTTTGTTCTTGCTTAAGCTTGAATACACTACACAAATTGTTTTTGTAATTATTGTATGTGCACATACATGCACTCGTATTATGCTCATATCGCCACCATATGCTGTTTATGGTACGGTATGAATGCATGAGGATGTGAATAACCCTTTGGTTGTTCCATCAAAACTAAATAAATTGTAGAATTCAACTTTCATTCAAATGGACTGAGAAAAGATACAAAATATCTCAATAGAAAACATACATTGCATTCTAAGAAGCTTGTAAGCAAACAGTAGATTGAAGTGAGAATACCCTTCACATTGCCTTGTGAAGTGAAATTCATATAGTGTATAAAACATGGACAAAAAAAGTAGAGGCGAGACCCCCAAAAAAAAAAAAAAAAAAAACGAAAGAAAAAAAAAGTGGCAATAATAACAACAAATAAGCGCAAAATGTTTTGTTGTTTTAATGAAAACGTTCGCGCTATAAACGGTTACATGAAAATACAAGATGAGAGGTGAATGTGAGAAGGGTTCCTAGACAGTGGCGTAGCTTCGAATGTGCTAGGCGGACCCTGACTAGCAAGCATGCCGAACTTGCAATAATTCTTTCACTTTTATCAGTGGTCTAAGTTTTTAAGTTAGAAGTCATACATTTTGGAAATGGGTAGGGGCATCATGTTGGGGATAAATAGTTTGTATAAACAATATTGAAGAATCACGGATTACTGATCATCAATTTCGAAACCGGGAAGAAGTATTACAAAATACTACTCCAGATACAATATTAGCTCAATTAAATCAATCACGTTTTACTGTTATGAGTGCAATCTGTCGAATATTTAATTTTATAAGACCAACATTGTTTTACTAGATTTAGTTTTATCTACTTACATCTAAATTTATTACAAAAGTGTAACGAATAAATATTCTGATATAATAGTTCCAAACTTTCCCTTCAATTTCTTAATATTTACCACTTAATTTCGGTCAGCACATTACATCAGCGCTACTTAGCTACCGAAACAAAATAAACAGGCTTCACTGGCTGCTTAACGGGAGAAGCTCACTCTTTCCTTTGGGAATAAGCGTACTGTCTATGCCCAAATCATTGCCCTTGTATGGAGATACGGTATCAAGATATGGTAGGGAACTGATGCTGAATCCCAACGCAAGAGAGTGCAAGTATTGCAGACATTATTTATAAAGACGGCTGTCCATGGTACGTCAGAAGCTCAACCTTGCATAAAGATATGAACTTGGTGGTAGTAGAAGACCAGACCTTTCACACAAGCTGATATAATGAGCATTTGTCGTTGTTCAATAATCGCCTGGTCAGATTGGGTGTTTGCTGCGATGGAGTAGACAACGCCTTGGGCGTACCAGGCGAATTCCGGGTCTCCCAGGCCATAAATAACCTTGTTAACTATCTTATTTTATGTATTTAATACTGTTTTTCACAAATCAAATATAAAAAACCTGGCGAGGGCACAGTGAGCCCTGTTTGGCGCTTAATAAATACAATAAAACAAAAAAAATTATTTACCACCTAGTTCTTCCAAAAATATTCCAGGCATGGACTGTTTATCAAATATATGAGGAAATAATGAGCTAATACGAGTATATAGCCGATTCACAGTGAGGAATGATTTGAATCTATGATGATGCGACCATTAATTCGAGTCCCAATAGGGAAAATGACAAAATTTAGTGGTGAATCTCAAATTGATACGCTTTGATTTGCTTTTTTCGAAAGGTCACTCTTAGCAGTGTTGTGCAACTCTTCCATGGAAATTTGTAGCATTTTGATAATTCCGTTGTTTTTGGTGATTGTAAGGTTTCTTCTTTTTCCTTTTTTGTTGCCTGCCAAGCATAATCAAAACAAGAAACAGCTGTTTGTGTTACTAAAATAGCACTGTGAAGCACAAAACCGAATCATCTTGATACAAACCACTATAAAGCGGCTACTTACTTAGAATGCAACCTAACAGACGTATTATTTACAGCACTGTTATTATTTTATATAATTCCTATCTCTTCTGCAGCAGCTGAAAAATCATGACAAAATAATTAAGAATTATTTAAGAAACAGTATGGACCAAGCTCGACTTCGACATTTATCGCTAATAAAATACGAAAATATTTACACATTTTTGAGCGTAAGTTGACAAGCCTATGTGGGAACATATGTATGTATGATACAGGTATGATATAGTATGAAGACAATTGAAATATAACGTTACGTCTTGTCTTCCAGTTCCGGGAGATCCTAATCTGTCGTAGTGTCTAGTCAAACCTGGACGGTGATCACTAAAGCTTATTCAATAAAATTCATACAAATAAGTACATGTATGTAGCTTTGCTTTCCTGTGTTTTACTGGTGATAAATTAGCTTTGTACCTTTTCATATTCAACAGTTCAGATAGATAGATAGATTTTGCACCAGGGCACTGGAATACCAACTAGCTACGCCACTGTTCTTATATTTTTTATTACAAAGCAAGCCTTTTAAGTATTATTGCATATTTACTAAGTGTAGAACATGTAAATATGTCAGAGCAATGGAATAATTGGGCTTTTGAACTGACTATGGTAAGTTCTTTTTTATCTTGTTGCATAAGATACATATATACTACAAGTATTCCATATGTAAGTACATAATTCTAATTCCAATCTTTGATGCATTTCACCCAAAACTTGCATTAATTTTTGAAGGAAGCAACTTTTACAATATGCACGTGTATGTATGTATCTCAATCAATTACATACATAGTATCTCATCCAACTGTTCAAATAACTTTAGGCAATCACTTTGACTTAGAGTACAAGAAATTTTAAAGTTTGTCATACAAATAAGGAATTCAATTTTGGGTTTATAAAAGAGTTACTAGTAAGAAGTATTTTATACGAGAGTCGATCAACAAGAACCCTTCTACATATGTATCTGTCAAAACAATTATATACTAAATATCAAAGGTTATTTACTTAGTTAGTTTGAATATGGTATCCGACACAATAAATGTGATTTTACAATATTTGAATAAAATGATATACCGATAAAGTAATTGATTTTGCTGTCGAAAACAAATCGTTAAGATCAGTGACAGCTTAATGGAAATGTAGCCTTTGAAGTAGAGCTGGAGAAACATCGATTGCTTGTATGGAAAACATTGATTGTTTGTATGGAAGCATCGATGTTTCTCCAACTCTACTTTGAAGCCAAGCCATTGTTTTGATTATGAATACTTTTAGATCGTTCAAATGGAGGAGTTACTACTTTCGATGAGCTCATGAGTTTGCGATAAAATAACAAATGATTCAGATTGATGAAGATCATTTACATAATGTTCACTGATATCATTCAAGGAGAAATGTTTCTACAATAACAACAACAATTCTTTCTTTAAAACAATCCGAAACAGTTTCACAAATGCCTAAAACTTCTCAGGTTTAATTTAATTGCTGTAACTATTTTACAAACCTTATGAAATTGGAGTCACAATATTGAAGAATCCTTGGACTGAATGAATCAACTTTAAGAAAATGATGAAACACCACTTGCAAACATTAATGTTTATTGATCGGCCCTCGTATATAATTATATACAATATAGGTATTATGTATGTATACTATGAGGAGGACATACGAAGATGCTTGCACGCATGCAAACATCTACTACAATACAATGTTGTTGTGTCTTCTGACGCATTTCGATCGTATTACGTATTATTACGAATAGGGTCTCATTATTGTGGCAAGCCCTTAAGCTATAATTTGCCTGATTGATTTACATAACGATCGAAAATGATCAAGACATTAATTTCTTATTAACGTTCAAAACGGAATGCTCCTTCTTCCATGGTCTGTTTTTTTTTTTTTTTGTATTTATCATCTTCATCCTCTTTGGTTTTAAGATCTTGTTGCTCTTGTTGCCATGAAACACGATTTAGTCTTTGTTTTTGCAGAACGTCTTGCCGCCTGTTTTCTTAGATACATACAAATATATACACATAGTAAGTAAGTAAGTAAGTTCATATATATATAACACAGTGCTGCTAGTATACTAGTAAGTTATATTGCCTTCGGTTCATTTTATACTTCTTTCTTTTCAGACTTCAAGTGAATGGTATTATCATTTTCCCCATGATGTTTGTAATGTATTAGATGAATGACTATCGTATGTATACCACATATACAATACTTACCCACGAATTCTTACTAACTCTGGAAAACATTCATTGCTTCCCATTGCTCGTCTACTATTTAAAACAAACGGACTTGAGCAAAAAATTTCATACATAAAATATAGACATATCAGCATAGGATCTAGTCTAAGGATGGGTAACATGATTAATGATAGAAAAATAGTTCCACTGAACATGTCTTCAGATCAATCATATGTGTAACACAAAAGATATTGCCCTAAATAGATGAGCTTCCAATTTCCAATAACAGAACAGAAATAATATTTTATTTTTTGATTCTAAGAATTCGCTCTACCATAAATTTTATATGCAAATGCGCTTATAATAGTCGATAAAATTCTAACAAAATTTTAGCTTTGCATGTCCACATACAAACCCAAAACCGTTCTCTTTTATATACAACTAGTTGAACCGGGCAGACGATGTTTTGACTTCTATGTTCACCGTCTTTTTTCTTTTTTGGCGACTACAAATATTTTCAGAATGAAAATAATAAAACATCGGTCAAGTGCTCGAACCGAAGTGTTCCGTACCATAACGAAGAGCTCAATACTTTTCTGTGTACTCATTATTGATGAATTATTGTACCACCGCTCGCATCATCTATGCAAAACCATAGAATATTTTGAATTTAATTTTTAGTTAATATCTTTTGATTCTGTAAGCCGATTTTGGTGATATATGCACTAAATGTTACTCACAATAAAGCTTCATATCTTTCAGTAATTCGATTTTGAATCCAATGAATGGCTTTTACGTGATGCGCGCACAAACAATCAAACCACTGGACAAAAAATGTCAAAGTCTAAGATTTTATAATATTATATGAATAGAAATGGTTCTTCAGTTCTTAAGATTTGATCTTTTGATATACTCTTACATATTTCCGTCAATTAATGGAAGAAAAAGTCCATACAATCCTATATTATGATAAATGAAACGTAATTTAGTTTATTTTGTAGTATTATATCTTTATTTTGACATTTTTGGAAAAAATATAATAGATTAATTAATGTGGTGAAGTGTATTTAAATTTTGTTAAGACCCAAGCTAGGATAAGTAGTAGAAAACTTTAACTAAATATAATTGTATTGTACATTGAAAATACTGTGTACGAGTAGTAAGGGAATAGAGAAGTTAAAGATAAGGTATTCCTTATTATCCCGCTGCAGAATCACCGTCACCTTCACCATCAGGTGAAGTTTTTGTTGCTTCTGAGTTTTGTGGTTATTGCTACCGCTGTATCTTATAGTATTACTACTGCTGGCGACCAGTTTCTCAGCGACATCTGGACATCTCTGAAACGTGTTTCACGTCCTTTATTGGAATGTCCAGCAGTTTGTTCGACATTGTTTAGATACATGCATGCCTGCCTTAAAGCTCCCCATGCCCACTAATTAATTGAGTTAAATAGTGGTTTACCTCACTATGGTTTCGCCTCAACCACAAACTAATATTTGGAGTGATGCATCGGCATCGGCATCTGCATCGGTAAGTCAAGCGTTCCCACATTGTATTGCATTTTCCTATTAATAATGCCACACCTCTTCGCTAGCTAGCTTGCCCAATATTTTTTTATGCATTTCTATAATTTTTCCATGTTTGCATAGACAAATTTTCACAGTTTTCTTTTAACAATACTTAGATTAAAATATAGCATTCTATTGTATGGTATTTAAAAAAAAAATCAATAACAATAGGGTCGGATATTGGAATCGGTTCTGATTAGCAGCCATACTGGAAGTGCCAAGAGGATGTGCGTTCCGATTGATTTATATTCCAGTACATCATATCAAGCACACAGTAGAAAAATTCGTGGAAGCTGCGAAAATGTATGAAAACGATTTGAAGCGAAACCGAGCTCAAACAAGAACAGAGATTTGAAGAGAGCCCAGACTGCACTTGGGGCATTGCAGAAGAAATACAATTCAATTTTTTCGCGAACGTTGCAATTGTTTTCGACTATCCTTGTCACTTCGGCAACAGCTGAAAGGACATTTTCTCTGCTGATATGTGTAATATGTCTGAGCCCAGACTCAACGGGTTACCGTTGGTTAACATTTACAAACAGATCGAATTTTTACCAAAGAAATAGTTGAAATCTTTTGCCAAATCAAACCACATTGTTTTGCAACATTGGACTGGGCAGTCGTGGTTTCATGAAATCTAGACATCTAGTATTATATGTACATGTATCTTTATAAGATTTAACAACCATGCAATACCAGAATAGATTATTCATTAATGATATCATAGAAAAGTCCAAAGAAATGTAAAGAAGGCTCATATTATACCTACCAATGAATAAACGTTTTTCATTCTACTAAAATTTTGTTGACAAACTCTGGCCTCCTTCAAAGTTGAATCCTAGAACCGCCACAGCAGCCAATCATTCTCTCTCATCTCTTCACTTACTTTTTTTTTTTTAATTAAGATTAATTACAGTATGTGACAAATTTAAGTTTTTATATCCCCCTCTCTCTCTCTTATCTATCACGATTGGATTGTTAAAGGATTGTCTTTCAGAGTTTCATTTTCCAAAAATATGTGTCACCACATCACAAAATTTTATTTAGCTTTCCGAAATTACCTCATTCTGTTTAATACTCTAAGCTGTAGACGAATCTTGAATAGTTTTGCAATAGATAATAAAGGGTGCTGTAAAACTTACGCAAGATTTGCATTGTGCTAAATCTAAAGGTGGTAAATCACATGACCTAGGGGCCAATTCTGATCACCAAAACGAGAGAGTACACGACCTGGAAATGTCGCGATATCGAAGACCAGTAACAGTCACTGCTTGAGCAGTCTCATTTTCAAAAAAGTATGGTCCAATGATGCCTTCAGTACAAAATTCACATCAAACAGTGACACACAGTGGATGCATTAGTTTTTCGACAATCACAGGTGGGTTTTCCTAACCCCAAATACGACAATTTTGTCGATTAACAAATTTGCTTCACTACTTAGGATAATTTCGATCGAAAAATCAGTCAATCAATCCATACTTTCATTATTTTTGAGATAATGTTCAACAATAAAGACATGTTGCTCTATCGCGTAACGCTCCATTTTTATTAACCCTAAACTGACGGATGTCAATTTTTTTTGTTTTAAGGTTTGGCAGCACTTTACTGCACAAATGGTAGCAAATTCAAATCTTGAGTTAATTCTGGGACACCCTTTTTTAGATTACGTATATAACTAAGTCTTTATTTAGTCTATAGCAGAGTTTCTTTAACTTTTTCGATGGCGTTGCTTTTTTAAAATTTAAAAATTTATTGTGAAACACTAAATTTCAGTAATTTACTAGATGACCCGACAGACATCGTTATGCTCAATAGCTATTAGACTGTGTCAGTCCCACAAAGTTTAAACAAAAATGTTTTAATAGTTAATCTACTATTCGAAGAGGAGACAAATCTAACAAATCAAAGATCATAAAAATCGGCTCAGTCGTTGTTGAGTTATAAATGGTGTAACTAACACACACGACTTTTGTTTTATATATTGTAGTTGAATAGTAATGCATGTAGATAGATAGATTCAGATAGTTAAGGTAGAACTACTTCATTTTGCAGAATACAAAATGCTAAGCAGAACAAAGATTAAGCAACTCTGGTCGTCAACAGTTTGCATTTTTTGAATTGTACCGCCATATCACGGTATGCACGATTCATATTGTCTGCTAGGTACACCTCATTCGGGACCACGCCCAGGTAATATTATCTTTTTACTCCGGACTCGCATAACAATACGCCTACGTACTAAACCCTTAACTCCGTCACCTATAGCTTTTAGATACCCCGCGGAACTACCGTTAGGCATTGCATCGCAGGGCAAATCTTAGCCTTTTGGCTTATCATCTTATTTGCCTCACATCACCTCATTCACTGCTCTATTGCTAGTTCTCTGGCGCTCTTCCCTTCTCAATTCTTAAAGTACCATTCCAGTCAGGTCTTTCACCATACTCCACACTTGCATCGATTGCAGCATATGATTAATTATGTTTTCTGGAGTTAGCCGATCTGCCATGACCTTTTCCAGGGCTTCCCTCTCCTTTGCGTACTCTTCAGTATTCTTCTACTGAAGAAACACCTATCTTGCCATTTTTGAATATTTCTTCAGCATTAGTGTAGGTCCCCATACAGGCGCTGCGTACATCATGATTGATTGGCTAACCATTGCCAGGAGCTTCCTTCTTCTCTGTTTTGGCCCTCCTATGTCAGCCATTATCCTGTAACAGTTTGAGTATGTCTACATTGATTTGTAGATCAAGATCTGTATGCCTAATTTGTATAGGTACCGGAATCGATATGATATGTATTTCTTAGGTGAACTTTTCTACTGAACGTGATTGATATACAATATTATTCTATTGTATACCACAATCTACATATGTATAACCCTAGATAACCTTTCGTACTTAACTTTCTTCTGGCTACTCATAAGGACTGTTTTGTAGTTATACTCGTAATGCTAAAACATCAGCAAATCCAATAAATGATGCACCATTAATGGGGTATTGTTGCACCAAATAAATATTATAAAAATTGAAAAAGGGCCCTTACAATATTTTTTAATAAAGAAAACAGAAGTAGTAATGTTTTGGTTAAGAAATGACTCTTCTTAAGTCCACAGTAGAAGGTGTTTTTTCTCTTTTTCTGTATGTAGGTACTGTACCATTTAGATCTGACATCTTAGGTGGTTAGGTTGGTCCACTGCTAGGCTGAATTCTTCAAGGATCAAGGGACACATGGGTTCAAAATCATTGTTCTAAGGTATGGTTCCCAGCAAGAAGACTTGTCGTATTGTGTACCTACATTTGTTCTCCAGTGAAAGCTGCTTATAGAAAAGCTTCTTCCAAAGACACAATATCTAGATTGAACTTACAAGGTAATTATGGGATCAATACTACTTACAAATATATAAAGTTGTAGACAACTAACATATGTAGGTATGTATATGTAGATAGACTCAATCAAATTTACTACTCAAATAAGTCAATATTTTTCTTGGCTAAATTTCAATATGTTTAATAGAAAATGTGTGGGGGGTAGGAGGTGAAAATTGCAAGCAAGACAAAAGTTGTGTGTTTGTTATATTTAATGGGTAGGAATCTGCCATAGCTGCTAGCACGGCGGCGTCTTATGCAAGATTCCCACTTTGTGCAAAAAAACCTACATACTTATTTTACATACTACTTACATAAGTATCTAGATACATATGTTTATATGCTATAGTTATGTATGTTATGTTGTTTGTAACAAAAGAAAAGAAAACAGAACAAAAACAAAAAAAAAAAAAAAAAGAGTGGCTGCTGTTGCTATTGAAGTTGTTGGTGGTGTTTTTGTGTTATTGCCGCCTCTGCTACCAATGATTGTTGCTGTTGCCTTTTTGTTGTTGTTATTGTTGTTGTTGTTATTGCTGGAGGCACTCATGGGGAAACGTTTTATGACGATTACTGTAATTCGTTTGCCGCGAACCATAATTACTTTCCATTACGAAAATAGCGGGCATATTATCACCTGAACATCACACAGATACACACACACACACACACACACTCGCATGCAAACACACAAATGCATACACATGCATATGCAGAATAACATAAAAATCAAATGCATATGGAAGAGAGAGAGAGAGAGAGAGAGAGACAGAGACAGCGGCAGCCATACACAGGTGTTAAATGTACACGCTGGCGCGGTCAGTCATTTTGTTGTTGTTGTTGTTGGTGTTGTTGTTGTTATTGGTATAGCTCGGTCGGCCTCAACAACTTAACTTTGAATGTCTTTATTTGACTCATGGATCTTTTGCTCGTTTGTTCAGCCGTCGCCTTTTTTCCGTACGCCTGTCTGTCTGTATATTTGCCTGCCTGCCTGTTTGTCTTTTCTTTTCCTTTTGGACCTTTCGTTTCGTACGTCTGCCAAGTGTTTTTCTCATAAATTTTTGCACTTATTGTTAATGGTATTATCACTTTGCCATGATGTTTGTTATTATATGGTATGAAGTAGGTAAATCCGAGATCTCAAAAAAGTACATAACTTGAGATATTCATCATAATTAAATCCCAAATTGGGACAAAATATGTTCAGATGATCTTGGCCTAGGGTCACGGGGTCCTACAAATCTTGAGAATACCATGGTACATTAAGATGATCCCTATAAACTCAATCTGTCTATAGTTTCAGCATTTTTGAGATATTTATGTTGGAAATGAGATACAAGTTTCCATCGGAATTCCCTAAATACTGAGATACAAGTGGTAATACCATCTTCAATCATCTTCTTATTTGAAATATGTGCTACAAAATGGTGATGGTAAGTCAATAATAAGAGTGGAGGCAATATAATCCATTATAGAGCCAATTAAATCAAGATCAATATCAATGTATTGTATTGTATGCCTACTATTACTAGAGAACCCGGCGTGCTTTACTACGCCCCCGACGTGATGTTAGTACGTTCAAATCTTTTCTTTTATTAGAAACAGTATAAGTAGGTACGGTGTAGAAGGTGATCTCTGCAATTGCATCTAGTGGATAGCATAAAAACCTTCTCCATGAAAAAATGTATGTATGTGCCAACTTTCATAATCATCGATCAAATTGTGTCGGAGTACTATTATGTACCTACATATTTGTACTATGTATCAATCTCATGCAGCATACAATATTCATTTTATATTAGAACTTGAATTTTGTGTAATACTATGTTCATCATATGCATTACTCCTATGATACAACAGAATCATATCTCTAACCATAACTATTAATCTTCTCAGAATATGGTTAGAAAATTTGTCAGCTGAAGAGATAATATAGGTACTGAAGAGATAAACCTCCAGACAACTGTTTATAATTATGAATTTGATAAATTAATTACTGCGTGGGTACAGTACAGGGTATCTATCAGTCTGATTGTATTCACTCTAGCGATCTTAGATTTGCTTTTATTTTTCGTTCGCGCATTTAATTCGATACGGACGGTAACAACAGCCGTTGGCAATGTTATGGCCAACAACAACCATACAACTACCACACTACTATAAGAATCCAACCAACAAGAGTAGTATGTAGTATAATATGAAGGATCGATCCATGGGCTATACACAAACAATAACAATAACCGACAACAACAACAGCAGTGATCACTTACTAGCGTGCAAAAAGGCTAAAATTTTTGGTAATAAAATATGACAACTCAATCAAGATCCATAAAAAAGTCCACAACGACGAAACGTTGAAGGAAGTAAAACAAAAAAAAAATATAAAAAAAAGAAATGGTTAAGAGAAGTGTGTGTGAGAGAGAGAGATAGAAAGAGTGGGACGATTTGCAGATAAACTAAAAGTGAGTAATTTTCTTAAGCGTCGTTCCATATAACAACAACAACAATAACAACAATAACAAGAACAACAAATGAGGTAGTAGAGATAAAATAAATGCCTGAAACAACAAGGTCTCTGCAGGGCAGGGCCGACCATGTCAAGCGAAAACTATAAGAAGTGGTTTGGTTTGCTTTGCTTTGCTTATACGAGTAATGACAACAACATTCAAAATTTACGATCATTTTGTTTTCAAAATCAATTTAGTTTATTTATTAAAAGAACACGAATAATGGAAATATGGAGAATTATAAACTTTGGCCTCCACAAACTTAAAATACACTTTATTTCACTTCAGTTTACACATACATAGGTACATATTAATATTTCACACAGATTGCCTATGAGGATTCCATAATGAATGAGATCAAACCAATCAGTGTGAGAAATCTAGACAAAAGCTATGCTTGTTTGGATGCAAGTTTCTTGGATAAGGATAATACATATGTATATTGAATTTGATATGTGATTCTCTCTAATAATTTCTCAAATCACGATTCTGGGCTGTTGTTTTAGCGCCATCCCATGTGATGTTGACATCAGCTAGTTCCCGCAGGGTTGATCTTCTCCAAGTGTTCCTTGGCCGGCCGCAGCTTCTGCTCCCTTGCGGGTTCCATTCAAGAGACATTCTCGTAATGCTTTCTGGCATTTTTCTTAGCGTGTGGCCAATTCTGCGCCACTTCCTACGCTTAATCTCTTTCAGTATAGGTAGGTTAGGCCAGAATATTCTGCATACGATTCTTAAACACTTGTTAACGAAAGCTTGAAATCTCTGCGTGATGGAGTTCGAGACCAGCCATGTTTCGCTTCCGTATAGTAGCGTCGATTTCACGCATGCGGAGAAAATTTGGACAATTGCCCATACCGATTTTAACCGGTCAAATGCTGCCATGCTGCCTTTGCTTTGCTCAACCTGCAGTTAGCATATCAACCGGGGAGCGCCATTCAATCGATTGGTCGACGATGATACGAAGTGTGTTTGCTTGGTCAACACAACTAGGTTCGGGGCGAAATCCAGCCTGATCGTCCCTTAAAGCGTTCTCAACGCTATTCTGTATAAGTGTGGCTAGAATTTTGTAGATGGTATTGAGTAGGGTTATTCCACTCCAGTTACCACAGTCGCGCAGATCACCCTTTTTCGGAAGCTTTGCCCTCCGTTCAAGAGGGAGGTAGCTTTTCGCTGTCCCAAACAGCAGAGATGTGCGGATGCAGAATTCCAGCTGATTTTTGTGGGTCGGCCGTCAGCAATTCAGACTGTATGCTTTCGACGCCGGCAGCTTTATTAGGTTTTAGCGTCTTAATTACTTCCCTTATTTCCGTTATGCTTGGGCAGGTAGTTGGTATTGTGCTGTTGGCTCTGATGTTGTCGAATTGGCAGCTAGTATCCTCGTTGAGCGTGGTGTTGCTGATCGCTTCGAAGTCCATCTCTGAATTTGCTCATCGCTACTCGTTAGTAAAGTGCCACTTTGATCTCTTATTGGCTGGTTTCTGTTGGTATGCTGGTTGTATAGGCGGCCAACTAGGCGAAACAGCTGTCGCATATTATTAGCTCCTGCTGCAGCCTCTACTGATATCACTAGCGATAGTTTCCATGAACATTCTTTTATCTTTTCTGGCCGATTTCTTGACCAGTTTGGCTATCTCATTGTAGAATGGCCGTAGTGAGTTGTCGTTGATAAGCTGCCATTTTAGTTCATTTCTGCGCTGTATAATGCCGCAAGATCCAAGGTTTTCGATGGGCAGGATTAACTGTGCCGAGTTTTTCGTTCGCTGATCTGGATGTTATGTATGTTAGTAAAAATCAGAAAGAAAGGTTATCTTTGCCCTTGTCAAAGTCTTCACACTCCTGTGCTTGAGCATACAGAAATATTATATTGTATTATTGATTTGACTTACGTTTAGGATAGAGTCAGCATTCATACAGCATTTCAATATAGCAATAGTCATGTGTAGATGGCGCTTAATATCTGGGGCATGACCATGCATACATGATTCTCCTGTAATTGAGCACATACGATTGATTTGACTTATGTTTAGTACTAGTTATCTAGTAGTCATACTGCATTTTGGAAGCTATATGATTCAATATGGATCTTGGATGGTTGGTGATTATGGGTGACACATTTATACTGTCCAAATTTCAATTCGATAAGACAAAAAACAAAAAAAAAATGTATCTAATAAAAACATTAATTTGAATTTGAGTTTGTATGGGACGTACCCTTCCTAGTGGTCCGATTCGGCTGACTGATTCCGACAAATGTGTAGCACATGGTAAAAAGAAAACTTCGTGCAAAATTTCTGCCTTCTAACTCAAAAATTGAGGGACTAGTTTGTACAGACTGATATGGCTAAATCAATTCGTCTCATCCACCACATATATGTATATGCTTTATGGGGTCTTCGATGCCTTATTCTGTTTTCTTGACAAACATATAATATTATTTTCACTGCGTGAAGAGTTTGTTTCATAAAATTTAAGGTCCAGAGATTTGTTATTATACAATGGTATTAATTAAAATTGCTATAAGGTATTTTCTGTACTGCTACTTCTCGTACTTTATTCAAATTATGTATTTCTTGACCGAAAATACTTATTCGCATATGTAAGCATGCTTTTCAATGAAGGCAAACATTGCAACAAGTCCTACTAAAATGAATAAAAATTAAAAAAGATCTGAGATTTTAGCATATGATAATTAAAAATAATTAATAGGATTTATGGAGCCTCTAAAGTTCATACCATATATCCATTTGAGCTCTTTACATACATTATGGTGTAGAGTAGGTATATTTAACTAAAACTAAAACAAGTTGTCATATATCTTATTTATTTAAATGAGCAATTCTTGTAAATATATAAATATATATAAAGTTTGTATCTCGGAAGCGTCTGATTTTTTGTTTTTCTTATTTTGTTGTATTCGCCTTATTACTGGGGTGGTGGTTAAGAAAACAAGAAAATTCGCAAACACCAAAAGGAACAACCGAAAAATAGGAAAATCCAAATCAAGGTGTGCAAGTGAGATGGCACATGGTATGGTTGTGAAATGAGAAAATTTTGCAAAACTCAGTTCCCTGATTCTCATCAAATAGTACGAGTATGTAGAACAGTTATCCCAAAATTCATGTCATAACAGGTGGTAACTTCATTACAATGATACTTACTGATGATCAGTTCTGACACACATAAGAAGGATAAGTTAGTAGTTCATACAAATTTAGTTGGAAAGAGGAAAGCATTCATTACCATACTTACTTAGTATTATTAGTGGGCTAAGATTTTCCTAGAAAACTATTTGCATTTGATGTTCAGGGAGTAATTTTTTCAAACAATAACTTACACACACAAACAATCCTTAAATGGATACATCCAAAGGTGTTGAGAAGGGATGTAAAAAAAGGAATAAAGACAATGTTGCATCCCTAAGCCAACTCGTATCTCTTAAGGTGGCAGATACTAAGTATGCTGGGACATAATATGATAGATATATGTAGGTAATACTTGAATATACTTAGTTTGGAAAACTTTAATGAAAATGCTGTGTGATGAGAAGAATAAATGTAACGCATTGAACAACTGAGTAAACATAACTGAAGTCTAATTGTGGATAAACTGCCAGTTATTAGGTTTGGGAAACATGAATCTTGTACTACTCGTATGTACGTTCGACAGCTTATAGGTACTATTGTAACTTGCCACTAGTAGTTACATTACTTTTGATTTGTTTCTTTTGTTTTTATTCTTTTTCACTTTACACTTATGTTAAGTGTTTTAAATTTCAATCGTCTGAAAGAAGATAGTGAAAATTGAGGAATATTAATACTGATGATGTCAATCTTCTATCTATTTGATTACCTAAAAAAATTTATTCCATAGCTTTTCAGATAGAAAGTTACATGAATATTAGAAGAGATACTGAGCGACTGGACCAATTTTAAAGGGTTGTATAAATTCAGGAAGATTCATTCTCGAGAACTCTGCACTAGGTTTGGATTGCATAAGCTCATTAGTAATCGTTAATTTTAAGTGCTCTTTGCTATAAAATTAATACGCAGAGTTTCTGACTTGAAAAAAAATATTAAAAATAATAAAATGAGCGAAATTAAGTTCATTAAATGAAAACGGTATACAATTTATTGCTACGTGAGATCTTATGATCACGATTATGTATTGTAGTTGGTTGAGTTGATCGAGTATTTGCAAAACAAAAAGAAAACAATACAAGCCAAAAGATCAGCAACCGACACCAACCGCCAAAAACTTGAATTTTATAGAGGGGCGGGCAAAATTCTTTCAATAATTTTTATACTTTTCATTTCTACATTTTTTTCTGAAAAGCCAATCATATTCGTCCGATCTGTTCATTTAAAAGAATATATTAAATAGTATATGCATATAAAGGTAAGTGGTGAAGTAACATAGGCTCTAAAAAAAAAGTAAACTAAGAAATGATAAGCATGAAAAAATATTTTAATCTATTTATGCCTGTCCCTTTCGTTCATGTCAAGTGTTTTCTTTGAATTTTAGATTGAATAATAAAGAACTCAGTTTATGTGGAGACCTAGTTTTGCACTTGCGTGTTGCAATGATTGACAAAGGAACGCAATTGTCTTTGGATCAAAAGTGGGCTCTGTTCCCAAAAGACTGATCGATATGGGGGGATGGCGATGAAGCCTTCAAAAAAGCTACTTATGATCAATAGTATGAAGACATAGCGATGAAAAAAATAAACTTTGATAGTGACCGATTTGTCATGTGTCATATTTTCGGAGGAGTCCATGTTCGATCTGATGGCTTTCGCACCGTTTACTGTCTAATCCATATTCATCTACCATGTAAATTTCATGATCCTAGGATTCCTAGGAAGAGTATGTACCTCCCAAATACATTTTAATGTTTTTATTAGAAAAACTTATTTGTTGTTTCTCTTATCGAACTGAAATTTTTACACTATATAAACCAACCATGTAAATTTCAAGAATGAATGGCAGTCAACTCTTCACTTGTTTTCGTTGACTACAGGACGAAGTTTGACAGCTTACAACGCGAAAGTATTTGGGAGGCGCTCAAATTTAGTGGAGTTCCTGAGAAGCTGACAGCTTTAATCAGAGCACAATATGCGGACTTCAAGTGCAGAGTACTCCATAATGGCGAGCTCTCAGACAGCATTACAATCAGCGTAGGTGTTCACCAAGGATGTTTACTCTCATCGATTCTTTTTCTTATTGTTATTGATGACATGCTGCGTAAATCCATAGATGGCAAGCAAAGAGGCATCTACTGGAACATCACCAAACATTTTGAAGATCTCGCATATGCACATGATATTTGCTTGTTATCTGTGAATCACTCCGACATGCAAACAAAGCTCAACGATCTGTGCGCCAAGTCGAGTAGGGTTGGCTTAAAAGTCAACATCGACAAAACAAGAGCAATGAAAATGAACACCAAAACCAACAACAACTTTATGCTACATGACAAAGAAATTGAACAAGTATAAGATTTTACCTACCTAAGCAGTATAATATCCGCGGAGAATAGTGCAGGAAAGGATATTTTGGCCAGAATAAAAAAAGCAGTAGGTGCAAAATCTGGAATACGACGCAAATATCCTTCCATATGAAACTATTTAAATCTAACGTTGTCTCAGTACTGCTCTACGGATGCGAGACCTGGCTTGTAATCGACCATCTAACTGGAAAGATTCAGAGCTTTGTTAACAGATGCCTGCGGCGTATTCTCAGGGTGTGGTGGCCAAATGTCATCAGCAATGACGATTTATATAAAAAATGCAAACTGGAACCTATGGCCAACTATATCAAATTATGAAAATGGAGATGGATAGGCCACACATTACGAAAAGATGTTACAGAAGTTTGCCGACAAGCTCTTGACTGGAACCCCAAGGAAGCCGTAAGAGGGGTTGCCCTAAGATCACGTGGCGTTGTTCTTTACAAAAAGAAATTAATGAATGCAGAAAATCGTGGAACGAGTTAAAGATGCTAGCAAAAAACAGGACCAGATGGAAATGCTTTATTGAGGCCCTATGCTCCAATGGGAGATACAGGAAATTATGATGAAGGAAGGTTACCACCCATACAATCCCAATCCCAAATTCAAATTAAAGGTGCGTTTTGTAGGGTATCTACATCAATCAATGAAGTTGAAGGTTGAGTCAGATGAGTTTGTCGAGAAGTATTTCATATCAAACCAAACTGGGAGCCTCATAGCTAACATTAATCGATAAATCATTGTACCTCCTGCTATAGTTGATGGCAGCAGATTTTAGACAAATCGCCACCTTTCAAAGCAGTTTACAAATTGTTTAATACAAAATAGAGCAGCATCCATTTGAGACAAGCAAATAAACAAAATTTTGATTGAGGCAAAGTATAGTATTACTCGTATAAAAAAACAAATAATTACATTCATGATTCTTGTAAATGTAATGCATTTTTTCAATTTCATAATTTGTTTGTTTTTTTTTTTTTTTATTAATTTGACATTCCTTTTTTTTTTGTATTATTATAATACAGTCACCATCATTATCATCATCATCACCATCATCATAATAATTTTCATTTTCAAGTTGTGTATTCGTGTTTATAGTCTCCATTGTGACTGTCAGTCCTTGAGACAAAAGTCGATGCCACCGTCACCATTGCCATTGCCATTGCCATCACTGCCGCCATCAACACAATCTCAATCAATTTTAAGTCGCACACATCACATCAAATCAAATTACCAAGGAATTAATTTACCATCGGAAACACGCAAGCGCAGTTGTTAACCACCGCCACTGCCGCCGCTGCCAACCACCACAATATACATACTCGTACAAGTATATCTGGTATGTGGTATCCAAGACAAAAGGTAACTAAATAATTCTATAGATGCCTGACTAAACTTGTGGCCAAGTAAAGTAAAAGGAAAGAGTTAAAATAAAGTAAAGGAAGAAATACCAACGCTTGTACAATCAATAATTTTAACCTTTGTACTATCCAAGAAAAAAAATATGATCATAATAGTATAACTCTTCGGGGCACTAGGTGACCTAATAGGGATTTGACATGCTACTACTAGTACTATACTTGTAGTATGACTATTATACATATGTTAGTAGTAGGAGTTTTTAAAAAATTAACGTTTACCGAGCAAGGAATTGTTTCTATTTGAAGACTTTTGATATCCCAACTAGTAATACAATAGTTTATTCAATCCATTAAATATATTGCGGTCCTAAAAATAAAGATACATAACTAGATGTGACAGTCTCTCTGTATACGATATTACATGTAGAACCATCAACGATTAAAGCATAGAGTTTCCTTGTTTTGTTAACAAGTTATAGAGCCACATAAAGCTGACCGTGCAAAGCACAGCTTTAAGTAAGATCTACACTCGCCAGAAAAGGATCTGATAACGTCCTCATTGGACAGGAGCCATTCTTCGGACTGCCTTGGAGTTTGACGAAATCCAAACTGTAACAATGGCTGGATGACAATTCGTATAGCCATTGGGTAGATACGAGGCTAAAATCTTCATGCCAACTAGATCTCGCAAAAGAACACAGGACAGGTATTCGTAAAGTCTCAGGTTTTTTGATAGGACATTGCAGAGTAATGAAACGCCCACATAACATGCAGATTAGTCGCCTTAATATGTGTAAAGTATGTTATGAAGAAGAGGAATCAGCAGTGCACATGCTATGTTACTGCGAAGGCCTAATCGGGATCAGACTCCTCCACCTTGAAGATCAGTACTTGGAACCCGTTGAAATTGCAGGTTTACATTCGCAACACTCAGCTTCTGGTTCTGGGCTTTGTAGTCATACGAGTAGCGTAACAAAGGTTAATATTACGCAAAAATTTGACAGCAGTACTCAAAATTGATTTAGAAATCAATATCTTTTGATTTTATAGGTCGATTTTGGTTAAATAATTGCTATATGCTACAGGAAGTTTGCTTTAATGTAACAATGAAAACCGCATTCAAATCAGTTAAGCCATTTTTGAGATTAGCGGTCAGAGACAAAAAGAAGTTTACGATATATACGAGAAAATTTGAAATAAACAATTCTATAAAAATATTTTGAACATCATCAACATCTATCAACTATTCTTGGCACTTACAAAAAGAATATGACAATGTTGGTCCATTAAGTCTATGATAATTCTCGAAAAGATAGACAATATAATAATAATATTGATATAAGAAGAAGATGCACCTAAGTAAGTACTACATATAAAGATATGGTATATTAGTATGTATTTGCTACATTATAAAGCATTCTACATGTATTGTATAATAATAAAAAAATACTCTTTAGATCTTACTGGACCCATGTATGTATACAGACTGTTTAATTTTTAATTGAATATTGTAAAAAATATCATATAATATTTGTTTTCTAGTATGCCAGTTTTTGGCATTGAGGCTATTCCTTCACGTGTGGGATCAGAAATATAGTACATATGTGTACATATATGGTACAGTCAGACTTCCTTAAAACGGAGTTTCAGTAGGACTTAGAACAAACAAATTGGCATGTGCAAACTGAAGTCAAATTTTTTGGGTATATCTCAGATTATGTTGGAATACTTTTCTTGACAATACAAATTGATAAAAAATAATTTGATTACGAAGCATGAACTGACGATCATAGGATAATGATGATGATGATGATGTCTACACATGCTAATTCAATATTTTCATTCATATTTTATGGGGTGTCTGTCCCACGTATATACTTACTTAGTATCAAAATGTTATTTTAAAAATTAATTAATTTAAATTAATTCATAAGAGGTTTTTTTCCCCTTCATTTTAAATAAATTTATTTTGCCAATTTAAAATTTTTTGGGTCATCAAATGACCCAAAGGAAGTATTGGTGTTAAAGGAAACTGGACGTGCTTGTTTTTGGTAGGTTCAGTTTGGTTCGGTTTGGTTTAGTTTTGTATGACAGCAGCCAGTAACTAAATGATGTTGTAATACTACTATTCCTGGCTTCTTCAGCTGTGGTAGGAGGAGGTGCAGTGATTAATACATGAAGATTTAATTAACTTACTTCGATATCTTTAGATGTGCGGCAAACACAAAAGTTTTATTTTTTTCTTTATTTTTCTTATGCCGAAGAATTAAATGTTAATGGCAGAGAAATAAAGAGCAGAGAAACAGAAAGATGGTTTCACCTAGAAATATTATACATACATATACTCGTATGTAGTGGTCGTGTTTGGTTTTACCATTCAGTTTCTTGGTCTGTCAAACTGTTAAATTTGTTTTTATTTATTCTATAGTATATGTTATAAATCATATAAATATAAGTTTTAAATTTAATATAGGTACTATTGCAAATAGATTCATTAAGGGATCAGCTTTAAGAAGTTGAGTTGATTTTGATTGAGATTGATAAAGGGTAACGAAAAGGAAATCTACAAGGAATCCTATAGTGATGAGGAAAATATGTGTAGAGTGTAAGCTGTTGTCATGATGGATTCCCAATCTGAAAAATAGTTTGTGGGTGGGACACCATGTTTGAAAATCTCTGCTATAGATTACTAACTATTAAACAAAAAGTTTAACGGCCTTTCACTCCAACAACGTTTGACCAATCAGCCTGAAAGTTGGCATGTATATGTATTTCTTCATGAAGAATGTTTATATGCTATCCACTTTGTTGCAACTCGGAGTGATTTATATATTTTCATATTTTTTTTAATAAGAAGTGCATTTATTTTGACTCTACTGTAAGTTCATTGCTACAGAACTCCGTTTCTGTTTGATCATGCTTTAAAGTTTAACGGTATGGATGGCGCGAATCTATGTATATGTCACTTTATCGGAACGAAAACATTCGAAAACAACAACATTTGAACATTTGAGAAGAAACACAAAAACATGCTTGCTTCTGTTAGGACAAAATTAGAGCGTAAAAGGAACAATCGCACACTAACATCACGATGGGGCCGCAGCAATGCGCGTCGTGCTATGCTAGTACTCGTATATATGGGTACAATAGAAAGACTTAATAGAGAAATCAATAGACATCAAAATCAGAGGAATTTGAAAAATTTCATAAGCATTGATGTAACGGGTGAGTAAGAGTTTTTTTTTGTCAATTGGGTTTCTTTTACAGATCACGCGTGACTAATGTCATGCTGTCATGTTATTGGAAAGACTCACTCCGTAACATCGTCACCAAACTATTCAGCTGTATTACGAAAATCAGCGTTCTGTCAAAAATGTTTTTCGTGCACTGCGAGCAACATGTGGAGCGCATCAACGGCCTTTCGAGACCACTATTGCCAAAACCATCCGTAAAATTGAGTCGCAGCCCGTAGTGAGGAGAATATTGCGGTTGTAGCCGAGAGTGTAGCTGAGACCATAAGCAATCCATTCGACGTCGATCGCAACATTTGGGCTTATCGTATGCAACAACTTGGCGAATTTTTCGTCGTGATCTTTGTTTGAAGGCTTACAAAATCCAACTCGTCCAAGAATTGAACCCGCCAGACTTGAATTTACGCTTAAATTTCAGTCAATGGGCTCTGGAACCGCTGTTTTCGTTTCGAATTTTGTATAGTGATGAGGCACATGTCTACTTCAATGGCTACGTCAATAAACAGAATTACCGCATTTGGGCAGAGGAGCAAATGAAGAGACTCTCGAACTCCCGTTACATCCACAGAAATACACTGTTTGGTGTGGTTTATGGGCTGATTCCACCATCGGTCCGTATTTCTTCAAAAATGAGGACGGTCAGAACATTACCGTCAATTGCTCCCGCTACCGCACCGTGATAATGGACTTTTTGTTGCCTGAATTTGAAGCCCGAAGTGTCGGCGATATTTGGTTCAAACAGAATGGGGCCACGGCACATACAGCGCGCGACACAATGGCTTTATTGAGAATTAATTTTGTCAAGCAGTTAATTTCGCGTTTCGGACCTGTCAATTGGCCGCCTAGATCGTGTGATGTCACACCTTTGGACTTTTTTCTCTGGGGTTATGTGAAGTCAAAAGTCTTCGCCGATAAGCCAGCTACGATCCAGGACTTGGAAGTCAACATCACTCGCGTAATTGGGCAGATACCGGTTGCAATGCTGGAAAGAGTGATCCAAAATTGGACCTCCCGAATGAATCACCTATGTCATAGTCGCTGCCAACATTTGAATGAAATTATTTTCAAAAAGTTAATGTCAGAGAATGTTCTTTCAGGACTTAATATAGATTCGGCCATCCAATTTCTCTTTTTGTGTTTTATTTACAATTTAAAAAAAAACTTTTAAATAAATCACCCTTTAGTTAAAACAAAAACCGGGAAACTTAATGCTGAACAAACACATGTGATCATCTTTTATTTATACATAGATACAGAAGAAGACATTAAAAACAACCGTGAATAGTTACATTAATTGTTATAATCAATCAATAGAGGCTCCCAATATAAACATGATTGACTGCAAAATTGGAAAAATATTCCCAATTTATTCTTAATAGTAATGAAGTTCTTCATAATTACCCCCTTTTGCTATCATCAGTATCAGTAGTATTCTAGAGACATATGTATAACGAGATTCCTTTTTAAAATACCTGTATTAAAATAATAAGTTACTATCTTAGGAAGCAGTTCTAAGCTAACAATCGTCAATATTCTGCTTCTCGAAGATTTGGAAAGTTTATTAGGTAAAAGGTGAAGGTGTTATGTAACGAAAGAAATAATAAAAAATGATCAACACAGTCAAATACATCTTTTGATCTCAGAAAGTCATCTTCAATGAAACTGAAATTTTTGTCTATTTATTTTAAAAATACCCCTCGTAAAGGATGACAATGACAAATTACTCATGCTTCTTATTAATATTATAGTAGAATAGTACTTAGTAGTATTGTAGATACCATTTCTGATATCTGCCTTATTAAATCAAATAAAATCAAACATGATAGCAGAATTAATAATAAAGAAATCTAGACAATTTCAAGTGGAATTGATGATTAGGGTATAATATCATTAGCATGCCGCCACCATAGCATATCCAATTATACTTATATACAATATTTTCATATACGATTATGACATTTTTATTGAAGGAGATTCTACTACTAGCTTTTGCAATTAAATACTATTACCAAGTTTTTACTTTTTTACTCAATTCAAATATTTTAGCCGAGCTTAGCTATTGATCTGAAACAATAGAAGACATTGGCCACAGCATAAATCATTTATTTAAACTTTTTAAGTTCTTCTTTCGCATATGTATCTAGAGATATGTATATAAATAAAGTTGAGAATCTTCCATCACATTTGTTTTCCCTTCATCGGAACCCTATGGTCTATGGTATATTAAGGAAAGTTAAATCATTTGTTATAGGTGATTGTTTTAAGACCTATATAAGAAGTTGAACGACTTGGCATAGTTAAAAGTTCTCTATAGTTCCCAAATCACGAAATTGCGAATATTCTCCGCATGCGTGAAATCAACGCTACTATACGGAAGTGAAACATGGCTGGTCTCGAACTCCATCACGCAGAGACTGATCACACGCTAAGAAAATAGCCAGAAAGCATCACAAGAATGTCGCTTGAATGGAACCTGCAAGGAAGCAGAAGCCGCGGCCGCCCAAAGAACACCTGGAGAAGATCAACCTTGCGAAAAATAGCTGACGTCAACCCAGAATCGTGTGCGATGGAAAAGCCTTATGGATGCCCTATGCTCCAAACTAGGAGTTTAAAAGGAATAAATATATCTTTAACAAAGACACCTTGATTGATTTCTAAAAATGTCTCTAAGCCACAATATAACCTTTATATACATAGTTTTAATTAGAATTAATACAAATTGTACATGAAAACCTTTCGGAGAAATTTCTTTAAATGTCAGTGAAAACCGTATAAAAATCCATTGCCTGATTTGATAGTAATAAGTGTGTAAATTTTCTGGATAGGATAATGTAGAGAGAATAAGTTTTTAAGTTTACATACAATGCATTTGTTGTTGGTCAGAGCTCTGAGAACCATTCTTTTACTGCATGCTTCTCAGTAACCAGTTTTTCAATTTGAAAATCGATTATACTATTCTCATATACTCGTATACCACATAGTATTTAAAATTAATTATATCATTTTGATATAAGTAGAAACCACTATGTGCTGTAAAGATTATTTCCCCATTGACAGCACCAAAGTCAATGATGTTTTTTTTTTCTTGATTCCATATAATTTTTTCATTTCATTTCTCTTATATTATTTCTATTTTGTTTTTCATTCCTGTTAGATTTCATTTTTGTTGTTGTTGTTGAAGGGACTACAAAAAAAGAAAAAAAGAAAAAAGGCAACAAGGTTGTGGAGCGAAGTGCGGCGCAATTTAATTTTATCGCTTCAATATTGACCCAAAACAACCCCACAATATTGCCTTCATTTAACGTTTATCAGAGCCTGAAACTGAGTCAGTTCATTTAATAGAGTAGGAAAATGGGGGAGACCCCACAGTAACCCCACCCAACCCAAACATAATGTCGACCATGTAAGCATCAAGTAAGAAGAGCAGTCTGCAGTACGTAAAAGGATGAATGAATAACAATGCCAAAGCATAGAAAAACCGGCATTAATACAACAAAATCTTTTGAAAATGACCACCTACCTGGGGTATACATAAGTATAATATTAAACATGACTATATTGTACTATATGAAAAGAAATAAACATTGATCCGGAAAAATTCTTTGTCTCAGGAGAAAATAGGCCAACTACTAATGAATACCCTATGTAATAAGTTGACAAATGAGTTAATACTAGATTTATCCCAAATTGTGTGATCTTAAGAGATGCCAATATGTATTTTACATATACTTACTTGATTATAGCATAGAAAACAGGCTAAAAAGCATCAGTGATAGACATTAGTATAGTACTTAGTAAGAGTTAAAGTATCAGGTGTGCCACAGAAAACTCTTCCTCCTCTATTTCACCAGATTTCCGATTTTAGGTTCCACAGAAAACTTTTTTTGGAGTGTTTGATTCCTCCCTTTGTGTTTTTATATGCTGACAGTCCTATTAACATTCAGTTAAAGCGGTTTGGTTATTCGATAAAATCACCGAGTGGCCGAGTGTAATGCAAAACTCCATACGACGAAAACACTAGAGTTTTCTGTGGCACCCCCTATATTTAGGTAAGCTGAGATATGTATCGATCTATATACCATGGTATGTTGACCACCCTTCTGGTAGAAAGCTAAAAGCTGTTACTATATGGTATTCCTGATGCATACAAATGTTATAGGTTTCAAGTTTAAGAATGTAATCCGCTAGAAAATAATTTTTGTCCAAGAATTCCCTTATTCTAAAGTCTATAGGCCGCTCCTGGTCAAGGCTATAACCCAACAATTTAAGGGATTTTTTTTTTTTATTTTGTTTGTACATACATTTTCTCTTTGTTTCTACTTTAGTATCAATCTCTCTCTCTTTTTATTATTCGCATGCTTTCATTCTCTCACTCTATCTCTCTCTCTCTCTCTCTGTCTGTCTGTGTTTGATAATTTAAGGGCGTCTAATGGCGAAGAATTTGCCTTGGCTAAGTTGAGTTGAGTTCGTGTTCGGTTCAGTTCAGTTCAGTTCAGTTCAGTCAGTGGGTGGCACTGGGCGGATGTTATATGAAGAATACTAATAGTGTATATGAATTGGGCTGCTTCTCGGGGCATGATAGCTTGACTTGTAAATGTTTTTGTTATTGATGTCGGGTGGTTGCCAGTTTTTTGGACCAACAATAATGTCTACCTATCTTTATGAGCATGTCTTTGTGTCTGTATCTGTATCTGTACAGTATATGTGTGTGGTTCGAATGGGTGGGGTCCCATTGGCTGGGGATTGCTTAAAGACAAGTATGAACGAGTGTCATTTGTAGCAAATTGCAAACCACAATATTTATTCCACAAGAAAAAAGGAAAATGGGGAAAATGGGAAGATATAAAAAAATAAAAAACGCAAGTGAATGAGGCGTGAGATTCTTTACTTAAGTGTAAGCAAGAAAGGAACAACAAAGGAATGGAAAAAAAGACAAGAAAAGAAAAACAGCAAAAAACAAAACGGAAGCCAACTTAAATGGATACATCATTATGTAGCGAGCAAAGCAATCTGTTTCAATATAAACGAACATGAGCGTTTACGAGCGAGCGACTACTACCATATAGCCATACACCATCATGTGGAGTAGAGTAGCTAGGGGAACCAAGCGATGAAATAGAAAATGGGAAGTGGAAACTAAAGAATGGGAAGCAAGCGTCAAGTGGGAAGTGGGGAATATTGAAACTGGGAGAAGAAGCTTTAATGCTGAAGCTTTGCACTTTGTATGCTGCTGCTGCTGCTGTGTAGTACAAGTAATAGGTATATATATTGTATAATAGTAATGATGAGGCTGATGATGATGATGACGATGATGATGATAATGATGATAAAAACGTTGTTGAGCTACTCTGCTTGCCTTGATGTAGTCGTCGTCATAGTCGTTGACTGCGCTGTGAGCAGAGCTCCATCTTCTTCTCCTTTCTTGAACTCCCCTCATCCTTTTCCCATTATATCATTATTGTTTTTATTATTGGTGTTGTTGTTGTTGTTGTTCGTAGTTTATGCTTCACCTCACTTTGGTTTCCATTACTTTAGTTTTGGGGGTTGTTTGCCAGCTCGGCTTGGTCGCTTACTCGTTTCGTTTGCTCGCTCGCTCTCGTCTGGGTCTCCTTCCTGTACTGGTACCCAATACCCGTATGTCATACCCTTGGGTGTCATAATTCTGACGAGCTCATCTTTTACTTAAGTTTTACATAATTTTCATGTCGAAGACGAGTGATTTTGTGGTCCATAGAGATAGAACAATGCCATCAAAAGCTATTGGTTTTGGTTATACGATGGATGGATGGGAAGGATGCGCGCGTATGCAAAGGAAAGGAAAGCAAAGAAATCGAAGGAATGGGAAGGGATTTTGGTATTTTGAGGTGTTGATCAGGTCGATATAAAACATTTGTATATGTGTAACTTTGTTTGTTTGTTTTATATGTGTATGTGTGTATCTTTTTGTCCTTGTTTTAGTAGTATTGTCATTTTGTTTTTATTCGAAATTTATACATAAAAGAGAGTAAAAGAAGAAAGAAGAGAGAAATTGGGATACTTAAGCAGCCGTTAAGTTGAATTGAATACATTTAAATGGTGTATGCGTGAGTATTATTATTTTTTTTTTTATATATACATAAGTGGGTCTCGTACATTTTCTCCTCCTCCTCCTCTTCGTCTTCCTCCAATTGCCACTTGTTTTTCTTGTGATTTTTATTTTCCAAACACTTTACATACTTAGATTGTGAATGAACATTTAGAAGAAATCATTGTGTTCCACCATGATTATTTGCGGTGGAAACTTGAAAATAGAAGCTTTATCAGGTCATTAAAATTATGGTCCATCGTTAGCGCCTATTCTCGACACATATTATGTGTATATATTTACATACATACATGGTATATGGTATATGGTACACACAAAACATGTATGGTTGCCCCAATTTATGAGATCTTATCAAAGTACATAAGTATAAATAATGATGCTGATTCATTTAAGTACTCTCATACGAGTATGTGTTAGACATCTCCCTCTCTCTGCCTTTAGTTCGTATGGTAACTAATTGATCTTGATTCTCTTAAAACCTTCTAATATTTTCAAAAATCATGTATAATCAGACATCACAGAACTTAATGATTTAATGAAACATGTAACCTACAATTCTTCGTTTTTAACAATTTTTATAGTGCTAAATGATAATGCCAAATTTAGTCGGGCAAAGGTGTCGCTTATGATAAGGTTCTCCCTATGTAGCAGAGATGTATCATGAAAGAAAGATTCGTTTTCTCTATCGCTCTCATGCATATCGTTGTTGTTTTCTCTTGAGAGCGATGGAGGCAACGAATCTTTGTTTCATGAAACGTTTGCTCATTATTACAATAAGCTTCGCGAACTTAATTATCCTGCTTCACTGCGCATCTTTGCTATGTAGTATGGATTGTTTAAGACCTGCCGACTTCCTTTCATTAACTAGAATGAGCTTTGCCATATATTTATAAATATGTCAGTTACTTAGAAACAAGCCAATCTTTGTCTGAGCTATGCTTCTGTTTAATTAAGTACACCAGCTACGTGCAGCATATACCCATATCAGTTTCAATCCGCAGTTTTTACTCATAAGTTGCTTGTCCATATACTTAGTTGCCTTGGCTTTACTAGGTGACTTTTCCACAGCAATTTCTCATCAAATGTAACACCTAAGTACCTACATATTAAACTTCTTTAGAAATTGGGATTTTATTTTACCATTTATGCTCGTCTTCTTTGGGTTCACACTTAGTCCCACTTCTACACACCAGTGTATTATAAGGGTTAATGCTTCTTGTGGTAGATCAGATATACTTAGTAGTATCTTCAAACTTCCCTCTGACAAGAAAGTGTGGCGGAATTCTATGTTGTCGCTTGCAACCAACTGCATATTTTATATTTTTCAGTGATTTTTTATTTTCTGAGTAAGATTACGAAGTGCATGTGCCGTTGACTTGCCAGTTTGATAGGCATACTGATTACTAAGAGTGGGTTTTTTGTTAGAAACCCCTTCTTATAGTAGTATGTCTACTAATGGTTCTTGACTTTTTCGAAACTGATTCACCTGTTGAAGTATACTGTTTTGATAGCTCTTTCGTCCCGAGTGTGTGTAGTAAGTAGTAATTAATCGAAGAAATTATATGGATTATATTGCTTGGTAATCTTGTTATGTCCTCTTTAATCTTTCACACTTTTAATCTTTTGTTTGCGACAAAAAAGGATAACTATTCTTGTGTAGAAGTGATTATTCTCATTACAATATCCTGTAAATTTCATGCCTCCAGATCTTCCATGACATCCAGGCATAGACCATAGACCTTTCTGTGATGAGGGACCATTTGATAAAATGTCTGTCTAGCCATAGACCACCAAGAGTAAATTAAATTAAATAAATGGGAATTCTATCTATTTAAAAAACAAAAACACCCATAATTTGTTTATTTTTTTACGAAAATTTTACATTACAGAGGTAAATATATTAATTTTAACGTGATTTTTGTGACTTCATACTCTTTACTAACTTCTGAATCATTGGTCCAAACGTATGCCGGTATTGGTATCCAACCGATTTCGGGGCTTATTTATCAGAAGTGCCAAGAACACCTGCTCACATAAGTAGATATGCCGATAAAAATAGAGTTAGGTAACGTATAGCAATTTCTCGAATGTTATGGAAAGAAATTGGCTTTTGGCTCCAAAAATCTCTGAGAATAATTCCTGTTTCAAATGTAGGTATCTTTCAAGTCATTGTCGTGTTGCATTTCAATCACTTCTTCTTGAAGTGACAATGAAAGGATTGCAGATCAGTTTTTCGAATATTTTCGTCCTCATTGTCAGGAAAATATCTACATATTTGTAACTTCAAATGTCCAGATTATTGCAGTTGAAGGTTAAATTTATTTAGTTTCGAGAAAAAAATCTACCAATCCGTATTTAAAATTTGGACTCATATAACTGAAAAAGCAACTCTTTGTTAGTGATGGCACGATTAATCGAAAATTCGCGATTAATTTCTTTCACATTACGATTTAATTGGCAAAAAAATCGATTATTTCTTAAATAATTGACACCACTGTTTTATTACTTTTTGATAGTGAGTTTGATGTATGGACTCATCATAAGACTTTGGCTCACAAACGAGGAAAAAAGAACGATGAGTTACAGCAACCTGTAGTCAAACTTAGTTTCTTCCTCAGTGCTCTGGTCCTCGAGTTGAAACGTAATGTAGTTGACGATTGGAAAGAAAACCATGTACCCCCAATAAGTTTTATTTTCAATTGGAACTTCCGTCCCATTGGAATGGTTTTTTTTCCAAAGCGGGTGCAACCCCTACGGGAAAACGTAACAGATGAACTACAAAGCGCCCATCAAAACTCTTCTTTTTTTTTAAGTAAACAAATAATAGTGCTATGTTTCTTTTTATTTAAATATATGACCCGCTTAATTTTCATAATCAATCAATCATAATCAATTGTTTTTGCAGTTGGCACTCAGATAAATTTTATTTTTGTATTTCCAAGATAATTTCCAATTTTAGCCGAAAACTTCAAATCGTTTAATTTTGTCACATTCGTAGAAAAACTTACTGGTAAAAGACCTTCTTTTTGGGCTATCAATTAATCAGTTAATCGATTAAGTGCAATTAATAATCGTTGATCATATGATCAAATAATCGATTAATACATTTAATTTGCCATCACTACTCTTTAATCTCCTTGTTAGTTAAGAATATTTGTACTTTCTCGCTCGATTCGTACAACTTCGTTAGCATGTGTTCTTTGGTAAGCCAATGCACATTCGTATTGAAAAGCAGTGTTTCGTGTTCACAACTCAAATGAGAGTATAATTGTTTGAAAAGACAAGTTTCTATGTTGCTTCACTTGTAGCCGTCGTTGTGTCGACGACTACTTGTCATTTATTAAATATTTTTAGGATGGCTTCGTGGACCTTCTTGATGGATTCAAGCGTGATTGACAATAGATGGGCCCTTTAAGTCTATAAAATGGGTTGGCAATGGTAATCAAAGTCAGTTCAATCTCAGTCCATTATCGACTCGAAATCCGTACTGATAACCAAAACGATGACAGAAAAATGGACTGATGGCCCAGCTTATTTATCAGTTCATTTCGATTGCATATTGATAAATGTAATTAAGTAAACAACTGCAAGTGGCTGTTATGAAATTAAAATCAATGCTTTGGATCATGATTTTATGTAAGAGTTTATAGATGTCTATAAAAGTTATCCTTGCTTATGAGATAAAAATAGTAGAAGACAAAAAGGCTTAAAGGCGATGGCTCCAAGCGAAGTTCCTTCATAGAATATAGGTACTATATGCGACAAATAATTTCTTTTAAACAGCCAAGACGGATTTAATTAATTAATTTTGTTATAATCTTTATTTTATATATTTTACTTTTCTTATGCTATTTTTCTACTTTAAAGATGCCAGTTATTTGTCATAAATAATTAAATTTATTCCATTGGCTTCTATTCTTTCGATCTTTCTTCAGTGTCAGATTGACAACACTAAAGGAATTGGACTGTTCGTGTATAAACACGCATTTTTAACATGAACTCGGACTGCAACTGAACTGACGGTCTAAAAAACCTTTAATACATGTATATAAAGCCCAGCTTACAACTCACAAATTTTTTATATAAATTATCAATCTATGGCAGGATTATTAAAAAAAAAAAAAAAAAAAACATAAATAGAGAAAATGAAAAATTGAAAAATATGCTGCAATCACAAAATCAGACGATATATAATTGCGCTAAATTGTTTAAAAAATAAAAATAATAAAACCTAAGATGTTTTCACAATAAAACAAACAAAATGGAAACCAAGATGAATGCAAATTGCATAAAATAAAATGAAGATTTCTTGTTATCATCGAAGAAATAGTACTAACGTTATTAGTAAAAATAATAATATAATATTAAGAAGTACCTAACAATAATCAAAAGACAAAAAAACAAAAACTCGATTACATGAAAATAGAGAAAATAAAGTACCTAAATTTCGAAAATTCTAAAATGTCATTAAATCAAATAAAATATTCATAATTGATTTTCTTAATTTCAACAGTCAGAAGAGATTAAAAAAAATAAAATACTCTTTTTTTTTGGACAAAAAATATATGACTTTTATAGAATTAAATCATTATACATTTCTATATGTACCTATTGAAAAATGAAAGGAAACAGAGCTATAGTATGCAATAAGATATTGCAAGATTTTTTATTATTATTTTTATTTTAGATTATCTTGTGACTTGCATCGGGAATTCAATTGCATAAAAGTAAGGAGTAAAATTTATAGAATCAAAAAAGGATTCGCTAGTGTTGAATGTTCTGATGTGACAACTTTGTTAAAGATAATTTGTTAAAAAAGAAAAATTACTTACTAAAATAAAATAATAATAAATAAAACAACAGTCGGCTATCAAGATGCTAAAGATATACAATTCCCTAATATTTAATAGATGACCTTATCCGAAGAAT
Organism: Amiota communis; assembly: GCA_037043315.1. NCBI lineage: Eukaryota > Metazoa > Arthropoda > Insecta > Diptera > Drosophilidae > Amiota > Amiota communis. The sequence continues at coordinate 609,321 of JBAMAV010000686.1, forward strand.
TAATAATGAAAAGCAATAGTAAGAAAAAAAAAAATAAATAAAAAGAAATTCAATTGCTTGGAAATAAAGAAAATTCCCATAATTCTAAAAACTTAAGGCATATAAATTATTTATAGTAAAATGTGAATTTGTGAATTTTTACCATAGTTCGCAAATAACTGTTATCATTTTTTCATTCATTCATTCAATTATTCGTATACCTTCAAGTTGAAAGTTTGCACAGACTTTACAGAATTGAACGAAACTTTTTTAATTAGGTATATAAAATGAAGTTTATTTTATTGTGGTTTTCAATTTCATCATCTCATATTCATCTTTGAAATTTAAAAAACTCAGAAAAACCAAAAAAAAAGGCACAAATTCACGCCAAAATATTACACTGACCGACTTGAATAATTGTAATGATTTACAATTACTAATTCGTGGTCGCTGATTTCGAATCTAGCCATAGTTTTTTTCTATGTCCTTCTATGTTGTTTTTGCTCTTGCAAGTATCCCTTTACTTTTATCATCTCTTTCTCTTTTGATCTTTAAAGTACCGTTCATTAAGCTATTTTTAGAAAAAAAAGTAAAGCAAAACCAATTACTGTTATATTTTATTTTTAATTTCTTATCAACCTCCATAAAATAGGTGTTTTTTCGTTTTTAAACTGATAAAATTTTGAATATTAAAAGCTTTTTGATTACACAGGCCTGCGAGATTTTGTTACAAGAACCTGTGGTACTAATTCTCGTAGGTTTTTGCCTTAAGAAATGACTCAATGTTTTAAATTCAAATGTTCATAACTTCTTTAAAAATAATCGTAATTTAATTTTCAAAAGCGGGTTTTGAAGCTGAGAATACGCATTATATTATAGAGCTTTGGAAAATTAAAGAAAAAATTTTGATCTCCTAGAAAAAATTCCCAAAAGTGGCCAAAATAGCCATTTTTGGGACATTTGACCTTGAATTACTCAAAATCCTGACGAGATGGACCATTTTGGACATCAGATTCGTCTTTAGCGCGCAAAAACGTACGAGAATTAGTAGGGGAGGGGGCCCAGTTGTGACGCGGGTTTTAAAAAAAATTAAAATTTTTTCCTCAGTTCCGGAAAATGAAAAATTAAGAAGTTTAACATTTAAATATTAACCAAACGCAACTTTTTTCCAAAGAAAGTATGTTTATTTGAGTTACTCAAAATATTTTGGAACAAATTTATTCAGGATAACTTTTTTTAGGCCGAAAAAAAAGTGGCCCAGTTGTGACGCACCTCAAGAAATTCACTGAAAATGAGAAAATATGAAAGGAATGTCACACCAATTGTTGTGATTTAATGGTGTTGGCTTCTGCGGTGTTGGCTTCTTCGCCCCTTTGGCTGCTTTTGCTGCTGCCTTTTCCTTCAAAACAGCACGATTTTCAGGAGAGGTCAGTTCAGCACTTTCAAAATAACTTTTTCGCACGATTTTCAACACGATGTTTGGTGCGCGTATACACAATGCGACTATTAACGTTGGTGTCTGTCCAAAAACTGCAGAACGTCAAACGAACATGATTGGCAGTGCTCAAACTGTCATTCTCATACCGCATGTCAAAAATATTTAGCCCAGTCACAACTGGGCCTGCGTCACAGCTGGGCCCCCTCCCCTACCACAGGTTCTTGTAACTGAAAAAAGTTCAAATTTCGCACGCCTGTGTTATCAAACTAAATTATTATGAATTTGTTGATATTTCTTTATATGAATTTGATATTTCAGATTTTCAATAATATAAACAACATGAGTAGTAGTAGTGTAATTCTGTATACAACCTCTATGTGAAGGTAAGAAACAAAAAAGTAGCTATATCTCAAAAACTAGAGGACATAGAAAAAAACTAAGGTCAGATTCGAAATCAGTGACCTTGTCTTAGTAATAAATCATTACAATTATTCAAGCACCAAAAATGCTGTCGGCCAGTGTTATTCATGTCAATTATGATATTGCGACTGGAAAAATAACTGTAAACGGCGTGTCTGTTTTAACCCACTTCGTTGAATATGCAATGGCATTAGTTATTCTTGGCTTTTGGCGTCGTTTTAATGTTATAGGCCATTTGAATTTTGTTGCAGTTGGACAAATTGAGTCGAAGTTCTGATTTGTCCCATGATATGCGAAATTTGATCATGGCAATGTACTTAGGAACCTGATCTCTCCAAGAAATTGGAAAATAATAATTACATAAATGGGGTATAAATAGTGGATAATTGACACCAAAACATCAAAATCCTGGAAGGCCTAGCAGACTATCATCACGAGAGAAGCGCCAAATAGTAGGTTTGGCGATTAAAAACCCGAGAATTTCAACCACCGTGATACACTATGAACTGCAAGAATGTGTACCTACTAAAACAAATTTCTACCCAAACTATAAGCAACTATACGCTATACTATACGCAATTGATTGCATTCGGCTGGTTATCATGGCAGGATAGCTCAACGCAAACCATTCTTATCGATGAAGAACAAAAATAAGAGGCTGGAGTTAGCTAAAGAATAGGTACATTAAGAAACCAGATTCTTTTTGGAATAATGAATTCATGTTTAGTGATGAATGAAAATTCAATGTTATTGGACCAGATTGCCCTCCAAATGTTTGGCGAAATGTAAATGAGAAAAATGTTATACCAACAGTAAAACATGGAGGTGGAATGCATGTGTTTTAGCATTAGTTTTTTTAAAAAAATTAATTCAGGATCAGGCTACGTTTCCTATTCTATGTACTTAGACATATATAAGCGATTAGCAACTATGAGATTTAACAATATGTTCTTAATATTAAAAGGAGGGATAAAAAATTTACAAAAACACTAAAAAAATGATTTAATAATTATTAAAGTAAACCAAACTGGGGCCCCATAAAAGATAACTGCTTGGAAAAATGGATCTAAATAGATAAAAGGATATAGTGTGCGGATCAAAGTGCTAACTCTATTTTTGGTGCAGTTGATGTGCTCTTTGAATGTCAGGTTTTTATCTAGAATTTTCCCATTTAACGACGACATGGTTTAGATTTATGTGACTGTTAGGGAGGCTTATGACTTTCCGCTTTCTGGTAAAAAATATGGCCTGCGTTTTTTCGGAGTTTACTAATATTTTGCACTTCGAGAAATAGGAAACAAGACAGTCAAAACAAATGGCTGCCTGAAGCTTGTCAGAAATGTCGGCAGCTAGGGTCCCTGAACATAGGACCGCTGTGTCATCAGCAAAGATTGAGGTAGTGCAACTTCTTAGTATAAGGAAGTCAGAGGTATATATGTTGCAAAGAATGGGTGAAAGACAAGAACCTTGTGGACAGCCTGCTCTTATTTCCAACAAGAAACGACCGATATTTTAGGAAGCTTAGGATATTTTTTGTGAGTTCTGACAGAAAATTAAATTTTGGGAGCTAATCCATCATGCCAAACTGAGTCAAAAGCTGCTTTTATATCCAATAGGACCATACCCGTCGATTTGGTTACCATTTATTTTCAAAGTGGAGAGGTCCGTGAGAAACCGGTAAAAAATCAATTGTTTCGGGTTCTCTAGGACCGATCAATGTTATCAGAAGTTGATTACAACAACTACTGAGTATATACATAGCCATGCATAGTAAAAAAAGAACGGTTGGATGGATGAATGAATGGATGGATTAATCGATTCTCCACGTCCTTGTAGTATTTTGGAATTGCCGAAGCATGGTTTTATATTATAGGCAAGGTGATAATAGTACCTGTTCGCACAACTGTGAAGGTACATGTGATAATTAACAAATATTACTTATTTTCAATAGATGATTCAAATTTATATGGTAGTACCGAATCTAATCGTTGCTTTATTTCTATCCTTATTCATCCTGCTCATCCAAAATCCATTTATGTTTCTATATGTCCTTTTTCTCACACTTCCTCTTTTATTTCATCATTAATTCGTACACTTAATCAAATTAGTATTGGCATCTTCTAAAAAAAAAATGTCGTCATCATAGTAGACATCCTCATTGCCTCCTCCATCATCGAAATCACTAAACTGCTATATGTTTTCTTACTTATTATTATTTTTTTGTTTTTTTTTTTTTTTGTATATTCTGTGAAATTTATTGGGCATTGCTTTTTAACTTAATTTTTTAATTTTGTTTCTGCCTTTTGTTTTGTTGCGCCCCGATGCTTCTTCGTGCCTCCTTCTTGCTGTTGTGTTGTGCATCAAACAACCGAAAAGAACAAAAGAAAATTAGCTGCCATTAGTCATTTTTATTGTTTTTGGTCTCGGTCCAGAAAAAAAAAAGTAGGAAAAGAAGTCACTTAGACAAATGGACAGATGGATGGACGATGGACGAATGGAGTGAGGGATGAATGGATGGATGGAAAAATTTGTGGATATTTTTATTTAGAACAATAGTTTCAACTATTATGCTTTCATGTTTCTTCTATTTCTCGCTTAATCGACACGACCTGAAACTAACCGCCTTCAGCACTTTCGAACGCCTACTCACTACTCATAGTCTTTACTACTACCACTACTCGACTGTCTACTACTCTATCCCACTATAACCTAATCGCAATTTTGTCCAATACCCTTCACATTCACAAATGGTTAAAATGAGTATATTAAAAATTGGGTATATTTTTTTAGTGAGTACTTAGAAGTGATCAAGTCTATTTAATGTAGTGTGGTGCCTAGTTATTTGGAAATTTGGGAAATGTTCAACAACTTTTATTGATTTCATTATGAATATACCTATATATTTATTGGGTAACAAATATCATTCAGATTTCTATCCATATGCTGTATTATGGACCTGTTTTGGTTGGTTTGTGTTGTCACCGAGTTTTTTTTTTTTTTCTGTAGGGCTTTTTATGTTTAATTCCTTCCCTTATCATCCATTTTTCATTTGTACCCCTCAAAATGTCTTTGATGACCTCTTTGTAATACCTAATATTTAATTGTGATATTGACCATACCATTCTATCAATAGGGTATATTGGAAACGAACATGCCCAACTCGAGCGCTTTTAATCTGTTACTCTTTATTTCCGGCACAAACAACAAAAGCATGAACAAAACGATGTTTGTTTTTTGTTTGTGTTGCGGCCTCTCAAATAAACTATTGGTGTTTTGGCCCGGTGTCTTTATCTTCTTCGTCTTCTGGTTTGATTTTGATTTAGCTTCGCATGGTTTCGATGGATTTTGGTTAAGTGGAAATGTTGGGTTGTTAAATTTCGTGTTTAATTGTTTCTTTATTTTTTCATTATTTTTTTTTTCTTTTTTTTTTTTTTTTTGATTACATTTTAATTAAGATTTCCCTTTAATAAATGAAATGAAGACTTATTTAGGTCTTATTGAAGTTTGTATACCTTTCACAAGAGTCGGTATTCGTACTATATTTATGGGAAAATGTGGTCAAAATTTTGTATGCCATGCTTGGGATAAAGAACAGAAATAATCATTCATAGATTTATGGAATGATTTGTCTTATTATTATATATATATTATACCATTATTCTGTTACAAACAGAAGAACATAATTAACTATGCCGCTTCACTTTGTGTGTTTGGTTGGTACTACTACAATATAAAATGAAAACAGGAAAAACTGTGGCGGCGGTGAAAAATGAAATTAATAAAACTTAACAACATCATTTGTTGCAGCAGGCGACTGCCAAGAAGCATGCGTTGAGCGTTTGGGTGCTCAAACTCGTTGATCTTAACTGATTGATCCATCAAAAGGCAGTCATCATCATCAATTCATCTAACTAAGTAACTTAACAACCGCAGCAGCGGCAACAACAACAACAAGTAGGACTCATGCTACTACTTCTGATACTACTACTAGTTACTGACTGACAATAGCTTCCTTCCCTCATTCTCATCATTTCTGGGGAGATCAATGGAGATGTGATGAATATAATACCTACTTTATTACATCTTGTTCGCCGCCATCATCATTATCATCGTGTTAGAAGAAATTTTTTCAATAGACTCTTTTAATCTTATAAATCGGTAAGCTAAGATAGCCACTGAGCCACCATCTAATTGGTATAATTTAACTGCGGTGCACCCAATTTGGTTGAAACTGCCACCGAGCAGGTAATAAATGGCGATACATGGCAATGGGAGACGACAATGATGAGTTTATTATTGAATACTCTCTCTCTTTCTGCTTCTCTGCCTCTCTTTCTACCTTTGTCTCTGTCTCTGTCTCAATATCAATCTCTTGTTTTTAGAGAATTAATTTTTGGCGCCCCTCTTTTGTCCACACTAAGTATATGGTATAGTTACTATACTATAGTACTTATACAAGGTATAAGTAGTTTTCAGTGACACTTAATGGTTTTAGTTCTACTCCCGGTAAATTTGTGTACCAACAAATCGTTGCGCCCTCCTGGCTAAATAGTATACAAATCTGGAGTATAGCTGCAAAGACGAATCGCAAACGGGTCCAGACCATCCAAAACAAGGCCTTGCACCTACTCACTGGCTGCGAATGGTAAGTTCGTAACACCACCCTACATTGTGACCTCAACCTGGCTTCTGTTGAAGATAGCTCACAAGAACAGATTAGCCAAACCCCTGGCTAATGCAATCCATATAAGAAGGCTGAAGCGACATAACTTCGGACACCTTATCCGATAAAATATTAGCTTACAAAAACTGGCAATCACTTAATTAGATGTCTTATGAGCGTGATGAGCAACCAATTTAACACCTTTTCTTGATTAAAAAAAAACCAGAAAGAAGGCTATCATTGGCTATGCCAAAGATGTAATACTCTTCACGCTCCTCCGGGTTGCATCCAACCTTCCTTTCTAAGCATCACTAAATTCTCTTTTTTCTAATAAGAACATTAATTTAAATGGGGGTTTGTATGGGAGGTACCCTTTCTGGTAATCCTAGGATCATGAAATTTACATGGTTGATGAATATAGATCAGAAACTTATAGTGTCCAAATTTCAGTTCGATACGTCAAAAAACAAAAAGAACTTTAATTTAAATCGGGGTTTGAATGGGAGGTACCACACCCTAGTGGTCCGATTCGTCTGATTCTGACAAATGTGCAACGCATGGTAAAAAGAAACCTATGTGCTAAATTTCAGCTCTCTAGCTCAAAAACTGAGTAACTAGTTTGCATTCAGGCGGAGGGATGGACATGGATAAGATAAGTTCATGTCCGTTTATGTGGTCTACGTTGTCTCCTTTTGTGTGTTCCAAACATCATGACACACTTATAATACTATTGACTCCCGTGAAGAGTATAAAGATACGGCTTTTGAACTGCAAAAGGAGGTCAATTTGGAATTATTCTGATATTTTGTAATTGTGGTGGTAAATCTTGCTGCTCTCCAATATTTCTTCCTACATTGTGCAGCAATTGATTTCAGAGAACTATATGAATGCAAGTCCATGGCGATTCCTAATTTGTGATGAAATAAAGTCAACTCTGCCCATGACTCCTTTATTGAATACAAGAATGATCCATGTTATTTCAATTGGATAAATACTATGCCTGTTGTCTGCGAATATTGCTCTCCTTTGAAATGGAAGTTTTCATCCAAACAACTCTCTCTTCAAATATCATTATGTGAAGCTAATACTAGGTAGAATTTATTGTATTACAACATAGAGTCATAAGAGTTTTTCATGAACAAGCATCCTTTTAATGTGATTCAAAGTTCCAAATATGTTTTGACAATGTACATCTGCTTTAATGGGGTCTTACTCCTCTCCTCTTCTATTCTCTTCACTTAGTTATGTTTCATAAATTTCCGGCTCTAATTAAGAAAACACAATTTTTTCGATCAAATTCAATTTTATTCCATCAACATAGTCTCCTTCAAAAGCGATATATACAATCATTCCAGCGATTCTCTAACACTTCGGTACCTATCTTGAAGAACGATATATCTTTGCTTTTAAAATAGACGTTTGTTTCGGCACAAATTCGAGACAAATCTCTTTGCGGCTATAATTTTTTGAAAGTCTGCAAGCAGGTGAAACTTGCTGGGGCCCAAATGTGGAGAATAGAGTGGATTCGGAAGCCATAGTGGCGTATATTTCGTGCAATTTTGCCATCATAGCCTAATACTTATGACACGGTGCATTGTGTCTTGAAAAAAATTATTTCCTTGCAGTATGAATCACTGGTCCAAAACTTATGCGTGACTAGTCCCTTTGGAACCAATGCTAGTACCAGTATCAACACTTAACGTCCCTTCTTTGGCTAGTTCGTCAGCTTCATAATTGCCCACGATGTCTCTATATCTGGGCAAACAGCACAATTGTATGGGTACGTGACAGGCTAGAGTATCTAGGAAAGAGCGGCAGTCCGCGACAAGCTTGGATGTAGTGTATGCACCCGAGAGGAACTTTATTGTCGCTTGGCTATATGTGTAGATATTAATATGTGACCTCGGAATGTAGTTATCTAGAAGTCAACGGGAGGCCATTAGTACGCTTATTATCTCTGCTTGAAAGTCTCTACAGTGGTCAGAGCTGAGCTTTAAATTTGGGTTGTTCGAGAAGATGCCGCAGCTGACTTTCTTTTCCAATTTGAAGCCATCTGTGTAGATGTCAATGGAGTTAGGTTTAAGAACTGTACCGTCCAGCTAGTCCTTCCTACTAACAGGTGTATTTAACATGGCAATGTCTTTGGATGGGGTCAATTACCCCAGCCTGCATTACCGTTCTCCAGTCGTGTCATCAGACATTGCCAACGCCTGAGACTAGTGAATTCATTAGCCACCTATAATGCGAAAAGGGGCTGCTGACTTATTATGGAAACGCACATTTACTGGTTCGTATCTGCATAACCTGCATCTAGTGAATTTACTAACCACCAGGTAATAAGAAAAGGGGCTATTGAACTTGGAACTATTACCACGAAGCATAATGCAGGATTTATATCTTTGCATATGGGGCCAATCCCTCGTGCAAACAATTCAGTTGGGCCATGTAGTCGATTAATAAAACTCTGTATGCATTTCACAATAGTATGAACGCACAAAACTTACTATATAAGTATCGATTGTACTTTTTAGTATCGTATCTCCCTTGTTTACTTTAATGCGTTACAAACATTTCGGAAAAGTGATAATACCACATAGTTTTATACTAATATTTCGCATTATTGGGAAAGGTAAAACAATTAAGCAAATTCAATTGTATCGAATGCAAAAGATAAAAAGAAAAAAACCGCAAAGCATAATTTAATTGTCCATTGCACAAAATAGTAAGTACGATACATGAACATTGAATTTCACAGACTTGATAATGGCTTACATTCGAAATAAGTAGGTTCTTTAATGCTTATTACACATACAATATACCTACATATCATACTACTACTACATACCATATGCCATACTTATAGTACGTAGGTACAATTATACTATGGTATTTTGCAAATTGAACAAACAAATAAACACTTTCCGGCTGAATGGAGGAGCTACGAAAATACTCGTAGTATTGTAAAATATTTGAGAGATAAAATTAAATGTTTAATGTTTTATCTAAAATAGACCAATAAATATTATACTCATAAGTTCTTTGAAAATTTTGTTAAATTGCCCAACGAATGTAGTAGAATTTAGTAATTAAGTAAATAAAGGAATTTTTGGTCCTTTTTTTCTACAATATACAATATAATACTTATTAATAAATTAAGTACTTATAAGATATCTCAGGTCTTTCTTATTTCTTGTCCTTCTTGTCTATTAATCTTATACTTAGTACCTAGTTAAGTAATTAAAACCACCACCCCTCCGCCATGAACTTAATTTTAGAACAAAAAGTACAATATTACAATACGAAAATAAGTGTCCCGCCTTATGCATTCCATTTCTTTTCCTTATATTCCCTTTGTTTCTTTTCCTTATTATGGTACAATATACCTATATTGTTTAACCTTACTATCCTTATTCTTCTTTTTGGGGAAGGTTTTTCTTTAGTTAAATTAAATAAACAAGAATGAAATGATTAAAGAGGTGCCGTGCCGTGCCGTGCCGTGCCTATCAAATTAAAAACCTAAATCTAAAAACAACTTAAAGACAAAGCCCCCAAAAATTATCCCAACTAAACCCAAAAAAAAAACAAAAAATAAATAAATAAATAACAGATAAATGAAAAAAATGTTTTCATTATCCTTTTAATTATCTCCTTTGTTGTAAAGTGTTTTCAATTTAAGTTTATACAACAAAAACGCCTTTAGATACTTTATTGTAATAGTACAAGAAGTGGCATATTTTGCATTCATTATCATATGCTTTTTGAGTTTAAATAGCCTCCGCTCATTTATAACCAACAACAGACTCAACCCATACCAAACCAAACCAACACATCTCCTCACTCCAACCACGTCACATTCCATCCAGATGGGTGACTAGGTTCACAACAACAACAACAACAAAAAAAAGGCTAACCAATAACTACATTTAAAATGGTAGGCAGGAAGGCAATAAGGAAGGAAAGGGCTGAACCCAATTGCAACAAGAAACTAGAAGAATATAACAAACAAAAAACAAAACAAAAAGAAGAAAACAAAAAATAGAAAGAAAGCAAATCAAATGAATCACGATTAAATTGGGTGCACATTACCCAACAAACCAACAACCCAACAAGCCAACAACCCAAAATAACTAAGTAGTAGTGTTCCAAATAACAACGGACGAAGGCGGACAGAAACAATCGCAATCGCACTTTTGCTTAAGTGTTATACCTAAGGGTCGGGACCAGAATCAAAACCAAAACCAGGACCACGGCCAGGAACAGTGCCAAGACCAAGGACCAGGGTTCCTTTGTTCATTTCTTTTTTTTTTCCCTTCTTCGCTACATCGTTTGTTTCTTCCAGAACATTACTGTAGAATTCTTAGGGTGGCTGTTAATATACTTTTAGTATTGTAGTTTGTTATATGAAAGACAAAATGACTGTTACTGTTGAATGTACATGGTTTACTTTCCTTTGCTTTCCTTTGCTTTGGTTTGGTATGATTTGGTTTTGTTGTGGCAAAATCAAAATCAAAATTTATGCAAAATAAAGGCAAAATGCTTTGAAAGGGATTTCTTTTTTTTTATTTTTGGTTTACAAGTATTTTGTTTTTGTTTTATTTTTATCGTTTATCGTTTATCCTTTATATCCCCTCAACAAATGTAACATGGTGTAAATGATATAATCATTTTGTTGTGATATTTGTAATAGATTAAATAAGGCAACAGAGACCTCATAAAGTATCCCTAGATTTGCATTTCAATAGAAATGCAAGACCTAGTCTACTATTCTTCCATACTTCCGATGTGCTAAGTACATAGTAGTCGTCTCCTCGTATTCTTCTTGTTCAAGTTTTATGCAAATAAAATGGAAATAATCTTATACATACTCGTATTAAGTAACATAGTACTATGTAGTATTGTAGTAGGTAGAAAGTATATTGGTTGTTAAGCAATAATATGACATTCTGAACCATTTGAATTTTCACACAAAATAACAAATAAAAAATCGCTGAGTTGACACTAAAAATATACATAAACATACTTGTACCTACGATTGCGTATAATAAAATAATCTACGTTTATCAACATACTCGTACAAGGGTAACAACATACGTACCTATACTTAAAGATACATAGTACCTATATGTGTATTTTAGATACTCAACTCATTACTTTTACTTTTGAGGTGCGCAACAATACAATAAAATAAAATAAAATAAATGAAATATCCAATTTGGATTAGCAGATCAATAGCAAAAATGATTTAATAACTGCTCAAATATTAAAGCATCTGCTAAAAAAAACAATTAAACAGTTAACATGTATCATCAACGCAACATTTAAGCTAAAATACTTTCCAATTTATTGGAAAATGGCATAGGTTGTTATGTTTAATAAGCCAGGCAAATCAACGAACGAACTAACGTCCTATCGACTGATCTCGCTTCTCCACATGCTATCAAAATTGGCTGAAAAATTATTGATTCAAAGAATCAATATTATAATTGATACTATTGAAAAAATTATACCTTCTCACCAATTTGGGTTCCGTTCGAAACATTGAAAAATAGACCAAGTCCATAGAATAACTCGTGTTATTGAAAATGCCTTTGAAGAGAAAAACACCTGTAGTGCGGTTTTCCTCGACGTTTCAAAGGCGTTCGACAAAGTGTGCCATGCTGGGTTACTGAAGAAAATCAATGCGCTTCTACCAAACCAGTACTCATGCATATTAAGTTTGTACTTAAATGCGGGTAGAGTGTGAGCTCGACGTGGAGTTGCGTTATACAACTGGGTGCTGTGACCCACAAAGTAGCAGAGGCTCAGATAGACCTTGTTCCTAACCAAGGAATGAGATATACGACCAAAATAAATATGGCTTGAGATTGGTACCTGTGGATATACATATATCCAAAGGGACGTCTATCAATCCCCTGTGCTCCTCACCGTGATATTAAGTCTCTACGACAGGTGTTCACGTTAAACAAATTGACTTTCATTATCGGACCGTTACTTTCGAGTAAAACAAGAAGATGATTATTCACAACTCAAAGAAATAAAGGCTGGGATTCCTCAGGGAAGCGTATTGGGTCCTCTCCTATATCTATTCTTTACGTGTGACCTACCATGCAATCAAAACTGTGTCACAGCGACATTTGCCGATGACACAGCTATTCTCTCGGTCGGAAAGACAGAGTTGAAATCTACCTCGAAATTACAGAACGCTCTAAACAAAATATATGGCTGGACGATAAAGTGGCATATTAAACTAAATGAAACGAAGTTTGTGCATATTAATTTCACGTACAAATTCCGTATTCGAATACTTCAAAGTATTTAGGCATTACTTTAGATGCTAAGCTCAGGTGGAGCTCACACGTTAAGAAAAATAGAAAAGAATTGTAATTAAAATATAGAAACATGTATTGGCTTATGGGTCATAATAGTCATCGTTAACCTCCTATATAAACAGATTTTAAAACCTGTGTGGACTTACGGTGCTCAGATATGGGGTTGTTGCAGTTTAAGCAATGCGCAACAAATCCAAAGGTTCTAAAAAGCACAAAGTGCTGAGATGTGCTGTTAGTGCCTCTTGGTACATTCGTAGTTCTGATCTCGAACGTGATTTCGCAATCGAATCGGTTGCGGTCATTATTAAAAAAGCAGCTAACTCCCACAAACAGAGACTGATCCACCACCACATAAATGATGAAGCCTCTACCCTCACGGTTTCGACCCAATGGGTAAGAAGGCTTAAACGCAAAAAACCAGAAGATCTAATCCATTAGAAACTTAGTATAGTAAAGTCGACAATACAATACTAGGTACAGCATTTTTTTATTTGTATCCAATGCAAATTGCTCGTTAGTTTTTATAGTACTGTAACTAGTCGCAATGAAAAAAGGGGGAAAAAAAATTACAAAAATTTCAAATTTACTCACTCATTACTTGTTGCTCTTTTGAAATAAATCACAACACTATGGATGGACGGACAATTTTAGTAAAAATCAACATTCATTCATACATTTATTCAATTTAAATTGGTATGGATTCTATGAGTGCTTTTGTAAATGGTCTAGAAATTGAACACTAAGTTTCTAATGGCACAAAAGAGGGCGAAAAGATACACAAAAACTCAAAGAATTATTATTAATTATTACCTACTTATATCTAGTAGGACTTAAGACTAATGTACCTATTTGTATGCAAAAAGTCGGATTGAATACACTTATGTATTTCTAAAATTTAAGAATCGTCAATCACTTCTGTCTGCTACTACATAATTCGACCTTTGTTTTTTGTGATGCAAGCCAATAGTAAAGTGGTGCCAGTTTAGATTAACAACCCATTTTTAAAATTTTATTTTTGGGCATCAGGAGTGTTGGGAAATTTCTGACTATTTTTTAGCTGTTTTCTCCTAAATAAATACGAACAATTTATTTTCTATGCTTAGGCGTGAATTTCTGTTGATGAAAGAGTACCTATAGAGTGCTTATGAAAATGCTAACTCTCTTCTTGGTAAAGTTAATGTGTTCATTGAAGTTTGGCTTTTGTCTAAAATTACCTCCAAATATCTAATGCTATTTTTCCAATATCTAGCCTTATATGACTGTTAGGGAGATATATGATTGATAGGATGCCAAGGTCTAGGTGTATATAAACCCGCTTAAGGTTCCAAGGCACACCCGTGAGCTGTAGAGGAGCTTTATCCTGCTTAGCCTGAATGCCACAGGTGTAGGATGATATTATTATAGCCTTATATAGCGTGACTTTGGCAGCGAGATTGAGAGTGCTACCGAGTCGGATAAGCCATAGTAATTTTTGTATCCTACTTTTACCAGTAGCTGTTATAGCGTTGACTTGCTTAGACCACATTAATCGGCGATCCAAATTGAAACATAGATATTTCATTGATGGTTTTTGGGGGTACAATGGCTAAAAAGGTATACACTTTTTCTGGAATATTATTTTTAGTATTCATTGTCATTTCATATGAAAGCGGCATCAAAATATCAACCTTTTATGGCGCAAGGTTTAAAAATGTAACCAGTGCTTTGGACTTTGTGGAGAAGTCTTTTGACATTGCGTGCATTCCACCTGATCCAGATTACAATACTGATGAAGAAGAAGGTAACGCCGATTATATTTGCGTAAATACTTTGCTGCAAGATGTTCCCGATGAACTTGAAATATTTTTCAGTAGCGATAGTGAGGATAATATACCACTTGGAAAGCTGCGCTGCAAAACATTTGCCAAAAACCGAACCGAAATGGTCACGCAGGTCTTTTGAATTTGGAAAAATACTCCAAACCAGTTTCTATATAAAGAACCAAAAGAAAATGGTAACAGATGTACAAGGAAAGCTGCCGACTGAAGTTTTTGAATCTTTATTTGACAGCGAAGTAGCAACTTTGATTGTTGAGCAGACTCTACGCTAAGCATTTCAATCAAACGCTCATGACTTTTCTTTCGACGAAAAGGATTTAAAAACTTTCTTGGGAATTTTGGTGTTTAGCGGTTATCATACAATGGCAAGGGAGCATATGTATTGGCAAATTGGTATGTATGACAATATGTCTAGAAAAAGATTCAAAGAAATCAAAAAATATATTCATTTAGCAGACAACAAAAACTTGATCCGCAACGACAAAATGGCAAAAGAAAGGCCTCTTATAATGGATGCTTCCTAAGAAGTTTTGCCAATTTGAGTATCTGCATAAAACTCTGTTAAATGATGAGGCAATGGTTTGATATTATGGCAGCCATTCATTGAAACAATTTATTAGAGAAAACCTGTGAGGTTTAGTTGGTCACTTAATGAATATTTGCTTTTTTTTTTTTTTTATATTTTTTAAGTTGTTTATGTTGTATTCAATCAAACGAAATATAAGAACTCTATGAATTTTGGTTTAAATGGGTTAATTACATTGAGACAAAAGAGTTCAAAGAAGTCCAATAATGATGAACTAAAGAATATTTACCAACGAATAATACATTTCGATTACTCGTTAACGCTCATAAACCATGCTTGTGAGAATTACTATCGTACAAAATCCGGGAAACTGCATACATTTCAAAAAGAAATCCATAACTCGTCGGGACGCATAGAGTAGCGCATAAAGCTGGCAAAACATCTATGTTTCCATACAAACCATCGATGTTTTGACTGGTCTAGCGTAGCAAGCCGGGTTCGATAGTTTGAAATAAAACATTTGTTTTGTCTGAGCAAGTACCTACAATTTGGTATTTGCAAATATCGTCACAAAACTCCATTTATTTTATTTGGTTGACCGAGTACTTGAAACTTGCTTCGCTCATAATGAAACAAATACCTACATATTGTAAGTAACGATACGTGTATACTGCAGAGTACAGTGTATTCAATAATCAGGCTTCTTAGAGTACTTAGTACCTACCTATACTACATACACATACAATAGCAAAGCGCACTTGCCATATACATGTACCTATGTATTTGTTTGTCTAGTCTATTTTTTTCATTTATTGTATTTCATTTTCATTGTACAATACATATATATATATATATGTAGTACATAGTAGTAGTACTCGTAGTATAACAAACAAATAAATTGGAATTGATTAAAAGTACAAAATGGGATTAAAATTTTGTATTGGTAAATTGAAAAAGGAGCAAATTATTTGTTGTCTAAAGAGGGGTTGACTGGCTGACTTAAATTTTTATACACGTATGTATATATAAATGTATTTATACAAGTACTTGTATGTACCCATAATTTTGCACATAAATATTTGTTAAAAAATAATTTATTATGGTTGCTTGGACTTGCTTTCGTCGAGATTTTTGTATTCATTTTCCGGTTTTTTGTATTGTGTGCAAATTTTATGTTAATTTTTAATGAGTTAATAGTGAAATTACTCGTACATACTCCACACAATATGTTTTTAATTCTTTTTAGTCACACAAATACGAATTTTCCAATTGCTCTCAGGTGCAAAACTATCGATTATTAAATTGAGCAATAAATTTCATTTAATTTTTATTTATTTAGCGATCAATGATGTGAATGGATACAATGAACACACACATTGCAAAGGAGGCCCTAAATGGCATTAGATGGCTTGGCGGAGACAAAAAATACTGTGCAGTAGTCACTCTTAACGTAAAGAATGCATTTAACTCTGCTGATTGGAGCTGCATCATAAATGCGCTGAGCATACTGGACATACCGGATACATTACCTAATCCGGATAGTGGTGTCCTTGCGACACGGAAGAGGGCACTAGGACATATGACATTACTGAAGGTGTCCCACAAGGTTCGGTACTGAGTCAGATTCTGTGGAATGTCATGTATGATGGCATTCTCCGGATTTGTAAACCCAATGGAGTAGAGATTGTCGGCTAAGCGGACGACATTGCTATTGTAGTGGTAGCAAACACTTTGAGTGAGGTCACATCCAATGTGAAGAGGACTGTTGCAGCGTCGAGGAGTTGGCTTACACAGAATCAGCTTAGTCTGGCGGAACATAAGACCGAGCTGGTTCTTATGAGCTCCAGGAAAACGGTGGAAGCACTCTCAGTGAGAATTGGAAGCCAAATAGTTGAATCAAATACCTGGGTGTAATATTGGAGCACCGACTATGCTTTAAGTTTCACTTGAACGAGTCAGCCAAAAAAGCAGCTGCCATCACTCAAAAACTGGCTATGATTCTCCTAAACCTAGACAACAATCTCGGGTTCTATTAGGTTGTGTGAGTAAATCCATACTGCTTTATGCGGCTCCAATCTGGGCTGGAGCACTAACAACCAAGTCATACCTTCGTGGTGTAAGAAACTCTCACAGAGTTGCTATCCTGAGGATCTGCAGGGCGTACCGAACAGTCGCAGATGATGCGGCGGGTGTACTTGCAGGCAGACTTCCGATTGATCTGGAAGCCCTGGCTGCCATGGATTAGTACCTCGCGCGAGCATCTTCACAGCTAGTAGACAAGGAGGAGATTAAGACCAGATACCTGAATATATGGCAGCACAGGTGGAGTGGGTCAGATCCACGGAGGATACATCAGCTCATCCCAGACATCAAAGAGTGGCTGACGTGGAATTCGAATTTACCCAGTTCGTAACTGGCCCTGAATGCTACAGGCAGTATCTGCATCGGTTTGTACACGCTGCGGATCCATTCTGTAGTCTCTGCGGAGATTTCGTGGAGGATCCGGAACATCTTGTTCATGAGTGGCCCCGTTTCGATAGCATGATAGCATCGGTTGACGATTGGGCATTCTTCTCTGCAAAAATTGCCAACATCATGAGGGGCGCTCGAATGTACAATCGAACAATGGCGTCTGCTTAATGTAGCTTATTATCCCTCCGTACGAAGGAATGCTTTGGTGGTGCCGTATGAATTAATGGGTTTTGAGGCGATAGGAGGTGTTTTAGATGGTTGGCTAATGAATCCGACATAATTTGTGGCACGGGCCATAAGTATCTTGGGAAGATTTTTACCTCCTTGTTCGCATAACAGAACATAACATAACAGCAGGCAGGGATGGTCAAAACAGATTTAATGATCTGTATATCAAAGTTTGTGAAACTTAATTTCATCGTATACATCTCAGTGATCCACAGAAAAATTACAAAATATTTATTTTCTTCTTCTTTACACGTGTACGAAAATTGTAGACTGAAAGTGTTTGTACACGCATCACGCAAAAGCCAAAATTACTGAAAATTAACAACACAATAAGTGAGTAACATATAAAATAAAATTAAAATCGACCTACAGAATTAAAAGATATTAATTAAAAATTTAATAAAACCAAAAACTGTTAAACACAATATTTCTGGATTGCATAGAGAAAACGTGCTGAGGTACTTAGGTATTAAATTGAATTTTTTAATTTCATAAGTGCAACTGCCATTGAATAAAGAGATTACTGCTTAGCAGTATTTATATCTAATATACAAAAATCTCGTGTCACGTTGTTAGTGTATGAACTCCTCCGAAACGGTTCGACCGATTTTTATGAAATTTTTGTTTGTATATTTGGTAGGTATGAGAATAGGTTGCAAGGTATTTTTCACCATGCTACAGCCACAATTTTTGTTTTTTCGTAAAACCAATATCCTCAATTGCAACAATTGTTTCTGAACGCATCCCTTGAGTATGGCTGAACTGATTTGATGAAATTTTCTAGGAAAATCAAGCCTAGTCTGGAGAGTGTTACTGTTTACTGCGTATTGGACTGGCATTTGTCGAGAATTTAGTGAATAAAATTTGGATATAAAGCTTAGAGATAAATTTTAATATGATTCGTCTGATTTTCTAAATTATTTCAATTGCTGCGCCATGTACTACAATTAAACAGAGATCAGCATCACGCAATTATGTACCTATAGCTTTTACCTATGTTTCAAAATAAATATATACTATAAATAATTTCTTGATATTTTACTATAAAACCAAGAAAGTCAACCCAACAAACATATGTATGTATTTTATAGATTTTTCTTAATATTTTTTTGTTGATCTCAAGTCTTTGAATCATTGATTTATAATTTCTCTATTTGTTTTTTTTATTTAATATTAAATTTTACCCATCTAAGCATAGGATATATGGATATAAATTTTTTATTTTTTGTTTGCCTTTGATTTAATTACGTAATAATTTTTATTGAAATTTATATCCTTTTAAAAAATTTTTCTTTTTGTCTTGGGATTTTCTTCTCCTTTCTTTCCTTCGATTTTGATTTTTTTTAAATAAACTATTTTTTCATGTTTTTGTTTTCTTTTTTTTTTAAATTTAAAAAAAAGCACGGAAATTCGATCCATGTCATTTCTTTTTGCATTATCTAAAATTTAGTGTATTTTATTTTATGGTAAATCTTTGGATTTTGGAGTATTATTTGAAATTGTTTTTTATTAAAATTATTTTGATTTGTGATTTATTTTATTAAAATTATTTTGTAGAAATTTTTTATTTAATTCTTTTTTTTTTTGCGGTTGAATTTGTTTATTTATATATCGAAATTATAAATCGTAAACATTTGAATAATGTTTCAAGAATTACACATTCATTCGAAGTTCACTGTCCCCCAAATTTTGACACTTCGAAAAATTTGTAATTTCTTTTATTAAAATTATTTTGATTAGAAGTTAAGAATACTTTCCTTTATTTATAAATATGTTTTTCAATTATTTTTGTTGGCGATTGTTCTGTCATTTAAAAGTGTTCTTCATTTTTTTTTTTTTATTAAAATCGTAAGACATATCACGTATTACCTTGATATTTATTCGAAGTTATTTCTCCTTGCAAGAGAGTCGCCTCCAAAATTTGTGATTTATTTTTATTAAAATTATGCTGATGTGGGACGAAAATAATTTATAGACTTTATTGATTTCAAAATTTAGTTTTTTATTTATTGTGATTTTTTTTTTTTGCGAATTGATTTGTTTATTGTATTCTTTTATTTCATATCGAGTTGTAAATCGTAAACGGTTGAACGACACGCTTGAATTACACATTCATTCGAAGTTCAGTGTCCTGCCGATTTTGACGCTTCAAAAATTTGTAATTTCTTTTATTAAAATTATTTTGTTTTAAAGTTAAGAATATTTTCCTTTATTTATAATTATGTTTTTTAATTATTTTGCGGATTGTTTTGTCAAAGTATCGGTCATTTTATTTTGTTCTGATATTTATTCAAAGTTTTTCTTTCTCCTTACAAGTGAGTCGCCTCCAAAATTTGTTATTTCTTAATTTTACTATTTTCTTTTATTTATTAATATTGTATGTTTCTTATTCTTTTTTTTTTTTTGTTAATGGATTAATTCTTTTGTTTTTTCAAATTTTCTTTGTATTCGAAGTTGTTTCTTTTCAAAATATATTCATTTATTGATATTAATTTATTGAAATTACATATATTTCTGTATTACTCAGTGCAAAGTTGTGCAGACATGTTACGTTAAGTTTTGCATTTGCAATAATTAAGGTGGCAAGTACAATTTCATCAAAACATCCTGTACGGAAATACATAATTGGAAAAAGATACATTTGAATATAAAAAAGAAATACTAAAAGTAAAATACTCTCAATTTTTTTAATGAAATAAACTTATACAATTTTAATTATTTTGATTTTTTGCGGATTGTTTTGTCAAAGGATCCGTCATTTTATTTTGTTCTGATATTTATTCAAGGTTTTTCTTTCTCCTTACAAGTGAGTCGCCTCCAAAATTTGTTATTTCTTAATTTTACTATTTTCTTTTATTTATAAATATTGTATGTTTCTTATTCTTTTTTTTTTTTTTTGTTTTTTTTTTGTTAATGGATTAATTCTTTTGTTTTTTCAAATTTTCTTTGTATTCGAAGTTGTTTCTTTTCAAAATATATTCATTTATTGATATTAATTTATTGAAATTACATATATTTCTGTATTACTCAGTGCAAAGTTGTGCAGACATGTTACGTTAAGTTTTGCATTTGCAATAATTAAGGTGGCAAGTACAATTTCATCAAAACATCCTGTACGGAAATACATAATTGGAAAAAGATACATTTGAATATAAAGAAGAAATACTAAAGTAAAATACTCTCAATTTTTTTAATTAAATAAACTTATACATACGCATGTATGTATAATAATTTCCCCCTTGATGGATTGTCACCTTGTCGTGGTAAGGGGGCTTAGTAGGTGTAAAAGGACCTTGAGAGCGAAGCCGGTTATAGCCTAGGCTTGCCGATAAGGTCAAAGGAGAACACTGAAGCCAAGAGCAATCCAATATGATTAGAGGAAGGGCAGGGACTAGTACCTACTTCACTGCGGTCTCGGTTGATATTCATCAGGAACTTCAAGATTTTATTATGAGATAAATCTGCAATTGCCTATATAACGGAATCTGATCCAATTTGGAGCCTCACAGTGGCCATAATGTCTCCTATCCTTTATTATATATCAAATGCATGGATCGTTGAAAGTTTTCCGGATAAGTAAGAAAGTAAGCATTACAAACATATTTCATATTATGTAGGTATAATTAGAACCTTATTGGTGGATGTAAGGAAATGTGATAAATTGAATCAATAATGAAGTTTGTCATTCTTTTCTTCTCTTCCAAACCATACTATACTCTATTATAGATGTTAGCCTCTAACTGGCCCTGACTCAGACACTTTCAATTCAATTGCAAGTTACAAGAACTTCACTGTCATTGGTAGGTACTTAAATAGCATAACAAGTAATTTGCATCCGCCCTCATTGGCAGCATACTACAATAATTTTCGGATTTTGACAAAAATTAATCTATTCTATTTGTAAGAGATTATGCTGATAATACTAGGTATATGAATAAGTTTGCACAAAATCTGTTTATATGCTTTGTTATAAATAAAATAAACAATACTTTTTAATTTCCATCCGTTAAATTCATCTTTCATCAGTTTAATTCATTGCGACATCATTCCTAAATTTTTCAATACAATTTTGTGTGTAAGCTTTTAGGGGGGGTCCCCAATTCTATAAATTCCATGAAAACCAATTTATTTAAATAGTAAATGATTGACTAACTGATTGACTGACTGACTGACTGCACTGAATGTCTGTTTGTCAACCACTTTGTATGTGTATGTACATATGTATGTAAATGTATGTATGAATAAACAAACACCTGGGTATACTGGTACCTACTTCTACATGGATACATGCACATTTGAAAGTATGCAGTACAATATTTATAACATAAATAAATCTCGTATGTAGTAGCTAGCATCCGGATGTTCTTACTTGCTTGCATGCGTCGTTTACTTGAGTACTTTTTCTCTTTCTAATCGTCTTTTGATATATTTATATACATATACATACATACATACATACATACATACATAAATATACCATAATATGTGTATGTATACTATATGCAAGGGTGGGTGTTCGAATACAAGTGAAAATTATTATCGGTCATTTTATGTGCGCAAAAGCGAGAAATACAATAATAAAAACCACCAGCAAGCTACAGCAAAAGCAAAAATTGGGACAGAAGTTGGAGTTGAAGCTGAAGTAGCACCACACTATCATTATGATATAATAATAAGTAGAAATCAAAAATCAAAAAGATAAATGAAGAAATAAAATAACAAGAGAGCGGCACATATGTGTATGTAGTGCAATATTTCAATTCACCGAATCTGATATACCTTTCGGATACAATTTTTTTGCCTTTTGTAGTATTTTATATTAAATGTTTTATGATGTGCGTATCATTAAATAGTATGAACTATTGGTGTGATCGGTGGGCTATTACCTACTAATTTTATATGGAAACTGATTCATGATGATTTTCATGGAATTTGAATTTTTTATTGAATTTTTGTCTACATTTTCCAGTACTTATGATCATCAGTTTAATAGCTTAACAACAAAGATACTCATTTGGATAACAACAGGACAGCAATACCTACATAATAAGAAGAACAACAACATTTTCAAAGACTTGTGATCACCCACCTCAGTTCTCAAAACTTAAAGCAATCGTATATTTATCCAGGATCAAGGATGTATCTAAGAAAAGTCAAAAAACATTTGAAATAAGGTGGAATTGAAACTGATTTTATGGGTAAGGAATTCAGAAAAAGACCGCCTTCAAGACTTAAAAAAAAAAAATTATATGAAAATTTTAAAAGTCTCACGAAATCAATATTTTTTGTATGACATGTAGAATTTTCAGATTTTTTTTAACATTATTTCCATTATCTTTTCTGTCTTACAAAAGTGTTCATTAAAATAAGAACAAGCAAAATGAAATTCGTATACCAGTAGAAATTTGTCAGGTGATTTGTCCACACTAAAAAAGTTAATGCGTTTTTAATTAGAGTCGGATTCCTCTATAACGAATATGCTGGGACTAATGAAACAGTTTGCTAAAGAGAAGTCTTTGCTAAACAGGAATCACTTCAATATAGTGAAATCTTTGTTATGGAGGAGTTATTTATAGAGGAATCCAACTGTTCGTATATATTGTACTTACCACTTAAAAGAGTGTATTCTTTTCAAAATTGTTAACATTCATTTATGGTGGTGTTTATAAAAGAATCAAATATATACATATGTAGGTACATACTTGAGAAAAGTCCTAACAACACATATTAATTTTTTAATTAATTTATATACATCGATATCGATCAATAGGAAGTAGCTCCTTCGCATTTTTTAATGACTACCAGACATCTAGAGTTCATTGAATTGACTAACGTGTGGCATCTTAAATTTTTTTTTTTTTTATTTCCTTTGTTTCTCTAACATCTTTCTTCACATTAATCCAAACAAGTTCTGTCTGATTAAGGTCAGGAGATCAAGAGAGGCGGCTACTCCATAACTTGGACATTATAATCCTCGAACTTTCTAGATGTGTGCTTTAGGTCAATATCCTTTCTTTCGACGCCCAAAGCCGTATCATGAAAAACATACCGAGAGTATTACCCTCACACCGTACTACTACATTGGCGGTGTTTTTTTTTTTGTTCGCAAAATGCCTTATTAGCACGGCGTCTAACTTAGTATTGTTCCTTCTTACCCTGATCAACTTGGACAATTTTTTTTTGTCCGTACAAAAAATATTGCGGCAATTGGTACCGGAATCTTCAACATATTTTTTGACAAATTCAAGCCTTCGCTTAAGATGAATTAAGTGACTTTTGTTGGTTATTTAGATACGAGTTCGGCTTTTATCAATCTTACGAACAATCGCATTAAGGTTTTCGTATGCTCACCCTGATTTCCAGCCTTGGGGACATCCAAATTTTTAGCATTAAGTATTTAGCTGATCTCTAACTTATCTAATACGCAGATCTTCTCATGAACAAAAGTTTCTTTGCTGACCCAATCCCAATTTTCGGGCATTATAAATAGGCTCAATCTCACAAGCCATAGATGGTGAGTGAACTCGGTTCATAACAAAAATCTTTCTTAGTGTCCAAAATTTGCTTGATTATATTTCGATTTTTTAAGAACTTGTATTGTAAATGAATTTCTTAGATTAAGAATTTTTATTTTGATTTTGTAAGGTGTTAATTTATGGCGCCCGGAGGGTTTGTAGACTAATCGCCTAACAACAAACGTTTCGACAAATGTGATAATGCCCTATTTTCTGGATAGTGTACAAAGTATAAAAATGGAAAATGGTTTCACTTAACAACAACGACACCAACAACAACACGGGCCACAGCAACAGTAACAGCACCAGCAAATATCTTATTGCATTTTTTAGTATAGTACTTGTATATACAGGACATTCATATGTACATATACTAGTATATGCAATAGGTGTAGGTATATACATAGATATTTCTTTTATCTGCTTTGTCAGGGGCATAAATGCACATACAAAGTAGAAGAAGGGAAGAGGGGAAGAAGCCAAGCTGGCAGCAAAGGAACAGAGGCAGCCGCCGATTCTGCCGCCAACGACAAAAATTAATTTAAAGTGATTTGACACGCACACAGACATTATCATCATTACACAAACACGCACACACACACATGTATCTAAGTGTTTGTGCTGTGTGTGTGTGTGTGTGTGTGTAAGCACAACAGCTTATAGGAGCGAGAGCGCCTTCTCTCTCATGTCATGGTTTTTTGAGAGCGCGCACGCGCATAGAAAAACAGTCCAAGAGAACTCGAATGTAGTATGAATGAGTGAATCTCTGTCTCTCTGTATGCATGTATTAGTGAGTGAGTGTGTTTAGCTGTGTGTATGTGTGTGTGATCGAAAGAGCGAGTGAGACAATAATTTTCATTCTCGAGTGAAACAGAGATGACCAAATACTCTTGTGTGCAGACCAAGGGGCGTGTCTCGTTGTAGCACGACGATGAAAAAATTAAACCAAAACTGAACAACAAACCGAAAAAAATAAAGGGAATTCATTGCTACCTATAAATACCGTTATTATTGCAAGTTCTTATTAGTTGCTATGATTGTTGTTGTTGTTGTTGTTGTTGTTGTTGTTGTTAGTATTCTTCTTCTTCTTCTTCATCATATTAATGCGTTTATATTGTAAGTTATTTATTGTTTTCACTCGGCAAATATAATAATTATGGCAGGAAAAAGAAAGAAAAAGAAAAAAAAAAGAAAACGAAATTTATAAATAAAAGGAAAGGAAGAAAATGTTGAAATATAGGAAGGAAGGAAGCAATGAAGCAGGGAAGAATACTATATGGTAAAGACAAAAAACGAATGTGGCGGCCTCACTTGAAAAATAAAAGGTGCGCGCGTTCCAGAGTCTTTATGATTATAACCAATTTAGAGTATAGTATGTATTACATATACACAAACATACATACCTACATATGTATGTATGTACGGAATATATATATATATGTATGTATGTATGTATGTACTTATAAGTAGAATAACATTAACACTGGTTTTAATTAAGCTGAGCGAGCGAACAGCAAACAGAAATGAATTACAGTGATATCTCTCAATATGGATAGTTTCTATAACTGAACATTTATCATACAAAAAAATATTGTACTTACAATCCCGGTTACTCAGCCAAAACTTTTCTTTCCATGTGTTTCTATATGCTGATTTTAATAAGTATAGACCCTTTGGGATAACCTATGTCGGTTAAGACAAAACCCTACATGGATTCATGAATTTTAAAGCAGATTCATGAATTCAACTATTTAGAAGTTTTTGCAATTGCATTGAGGATCCTCTGAAGACCCCACAATGAATTTTGACCCCAAGGATAAACTTTCATTATATACTAGGGTGGTTAAAACGCATTCGCCTCCGCATCTGCAGAACATCCGCATGAAATCGTACCTCCGCCTCCGCATATTTTTTAACGGAGTTTTAGCGGAGGTATATTTACATTTTGTCATTGCGACCGACATTACATTTCTCACTCCCTTTCACATCTCATATCAAATTTCCAAAAAAAAAAAAAAAGCTAATTGAAGACATCAATTCAAGATTTCGTGGTCTTCCAAGCAATACATTTGATTCGTTTAATACATATTCGTCGGACCCAAGGTACAAATTAAAGTTTTTAGATGAAATTGTTAAGGACAAAGTCCAATCTGCACTATTGCAGACTTGGGTCTTGCAAAAGCTTCAAATGAAACTGATGACGACGGAGCTTCTGTCGCCTGTAGACCTACAAAATTTCAAGCTTTTTTCCGATCGTACGTGCTTATTTATTGTCGCCACGAGAATCGGTTTCAAGCGAGCAATTATTTAGTGGAACCGGTTTAGTTTACGAACCATTGAGAAATCGGTTAGAAGGCGACAAATCTGCAAAATTGTTGTTTATTAAGAATAATTTGCCTCTTATCAATCTTGATTATCAATAATTACTTATGTACATATATACTTCATATGTATATACATATGTAAAAACATACTTTGTAGTACAAACTTAGTAGTGTAACTGTGGGTAAATTTTTTTTTTAAAAAAAGATAAAAATCAATTTTTTTTTTCTTTATTAGCCAACCTCCTGGACTGAGTGTTCGGTCCATTATCATTATTACATCTATTCTCTTACATTATCTGTCTGTCAGCTTGTCTGAAGGCAATTAACTTGAAAACTATCAAACGGATTTTAATGAATTTTTTTTGAAAACCTCTAGCATAGTCTCGAAAGTGTTCCGGATCAAATATATTCAATAAAACTTTGTTGAAATTTTAAGTATACTTATATGTAGGTATTAATAAAAATAAGTCTATCCTTTCCAGAATCAAATCTTAAAATGTGGCAAAAATAATTTCCAAGAGCAAAAGATCGAGGGTCTCGATGAAGGTCATATTTATGATTATTACTTCTAATTGAAGGTATGATAAAGTTTTTCGAAAATCAACAGTGGACCTCATTTAGTTTTATCAGGCCACCAAAGGACTTAGTTCGCTTGCTTTCCTTACTGCTTTATGGAACGAAATCAACCAGCCTGACAGCCTGACTCACTTGATTTCATCCACACTTTTATATAAAGGCACACAATTATTAAACTTTTGATTGGCAAATAGTATACCTACTCGTATTACAAGCAAACATTGTTTTCTTGTTTGGGATTTTTATTTTCCCTTTATATTGTAGGTAGTAGTTTTCATGGTTTCAAATTATTGCCTAAAACAAACATGCAAATAACACAACAAACGAAATACTAGAAGGATGCTCTCTTTTCTCCACCATCCTGCCTCTAAGTGCTCATTAGTGATAATTTGGACTCAGGAGCGAGGAACAACAAACTTAATCGAGTGCATAAATTTATTAAAATCCTCAATGCCTTTAAGTACAAAAATTACCAAATCACAATAACAGAAATCTTTTGGTAACAAAAGTAATACATTAGTAGTACCTACCAGAGAGAAGAGTCATCATCTTACATTGTGTTAGAGAAAAGTTTTAAATTTTGGTATAATCAAATATCTTTTCATAAAGAACGACGACGAAAATGTTAGATGGAGAGTAGTAGCAGGTAGTTAAATAGATAGCTGAATAGATACTTAGATGGATAGATGATAGACGTTTACTTTTACCAAATAGCATATAGACTGTGATGGGGGTAGGATGAATAAATAGTTCAATCTTAGTTCTCAATTTACATGCCAACAGATGACTTGATAATCGGATGGACTTGGCTAATTCGTTACGTATGTCTTTGTTTTCTTTCATTCATTACTCGATCGATCGTATTATATTATTTGAAATTGATTTGCAGTATATACATATATATTGTTATATTGTTGTACAATATATAGGTGATCATTTAATATCACTATTTCAAAAGATAGTTTGATTTCCCAACTTAATTAAATTTGTCCAATAACTGACCTTCCATCTCACGAATTATCTAGACGTAGACGCTTAAAACAAAACAGACCAGTCGATCTAACCTAACTCAGATAACGGTTGTTGGGTAGCCGCAAGTAGTGCATACATACTTACAAAATGAGGCCTAACTTATCTATACCATTATTCATATAACTGACCATTAGAAAATGTTCGATATTGTCATCCCTCCTCTTATTGTAGGAAATTTATTTTATTTATTGTTTTTTTTTTTTTATATTTAAACGGGAAATAAAAAAAGAAATACTAATTGATTTTGATCATTGTTTCTAACGACCTAACACCGATCATTCTGTAGCATTAAGTAAGGTTCAATGATGCCAAATTACAATAGGTTCAGGTCAACCATGAGTTAAAAACATA
The DNA here is from genome assembly GCA_037043315.1 of Amiota communis. Lineage (NCBI taxonomy): Eukaryota > Metazoa > Arthropoda > Insecta > Diptera > Drosophilidae > Amiota > Amiota communis. The sequence goes on from JBAMAV010000686.1 coordinate 637,991, forward strand.
ATGCATATCGATGATAATAAAAAAACTTGTACAATAATATTGATATATCTGAATAGACTGAGACCTGCAGTCATACCCCGGGAACTGCATTTTCTTAAGCCCTGTGTCGCTGGTCACTGCACCGTCTTATACGAAGTGGTGATTCAAGCTAATGGTGGAGTATGTGACTGCTGTGTACCAGCACTAAAATGGTATGACCGTTTCAAGATAACATTCCCGGGAATAGATGATTGGAAGCGGGGTAACGTCATTGGACGGGTCAATCTTTACTAACGGCTACAAGACAGTAGAGCAGCTAACAGCTTAGCTAACGTATCATTTACCTGACTGATGCAGCGTGTTCCAGGTAGAAATCTAGCAAAATCATATGTAGTACGGTAAGAGCTCTTAATCAAGCTCGGTAACACTCTATCAAGCTTATATTGGTGCCTGGTCATTCCGGTAACCAAGGTAATAAGAAGGCAGACGAGTGTGCCAGGAAATGCTCGGCACTGCCTATGTCTCTAGCAGTTGACAATATTTCCAGACCAAAACACCTGGAAGCGAAAAACAAAGATCTAGCAGGCAGTAATTGGGCAAATGAGTCTGACTGTACTCTCACTAGGATACTCTGGCCTTGCCATCAACCAAATGGAACCTCCGAGCTACTACACTTCAAAAAGAATAGGATTCGGATGAATACGGGGCACTGCACCATACGGTTGATGGTCCACTGTGAAAATGAAAAGGAAGCGGAGAGCATCCAACACCTCCTCTGTGATTGCCCTGCTCTTCGTGGTTGGTGAATCCGGTTTTTCAGGAAACCGTTCGTCGAGGAGTTGGGTAATTTTTCCAAATATCTTTGGGTGACCTGGCTATGTTCGTGGACTCCTCAGGTTGGTTTTAGAGATAGATGGTGATTTCTGGGACCAACCATGGACAAGAGTGGAAAAACCTAGCACCTCACAATCCCCCTACCTTTTCATTTTATTATAAGGCATCACAATCCGCTTTAAGGCTTCTGGGTGAACTTGCGAACAATCCCGAGCGGTCTGCACAATCTAAACCTAAGCTCTTTTGTATATTGATTTTGATATATGATCTATCAGTAGTTACTTACTTTGTCAAAGGTTATTAAATTATTCGAAATAAAGGGTATCCGATAATTATACCCAGCCCAACTAACCATCATCATATTTTGTTTTGATATCTAAAATACAATAAAATTATAGTATTTGCCAATTATTTAAATAGCTTTATACGTATAATTCTATTTTATGTCTATAAAAGAACAACCAAACAAAATACAATAAGATGAAAGTCTTCATCACCACCCCACGGTACCAATCAAAATATATAAAACAAATGAAAAACACCCCTACCCCTGTCTACTGGCCCACCGCCTTCTTGCCTTTTAAACAGTTAGAGCCTGCAATGATTGAACGATAGATCAAAATAATCGTAACGAAAATCTAATTAATGTGACAGGCGTGAAGAGAGCACGAGAGTGAACTCACCCAAAAAAAAAAAAAAAAGAATTGGGGAAAGGCGAATGGAATAAAATCAAAATAAAAACCAAAACTTTGATTTTGATTTGGGTCTTGCCACAAATATAAATACCATACACTTCATGATTCTACAAAATATTACACATATACTATATACATTTTAGATACAATAATTCAGGCTTACGATGGTCAAACTCAGTTCATGCCTAGAGTTAAAAAACTTAGAACAATCAACCAATTTTCTTATAAAAGATTTCATTTGTAATACAACAACCGATCCTAAAACTTTGTCGAACAAAAAGAATTTCGGGTCGGGTATGATCTATTCATCAACACAAATCTACTCATGATAATAGGTTAGGGGGGTATTTAACTTGATTTCATTTCTCTTCGGCGTTACAAACATCAGACTTAAATGTTAAAACAATCAGACTACGAGTAAGGGTGAAGTGTATAAAATTAAAATCGGTTTCAGATTCCGAATATTAGTGGGAAAGATAAATATCAGCGTTAGACGCATGTCTTACTGTCTTTATATCTACATACATACATATGTATCTGTATGCTCACATACATTCAATACATATGCATACATATCTATTCATATCAGTAGATAGATACACTGTTGAAGATTATAATATGTCACTCGTTCTCTTTACTTTACTTTGCTTTTGCTTTATTTTATTTTTTTTTTTTTTAACATCTTGTCATGCCCTCTTTGTACTCGTACAATACCTATCGTACTACTATTTGCAGCCTCTGATGCCGGTTCTGTTTATATCTGATTCTGATGCTTTGCAATTTGATGTGCGAAACGTTCAACCAATTTTCATAAAAGCAAGCGGTAGTCTTTCACTTCTCGACTGTCAAACTGCCAAAAGTGCAACCCTTGTTAAGAAAGAAGCCTCACGTCGCGACGGGTGGAGGGACACTTGCTAGCATACAGAGAAAACATCGAATAAGTGTAGGTGAATGAGTGAGTATAATAGGTACAGATGTAAGTGTAGTGTAGGGGAATAAATGAATTTGTAAAGGCTTACAATGTTTTGAAGGAAACATGAAAAGTGAGAAGTTGTCCGGAATCATTGCATCACACAAAGATGGGCAGGAACTCAAAGTTGAATTTGGATTAAGTAGTTCGCACTGATAGACCAAATTGGTGTGTCTGAGGTCTACATGAACTAGAGACCCTGAATCCCGGAACATATTCTGGCCTTGTTTGGGTTTTAATTATGAAGTCCACCACTTATTTTAATTTTATTTGATTTTCAATACAAAAGTACACCATATAAATATAAATGGTAAGAGCTTAATAGTTTCTCGCACCCACTCATATTTTGTTTTTTTTTTTTTTATTGACACAGTTAGTTTATCTCTTATACATCAACTTTATTTACAGCAATTTTGAATAAATGTCAAATGCATACAATTGGGAAGGATGTGTCCATATTTGAATGATAGACACGATAAGTTAATGAAGTATGAAAATGAATGAGCGAATGAGTGAATGAATGGAATATGAATCGTTGCATCGTCGCATTGTCGCATCATCGCATTACTCTATACATACAATAGTAGTAGGTACATATATCAACCACGCGTGCTTGTTAACAGCTACCAAAAAAGCAAACAACTCCCAGTAGGTAGCAGGCACCAGGCAACATAGACTTGTAATTGATCATTGTCATTCATTTAAATTCATTCATATACAGGGTATTGCATGTGGTAATTATCGACACTTTTTGAAATTTAAATGTACCTACATATGTACGAGTAACTTGAAATACTTCAGTGCTACACTCATTCTAATACTTAACTCAACACTTAAGATATGAATTCGCAACTACAATAATTTAGAACTGCTTACAAAAATCATCCAATTTGGATACCTGTATGTACATGTATCTTCAGACAGCTAGTAGGTACCTTTGAGCTTCAACAAAATTGGGAAAATATTACTATGCAAATGACCATAGAGGCCTACTTAAAATAATGCCTGCCTACGCTGTCCGTTCGTCCGTCAGTGAGATTTATCTCATTTACCTTAATAGGCAGATAGTTAAAATTTTCACAGAATGTGTAATTCAATTATCGCTATAACAATAAATAATAAAAAAATACTATAAAGTTAAAAAATAAAAACAGGGTTCCCATATAAGAAATGTGTTTCTACATTTCGTTTCCTATTTTAGTTATTTTTTGTAGTATACTCTTAGGTGTTGTATGACTGTTTCAATACTGTGACAAAAAAAAAAAAGAATATCAAACAAAAGTACAATCTTTATAGGTATATAAAGAAAGTATTTATCTGAATATTAATAGTGTTAAATCTTGAAGAATGATATGGAACCATTCGTGTGCGAGTCCGAATCGCAATTGATCGAACAAAGGTAACTTATTCTATTGTAGAATAATAATAACATAAACATAGCCGCGGAACTATAGCAGCCTATATTGTCCTGATGTAAGTTGAGGTCTTATGGTAGGCTAGTAGACATTGCACACCCTGTATAAAAATATAGGTATATACTACAATTTATTATAATAACACCTTTCACAATATTGCATACATACATACATGTAGGTAAATATTAAATTTAAGATCAATTTTATGAAATCTTAAATGAATAAAAGGCACACATAAACATATGTAGGTAGGTACTAGGTCTAGTTCCTTTTCATTTCCAGTTCCTTATATTTAAAAATATTTCCAAATCAATTCCATATCTTAAAAGTCATTCGAACATTATTGATATACATATGTATGCATATGGAAAATATAGTATATACATATGTATGTATGTATGTATACGTGTATGTACCTGTATATTATTTACCTGATGTATGTTCCATATAAGCGGATTGTTGATTTTAATTGGTTTTATGTAAAATTTTCTATTTTCCATTATGAAGTTTTCGAGGGTAAAAATAATAATGAATTGGTTAGTTGTTGGTGGTTTGAGCTGAGTGTTTAACCAAACAAAAACATACACAAATATTGCTGACTTCTACCCTCCATTAATACAGGAGCAATGTCATTTAATAACGACAAACCGACAGAGAGACGAAGAAATCAACCGACCGACAGACAGACAGACAGCCAGACAGACAGCCGGACAGACAAACAAATTGACACGTGTGCCACAAGAGGCATTAGTATTAAGACTTAATTTAAATGGTTATCGTGTATAACAAATCTCGGTTAGTGCTCTCACCCTTACCAATTTTCACTGAATGTTGACATTGACGTCGTCATGTTTACATTATTATCTTTTATATCTATCTACTAGTAGTATGGTACATACATACATACATATGTACACATATATAGTATATCTATGGTACTATGTTCTCTTATATTGTAATACAATCTATGGGTTTTACACTGAACTTTCTCACACAATTTGTTGCTCTCTTACAAATTACATAGAATACTTGTATTCGACGTTTATCATATTCTCTTTTACTGCTTAGTTCTTTGGCATTCATTTAAATTAAGTTATTGTCCAACATACCTACTATTATTTACATATTGTGTGTTATATAAGTAGTAGAAAGAAAATATGAAAAGTGACTGTCTTAATAAATGGTATGTATAATTTGAATTGTCATGCATCATTTCCAGTTCCTTGGTGGTGTTAGGGTGGAAGAGAATTTTGGTGCAGTGTTCAGTAGCACCTTTAATTTGAATAATAATATTATTGTATTAAAAAGAACTAACTTGTATGTAAGCGCTTAGTTCCACTTTGTTTAATCCAATATACCTGATAATTACTCCCACCCCCACTCTCTAACTTACCCTAGCAATCTTCCACTTCCACTCTTGCTTTCTTGCTTTCTTTTTTCTCACTCCCTTTTCCATTTTATTTTTTTTTATTACAATACATATTAGACATCCTATTATTACCTACTATATGGTATTATAGTAGTTGTTGACTTTATTTAGTGCATATTAGAGGCCTGCATGAATACTTTCAAAATGAATCATTCACACTACAAATGACGACATACTTATGAATTCATACATGTCTATCTTTAGTACTTAAGAAAAAATGAATAGAAATGTACTTCTATCTGTGAATGTGTACTACACTAGAGGTCTGGATGAATTTATTGTAAACTCATCCTCACTCACTAGCTGAAATAACACTATTAAAAATCGCACTGCCTGCTCTAAAACACTATGAAATGAACTCATGTGCAATGAACTAGCCGACAGTGTACCTACTTTTGTGACAGTTACATATCGAGTCATAGCCGAAGACACCAGACCACAGTGCCTATCTACTAGTGTAGATACTGTTATACCAAGTCATACCACAACACATGATTCGCACGGTATGATGTATTCCAAATGTTTTAAAAACCTCATTACCTGTCACCCTCATACGAAGAAACTGATGGAATGGGGGCAGTTTATCCACCGGTACTCTTTAATCAACCCAACATGTGAAAAAATCTGCCTGCTGTCAAACTTATCCAGACAGGCTAGCGGAACATTCATCTGCCTGCGACACCTCAACGCCTTCAACACCTTCTCAACAGATCAGACCATGCGGAGACGTACTCACTGTAGACTCTGGACTCCTGTCAACATTTGGGGAGCATTAGAGCTTCCATCTTCAACATAAAAATTTAGACCAAAGATGATATTAATCACGAGTCGAAGGCCCTAGCAGCTAGTCTTACTCGATAAAATAAATAATAATATTTATATGTGGATACCGGAAACTTCCACCATAAATGGTATATTATACTAACCTTCTGGTTCTTGATATCTTAGTATTAAGATGGATCTTAAGTCTTAGAAGAAATCAATTTTGGTACAGCATAGGAGTAACTATATTGGAGTAACATCATATGATCAATCCTATCAATTACTCTAAGTTAAGTATGCAGGTGTTAAGATAATTGGCCTTATACGTATACATAGATAAGAATTGAATGATGTTGATCTTCTTACACCTCTCTCCTTACACTACTAAAACTAAAATGATCAAAGCTAAAACTTCAATATCTCTACTTTCTGGCTCTTTGATATCGATTTTAATATCCACATTAATTTCAATCTAGACATACATATTTTTAAATTATAATAAATAATATAGTGCTGTATAATATTTTGCTAGGAATCTGCTAAAGTATTGTACTATAAACGGCCATAATCTAATAAAGTCCATCTGTTTGTCTACACGTTATGTATTATACATTACATTAAATATGTTATTCAGTTTATCCAAAACTTCCTAATGAACTAAAGAATGCTATGAAGTAAGTAAAGCATATAAGACCACATTTTGTTTCAACCTATCCAATATACAATACATGCACATACTAAGAATATATGCCCTGCAGTATGAATCACTGGTTCAAAACTGGCTCTTGGTCCCTTTAGAAACAGTACAAGATCCAACTATATTATTTTACATGCATCAACTGGTGAATTTAACATGGCGAAGTCATTGGGAAGGTGTCAATTGCCACCGCCAGCATTATCAATCTCCAATTGCGTCATCGGGAATTGCCACCGCCTGCATTTCCTATGACTAGTGAATTCACTAGCCACCAGTAATGCGAAAAGGGGCTGCTAATTTACTATTGCAATGCGCTCTTACTGGATCGCCTCTGCATAACCTGCGTCTAGTGAATTACTATCGAAAAGGGTACTATTGCCACCAAGCATTCTGCAAGTGATTACTCTATAAGTAGGTATGCAGTTATTATAGTTTTCATACAAATAAAATCTATTGATCAATTAAAAGTGTTACAAGGTATTAACTTTTTGGTGAAACCGGTGATAGTTGTTTTTGTTTAACACAAAAACACATTTATGAGTTACGCTCGAATAATGAAGTCATTAAGTTGCCTACATTTGTCATTGATAGCATTTATTTATTTAATAGGTTTCTCTGCAGGTGAAACATACACAAGTACCTACTAACGTACGCTATGTTATACTCGTATGAACGTACACTCATGGGCAAAAAAATATGTGCATCTTCATGTTATAACTTTAATGCCTTGGTTGCTATGAAATAACTATTTATGTTAGGAATTGGTAAAGAAATTTTTTCATAAGAAGAGAGACATCAACAATAATATTGTATAAAAAATCGGGGCAGGTAGTATTGCTACACTACCGTTATAGATTTTGCGTTTTTTGTTATGTATCACGAGATAAGACACAATTTGTTGTTGGATATGGCAAAATTTCAAATAAAAAGAGCGACTTTTGCAGTCTATATAATTTCATTTCAAGAGAATCCAAATACTTATTAATATAAAAAAAAAATAATAAAAAAAAACCACTCCGGACTGGCGTTGAACTCAGACTATTTGCTGTTTTGTATCACGAACCAGCGCTTAACACACTAGCCTATCAAGGTATTACTACTTCTAGCAGGGAACGCACGGTATAAACATTACTTTTGTATTTATTCAGATTTTAATACAAAAAGTCCTGTTTTCCAACTTATCCGAAATCATAATTGGCCTATAGCGAACACAACAAAAAGCAACAAAAATCAGCCAAATAGGGCAAGCTGTTTTCAAGCGATACGTTGAAAAAGAAATAGTTTTCACAATTTTGACCTTTTTTGGAAGGAGGGACCACTTGATGACATGAGTGCGCCATGACAAAATTCCTCCTACAGGCTTCGTTGCCACGAATGAAGATATGAAGAAAATATTGGCGATATATTTTTGTTACATTTTTGAAAGAGTGTCAGATTGTGACATGTGTCTCTTTTTTTAAATCCGTTTTCACGTTAATAATAGCAATTTTCAGGTCAATTAAATGAAAAAATCGAAAAATACATTAGACAAATATCCACCTTCCATTTGAATTACTTAGTTAAGCAACTTTTTTGGCATACAGGCGAAGTACAATGCTTCAAGAGAGATTCACCAGTTTGTAGCTGTTGTCCATAGATATGGTCAAAAACATACTTAGACAAGCGATAATTTGTAATAGTTACTTTTGTGGATTGTATTATAACTACTAGTGCACACGGCGCGGCTCGCACGGCCAAGCCTCTTCTCTTCCTTGAATTATCGTGAAATAAATACCATCATGGATGAAAGAATAAAAAAAAATATATTCGAAAAATCAAAAAGAGAAGTTTGACATTGAATACTTGATTGATTTTGAAATATTTATGGGTCTAGCTATTAATTATTAATCGACCAATTTATCGATAACAGCGAAGCCGATCAGCTCCAACACCCTTCAGACTATGCTAGAGTTTCCCTGAAAATTTAATCAAAATTGATCTAGCAATTATAAACTAATTAATTTAATAAAATTCATAGGGAACATCGGAACAATTTTATACGAGTATAAGTAGGCATTGAAATCATAGTTTATTCATTTAAAATAACAATAACATACGAGAATAATAGTCAAGAAAATACGAGCACAAAGAATAAAAATTCTTATTTAAGATTTGTAGAGAATATTTCTAACGATTTTCTCTTCAATATTTTAAGATGTCAGACACAAATTGCATTTGCAATATGCAAACTATGAACGACAATAAAGAAACAACAGAGTTCCTTCATCTGAATGATGACTGTCTATTGTATTTGCTGAAGTTCATTCCTTTCGAACAATTGGTGCGCCTCGTCGGAAAACTTTGCCAGCGTTTGGATATACTGATTATGATGCAGTTAAAACATTTTCGGAACTATGATATCTACATGCCTTCGCCGCCACCTTTCAATGAGGAGCAATACAAGCTTATTGGTATGAATCTGAAATTTTTTCATTTGATTGTTGGCTACACTACACCACAAAAGGAAACCATCAAAATAATGCGTTGGATTTTCAATGCGGCAGTACAAACTGGCAACCTAGTCCACTTGAGACTTAATAATGTTCCTTTGAGTCCGGTATACTTAAATGTGCTAAAAGATATAATGCCCCAACTAATGAATCTCGATTTGTGTCGGTGTAATTATACCTGTGCTGAATTAAAGCAACTGTTAAATGTATCCACAAAACTATGCGTACTGAAAATAAAACCTATTAATGTGTGCTATATGTGTGTTGTACCGTTTTGTGAGGAAATAAGTAAATCCTATCCCAAACTGGAAGTTGTCTATATGGGCTCATTGGACTGTAAGATAGGAATATTGCGTCGACGTTGGATGAATGGTGAAGAAATGAATTAATAAATCAGCAAAAATAATGGAAAAACACTTTTACACAACGACGATTTTGCGGCAGAACTTTCTCTTCAGACACTTGCTTACGGGGTGGGTAGCTTTGTCGTTTCTACCAAAGTGTAAACACTACAAAGAAGAATCGGCGAAAAGTGTCTTATCTTGTTAAAGCCGACATAACAACAAAATAACACACATTTTTTTTAAAAAAGAAGAAGAACTCGATCTATTGGAGCGATTTCGAATAGCACAAAACTCTTGGCAAACTCAATTTTTAGTAAACGAAACGAAAAAAAAAAACACAAAGTGCAGCAACGCAAAATTGAAAAAAAAAAATTTTATGTTTGATTTCTAAAAATTAATTAAATAAATATTTGTTGAAAACTGAACATGAAAACTTTTTGGAAAAAATTCTTTAAATGACAGTGAAAACCGTATCAACATCATATCATCCAGTATCCAAACAAAATGCTCAATCTTTGTGCTCGACACAGTAGAACTTGATTCCTTAGCATTCAGATTCAGAAAAACTTTTGAATAATATGTGTAGTGTGCTTATTATTATGTCCATGAGTGTACATATACACATGTAAATATGTAACAACCAAAAAAAAAATGAAAGACAGATTCACAAGCCTACATATATAGATAGATAGATAGATAGATAGGCAAACATATGAATGATAAGCTTGATAAAAACGTCAAACTGTTGATTGTTTGGATTCATAGTGTCCCCGAGTTCCCATTCTACAACATAAACAAAAATTATACAACAACTTAGTGAGTATAAGTTCCATATTTTTCAACATACTACATACCTACTATTAATGTGACCTCTTAAGATCATTTCTAGTATGTTAATTTACAAAATACATATATTACGAGTAGGTATTATAAGTAATTACTTTTAATAGATAATCTTACAATATTTTAATCAAATGTTCATGGTAGTGCCTAGAAGAAAATGGTAGTAAAATAGTAGGTACTATTTACTTATTGTACTACTTATCACACGGACTAACACAAAGTCATTTGTGTCAGATTCACCGACCGAAATGAGGACTGAAGGACAAATCACATTTCCCTAGTACCTAAGTATGTAAATCCAATTACATATTTAATTTATTGTTATTTAGTTGAAGGTAAAACCTGTCAATTTCAATTGTTGTGGGTGACGAAATCTAGACTACAATAACTATAATTTTTTTCGAATTTATTGATTGGCGCTCGATATGACGACAATCAATATAAATTAAAAAGAAATTAGCCGCAGCGCGATTGTCAATGAATATACCTATATACCTATATACAAACATACGTATAATTTATACTTCAATAAATATTAGTGTCCGAGGTGTGTTTAAGTATTTACAATAGTGTACTACATTTTGTAATTAAGCAATTTGTATTGATATGTGTGAGATATATTTATAATATACCTAGAATAATTACTTGTTGTACTACATTATTAAACAGAAATGAAAAGTATCTAAGCATTCCTTAAACTTATGACATCCATTTTTTCTTTTTCGATGGGAAAGCATTAGAAGCCAAACGAATCTACTCTCTTAGAACTTGACTAACCCATTCGCCCCAAGTCCTACAGTCCCCCTGGCACTATCGCTTAGTATTTCGTCAAGGAGGAAAGAGGGAGCATTTCTACTCAAAGTATGCATTTACCCCATGTAAACCAGATATAAATTTACCTTAGAACTTCTTGCCGGTAACAAACTAAGGACCTATTAGGTTAGGTTAGGTTAGGTTATGCAGGCTGCTCGCAACTACTCGCGAGTTCACCCAGAAGCCTTAAAAGCCCATTCTGATGCCTGTTAAAAAAGGGGTAAGGGAAAGGAGAGGGATTAGAGGTAATCACACAACAGTCCAAGGTCGGTCTAGCTATCTCCCTCTATCTCCAAAACCAACCAGAGGAGTCCACGAACAGAGCCAGGTTCCTTAAAGGACATTTTGCCAAACTACCCAACTCTTCGAAGAACGGCTTCCCGAGAAACCGGGTTCATTTACTGAGAAGAGCAGGGCAATCATAGAGGAGGTTTTGGATGCTCTCCGGCTCCTTCTCGTCTTCACAGCTACGACAGAAGTCATGGTGTGGAATTGGCATTCTGTGGGCCATCAGCCCGTTGGTGCAGTGGCCCGTTATGACTCCCGTCAGCGTCCGAACCCTTTTCTTGTTAAAATGAAGGAGCTCGGAGGTTCTCATTGGTTGATAACAAAGCCTGAGTGTTCTTGCGACAGTGCAGGCAGACTCAAGTGCCCACTTCCTGGCTGCTAGATCTCTGGTTTTAACTTCCAGGCATGAAAGTATATCCTGTAAGGGTCTGTAAACATCAGCGACTACTTGAGACATAGGCAGTACCGAGCCTTTCCTAGCACACTCGTCCGCCATCTCATTTTTTTTTCGATACCAGAGCGCCCCGGTACCCAGATGAGTGTTATAGATAAGCCTGACTTATCGTGTCCCAGTTCAGCAGCGATTGGTACATAGTATGCTGAACGCAATTCACCAAAATCGACTCCTCGCCAAATGCTGCTGTGACCATTATCTTGGCAACAATAAATTTCGTGTAATGTAGGTGACAGTAAGGATCATTACCATATCACTGCTTATGCAAATATTCTTTAAATCATCCGTGGCCACTCAGGAACTGCGCAAGTTAATAATTGACCTCGCCGAACTTTCTGTTGACCCATTCTTCGACAATATAAGGTAAGGTAAGTGGGTGTAAGAAAGTCCGAAACCCTCACTCAATAACGTTGGTAGGCTAAACGAATATAAGTTCTCGATAAGAGTATCCAAAGTAGACTGGGCGAACTAACAATCAGTGTGTATCCTATACTATCTTATCCTATTCTAATCATATGGAAAGGATTGTGGATTGTTTAATATGTCAAGTGTCAAAAAGTTTTTACGTGTGGTCAATGGTGCGACTATTGAATATTTTACAGCTTCATGACGAAATAAAATGAGAAGTTTAAATTCATCATTTGTTAGATGAATAATCATGTGGAAAGAAGTAGTCAAGTTCTATTGGAAAGTCAAATGTATTTTATTGAACTTTGATATAAAAAATACTACACACTCAGTCACTCACACACACACACACACACACATATATCGTACATACATACAACTCAGCAAACTGGGATAGAATAATGGAGGCGCTTACTGACTACGGGGTTGCGAGGTACCTGCTGAGAATACTTCGAAGCTACTTCAGGCAGCGGGTCCTTCTCTACGATACTTCGGAGGGAGAGGTAGCACACCGTGTAACCGGAGGGGTGCCCCAGGGCTCTGTCCTTGGGCCTCTCCTCTGGAACATAATGTACGACGGCATCCTTAGACTCCGTCTCCCAGATGGTGTAAACATTGTGGGGTTCGCGGATGACATTGCACTTGTGGTGGTCGGAAAACACATTAGCGAGTCGGTGGAGAGAGGTAACTCAGCTATCGCAACCATAGCAGCATGGCTTGATAGTGTTGGTCTCAGCCTAGCAGAGCAAAAGACGGAAGCGCTACTCATCAGCAGCCGAAAAATCGTGGAGAGTGCTACGGTTACTGTCGGCAACGTGGAAATCGCAACAAAAAGTTCGTTGGTGTATCTGGGGATTACGTTGGATCACAGACTAAGTTTTAAAGAACACTTGACATACGCCAGTGACAGGGCGGCAAGGTCATGCAAGGCCCTCTCGAGGATACTATTAAACACGCGTGGACCTAAACAAGGACGTAGAATGCTCCTGCTGAATGCTACCAAATCCATGATGCTATACGGGGCAGCGATTTGGGTTAAGGCAATGGATAAGGCCTCATACAGGAGGCACCTGGAGAGCGTCTACAGACTAGGAGCCCTCAGAGTCATTAGTGCTTTCCGAACTGTATCGGAGGATGCTGCTCTGGTTCTCGCTGGGCTGGTACCAATAGACCTTGTCGCCATCGAGGCAGCGGAGGCTTACACCTGGAGAGCGAGGCCCCCAGAGGAGGTAAGAGCATTGCGGGCACAAGCAAGATGCACTTCCATCAGGACGTGGCAGAGTCGCTGGGACAGCTCAACGAAGGGTCGCTGGACGTACAGCCTAATTCCCAGCCTAGCCGAATGGATCGGAAGGAAGCATGGTGAGGTAAACTTTTACCTCACTCAACTACTGAGCGGTCACGGATGCTTCCGGCAGTACCTGTATAGGTTCCATCATGATGACGGTTCTTGGTGCACTTTTTGCGGCAATCAGTGTGAGGAAAACCCTGAGCATGTTTTAAGCAGATGCGGAAGATTCGACAGGGAGAGGCAGGAGCTAAGTATCGTCCTAGGTGATCAGCCAGCGGTTGAGAACCTAGTAATGCACATGCTGGAGAGTCAATGCAAATGGAATGCGGTTTCAAAGTTTGCTGTTGAAGTAATGAAGAAGCTTCGCAGCTTAGAGAGAGCCCGCCGAAACGCAGATGTCGGCTAATTGAATGTAGTACCAGCCTTACGAAGCTTTGCTTAAGCGGCAGTCCCGTAAGGCTCTGGTACTCCTATCCTACTGACTCCCTTTTTACCTATCTTTTTCCTATTCATATGTCTAATACATACATGAAGATATACTGTGTAAATTATATATTCACACCCACAAGCAAACAAGAAATGTGCTAAAGAATCGAATTTTGCTGAATTTGTGTTTTATAAATCGAAAATCGTGCATAAAATACTAAAAAAGGGAACCAAGTGAATATTTTTGGTTTGTTTGTTTCTTTTTTTGTTGTATTTCGTATTGTACGAGAAAATAGAGAAACGAAAAGAAAAAAAAAAACAACATATTCTGTTGGTGAGAAGGGTGAAATGGAAGAAAGAAAGGGTTCACCAATTGGTACAATTTACAATATATGAGAACACAATTTAATAGCAAAAAGATATATGTACCTATTAATGTGTGTTGATTTCCTTGGTAATAGGACTGACTATTGGCCAAAGTTATCTGTTCCATTTCAAAATTCCCCACAAAAAATGGTCGTCTCGTACTCATACTCTCAAAACAGCAATCAAACACAAACCCCCAATTCAAAATCCATTCGATTGATATCAACCCATATTCAGTTTAATAGTTTTAGAAAGAAAGAAGGAAGAAGAAGTGTCACGTAAGCAGACAAAAAAACGGGTAAAAAAAAGAATAAAAAGAATAAATTTTTGTTTGCATTAAGAATGAAATCAAATAAGTAAATCAAAAGAAATAAATTAATGAAATAAATACAATACTCGCACTACTACCGTTGTATAGATACATACTTGTATGTAAATTTCAATCTCAATTTTATTAATTGATTTATTATAAGTAGGTAGAAAATATTGTATATTATTGTAATTAACATACGAGTTTCTCAAGTTAAAAAAAAATGCAAGGTGAAATTTAATAAGGACACGTGGCTAACGTGTATGAGATATACATACATAATATTAAAATGAAAGGTCTCAGTGCTCCGATAACTGGAAGAAGAAGTAACAAAATTCACTTCAAAACAAAAAAAAAAAAAAACTTATTAAAACGAAAAAGAAGATTATCTTTGGCTATGCCAAAGTTGTAATACTCTTCACACTTTGCATACAGAAATACAATATTATATAATTGATTTGACTTTTGTTTAGGGTAGAGTCCAGTATTCATACTGCATTTCAATACACCAATAGTAGGTAATAAGAGGTATTATTTTGATATTCAAAGAAAAATGGCATTTTTTGAGATAAATGATCGGATGTTTATTTTATTATAAAGAGGAAGGTATGCCGTTAATAATGGAAAACAACATCAGCCAAATGGCCACCACGACCACGCTTACAGTACCATACCCTTTTCATGAAATTTTCCATAACCACATCGCAAAGTGGCTGCCCTATGTCCTCGATAGCCTCACGAATTCCATCTTTGAGGTCTTGAATCGACGCTGGGCTGTTGTCGTAGACCTTATATTTTACGTGGCCCCAAAGGAAGAAGTCGCAAAGTGTTAAATCACAACATCTCGGTGGCCAATTGTGATCACCTCTTCGAGATATAACACGGTCCAGAAACTTTTCCCGTAAAAGATCAATGGTTTCGTTGCTTGTGTGGCACGTAGCACCGTCTTGTTGAAAGTAAACGTTGTCCAGATCAATACCATCCAATTCCGGCCATAAAAAGTCATTAATCATCTCTCGATAGCGCAATCCATTCACCAAAATTCAAAGAACGATGGGGAATGGTTAAACCTCGGTTTTCTTCAACACTTTGGGCTACAGCAGCAATATTCTCAGTTGTTCTTGAGCGACGTGCACGGGTTTTATTCTTTACATCACTAACTTGTCCCAACAGATCGAATTTTTCCACCAATTTCTGTATTGCTGCCCGACGACCCAAAAATGTTTTAGTTTTACGAACCAAATTGCCAATCTGCCAAATTTTCACCATTTTTATAGTGAATTTTAATAATTTCAATGCGTTTGACTTATGTTTAGTACTGACTGCAGTATACCTACATACTGCATATTTTATGAAGCTATACGATCCAGTTATCGTAGGAATATTGAAGTGTAAACTGTGAGTTTCGATGAACCAAAATTCAAAGATACTCCTTTCTCCAGCTATAAACATTTAATCCCAATATTATAAATTAACAACAATAAAATCCGATTCGTTTAACACTTGAAAATAATCTTCTATTTCCTTGTTTATACCACAGCTTAGTTCGGTTGTATGAAATTCGAATATTGAATTTTGTACAAGTGTTGATATTAGTCAGTCGTCTTCGGACTTATTAAATCGAATTTGGTTGTTTACATCATGGCAGAGTTGATAATAACGTTTTATAATGATTCGATGAGTATATAAATCACAAACTATTAAAAAAATCAAAATAATTATTATTATATATATATAATTATATCGCATGAAACAACATTCTGAAATTCAAACCGAACTAAAACTGCTAAGTGTCTTTGCGACATTTTAGTTCGAATTAAAAAACTAAGTTCGTATTTCATATGCGAGTCTCATCAAATCACTTCTTGTATTAAATTCGATTTGAAAAATTCTTTATGAATACGCTATTCGTTAGTTCGAATATCTTGCAACCGAACTAAGCAGTCGTATAAACGAGGTATATGTTGTTGTCTGGTAGTAAATCTTTTTTTCCACTACAATTCCTTTGGGTTGGGTATTGTAAATTGGAAATACCCATAGTGAATAGAATTTTACGAACCCACATCACAATATCAACAATATGGAATCATTTCTCTCTTAAAATATAGTTAAAACTATTTGATGAGGTTACTACTTATTAGTAGTGATGATTATTGATCGCTTCCATTTTACTAAAAGTTTTTCATAAGAATTATCTGACTTGTATCACAAAAAACTGTGACCAACCAATCTTTTTTGTGAATTCAACAATCCTTCATCAAATACCAGAATAAAATACAACTTAACTGGGTTCCCGGTTATACGAGAATAGAAGGCAATGAGATGATGCTGCATCAAAGGAAGCTGATTTCGTAAAAAGCGACCTCTTTCCCCTTTTTGTGGTAACAATTTGTCACATTTTTGAATGATTGTATAAAAAATTTGCCATTATTAAAACACAACTGTACAGGCACAATTTGTCATACCTAGATAATATCCATAAAATATGCTCCTTCATCAAGTTCTGTTATCTTTATAATTTAATTTAATTTCATTTTTTCCTTAATCCTTTTATTTATAAAGTATATGAATCGAAATCATGGGGCTCTCATGATTTGTCTGTAACACTATTCTACAAAGAGATCTCAAGTTACCGATAGTTTTTGATGAAATACATTTTCACAGCAGCCGTTACAATCAAAGGCATCATAATGTTCTTGTGACAGCAGACTATAGAAGCCAAACGATCTTCTCCAAAGAAATTGCTCATGCAATTCATAAATTAATAGAATATTATAAACAAAAATTTAAATGAATTTTGATAATACAAAGTTGTAATTGTAATTCATTTAGGAGCAGGGGGACTTCTGGCAAGAGTCACGAGCCTGACGACACCTCCTTCTCCGATTCGTGGCGCATGTCGATAAATGCTTTTTTGACGGAAGATCGACTTCTAAGGGCAATGGCAGAGTGGTCTTAATCACAATCTCAAAGGGATGCCTACAATAATTCATAACGCAGTTCCAGATTAGTCATATTGCCCAGGGGATGAAGAGAGAGGTTTAGTGGAGACACCACACAAGTAGTCACGATGATGACTATAGGTCCAAAGGGATTTTATTTTGTCAAAATCAAACCAATAAAAAGGTTTTTAAACATTAATATCATCAGTTTTGGGGATAGTCGCGTGTGCTTAGAAGAAAGTGATATCTAAGGTGTTGACGAACACCTTTTGTGGAGAACGTTAAAACGCAGTGATATATTTTTCATGGGCGCGCCAAGTTAGCCAATTGTACAGGATCAGAACAAGGTATCGAACTTGGTCATCTTGTGGTTTGATGATAACTGGACAAGCATCGTGCCTTAATGGTTCCTGATTTGGAGGCATTTATGCCAATGTGTCACTCCAATTACAAAAAGATAATGCAATCAATTCTACTTACTTACAACATACTACAGAGTACAATACACGTATGGTATGTTTATCCAGAATATCATTATGGACTTTGTCTGATCATGTTAACAAGTTATCAATTGATTATGACACAAAGTGAACATTTATGGTAAATGAAGTTAAGACTTATTATCAATAAATTTATAATAACAAACATGTTCATGTGTCTGTCAGCTCAATCTTTTAACATGGATCGTTGGACATCTTGTCATCCCAGGGGGAAAATACGCAATTAAGAATTCTTGACAGAAGTTTTCAACTACTTATACTCGTATAGTAGTTCATATATGGTTGTGTCTTTTATTTATTTGTCTGCCAACAAACAACAAAACAACTTATTCTCGTGATCTTCAATCAAAAAGATCACATCCCCTCACATATTCATATTTAATCTCAATGCATGCATTCCAATTTCAATTTGTGATGTATGGGTCATTTAGGTCATTTTTCCATTTTTTTTTTCTTGTTTTTATATTTATTTTCATAGCATCCATTTGATTGATCCCTGGGGAGTTTTGTGGATACAAGAAAAGAATATACCATAGTATTGTATTATGAAAGAACGCTTTTGTTTCAAATAAAAAAAAAATTTAATGTAAGAAAGATACTTAGATAGATACATAGTAGTTAGATAATTAAATATGTAGATAAATATATATATACTAACATATATAGATCAATAAATATTTAAAAAGATACATAGTTAGAACTCATTTCTGCAACCGGTATAGCCTGCCTGATACTTATTGCTTAACTCAATTAGATTCCGATTTTTAACCCTTTTGCGCTTATCAACGATGAATGCCAACAAAGCGTAAAGAAACATTAAGTTGTGGATTTTCAGATTTTTTTTTCATTCATTTTGTGTTGGGGGAATTGGGTAAGACTTGTGTGCGTGTGTGTGTGTGTGTTTGTGTGCGTCTGTTTCGGATTTAAGGTCGCTAGAGGGCACAGTTTCAAGAATAATTTTTCTAGAATTAATTGGATTCATTTGAATTTAATTTATTAAGACATTCAGATTTTATTAGTTATCAAAACCGTTTTTCACACAAAGTATTGTATGTTGTATCAATGGAATTATCTCTACTTTGTTGTGTTAATATTGTTGTTGTTGTTGTTGTTGTTGGTGATGTTGATAAGGCAATAAAAACATAAATCAGGGGAACCAATACACATAATCATGTCCACTAGTCCTAGTACGTGTGCGTGCGTGTGTGTCTCTCTGTTTGTAATGCAAACGCAATATTATGGAAAATCATAACTTAACATAATAAAATCATTAAATTGTACCGATTAAACCAATCAATATACTGACTTCTATAGCAACCATCATCGTCGTCGTCTTCAAAGCTTCATATCAATCAGTACGCTTAAGGTGTTAGTTATACTCGTAGGTACTTATGAATATCAATATTGCTGATTCTGGCAAATGAACTTTTAAAAGCATCAAGCAACTGTCACACCCATTAACCATATACCACTTTAAAATGTAAATTCATCTAATTCAAAGTACCTACATAGATAATTTATGGCTTCGAAGAAACCAGAAAACATAAAATACACTTACAATTGCCTAAACAGAAGAATTTCAAGAAATGAAGATTTAAATTTATCGAATTTCGCATTTATTCAATTTTGGTGGCAGACGCGAACAAAGTGTTTCCTAGGCATTCGCAAGGAATGTTCTACAAATTATCCCCCCCTGGACATGAAATGATCTTAGTATTCTATTCACTAGTTCGTCATTATGGCCTCTACTAATACCATTTTCAGAAAAATGGTCTATTAGACATTGAGAGCAAATGCAGATTCAAATTTAAGATGATCAACTAAGCGCTAACGACACAAGAGCCAAGAAAACCGCGGTTACGGTATATGGTATACTTAACGTTTCCCCAAATAAAATAGTACCTATATAATTTATAAATAAATTTCAAATTACTGAAAAGTGACATTAAACTCATTGATAGTGTTACCATAATACAGGGTGAGTCAAAAAGGACGGACGTTTTTCAAGAATTCATAAACTTGTTAAGGATCATTGAAAAATTTTTTTATTTAAGAATGTCAAGTGTGGAAAACAACATCGGGCATGTGGACTCGGACTCCCACCGGCGATGCAGCGCTGAAGCCGTTCCACGAAGTTTGCGTCTACTCTCTCGAGTATTTGCCTGTCGATTCTGGCAGTTTCCTCGCGAATCGATTCTTTCAATTCCTGGATTTGTTCCAATTAATGTCCCCAAATCGGGAAATCACACGACCTGGGAAGTGACGGCGGATGACTCGTATTGAGTTGTTTGCAGTGTGGGCTGTCGCCCACAGTTTGTAGGGGTGGAAATGCAGTTCATTGTGTAAAATATGCCTTACCGATGGATTACTCAAGCGATGTTGAGCGGTGTGGTTTCGTGCAGAACGACCTGGGCTGCGCATGAAAGCTTGGCGGACCGCCTCAACATTTTCTGGGTGCGAAATGCTTCCACCCACCGAAGGATCGTGTTACGCGTGGGTACACTTTGGTTCCGATGAATGTTGAAGTGGCGTCAGAATTCGCGCTGAACAGCGGTGATCGACTCGTTATTTCGCACGAAACTCTCGTAAGCGTAAACGCGGTGTTCCAACATACACAGGGCTATGGCGGTGACTGAAAAAAAATGCTATTACCAGACGAACATAACCGTACCAGCCCCCCACCCGCCGGCCCTTTGTGGGGGAACTACTAGCCATTTCAAAAACGTCCGTCCTTTCTGACTGAAACAAACACATCGAAAGGTTTTACCATCTAAAATCAATAGATCAACTGCAATCTTGAATATTCAATGCAAATAATTGTAAGACCTCCAATAATAACACCGAAATTAATGCCAATTTATAAACCAATTGCTAAAGTTTCTAAAACATCCCACTGTACTTATGAATATTTTATTATTTTGCCCCATTGTACTTAAGGAAATTTATCGCCTACTACAAATGAAAAACTTGTAATTTCTTAATATAAAAAAGTTTGTGCCGTTAACGAAATCAGTTGCTCTCCAGAAAGGAGAGATGAACTATCGACAAATTCTCTGTGTAAAAATTTAAAAAGTGAAATTTCCAAATATTGGATATTTATTAAATTGGAACTCAAAAGCAAAATTAACGTGCGGGGGATCATCAATAAACCATGGATGGTGACTAAGGGACAATGAGGGCTATCAAGTATAATTAAAGCCAAGAAATATAATTTGCAAAAAGAAGCGCAGATGTAAAAAAACTGGTAAAAAAAATAACCAATCCCTTGGTAAGTTAATATAATACATATATTGCACATCTTTATTTTTGGACCCAAGTAAGTCAAGTACAATAACTTTTTTATAATCACAGGGATCAATGACGCAATACTAATTACAAAAAAATTAACCCTATTTTGGATATTCATTATTAAGTGCAGATTCCTTCCTTATCAGTACTCACATTTCATCTATATAAATATACAAATATATTGGATATATTGGATATAGTTGACCCGACTCGACCCTCTTATGTATTGTACCTATATTTTAATGGTAAGTAGTAGAAGTAGCATATATGGAATTTTGCATTATAAAATCACCCTTTTTTTATATCATTATCAGGTACTAAACGCAAAATACATGGATCACTGGATCACTCAGTTTTTATTTTCTTAACTTTTATATTTTTTACAAGATGATCAGTGGACCACTCAGTTTTTATATTTTTACAAGATGACTTTTACTAAAGTACATAGTTACAGATATGATGTTGATTGTAGAATTGTATATTTTTTTAAGTTGAAGACAATATTTTATTAATGATTATATTATGAAATAAAAAAAAAAAATATATATTCTGAACGAAATACCCAGTCTCTCCGCTTGAGTCCCTATACACCAGTGAGCAGTAAAAACCGCTGTTAGCCTTGCGGTATCCGAGCGTCTTCTGTTGATGAGTCTAAGTGACCTTTTGCCGTTGTAACTAGGGCAGGTAGCACGTGCCACTCTGCAAGATTCAAGATCTTTCTACCGTCTGTTTTCCTGCTGACGAAAATGCAGGAAGTTGCTCCTCTTGACCTGTTCCAGCTAGTTCGTCAGCCTTCTCATTTCCCTCAATGATCCTAGGGCCGGGAACCCATAAGAGAGTGATATCAGTTCGACGATTTAGCTCGCTTATCGCCAACTTGCATTCCTTTATGAGATTGGACTTTACAGTGGTGGATTGAGTGCTGCCTGACTATCAATGAAGACAGCTATCTTTCGACCTTCTGGTACGTAGCTTGGTTTTATATTGTCATAACTTGAAGATGGATGAAATTCTTTTGAATACAATCTCGTCAACGATCTCATGGCCAAAAGATCAGAAGACAAGGATTGTTTAGAACCTGAAGACATCAAACGGACCGAACTTTAACCCATTATTATTAGACATCAGATTTATATTAAGCATATTTTTCATTCAAAATTGAAATACATAATTATACTTATATTCTTCTTAAAAGTATCCAATTGTTGTTGTTCATTTTTAAACATAGAAATCTTGGTTGATAAAGAGTTTTATTGAATAGTTTTGATTTTCATACCACAATGAATTTTCAAAAAATAAATTATTTGAATCAAATCTTAAGAAACAAAATAATAATTTTATTTTTCTTTTTAGTTTCTTTTAATGATCCTAAGATCATAGTATAAGGATAGATAGTCGAGACGATTGACTTGCGTCTGTTCTTATGTGCAAGTCAACGTCTTGATGGAATTTGAATTGATTTGTTTCCCACAAATTCAAGAAAGATTCGGTAGCCGGGTGCACTATACAATTTCTCAACAACAGCGAGTTTGTGCCGCACCAAATTTGCAGACTATGTTTTAATTTTCCTAAAAATTTCATCAAAATCCATTCAGTAGTTACGGAATCCATAGAGGTGATACCTTAACATTATCTTAACATCATTAACATTCGTATTAGAAGAAAACCGATTACATTTTTGTGTACATAGTATGCCGGAAAATAGTGTTGAATCGCATAGACCGATAAAATTGTTTTCCACATTTTCCAAAATATTTTAATGAATATTTCTGGCGAAGATGATGGCAGCAATATGTGTCCAAATGGCTATCTCTGATTATCAATTTGGATTCCGTGCCATCAACCATACACTCACGGCAATTGAAAACAAAAAATACAGCTCATCAGTTTTCTTAGATGTACATCAGGATTTTGGCAAAGTGTGGATCGATGGTTTATTACACAAGGTAATGCTGGTCCTCCCAATACTGCAATATTTACTGCTGCAATCATACCTCTGCGGCCGCACTTTTCATGTAGCAATAAAAGATGCCATTCGTAATATTGCAGCTGGTGTTCCGCAGTCCAGTACACTTTGTACACTGCGTACATGCCCACTCCTGCTAGCAATAACTCCCTGATTGCTACATATGTGTATGGTACCACCATAATCTGCAATAACAGATTCATTGATACGACTCTGAAGTTCACGAATATCAGAAGTAGTTTTCACACTGGACAAAGAGGTGGAATACTGGCATTAACTGGGGTAAATCTGTCCATTGCTGTTTCACATTTAGACGAGGTATTTGTCCTACAGTTACGCTTTACAACACTGCCTTTCCACAATTTGACTATGTTACATATCTAGGAATGAGCGGCAAAGAGTTCTCCAGAAGACTCAAGCGTCATCTCCCTTGTGATCTTGCAACAAAATCTACTTATCCACAATTAATTAGCAGATAATTTAATTCGCCACTCATCATATTTTTTTTTTTTTTATTTTTAAACTTTATTTGAGGAATTTTTGTATCTCCTATTATTATAATTTAGGACTAACAAAAAGGTTTTGACTCTAACATACTACATGTTTATTTACCCTTCTCACAAGTGAAAGAATGGGTTGATATAACACTACGGGCCTCTAACTTAACGGATGAGCTGGAAGATCATTGCTACGGAGACGAGATGAGTTACTTGTGTTAACAAGAGCTCTGGCTAGTGGATTAATATGCTGCATTAGTTTATTCTCATAGGTTTGTTTTCACTTTGAGCATTCATTTTTTACCAGCGGTACATTAAGATCTTGTTGGATGTCTACATTTCTGATGTACCATAGAGCGCCTGTTATTGTCCTAAGGATTTTGGATTGAGCCGTTTGTATAAAATCAACATTACTCGCACTTGCAGTGCCCTATAATTCTGAACCGTATGTCCAAATTGGTTTAATGATGGAGTTATACAGAAGAACCTTGTATTCAAGTCGCAAACCAGATCTTGCGTTCATTAGCCAGTGAAGACTTAGTGATCTAAGCTTCATCGGATTTTTTTTTTTTTTATTCAATGTGCTGCCGTCAAGTAAGACGCCTATCTAGGTGAACACCAAGATAGATTACCTCCTTGGTTTGGGGAATTGTAGCTCCATTTAATGATACAGGAACGCAAGTCTTACGGTTTAGTGTAAATGTGACATGCTTACATTTTTGCTCATTAACTTTTATTCTCTTTTATTAGAAAGCCAATCTTGAATTATTTTAAGATGATTGTACAGGTCTGATGCAGCTTTAACTGGGCAGCGATTTCGACTGATTATAGCTATGTCATCAGCGAACGTTGAAGTAACAAATCGAGGATTTGTTGGTATATCTGCAGTATATACATATTATATATAGAATAGGCCCCAAAACACTTCCTTGTGGGACACCCACTTTAATTTTATATTCATTTTTTAAACAATTGTTGTGTCTCACTACGAAAACTCGATTCTCGATATAAGACTCCAGAATTTTGTGAGAGTTTTGGGTTTGATAAAAAAAAAAAAAAAATATTTAGAACTTACGACCCAACTGCAATACCATTTTTATGAAAACACCTGTATGGTATATGCAAATGCGAAGACCTAATTTAAAAGCTAAGCCGAGAGAACTACATCATCATAGATCACGATTGCACACTTTTAAACTTATGAAGTGTTGATTAAGCTTAGTTAAAGTCTACTCCCGACATATGGTACAAAAAAATGCGATATAATTAAAAATAATATAGAAAATAATTTGTAAAGGAAATTTTCCGACAATCGTCTATTGTTACCACTTTAATTTTTAGATAGATACGAGTAGGTACAAATGAGAGACACTCATAAAAAGATCATTTAAAAAATATAGAATTTATTTTTATTGCGTAAGTATATTTTTTTAAGCAAACATCATCCACTTCTGGCATAGAGCGTCATAATAGAGAACCACCCATTATTCCATTATTGTACAAGGTCGATTTATAGTACTCGTATAAAATATCCAATACACTAGACTATTTGAACACTAACACTTTTCCTCACTTTTCCTGTTTTTTTTTTTTATTATACCTACTACCATACTACATTATTCTACTGTAGTTGTTGTTGTTGTTGTTGTTATTGTTGTTGGTGTTATTTGTTGGTTTTGGTTAATAAATTGTTTGCCATTAATAACAATAAAAATAGATAATCTGCGTATAACAAATTTAATGATGTGCATAGAATACAATCCACCAGAAACATGTGGCATGAACATGAAAACTCTTGTCAATTATACGAATACCCACAAAGGGACGTGTATCGTCATTCACTCGCCCCTTGGTCTCTTCGGCGTCATCGATGTAGCAGTAGTCGTCGTCGTCGTCGTCGATCAGAATTGAAGGACGCACCGCTACTGTTTGAATGAGTGGAACATGAAATCTCAGTACAAAAAGGTGCTATTATTGTTGTTTTTGTATTTGTATTGTTGTAAGGACATTTGATTTGAGGGTTGTTCAAAGTTAAGTCAAAAGTCGTCATCATCATCATCATCATTGTCCTCAAGCCCCAG
Organism: Amiota communis; assembly: GCA_037043315.1. Lineage (NCBI taxonomy): Eukaryota > Metazoa > Arthropoda > Insecta > Diptera > Drosophilidae > Amiota > Amiota communis. The sequence continues at coordinate 664,078 of JBAMAV010000686.1, forward strand.
GAGACAGACTTTTGTTGCGCTAAGGATTTGAACTAAATTATAAAAAGTCACTCATACCACCCCAAAATAGCTGAAACAGCTTTAACAGCTTCAACAACTTTAGCAGTAGCACCAGCAGTACGTACTGATGATGATATGATGGTGAGGAAAGGAACACAGTAAATAGAATAGAAGGGGGAAAATACTTTAGCAGGTTGCAAGCTATTGAGGCTTGGACTCGAGCAAGTGAGCGAGCGAGCGAGCGAGTAAGCGAACAAGCTCGCTTACCTACCAACCAACCAACCACACACTTGAGTTTATTATTATGATATTTTCTTGTCAGCAGCATGTGCCTTAACCACACCCACACCCACTGCCAAAACAACAATGTCTCATAACCCCCATTCTCACTATATCATTCATTCATTTATTTCAGACGACTTCGAAATGTATTCTTGTATTTCTTGCTGAGGGCGTCAAAGCAACCAAATGAATTCGATTATAACAAAATATGTTCATATTCGACTGTTCCCCTGACAGTGAGAAATCAAGGGAAGGGTAAGCACGGGGAGAAACATTCATTGTGCATGATTACATATACTCGTACTACAATTCGAATATCAAACAACAATTATGACAAAAGTATCATAGAACTAAGGAGCATTCGAATTACATATAACAGTTAGATTCGACTATTGGTTACCTTACACTTGTACCTACTTTATGAAAAGGCATTCACAATTGAAAAATCTAGTATTTTGACTGCTTCTCATTTTCAATAGGAAATCATCCAAGAATCTGAAAATTATAACTATTTTTGGGCCCCTTAATGGGGATGATGATAAGTAGGTACTACTTTGATAAATTCAGCTTTGTTGTCTCTACTTTAACCTTTAACCTCTAAGTTCTCTTAAAATGGATGTTTCTAAAAATGTGATGATGGCTGTTGGAGCATATTGGAGCTGATACTAATTTATGCCATTAAACATTTTAGTTTAAATTTTATCCCTAGTTATTGTATCTAAAATAAGAAATTAAATTCCTGGGACTGCACTATGTGCATAGGTTATTTGGAATGACTAACTAATGAATCTGAATTTCCAGCAATTTGTATTCCATTTAATTCCTAGGATATTACAAATTACTAGCAGGGAATTAGAGAAGGAAGCCAGAGCAGACTAAATCAGATCAACTGATATTTCACCCGCAATCATTAACAATATTAGCAGCGACTACGCTGCCGAGGTACCGGGTGATTTCAATCGCTACTGCAGTTCCGCTCAAAATCAATATACCCTCCTTGAGTACAGGGTGCAAAACATGAAACCAACTTTATTTTGGATTCACTGAAGATTAAAAACTTTTCACACAAACAGATATGTAATACTAGATATATCAAGTATTACAAATGCTAACAAATTAAAGAAATTATCATAAGAAAGCTAAAACTGTAATGATTGTTGAATTTTGTTGTAATCTGGATCGGATCGGTCTTAATATAATTTACTATATTTATTATTATTGTAATATACCTACTCAGTGCCGTTTTGTCCATGTCCGTGCACCAAGACTTTTAATTTGAAGATTTGTATCCTCAATAACAATATTATTGCTCAAACATCTTAAAGAAGATGATGAATGTAAGATGCAATCAATGCCATTAGTTCTGAAAAGAGTATCCAATAGATGGTAGATGGTGTGTAAGAGCAGATGCCACTAAGACTTTGTGAAAGGGTTACAAGAGTTTCCAGAAAGCTTTGCAATGCATTCAGACTCAGATTCACGGAGCTCAGACGTCTTTTAAGTACTTGGAGAAAAAAAAACGTTCTGTAATGACAATATTCTGGGTTGTCATACTATTGTAGATCAAATCAATGGTTTTTCACAATTCAATTGTAAAAAAAACATACCAATATTTTTATGCATAATGAGCCCTGTTTGGCGCTTCATTACAATGTATAAAGCAAAGTTAAAGTTCCAAATTGTTTAGATACTGTGAACTTCCTAAACACGCAACTGATGTTGATACTGTTTTCACTGTCATTTAAGAAATTTTTTCCAAAAAATCTTCATGTAGACAAAAAATTAATGCAACAATTAAAATATTATTTAATTAATTTATTATAATCATACATATAATTTATTTATTCGCTTATTCGTTGCTGCTTCTTGAATTTTGTGTTTTTATTGTTGTATTTTTTCCTCTCGTTTACTAAAAATTGAGCACGCCAAGAGTATTGTGCGTAATTTTGTTGTTATATCGGCTTTTACAAAAAAGGACACTTATCGCCGATTCTTCTTTGTTGTGTTTACACTTTGGTACAAACGACAATGGTACCCCGTAGGCATCGTGTGATCCATCTAAACAAGCAAATGTCTGAAGAGAGAATTCTGCCGCTTAATCGTTGTGTGTAAAAGTGTTTTTCCATTATTATTGCTGATTTATAAATTTATTTCTTTACCTTGGATCCAACGTCGACGAAATATTCCTATGCTCCAATCAAATGGACCCATATAGATAACCTCCAGTTTGGGATAGGTTTTACTTATTTCCTCACAAAACTGTACAACACACATCATGCAAACATCAACAGGTCTTATTTTCAGTACACATAACTTTTTGGGCCAATGCAAAAGTTGCTTTAGTTTATCACAAGAATAAGGACGCAGACATAAATCGAGATTCTTTAGTTTGGGGCATTATTTCTTTAAACACTTTCCTGACTCAAAGTAATATTATTAAATCTCAAGTGGGTTAAGTTGCCAGTTTCTAGTGCCCTATTGAAAATCCAACGCATTATTTTGATGGTTTCCTCTCGTGGTGTAGGAAAACCAACAAATGTTAGTTAGTGAATGTACATTAAGTTATACCAAAAGCCTTACGACCCTTTGTGATCCCTGAATTTAGGTTGGAGTTGATGGCCTCAGTAGTGACTTCTGTGGAATCAACATGGAATATCAAGAAAGAAGCCAAGTTCACCAAGGTCAAATTTACTGAACTGCCAAAATTGTCGTCTTCAAAAAAAAAAAAAAACAGGGAAGTCACAAAGAAAATGTTGCATAATTTCGGATTCTTCTGAATTTGGGAGAGAAGTGTTGCTGGGGAGCATGCATACTTTTATTCATTAGAGAAATGAAGCAATTCACCATTAGGACTCTGATGAATCATTCGAATTCTATTCTTGATTGAGTTTGTAGGAAGGCCACAGTGTCCATGCAATATTATAGCCTGGCTCACTTGGCACTATATGTCCGCTTATACCCTGGCTTTCGCCTCCAAACCTGAAAGGCTACAAATACCAATATGGTATTGCAAGATTTCGAAAAATAAAGTATTTAGTTTTGGAGAATATTTTATTAGAAATAATATGGTATCGTATCTATTTGTATATGTAAATTAGAAAAAGACTACTTACTGTACATTCATAAATATTCTCGATCTATCGAATTTTCTTTCAAGAATTACAATTAATTTATGGATATTGTTTTTGTTCTTGTTCTCTGATTACTGAAAGTGTAATATTGTGAATAAATTTATCCAATTATCTCATAAGATTGATGAGTAATCTAGAATAGCTAAAGTTTGTTTCAGAATTTCTTTATGAAGAAGTCATTCCAAAACTGTTGTAAATCCAACTTGTAAATATAAAAATTGTCACTACAATCAGGGCCAGAATACCTACATATGTCGGGGCCCCTTGGCAATGCAATTTTCGGGGCATCCAATACAATTGCGGGTGGTTTTGTAAAGTGCAATATGTTATTGTAAAATAACTTCTATGAAATCGTTTAAAACATCTAACAAGTTGACATTTTCCAATAAATCATTTTCAATCAACATTATCGGCAATGAATTTAAACGGTCCCGAGACCTTGATGAACAAAGACAGTTTCTTATTAGTTTTAATTTCGGAAAGTTGCGTTCACTCGTGGTATTTGATATTATCAGGCTTCTACGTATATAGGTATGTATTTTCATGTATTTGGGAATGTTAATTTTGCAATATTATCAAAAATCAATTTATGCGATTCCTCCGCAGGTACAACAATACAGTTTCATATTTCCACGCATCCACTGCACTCCATCTCATCTATAAACTCAGGCTCAATGTCCTCGGAATAATCGTTACTAAACTTTCTACAAGCTGTTAGATACCTAGTACTTAAGTCCGCTGACTTGCAACGAATGCCCTTCCTTAAGTCTGGTCAAAAAATAAACTTCAATGCACTGTGTTCCTTAAGAAAACGATATATTAATCTATAAAAATTTAAGCCTAAACAATTCATGATGATTTTATTCCACAGTTAACTTTATAAAAGTAATAATATTCTTTTCCCGTTAGATTTAAAGAAACTATTATGTCTATCTCATCTTAGATAAATTAGGGCTGTCCAAAACATGATTACATTAGGCCGCATCACAAACCAATTTAATTTCATAGTTGGACTTTGTCAAGAAGTCTGTTAGCAATCCAAACAGAGAATTAATTTCCCGATAAGCTTGCAGTCACCGCGACAAATCTGTAGGTATATTGAGAAGTTTGACAAAGACGACTTGAACACAGGAACATTATTGCCTGAAAATTCCATCTAAATCGGTCTTGCAATTTTTATTCATCCAATTTATATATATAGAACAAGATAGATATACCTATAGTCTGATTTATTAAATTTAAATTTGGAATAAATCAAGAAAATAATCAATACATCAGTAACTTTGGGGTCATTTTTGACCCTAAACTGAGCTTTAACCATCACATTTCTTTAACGGTTAATAAAGATAAAAGTATTTTTGGATTTATTAAAAGATGGTCTAAAGAATTTAACGATCCGTACGTTACAAAGCTTCTTTTTATCTCTCTAGTCCGCCCAGTTATCGAGTACTGTTCCCTCAATACATCAAGACCGTGTTGAGTCGGTACAGAAGCAATTCCTTCTTTTTGCACTTCGGGGTTTAAATTGAAACCCTAGTGTACGTTTGCCTTCTTACTCAAGCATGCTTCTTCTTATAGAATCGCCCAATTTCTTTAGGAATAAGCTTTCTTCATAAACTTATTACTGGTATTATTGATTCGCCGGGGATTTTCAGTCAATTTAGTTTCTGTGACCCTAGTCATAGGTACTACTTGGAATTTTGTTCTAGGTAGGTGCACAACTTACTTTGCCTCATACGATCCATTTCGTGTATTATGTGATAATCATAACAAAATTTACCACATCCCTTCTCCTGAGATGTCGCCCACCGCTATCAACACTCTGGTCTTGTAACACCTACGATTCTCCATCCACCGTGACTGAATCTGGACGTAAAATTTTAGATGGCGTGTCTAATGTCTGTCTCTGACCACACATGGCTGTGAGTAGGGCTATTTAGCAAATAAATTTCCCCCACCGGGTCAGAGATAGATCTCTTTTGGTTTTGCTAAATAAGTTGTAAAGCTTTATTTTAATTATTTTTAATGTACCTACTCTCTTGTTGACAGTATTTTGTCATAAATAAATAAATAAATAAAATAGAGAGGGAGCAATTTTATACCTATAAGTAGGCATTGAAAACATAATTTTTTCATTTAAAATAACAATAACATACGAGAATAATAGTCAAGAATATACAAAGATAAAAAATTCTTATTTAAAATTTTGATTTGTTGAATATTTGTAACGAAATTCTCTTCAATATTTGAAGATGTCAGTCACACTCTGCATATGCAATATCCAAACTATGAATGAAAATGAATATGCATTAGAACTCCTTCATCTGAATGATGACTGTCTATTACACTTGCTGAAGTTCATTCCATTCGAACAATTGGTGCGCCTCGTCGGTGAACTCTGCCAACGTTTGGATATACTGATTATGATGCAATTAAAACATTTTCGGAACTATGATATCTATACGCGTACACCGCCACCTTTCAATGAGGAGCAATACAAGATTATTGGTATGAATCTGAGAAAACTCCATTTGAATGTTGCCTTTACTACACCACAAGTGGAAACCATCAAAATAATGCGTTGCATTTTCAATGGGGCAAAAGAAACTGGCAAATTAACCCACTTGAGACTTAATAAAATTACTATGAATCCGGAATACTTAAATGTGCTAAAAGAAATAATGCCCCAACTAATGAATCTCGATTTATGTCAGTGTACTTATACCGGTGATGAATTAATGCAACTTTTGAATGTGTCCACTAAACTATGTGTACTGGAAATAAGACCTGTTGATGTTTGCATGATGTGTGTTGAAGAATTTTGTGAGGAAATAAGTAAAACCTATCCCAAACTGGAGGTTATCTATATGGGTCGATTTGAATGGTGCATAGGCACATTCCGTCGACGTTGGATCCAAGGTGTAGAAATAAATTTATAAATCAGCAATAATAATGAAAAAAACACTTTTACACAACGACGATTTTGCGGCAGATTTCTCTCTTCAGACACTTACTTATTTAGATGGGGTACATGAAGCTTACTGGGTAGCTTTGTCGTTTGTACCAAATTGTACCTAAATACAACAAAGAAAAATCGACGATTTGTATCTTATCTTGTAAAAGCTGACTTAACAACAAAACTACTTACATCATATATACGTATTTTGTAAATAAAACAGCGAAGCGATCACTATAGAAACATGAGATTTGAAGAGACCAATCTTAGCTTGCATTAAACAAATCAGTTAAACACACATAAACGTTCTGAACTTTAAACATTGAAAGATCTCATACAAGTTGAGTCAAAAATGATTTACTAATTACTGTTAACTGCTCATTACAAAAATCATTGCCTAATCGAATCGAATGCTTTTAAAGAGACTTTATTCAAAAGTATCCTAACAAGAAAGATCACAAAAAAGGGTAAGAAGTTTTATGAACATAAATGATTCATTGATTAATTTTCCTAATACAATACTTAGCTTCCAAATCATGGATCGTGAACTAGCAAGGTGCAGTTATCAATGGTCTAATTGCTGTATCTTCGTTATTTTGTAATGAGCCTCGGAGTTAACTAAAGAGTGGGCCATCTATTGATTCAATTTTGTTTTGATCATTATATTATTAAACAAAAATTAATTTATTTTCAACGAATTTTGTTTTATTTAATAGAGTAGGTAATATTTCCTAGTCAGTATGATAAGTGATTTTATTCATATGTTGGTCGGCGCTGGCTCACCAGTAGGCCATCCTGAAACACCAATTTTCAATCACTTTTTGTCAACTGTTGAATGTTTTGTTTGAAGTGATCAATTGTTTGGGGAATGTCGGCATTAACTTTAATTTTCAATGAGCCCTTTTAATGAGTTAATACCTGAACAGCATTTTGATTTCAGACGTCGACATGGCACTCTGGAGCTGTGCCATCGGCTAGTGGAACGTATTCTGTTGAAAGAGAAGCAGTACTGCTCGACAGTGTTCCTAGATGTGAAACAGGCATTTGACTTAGTGTGGCACGCCGGCTTGCTCTTTAAGCTAAAGATGCCCAAACAGTTTCCAGGATTTTCGCCGGGGCTTGTAGAGTGCTACAGGAATAGCTTAACACTTTTGAAGTATGGCTGAACAGATGGAACATTGTAGTAAACCCTGAAAAATCATCGCACACAACATTTGTGAAAAGAAGAGGAAATTGCCCTCTGCTCAAATTAAACAATGTCACAATTTCCTATGCAAAGACAGTTAAATATCTTAGGCTTACACTTGAAAGACGACTCACATGGCGACCTCATAGTATGGCATAAAGAACTAACTAAATGCGAAACTTCGGACGCCATTCTACACTCAAAATTAGGAATAAACTGCTATTATATAAGGCCATACTAAAACCAATTTGGAACTACTGTATTCAATTGTGACTTAAACATTAAAACCATTCAGAGGTTCCAACAGAAAGTCTTGAGAATAGCAATTGGCTCTCATCTGTTAACTATTAATCGGGAAATTCATGAAAAACTGAAATATCCGTGGATAGGAAATCAATCGATTTAGTCAGACTAACTGATCATCCAAACAACCTGGCAATAAACTTACTCGATAACTTACCTTATAAGTACCTATTATAATAATAATAAAAATAATAATAGATCAAATAATGATAAATAGCAAATAACATGTATTGCAACTAGTTTTGCAAGGAAAAATAGAATGAAAATGTGGCATTGCCAGAAACATAAAGCACTGGACTGGAATAAATAATATAGGCACATTGTTAACAGCGGAAAGAAATAGAGAATTATAGCATGACATTGTCACAAATATAAAGACAATGAACTGATTTCCATATATATCTCAAATATAATGATACGTTTAGGCAAATGGCTGATAATAAGCTTTCAAATTTGAGCATAGCATATCCAACCAAGCAAACTTATCCTCATGTCGCTACTGCATGCATCTGTTGCGCGACATGGTTCCACGGTACAATGGATATGTATATTTATTTTTCGAAGTTTCCTTAGTGACTACCACCGATATAATTTATGTCATCATAAGTATTATCAGTAATATTAAAATAACAACTGATAATTCATGGTCTATAGTTGGCTTCCGGGGTTATCATGTCATTTAATTGGGCACATGCAGTTGAGCTGAGAATATATAATCGAATGTGTCAACTTGAGACAAATTTGTTTATTTTGAATTATTGGACAATGGTACATGTGTAGTTTATCTTTAATATTTATAAGGTTTCTCTGACGTTTCATCGGTTAATTTTTTTTTTTTTTTTTTCAACTTTACAATGTCTGTTGTACTCGTAGTATAAAAAACTAAAATTTGTAACTCAATATGTCATCATGTTTTCATTGGTTAATTTATTATCTTTATCGGATCACTTGACTGGTTGACTTCTTTTTCAAACTTTTATATTGTACAATCACATATACATATGGTTTTCAGAATCATCACCAAATGATATCACTGCTTTATGTGCTGCAGAATTTGTTTGTTATGTAACATCATCATTATCATTCTCGCATACATACCTTGACATGGCAACGAAAATCCAAGCAGCACAACAAGCAGCCGCGAAAGCCGGACTGACGTTCAATATCCCGAAAACCAAAGCCATGCGTATAAACACAGAAACTACGCACAAATTTGCAATTGACGGCATTGAACTGGAGGAGGTACAATCTTTCTGCTACCGGGGCAGCGTTACCTCCGTGACTGGCGGTTCTAGTGAAGACATCAAAAGCGAATGAAAGAAAAAGCAACCGCGGCATTCGGCTCACTGCAAACAATTTGGAACGCATCGAACATATCACAGCGCACAAAATTGAAAATATTCAATTCAAATGTCACACCATCTTTACTATATGGGTGCGAAACGTGGAATGCGGAAGCAACAGATATAAACTCACTTCAAGTCTTCTTTAACCGATATCTACGAAAAATTCTAAAAATATACTGGCCAAATACTATCTCAAATGTTACCTTATTGGCCAGAACCCAGCAAAAACCAGTACATCTACAGATCTGAAAAAGAAAATGGAGCTGGATCGGCCACGTTCTGCGCAGGGAAAGCGGCGACCTATCAAGGACCGCGATTGACTGGAACCCCCAAGGAAGCCGTAGACGAGGAAAACCATCGAATATCTGGAGACGACTGTTAGAGTTGGGAACCCGTGCCATGTGCCTAAGCTGGAATGAAGTGAATAGACTGGCACAAAATAGACCCGATTGGAGGAAATTCGTTGTGGCCCTATGTTCCAACATGGAACTCTAGGAATCATATATTTATAAATATATAACATTATCATTTAAAATATTTTAAGTACTAAATATTTACCTACTAGGAAATTGGAAACGCTCTGAACTAGCCAATTTAACCATTTAACTACAACTTGATCGGCAATATATCTGTGACGTTGCCAGTTACGGCAGTGTTTATTTTTACGTTGTATCAATAAATTTCTATTGTAGGGCAGAGGTCCACGCCTGAATCGCGCATTAATTTTTGGGATATTTAGATCCTTGGCTTCCCATAATACCCTATTAAATTCAAAGATCATATTATCTACCTGATTTTTGTCTGTAATAGAAATTAATGGTACCATATGAAGAACCTGGTTAATATACCTTCCAATTTGTACCCAGTTTGCTCTTCTGAGGTGATACCTGATATTGTCGACAGTGATGAGTCGTTTTTACAAAATAACTTGAACAGGAAGATGGTCAGAACTTAAGTGTATTTTTATAGATCAAAATTGAACACGGAAATCTTCGACCAGTGACAATTCTTCCGCTTTTCCCAAAATTTAAGTTATTTTCTCTTAAATATGTTGGTTTTTGGTTTTAAAAAGTATTTAAAAGAAAGCATATCGGCAAATTAAAATGTCGAAATCCGTTATCATCATGTCAAAGTCAATAGATCTACTGTTTGATATACTAAATTTAATTTCTGCGACTGAAGTTGTTGGTGGATGGAGGAGTCAATTAAACACCATGAGTATCATCACCATCGACTTCAATGATGTTCTGTTGCAGGGCAGACACAACTCGAACATATTTATCGCAATTTTTGGGTTCCTCTTCCTGCAGTTTGATGAGACACCACGGACTTGGAAGTGGAAGTGACGCAAACGACACATTAAATGGGTAATATACCCTTTCCTCAATGGCTTAGTAGGCATGATTGTGACTTCTTCGCAAATGATGTCACTGTTGGTGTGGGAATCCAACGTCAGGCTTGTGTTGTATTTCTCAATGATAACTGCGGCCTTCTGAAATGTCTTGGTTCTGACTCGACCCATCGCTTACCGGAATAAGAATGAACTTGTGAGTTATTTTCATTATAATTTAGACATATTGGATAAAATATATAGAGTGGACAGTTCGCTCAATTTAAGCGATCTTTCTCTTTATTGATAAACTCAACACAATTTAAAATTAGATAAATAGATTCCTTTTTAAGAGCGATTTATCCAGTCGTTAAAGTCGTTTGTAAAAGTATCCCTATGTAAATTAGGGAAATATACATACGATAATTAAAATCAACAGCAATCATCAACAATTTCTTAGTTCTTCTTTGTTTCTATCAATTTTTTCAGGTAAGTCCATTTATAAAAATTGGTAACATCTACTAGTTGGCGCTCATAATTCAACCATGATGACTCACCCTCGTACGTAGGTAACATCACAGGGGAAAAATTGTTTTTAATCCAGGCATATGTGGCTGAGACCACACTCCGGCACTACCGGTGAACTCCACTGAAGGCATTGACACAGGTTGATTTCGGCCATAGATATTCTCATTCAAATTTGCTAGTATAGTCGAAAACATTTCAGCAGCAGACATCGTTGGCTGATTGATGTTATCAGTAAAATTCATCAGGATCTTTTCCAAGTTCTGGTATTTACTACACCAATAATATAGTTATCTTCGAGGTCCATCACATTAGATTTTCGAGACAATTTTAATAAGAAATTAGTCCTCCACATTCTGTTCGGGAGGCAGGTTCCCCTCTGCCCGTATCTGGCTACACCTTTGCATATTCCGTGATGATCGTGATGATGGCAAGGAGGTTCATGCAAATTATTTGCTATAAAAAATAAATACATAATAAGTTTTCACAGTTTTCAGCTAAAGGATCTAACTCAACATGGTCATGGTCAGCTTTTGGGTGAACTCAACCGTGTGTTTTACTTAATCTTAGCTTAGACTTAGCTTCGTAAGGGCAATTTGGGAAAATACGTTACATGGATAGTATCCCGAACACAAGCTAAAATAAGATCAATTAAGTCTCGTGTAAGGCAATAGAGTAAAGGGTCTCTAGCAAATTGTGTTTGATCCTCAAATAAATATTTTAGATGATCACTCTGATGATCGTGATATTTCCTAGATGATGATGTTGTCTTGAGAGGTGTTGAAGAGTTACAGCTTTGAACACCCTTTAGTACATGTATCCAATTTACTCATTTATTGTATGTAGGTACATAGGTACATATGTGCTCGAAGGTTATAGGAAACTATTTATTCAAATGAAGATAAACAAAAAAAACAGAAATTAAATTGAAATGTAATCCAAAAATTAAATTATAATGCTGGAAACAAGAAGCGCTTAAGCAGGCAGAAGCGCCGCTTTTAAAAGAAAACAGATTAAAACGTAGATGAAAATGATGGCAAAAACAAAAAAATGAAACCAATCGACGGGGATCTTCATAGCCGATCCGATCCGTTCCGATCCGATCCGATTGTCCCACCGACCGACCGACCGACCGACCGATCGACTACAATACAAAAGAAATGCCGAACAACCAGCAACAAAAGTATTGTAAATTGAACAACAACAGTCTTATAGAGAGTAGAGGTGAGAGCGAACGCTCTTCTTATTGTTACAATTGATGATGGTGATGAGGATGAGGATGATGATCATGGTAATGGTAATGGTGATAATGATGAGGATGATGAGAGGGCAAAACTACAGACAGCGAGTGGCCAAGAGAGTGTGAATAAATTAAGCCGTCAAACACTAAATAATAAACAACAAAGAGAAGCAGCAAGCAGCAGGAAAAATCAAAATCAAAATCAACAATTGATCAACATATTGATTAGCGCAGTTATAGAGAAACACGATTAACAACAAATGACGGCGAACGATGGACAATGGACGACGGACGGACAAATGAACAAACAACAACATCGCATCATCATCATCATCATCATCGACAACATTAACGAAATAATCTCAAAATAGCCCAATTCAATGAACAAACAGACCAAAATGAAAGAAAGACAAGACAGGCCCAGTCCCCGACCGACCGACCAACCGACCGAATAACAGCAGTAGGAACACCAATAACAGCAACAACAAGAAGAATAATGAATGTACATATAAATTGGTTCAAACGCCATAATTATGATTATCATAATGTTGTTATTGTGTTATGTTATGATGAAGCGGTAATCTCTATCATTGTTTTCTACTTTATACATAATGCATACTACTACTAATACCTACTACCATCACCACTAGTAAGAAGAATAAGTATTTTACGGGCAAACGAAAACGATCGCATCGCTTTAATAGTTTTATTGATTTAAATACCCTACAGTATAACATTATAATTATATTGCTTCATTTAAGCGATTCTATACGCTTCATAAAATATTTTGTCATGGAGTTTCGAATTTGTAAACGTGAACTGATAATTCAATATTGGACAGATAGATGGATGGATGCATGGATGGATGGATGAGTAACAACTTATGATTGGAAAATTTTAAATGATGTGATCATCATCAGATGCAGATACATACATACATAAGTTTGTAGTATATAGAGGCCTAATGATGGATGAACATTGAAATTAATAATTTAAGTTTTCTATTAATTATACCATATAATAATTTCTTGTTTCCGGGAATACATGAATTAATAGACTTAACCTTATAGAGTGTCTTACTTTTACTACATAAAGATGAAGACCATAATCAAGAAACTATGTATGTACTTATAAAAGTTTTCAGTTTATTAAAATTAAAAGAACTAGCTTAAATTACGAAAGGAAATCTAAATATTGAAAATATCCTAAATGCTTAGAAGGAGAAGTTAAGTTATCATACTAGGGGTTGTTTGATTATCCCGGATCTCGGGTTTGGGGACACATATCGGGACCAAAACTATCCTATATTCAAGCCGGAAACCGACCATACACATTCACCAAATTTCAATACAATCAGTAGAACGGTATGGCTGAGCATAGCATACAAACAAACAAACACATTAATTTATATATATATATAAGCTTTCATTTTATTGGTATATTAAATAATTAAGTAATAGCAAAGAGTATAAAATATACATAGAGCAAACAAATCGCTTAATGTAAGCGGAGCATTTTTTGCTTTCGTATCCAACAGCAAATTGTGTGTAATCTCGGTGGAAACATAAAAATTAAGAGAAACACCGCTTAAATAGAGCGATTTATCCAGTCTCTTTGGTAATAGAGACCATTTTCAAAATAACGAGAAAAAAAATATGTTTTACAAAGACAACTTGATTTATTTTAAAATATATCTCTAATGTTATCCACCAATTTCTTGACAGCAACGGGTCCATAACTTCACAGGAACACTCTACAAACTATGCTAAAGTTTCCCTGGAAATTTCATCAAAGTCGCTCCGGCAGTTTCGGAATCCAAAGGGAACACATATATACATATATTGCCTCCCTACGAAGGGAATGCTTTGGCATTACCATAGGGAATCAAAGGAGTTTGAGGCGATAAGGAGTGTTTTAGACGATAGGATCACGACATATCTTGTAGCACGGACTATTAGTACCTATATTTTTTAAGATTTTGAACTCCTTGTTCGCATAACAAAAAAGAATAAAATATAATAAAAAATGCATTTATGTTTAAACTTATTTAAAGTGTGTATAGTACACTATAGAATAGATTGTAGTGTATATCCAAAGCTTATCTTAATTGAAACACATTGGTTAAGATACAACTCTATTAAGAGGAGCGCGTGCACGTTCATTTTTTTTTTTTTTACATTTGTTATTGTTCTTTTTGTTTTTGCCGTTGTTGGTGTTGTTGTGGTATTATTAAACCAAAGTTGAAGTTTAAATACCAAAAAAAAAAAAAAAAAAAAAGTGGAAAAAGATGAAAAATAAATGAAAAATCAACGACTTTGAAGAGAAAAATACAATAAAGGCGAAAAAAGCTAAAGAAGAACAACTTATACTACTAGTACAATAATAATAAAGCAAGAAAAATTGTTATTATGTTTCAGTTGCAACAATATTTTAGATACACTTCATTCAATTTCTGGATATACAGAAACTACTTTAAGTACTTGTCTTTTCCTACTCGTATGATATGTGCGGCTGTACAATAATAGGATTCGAGTAATTAATCATATTAGAATATTACGAAAAATTGTAACGATTGGCAAGTATTACATAGTAGGTACTGTCAAGGCTATAATCAATTACAAAGCGTGTCCCTGGAATGATCAAATGTGAGTGAGTGAGTGAATGTTGTCATTATGACAAATTGAACGAAGACACATTTTTGATTTGACAAAATAGCATATAGCATATAGCATATAAGACAGGATTTCCTATAAACATCTGGACTGGTTGTGCGATCGTCTGGTAAAATTTAGGATTATGGCTGCCGAAACAAATCTAAGATCCAGTACATGCATATGTGGAAAGTGACAAGAAGTGTATTAAAACTGATGCAACTAAATCAATCAATCAGTCCGATTATTTCCTTCCATCATTCCTGTCTTTCCTTCCATCCTTCCTGTATTTCTTCGTTCTGTTTGTTACAAACATCAGGCTGAAGTGTTGTTGATACCATCACTCAATCATACTAAATATTTTTGAACAAAAATAACAATAATCTAACAAATATGAAAAATTGAATAAAGAAAACGTGTGAAGAATAGTTGAAACCAATTTGATTTGCATCGAAAACTAATTGACCACAAAATTTATGGCCTCCTGAACAACAAACGAAATATGTACCTATATCTATAGTGTGTGTATATGTTTTCAAATCTTTCACAATTATTAAAATACATAATAATCATATCATCGTCATCGTCATCATCATCAACAACAGGCAATAATACCGACAGCCCAACATCAGTAGTAACAGTAAGGTATATCTACAACCATCCAACAACAACAACAGCAGCAACAAATCAACCTACCAACTTACCAATCTTCCAAACAACCAAACAACCAACCAACCAACTAACCAACCTATCAACCTACAACAATAATCATAATAATAATAATAATAACAACCAACCTCTGTTTAATATAAAGACTTCAAAATGAGTGAACAATAAAGGTGAAAATTGTTGGCTTAAGAAGCAATAAACCTGATTATTGTATTAAAAAAGAATGAAAAGAAATGAAATGAACACACAAAAAAAAAAAATAAAAGAAAACCATAAGAAAAACAAATCAAGCTAAATATGTTCAATACATTCATCCATCTATACATACATCTATCCCTACTACTACTACTACTATACTACAATACTCTAATATAAGAATGAATCTTTAACTGAATATGTAGTTATACATAGATAGATAGCAATATCAAATTTGTATAGGGACAAAGGGGTGTTTAACACAAAAAATGTTGAAAACGTAATAATAAGCAATAAAATTGCCATGAAATTAATATTCCCATGAATCTCAGGGATCTCATGCTGGGGCAATGTTCTCGTACTTTGCTCGTTTGCATCGTTCTCTCTCTCTGAATAACTTTAGCTTTATCTTTATCTTATTGTTTCTCTCCCCAAAAAAAAAAACCAAAAAAAAAAAAAATAAATAAAACGTGTGAATGATTTTAACAGTGAAGCAGCATTAAAAAGGCGTCGGTTGTCGGTAAAAGAAAAGAAAAAATAATGAAAGAAATCTTAAACTCGGTACTACCGAAGTTTACATACCTTTCAAAATAAAGAGAATTACTCGTAACTATTCAACACATTTTTTTTTTTATGGAGAAACATACATCTATATATATATATAATCGTAAGCCTTTTTCTGTCTCTGCACGCTAATCTCAGAAACGACTGAACTTATTTGAATGCAGTTTTGATTGGTATATTGTAGCAAGCTGAGTGTAACATTTAGCGTTTATTTTATCGAAATCGATCTACTAAATCAAAAGATATTCATGAATAGTACTATAAGTTTGTCAAAAGGAGACATTGCAGACCACATAAAGTATATATATTTGTGATCAGCTCGATGAGACGAGTTGATTTAGCCATGTCCGTCTGTTCGCAAAACTAGTCCCTTCAGTTTTTGAGCAAGAGAGCTGAAATTTTGCACATAGTTGTACACTTTTGTCGGAATCAGCCGAATCGGACCACTAGGGGGGTACCTCCCATACAACCACCCTTGGTTTTTGACTTATCGAACTGACACTATTTCATGATCCTAGGGTTACCAGCAAGGATACCTCCCATACAAACCCATACTAAATGACTTATAAAGAATAATTGTACAATAAAGTGCCACTTCAACTGTGTTCTTTGTTGATACTCAAACTGGAACAGAGAGAATATAGTAATGCTAAGAAAGGAAAGTTGGATGCAACCGGGAGAAGCGTGAAGAGTATTATATCTTTGACATAGCCAATGATAGCCTTTTTTCTGGTTTTAATTCTGTTGCCTACTTTTTGGCGGATGTTCGAATGATTTCCTCTTTTGCTGCGCGCCAACATTAAACATCTGGTAATTAGGAAAAAAGTTAACAAAACACACACTACTAAAAACACATATATTGCGAATACCACATAAAACAAAAATAAAAACTAACAAATTCGAAGGATCTTCATGTTCACAATACTTACATACCAGTCATACATTACATGTATGGCCAATGTAATAGAACTCAATTGCGATTTTATCTGATAATTTAATGTAGTAGTACAATAATATTAGTTCTTGAAAACTGAATACCAATATTAAAATGTATTTCTAAAGACTATTCATTCTATAGGTGTCACATACTACAAGCAATGTCAAAAATGTCTATACTCCCATATCGATCCATAAAGTTTTCTAATTATTGACAACTTCATTCTAAAGTCTACGTACAACACAATAATACTAAATCCGGCATAATGCGCATCGCAACGGGAGTTCCTTCTGGTTGTGTATTGGGTCCTATCTTGTGCACACTCTATACTTTAGATCTTCCGATTCACGGTGATGAACACTTGCTGGTTGCAACATACGCAAACGATACAGTGTTTCTAGGATCCGCATAGCTTGCTATTATTGGTCTTGGGCTATTTAAATGGGACATGACAATAAATTCTGATAAATCTGTTCACACGCTTAAACGTGCCATTTGTCCTCCAGTTACCTTAAACGGCGAATATGTCCCAATTAAGCCCATTGCTAAGTATCTCGGTCTTACCCTGGGCAGAATACTCAATTGGCGAGAGCATATTAGTGAAGCATCACAATCACAAAGTAATTAAAGTACCTTGTAGGGCATATAATACATAAATATGTACCTACATATATGAGTTTTAAAAAAAAAATCAAAATTTTCAATTACTGTTTTCTCTTAATATAGAACTTTGTCAAACCGTCCATTTCGGGATTCAAACAAAATTCTAATGCCCCTCAAAATTTTGAATTTACCTTATTTTTTTTTGATAGAATTTGCCCCTGTATAATGCCTTAATGCCCCTTAATTTTCTTTGAGTCTTCTACTGCCCTCCTGAAAGTTTTCAGCGCCCACAAGGAGGTTTATTGCTCATTTTGGAAACTTATAATATAGGGTGTGTAAAGAAGACCAAAGCGAAAGGGACCTGAGTCTGTTTGTATACAAATGTCAACAATTCGGAATCGAAACGAGTGACCTGCAGCCTAGAGCATCCACGATTGAAATCCGGTAGTCTTATGTGGTGCTTCATCTACAAAACCCGGATGAAGTCGTTCCGCACTATTTTGCCAAGTTAATCCAATTCGAAAATCGTCAAAAATCACGATTTCATCCTCATCATTTTTTTCTCGACATGAAATTTTCAAGTTAACAATAAGTACACAAATAGCGTCGATGTGACAAAATGTTCTAGGTACGAATATGCTAAAAAATGCCAAACTTCACGATGGTGTTGAAAGATGGCAAATCTTTTGTACCGCTCTGCGTATTTACTTAATTTTACTGTTTTTGTTTTCCTTCTATTATATGTAAGTATATTAGATGAGCATAATCTTTTTACAAATTCGGACATTAACAAAATTCTTTCATTTATAGATTCCGGACACATACAGATTTTGTTGTCATTATCGCTTTTAATTTAATAAGTGTATCCTGTTTAAGATAGAGATCTATGTAGTACAAGAAGAATATCTAAACTATTGTATATCATAATCACTCATGTACTCTGTTCTACAATAGTACGGTAGTAGTATAAGAAAGCTTACTGAAGCGAAGTGACTTAATTAATTTTATCTATTTATTAATTTACGATTTCTTGTTGATGCTGAATGATGATGATGATGATGGTGATGATGGTGATGAACACAATGGGCCGTGCCGGGCCTATCATATGAATATAATGCAACCTCTCTTGAGCAACACTACTACTTAATTATTGTATAAAGTGATTTATTTTTTTAGTTTTAAAGGAGCAACAACGCTTAGTAGTTGAGTTCAGTTGAGTCGAGTGAGTCTGATGACAAGGGAAAAGAGAAAGAAAGATAATTGAGATAGAGAGAGAAAAATAAAAAGAGGCTCATCAATTTAATAATTATAAATTGTTCTGGTTTTGACTGTTGCTAAGAAGAAACCAATTTTTATATGATTTTATTGGCTTCCGTTGCCTCAGTCTACTATGCTTCAGCATACCTTATAATTTGGGGTATCATTTGAACGCTTCATGCGTTCGATAACCTTCAGTATGTGGTTGTGGTTGTGATTGTTGTTGTTGTTGTTGTTACTGTTTTTATTATTGTTGGCTTAAACAATAACAACAACAAATCTATCTAAGCTATTATAAGTAGCATATGAAGAACAAACCGTAACAGTAACCGAAACCGAAACCGAATCCATAACCAAAACGAACCTACAAAACTTAATTACTGTCATAAAAAAGGGATTTGTGGGCGAAAATTGATTTGATCAGTTTATGTTTCTCTCCCATCTATATAGGAATTATTATTAATTATATGTGAATGGTATAATCACATTGACATGCTGTTTTTTTAACTCTTTAAATAAGACATCATCTAAGAACCATACACTAGCATTCCAAAATCAAATCAAATCAAATTCATTTATCGATTCATACGAGTCTATTTGTCTATATCTAATAAATTTGTATTGAAACTAATGACCTAAATATTTTTATTTATTTATTTAATTAGTTGCTCATAATCTAATAAGCAATCTAACTTAAGTTTCGACTCGTCTATCTTGTCAAAAGAAGGATGAAACTATATTAGGTACTTATTAATACGAGGGTGAATCAAATATTAACCGGAATTCTATTGATTATTTTTCTACATAGTCTCCTTCACGCTCTACACATTTTTCCCAGCGGTTTTGAAGCTTGTTAATTCCTTGCTCGTAGAAACTTTGAGGTTGAGTCACCAACCAATTGCGCACGAATTCCTCAACATCTTGATCGTTGTCAAATCGCAATCCTCAAAGTGCATCTTTCATGGGCGCAAACAAATGATAGTCATAGGGTGACAAATCTGGGCTGTATGGAGGATGCTCAAGGGTTTCCCAATGCATATCCTCCAGTTTTTGTTTAGTTTCCCCCGCCGTATGTGGCCTGGCATTGTCATGAAGAAGGATGACGTTTCTGATTGGGACACTGCGTCTTTTGCTTCTGTAAGCGGCTTTTGCTGCCTCCAACAGCTGGCAGTAGTAGGCAGCGTTAACTGCACGTCGGTCATGTAGGAAATCAATGAGCAACACTCCTCTGTAGACGGTCGCGAGGACCTTATCGGCTGAGACGGGTTTTGGCTTTCACAGGACCGGCTTCGTCTTTCCTAAGCCATTCTTTACTCGGCATCTTGGACTCGGAAGTGTAATGATGCACCCATGTTCATCACATGTCATGATACGCCTCAAAAAAGCCTCTTCCTCCCGCTGAAATCGATTCAGATGTCTCTTACTGATTTGCAGTCGGATGTTTTTTTGATTTTCGTTCAACAACTTTGGGACCCATCGGGCACAGAATAGATGTTGGTGAGTGAGTTGACTGAGTCCCATTCTCAATCGGACAAAAGTAAGTTGAATAACTGAAAAATAATAGAAAATATGTAAAAAAAATTAATAGATATATAAGTATAAAATTTAATAAGATTGCCATTGCAGTTCCTAGTATATGGATCATGGATTCCCCCGGTGTTTTCCTATCTTGACGTGATGAGGAGGCTAAATAGATATGGTGGTCCAGAGTGCGATGCCTGTGGTAACGTAGATATAGGTGGTAGGGCCGGCCTCCCAAGCATCTGTTTTACGTGGAAGTCTATTTCTGAAGGCAACGGGAAACCATGGAAATATCATATGTTATAACAATGACAGTAGTGTAAAAAAAAATTGATACGAGTATCATTCAATTATTAATGAGACAAATCGATCTAGCTCAGAAACGTATTGTCTAAGCAACACAATAGGTAGTTTCAGTGCGTCAAGTTGGTATCCTTGTACATTGTTTTTCATCAGCAGTTCGAGAGTATTTGGTAAACATAACCTCAAATGTAGTCAGTTATCAATGCCAAATCCGCTCAAACATTGCACCGCAGAATAACAAGGCGCACCAATTAGATTTTTAGTTGCAGAGGGTATCAAAGGTAGTGAAATCCAAGAAAAAATGTTGAAAATGTACGGGAATAAATCTTTAAACCGTTCGAACGTTTACAAATGGGTTGAACAGTGTCTGTGATGAGCAACGAATTGGACGCTTCAATTCAGGGCAACAGGCGTATTATTGCTAAAATAATAGCTGCAGAAATGCACGCGATTGATGGAACCATATCATTATTCACTATAAGCTGTTGTAGTACAATGAAACTTGTGCAAAATGGGTTTCAAGAGAATTTTGCTTTATGACAGCTCGCGCTCACTCGCGGCATATTTAACTCAAGAAACACTTCAAAAACTATGGTGGGAGATCCTTCCACAACCAACCCATCAGGCTTTCAATTGTTTGGACCCCTTACAAATGCTTTTCGTAGGAGAAAGTGCAAAAGTGGCTTCGAGATGAACACAAAGAATTTTACACCAGAGGTATACCATACACAAATTAGAAGAACTATGGGAAAAGTGCATAAATGTTACCGGGGACTATGTTGAAGAGTTGCCAAAGTTTTGTATTGATTGAATAAATCATTGATTTGCTGAAGCGATTTGTCTCGTTACTTATTGAATGGCCATCATATGATCACCAATATTAGCAATCAGAAGTTGTTACTAGTGACAAGTAGGCCTGAAACGAGATCATTAGGGTGTACTTAAAGACTGGATACATATTATCTGGTGAATCTTTCAATTTCATCTTTGATCTATGGGATCTGAAGATCTCTATGAATTGTTATATTTCTGACATACCAAGGTGAATTCAGTATTCTGCTTAGATTGGAATCTCTGGAGTATCTCAATATTAGAATGCTAAGCTGAGCCCCACAGATGAACAGAAGTATGTTGCGCAAAGACAATTTTATATTGTGATTAAGAAGCCAGGGCATTTTTCTCATTCTACAATCCAGCTGTTGGAATTTGCTGATTTGATGTAAGCCTTCCAATTTAACCGTCTATCCAGGGTAAACCCCAGGTATTTGGCGGTCTGCTCTGAGGGTATGGCTTCGTTGTTCAGGACGACAGAAGGGCAATGCAGTCGCCTAAGCGTGAAAGTAACGTGTATGGATATGTCGGTGTTTATCATGATATTCCACCGTTTCAGCCAAGGCTCAATTTGAGTAAGCTAACGCTGTAATAGTGAGGATGCTTCCAGAAGATCGTAAGCTGTAGATAAGAACGCAGTGTAGCAACCAGCAGGTTGATAGAATTAGCGCCAGTATTCTACTCTGTGGAGCTCCGGATCTTATACATTTCAGCTGGACTTCTAAATATGATCTTAGAAGAAAAAAGTATGGAGCTCAGAAGTATTCAATCATTCACATATCCTAAATTGTTTTGTAGGTAAGTAAGTTCCCCTTTATGAGGTGATGAACTCAACCTGAACTTTGATTTTGTTGTTGTTGCAAATTAAAAACAAATAATAGAATACAAAACAAAAATAAAAAACCTTAATCGATTATTTAAATTTTATTTTTTTTTTTATAGATTTCTTTTACATTTTTTTGTTATTGATTTTTTTTTTTTGTATAAAATAAATAAAATCTTTTGTATGTTTTTCATTACTAGGTATATAAATGGTATGATTTTATAGAATATTTTGGACTTTTCACTTCCATGAAAAGTGTTCATTCAACCATAGCGATATTTTAATTTACTATAGCATTATTACCTTTAATTTGAGTTGAGTTCTTTCATGTTCCAGTCATTTTGTTTTTTATATGATTAAGAGTATTGAAATGTTTAAACAAATAATAAAAATCAGAAGAAAAGCAGCATCTAGAAGGAGAACTTGAGGCTCACAAGATTCTGCATAGGCCTATTAGATTCTATGTCGACTTATAAGGAGTCAAACACATGCTAGACCATGCTACCACTCTCCCTTGCATCGTAGGAACTTAACGTAATCTATTAAATTTCTTTCAATTTATCACTTGGACTCATTTTAAATTAATAAAAAAAATCGTATATGTTTTAATGATAATTTTACTTAGTTTCCCTTCTCCCTGTAAATACAATATTTATTTATGTTTATACGTTTATAACAGTAGGTATTTGATCTGACTTACTTACCAATAACTACCTACATATTATAAAATATTATGTTATACGTGTATATTTCTTTTAGTATTTTTTATAGAAAACTCATAAAATTGGATTTCATTTATTCGTTTCTCATTTGCTTGGATATACTCGTATTTGATTGCCACCAAAGTGGAACTCATAAAGAAGAATGCAATAAGATTTAATATAAATGAGGTGGCAATATGTGATTTGGCGGATCGTTTATACTTTAAATCGATTAAGAAACAGACAAAACATAAATCAAATGATTTGACGATTGTGAGTCTGCCTTTATGCATATTTAAATTCGAAAAATGTGTGAATATATGAAAGATCATAAAAAAGATTTATATTTCTACACATTGTAGGTATTTAAGACAACTTGATGACTTAAAGCTATAGAAACAATTCTAAGATGGATTTAAATCTTTTTTTTTTTTTTTTTTTGTAATTTGGTGGTGGTTTTGAAATATTAGATCTATGTTGTCTTGGGAAACTCATTTTTGTCTAAATGTTCCTGGTAAATAAATAATTAATGGTAAATGATAAATTTTGACTTGAAATACAATATGTATATGGATTCCAAGGGACAACTTAAACAAATTGCCAGGATTCTAGAAAGCAAAGCAACAATTTTTGCGTGAAAACGTTTCTCTGAGTATTTGTTGTAAGCATCGTGAGCCGGTCCTTAATACAATGAATCAACGTCTGACACAAAGGCACATATCGATAAGTTTATAATTGATTAATTAATTAAAACATTTTTTTCATATTTTATTCAGTCATTTACACTTTATTAAAATTGTATAATCTTGGCCCACAATCAATTGGCCAAATAGAACAAGCCGTTCTCAAGAGATACGCTTACCTTTCAAAAAAGCATTTTCATATTTTTTTTACCTTTTTCAACATGCCTCCTCCATTGATGACGTGAGGGTGCAATGGCAAAGTTGCTCTTACAAGCACGGTATATTCCTCCATTTTCAGAATATATAAATTACTTGGCTCTATGGCTTTGAGTCACGAGATATATTGAAAATATTGGCGACATGTTTAGCGTTGCATATTTGAAAAAGTGCCAGATTTTGAGATGACTATGGAACCCTTATAAAATTATTATTGTTATTAAGAAGTTGAAAAAAAAAAAATAATTTCTTCAACTTCTTAATCGAGTTTGTGTTGTTCAGATTTGGATTGTCCAGGAGCTCTACTTGGATTCAAAAGTTTTGTGTTGCATTGCATCCTGAGAGCAGGTGTTCAACAGTTTAAACGTCGTTGCAGAGAGGGCATGCATTATTGTTGTGGATTTGATGAATGAGGGAGGTGTTACCGGTGGCATTCGGCAGGATAAATTGCAGTGATGACATTCAGATTTAAACAATTGCTCGCATGGCCAGGGACCCACATAAGTTTAATATACATAAGCTGAATAAGCTGGTCATGGATTGTTGTAGTAATTATACTGTTGCTGTTGGGGTTACGTAAGGAGTTAATAGCTGATTTCTTATCTGTACAAATGATAATATTGGATGGCATATTAACAGCAAATTGTATTTCTTGGAGAATAGCACAGGCTTGTACAGTGAAAATAGAACAGAAATCTAAGATTAACCCAACTGATGTTGTTATATTTGATCCGTCCACCCTTTTAAACGCTTTTTTAAAAACGTTTTCACATTAAAATCCCTCGGATATGATGATTCATAAGTTTATGTGTATATAAGTAGCTCGGGGCCCTTGGTAGTGCAAATGTTTTTACCAATCCGATAATTATTTAGTTTGTGTTTAACTTCTTTTTCGCTGACACTGTTATTATGTTTAAAATGTTTTCCAACTTAATAACCAATGATAAAGATTTTATGGAGCCTTCAAGGGTTCCATTTCATTCATTAAAACATGCTTTTGGGAGTTTATTAACTTACCTATAGATTAAGTTCTGTTCCAATATGACACAACTCAGATTAGAAACAATATAAGGACAGAACAATCTTTTCCAAAAAAAAAAAAAAAAAAACATCCTTACTTTCATTGCATTTCCTTCTAAATTCATGGCAAAAATCATCTTTGGAGAGAAACAATAACAGTTTAGATTTTTCCTTTCCAATTCCACAGGCCTGTTTCATCAAAAATTGATATTTGGATAACACATATTCAAATCCGATTGGCACTTTGAAGCCTGATGAAGACGAAGTTCTTTGCAAGAATGATATATTCACACTTAAGTTAACTGAATTTTAAAGTTGAAAATTAACTAAAAATTATCGCTACAGTTTAACTGCGCAGTTATGCAGAGAGTCGAACACAGTCCTCATCTATAACGAACTCCTCTTCAATAGCGAAGATTTCTCTAATGCAAAATCATATTAAAATGGCATGGCATGCATGGATAACATCTACTGTATGACATATTAATCTTCTTATATCTGGATTGCTTCCGGTCAGGGTGGTGAAATGAATATGGAGGCTTCTGACAATTAGATCAAAAATGTTCTACCGGTTTCAGTTAAATCCAATGATGATAAGCTACAAGTATTATGAATCACCAGGAATGTTTCCGACAATGTATTTGATTCACTAAACATGTTTGAAGACTTCGAAAGTAGTATTGCCCAGTTCCAACGACTTCTTTACAGATTTCGGCTCATTTTCCCTTAGACAAACTTTTAGCGAGTTTACAAAGGTGCACAAGCTTTATTGAATTGAATAATAATTAAATAAATATCATATAAAAAAGGTATTTTTCCGCGGAAATAAGAGAAGTGCAAAAAGGCTGCCTTTCAGTGAGATATAAATCCAAATCAAAATTAGTTAGTAGCCCCTATAGACCTTAGTCTGACTCTGGTGACAGACAGGGCCGGCCTTAGGCATTGCGAAGCTCCGGGCGGGTGAATCTTCGCAAAGCCCTTATCTTTTTGGAATCAGTTCTAATGATGATACTTGACGAGTGATGCAAAATTTATTAAGAAATTTAAAGTTTTAAAATTTTTTATTGGAAAAAACAAAAATTATTGAACAAGAAACTATCTAAAGAATCAATCTAAGATCAATGAAATGATGTTTGCGGCTTTTTCTAAAACTAAAATCAACAATTAAATCATAATATTTTAACGAAAGAACTAAGTCATTCTCAATAGAAATACGAGTAATAGCAAGAGCTGAAAGCCAATCTTGTGTCAAAGTATCTCGCAGATATGTTTTAATAATTTTTAACTGTAACAGGTGTCATGGCTATAATTCTCAGGACTACTTTGACAGTACACTTCGGTTAAATTGTTTTGTTTTCTTTAAATACACGGGTAAACATATTCAGTTCTTCATATTCATTCATGTCCATCAATATCAGATGTGGCTCTTGTACTGCTAGAGATAATTGGAAGTTACTGCATCGCTTCAAAAGTTCACAGTCAGTCATTTTCATTAACTTTTTTATGCAACGAGTTTAGGTACATAAAACCAAATATTCTCTCATGATGTTTAAGTGCCTGAACCCTTTCAGTACTTAACTTCAGGGGATGATGCTGAAACCTGAATCTGAAACTTTGCAGACAAACTAATACGACAACGCTGATCACAAAAATGCAATCAGATTTTAGGTAGCTCTTTTCACCTGGCCTACAGGTGGTGTCCCATATGTGGGACATATATCTATATTAGCATATGTTAGGAACTTTATTAATGATTGTAAATTAATGTTACAAAGTAAGGAGATCGGGTTGCAGTTATAAATGGAATCAACTGCTCATTGATACATACATTTTCTTTTAAAAATTCAATTGCTGGTCTCACTTTGTAGAGTCGATCCAACTGATTCGATACAAGAGTGACGTCCCCAAAATGAATATGACTTCTTAATGAAAAAAAAAATCGATTCAGAGACATATGACCAAAGAAAGACAAGTTCCATTTTCTGTCAAAGTACATTATATGATTCTTAATTCTTAACAGTTGCTACAACACTTATCTTATCCGTTGAAGGTTGCAATTTTCAAGTAATCCTAAACGGTTTTATAATTTTGTTAATGCTAAGCACAAATCGGCTTTATTTCCTTCTTCTTTTTTCTTAGATAATTTGCATTCATCAAATGATCCTGAGATATCTGATTTATTCGGAAAGTTTTTCCAAACGACCTTTTCTTCAGCAACATTTTCAGGTAGGTACTTCCTACCCTTATCATGTTAACACAATTAACAATTTCAGAAGCCCTGAACTTGGTGAGGTGAATATTCTTCATAATCTAAGATCCCTGAAATTTTCTTATTCTCCTGGTCCAGATAATGTCCCTAGTTGTGTCCTTATATGGTGTGCAAACTACCTGTATAGGCCGTTATTTAAGCATTTTAGCTTATCACTAAAGGTTTCTTCATTTCCGCCTATTTGGAAAGAATCTTTCATTATTCCCCCCCATAAAAAAGGAAATATGATATGATATCTCAAATTATAGGGGCATATCTAAACTGTCTGCTATCCCAAAATTGTTTGAAAAGGTCCTCATAACGAATTTGCAACATTTCTGTAAAGCAGTTATTTCTCCATCTCAGCATGGATTTGTAAAATGCAGGTCCGCAACCACTAACCTCCTTCAGTTTACTTCATTTGTTAATTAAGGTTTTGACGAACAATAGGTCACAAACTGATGTTATTTACACAGACTTTACTAAAGCCTTTGACTCAGTTAATCATGACCTTCTTTTGTATAAACTAAATATTATGGGCTTTCCGTATAATCTTCTAAGTTGGATTACATCCTACTTAAAAAATCGTTCTCAAAGAGTGTTGTTTAGGGTTTCTCTTTCAGATATTGTCCACGTAACTTCTGGGGTTCCTCAAGGTAGTCGGTAATCTAGGACCTCTTCTTTTCAATTTGTTTATTAATGATCTGCCTCTCTCGTTCTATAATGTTCTCTCTCCTGAATTATATCCGTAATCAATTCATTCAATCATTTTTCGTTGCCTACGGGATTCATGACCTTACTGGCTGGATGCACTGGATTTTGCTCATCTGCTGTACCGTCTGTGTAATTTATGTGCCTCTGACCACACATGGCTGTGAGTAGGGGCATAGCTCGCTAGTGTTGCAAATAAATTGTTTTTATTTTTAAGCTGACAGTTTTTAAGTCATTGAATTTAATAAATAAATATGTAAATAATCATATGCGAAAAAAATTCGAATTTCCCTCGATATTTCCTAAATGTAAATAAAACTGCTAGTTACAAAAATTTTCCGATTTTATGCCATAAAGAACTAACCTTGAGCGTAACTATTTGTGTAATGTGCAGTATTACTACAAAATTCATCCCCAAAATAATTGGAAAAGTATTCAAACGGAGTTTTTACATTTAAAATTCCTTTTGTCCCATACAAGGGACATGGTTATATTTACTACTGCTATCACTATTTGTCATTGCAATTCAACACAACTATTTATAAACAATCATACAATACTCACATAATGTTTTTCAATCACTTCCTTAAACAATAAGACATATATTTTATGATAGCAAAAAGCAAAAATTATTATATTCAACTCACAAAAACACGTGATACTAATAAAAGTAAAGAGCTGAACAGATAAAATCACGTGTTGTTTAAAGCAGAAAAATAAAGCTCTTACCTGTTTTGATCAGTTAAAAAGCTATAGTAATTTAAAATTTAAAAAAAAAATGTATCTCATATAAAGGACAAGTGACTGAAATGGTGAAATCTAGGTTGTTAACTTGCACGGACATATTGGATAATGACATAAAAATAGTTTATTTTGAATATATCTTCCGCAGATAATGCAGTAGCTTCGTCTACTCCTTCGTAATCAAAATTTCTTTTCACACGTCTACATCACATGACATGGAACTTTCTCTGAATATCATTATCATCAGGCAATTTTTTTGCTATTCCCAAGGATGACTGAAACAGTTTTTACAATAATTATTAAGCCAATGCATCTAGGTGGTGTATTTTTTCGCTCTGCCATATCCTTCTTATAACGTTTATTATCCTTGTAAGAATGTCATATCATAGGACGAGAGAAATTACAAATTCGTATAAATTCATATAAACATTAGTATTATTTGTATCAAATATATTTCTACTTGGGTTGTTGTCCAATTGAGCGAGGCTCTGCAAAAGCAAGGCCCCAGCACGCCACCCTCAAAGGCCTCCCTTGTACAGTGGTCGCTGCCATAGGCCAAAAATCAAAAAATCAAAATCAAAATCAAAATTTTGGAGTTATCATCAACTACGCTACACAGTCTCATAAATGATCAAACTACTCAAATATAAATTTGTTTTGTTTTGATTCTAACAGTAGGTACTTTCTAAAAATAGCGTCAGAAGTGAGAACACATGTGCAACTGTTCACTGAAGTGTGAGCAGCCTGATAGTGTGGTTCATTTTTGAATATCAATAACTTCTTTAAAAAACCTTAAAATTTAAATTGGAAAAATGGTCATTAAACATGAAGGTAATAACATTAATTTGACGTATTAGAATATTTTTTAATTGTGGTGTAAAATTTCAAAAATCCAGTTTTTTGCAAATACCATTTTCTGTGTTTTTTGTATTTATTTAAAGTTTTAGTTATGTACCCCCCTGAATCCCTTTATGATTTTTTTTCCTGTATTTGTTTACGTTTTAAGATTATAATAGTGTTCGTTCCAGCGTCGTGTAATCTTCCATAGACTCTGAGCGTCAGTACCTACTAAAAACGCTTGCAAACGCAGTAACGCAAAATTAGCCAGACAATGCACAGTGTTGTTGTTGGTAAAATATATACCTAATGCTTTAAGCAATACATCCTCTGTAAAATGATACATATGTGGAGCAAAACCGACCGAGATGAACAATGTGGAAAAATGTTTAGAAAAAGATGTCCACGAAGGTCGCTACATACGATTTTTCGAGTATTTTTTACATGTGTCATATAGACTAGCCCAATAAATGTGGCAAATTAGATCCGCAGAAGGAAAAGTACAACTTTTGGCAAGAAAACAAAAAAAATCTATCGGATTTTCGGAAAACAATTGGATTAATTGTAAACAAACCAAAAGCTGGAGGCAGTGGGACATCAAATGACGGAAACACGGCAAGGAAATTTTTTAATAACACGGATTTGGCTGCTGAAATTACGGGCCTTGATAAGGATTTAATTGCCAGATGTGCAACATTACTGAAAGCTATGTCTTCAGGGTATAAAATAAATGTTGAAAAATTCAGGAAATATACGCTCGATACAGCTAAGGGACTAATAGAGATGTATCCATGGTACTATCTTCCACATTCTGTTCATAAAATTTTAAAACATGCTCCTGACCTCATAGAACACGCGCTATTATCGATTGGACAGCTTTCCGAAGAGGCTGCCGAAGCTAAAAATAAAGACATTCAAATTTTTAGACTCCAACAAACTCATAAAATTTCACGCATTGCATTGAATACTGATTTGATAAATAGATTGCTTTTAAGCTCAGATCCTTTCATTACGGGACAAAGAAATTTACCATATACAAAGAAAAGTCAAGTTTAATTAAATCAGTTTTTGATTTGCTGGAAGATTATTCTTAAAATTAATTTTTGTTACCTATAAATTAATAAGTTCACATAAATTTGGAAAACATATAGCGTTTAAAATTTTTTTTTTTAAATAATTTTCTGATTGAAAGTGGATGGTGAGGTGGGTGTAGGTGGGTCGAACCACCCCCATTTTATCATTAAATAATTCTTACCGTCAATATTAACAACAAATTGCGTTTTACATTTTTTTTCTTAAATATTTTTGATATGTGAAGTGGGTGGTGAGGTGGTTGAAGGAACCACCCCCATTTTTTCATTCTATAGTTCTCTCTTATTGATACAAAGACTTAACCAAAGTTTCAGGTTGATATCTCTACTAGAAGTATTTTTGGCCGCTCTCTCCACACAAGTCCGACCAACCACTATGCCTTGGTAACAGTGGACTTCGACTGTGTATACCTACATATGTACATGTAAATATAAATTAATTAAAATAAAATGACATCTTCAATTATTTTTTTTAATCATTTGAATTTATTTAGCTTTTTATCAATTTGATTCAATCTGTTATTTTTATTTTGTGTTTTTTTTTTTTTGTTTGTTTTTGTTTGTGTTTTTATTTTTAAATTTTACACTTAATTTAATTGGTTTTTTGCTTTTATTTTCCGTTTCTTTTCTTTTCAATATTTTTATTATTATTATTATTTTTAATATTTCTTTGCATTCATTCCATAAATCAAAAAAAGAGAAATACATATATATAAAAAAAAATCCATTATGTGTATAAATAAATAAATTAATTAATTAATTCTGTACTTGCAGGAATCAAATTATATAGTTAAATTTTTGGAAATTTTTATGGGGTTTTATTGATTTTTTTTTTTATAATTTTTGGAGGCAAATTATGAAATGTTTTCTTCCTTTTTATTTTGTAAATTATGTGGTGTATTATTGTAATATTTTTCACAGAACTTAAGACTAAGAGTATGTATGAATTGAAATCGTATGATTTCTTGAAATTTACTATACATGTTGAGGTATCGCAACATATTCAATTCCCGGGACATTGTGAAAATAGTGAAATTATTATATTGTTTATTGTTACCTACTGATTATTATAATCATATGTCAAATTTACAATATGTGGTATTTGTTTGTCAAAGTTGTCAAAGCGATAGATATGTTTACTCAAACCTAGAGGTTGATGGTACATTGACTTTGTATTTATTGTAGAATATTCATTTCAGTACTAAGTAATATACCTACATATGTGTGAGGCTTTATAAACTATAATACATGAATTCAACATGACAGGAGGCGCGAGCGAACATACACTCTATTGCAATGCCTTTTCGAATGTTCTGTTCTTTATCTCGACAAATGATGTTGACTAACTCTTCTTCATCATCTTCACCACAACTAATCTGCGCAGTGTCACATAGGATAGAAATGGCAACAGAACCAGACTCCAGTACACAACATTTTGGGACTGTTCTGTTACTGGCTCTGTAACTGCTTATTATTGTTTTGATCATAGTGAAATTCATAAGATAAAAATAAATAAAATTTCAGGTGAGATTAGAGATGAGCTAAACAGTGACACAGTGATTCCAAACTGTGATTGAGTCACAGTCATTTGAAGGGAGAGACACAGTTTACTTGAGTGATTGTGACTCACTTTGATGCAGTTGCTCCCTAAACAAAGGAAACTGTGTCTCTCTCTCTCTTCAAATGACTGTGACTCAATCACAGTTTAGAATCACTGTATTTTTAAAATCACTGTTTAGCTCATCTCAATAATATGTAGGTATTGCTGCCACAATTTGTTTTAACGAAGACTTCAAAGCTTTGATCTTTTGATTCTTTTGTAGAGCAATCAAAAGAAAAGGAAAAGACAGCATCGAGAAAAAGTCAAAAGTAGTTTTTTCTGGTTCTGGTGCAATAACACTGAGATCTGGTTTTATGTTTAATGCAACCTGGTAGCACTGTTTTCCCATTGCGGTGCTATATTTCTGATCAGTTTCAGGTGCAAAAGTACAGGAGTCTGGTTCTCTTGCCGTTTCTGTCAATCAATTTCATTTGTTGTTGTTCCTATAAAATTCTTAATGAATTAATGGATTTTTAGCACAATCTTATTTCTGTGAAAAATATTTTATAAAAAAATCTTTGGCATAACCAAAGTAAGTAGTATTTATTGATTATTTTCTTCATTTTCTTTTTATGTGATTTTTTTCTTATTTTATTATTATTACAATATAATATTTTTTTTGCACCACACACACACACACACACACACACACACACATACACACAATTCAACACTCACTCCCATACACCCATTGATGGATCAAAAAACAAAAAAAAAAGAGCTTAACTTAGTTTTTATTTTACATTTATTTTAATTTATTTATTTATATTGATAATTTTGTTAAATTTTTGTTTCTGTTTTTGTTTTCTGTTTTCTGTTTTTTACTTAATTTATTTCTTCTTGTTATTCTCTAATACTAATATAGTCTCTCTTTTGCTGCGTTTTTAATGCTCTACAAAAATACTACACTTGAATTTTATAATATTTTATATATAAGTAAAAAAAAAAAAAATTCAATTCAAATACACCCAATAAACATTAAGCCTTATTTATTTATTTATTTACTTATTAAAATATATGTATGTATATACTATATACTACTATATATATTGTGTATATATATACCTATATAATATTATATATTCTATATTTCTATTTAGGACACATCACAAAAAAATCAACAAAAAAAAAAAAAAAAAAAAAATATATTGAATAATTTAACTTTGGACTCACCAAAGCATAAATACACTTCACATAAGCTGTTTTTTTGTTTTTTATAGATATATGTATATACTATATATTATTTGAATAGAAATATGTATGATTTTTGTTAAAATTCTTATGTTTTCATTGCTACCTATAAGTTTTATTTTGTTTTGTTTCGATTTCTTGGAAAATACAATCCTCTCTCCCTCTCCCTCTCTCTCTCTCTGAGCTCTATGGTCATGATAATCTGCTAGCAACTTTTGGTCAGATTTGCAGAAATTCAAATTACAATTCGACAAATGAAAAAATTAAGAAACTTTAGGTTATATGGTGGGATCAGATCTCCATAAAGAGCATTTATGATTCTTTGGTTCTCTTCAGTATACATACTTGATTTGAATTGTGAACGATGGTTTCAATGATTCAAAAGTGGAATGTGAAAATCGAATTGCAAGGATTATTGGATGCAAAATATACACAGACACAAACAATTTAAGAAATCCGTTTCCGATTACCTGATAGCTATGGGAAACTGGGCGAACGACAAATGGAAAAACCACAAAATAAAGAAATTTTTGCCTTGGATTATGGCTGGCAATGAAAAATGAAAAAATAATGGTAATGCCAGGTAACAACCATCTATATTGAGTGCAAGACAAAATCGCTTCGCGAAGTAGACAATGCTTTATGGGTGATTGGATCAGAAGAGTGTTGTGTAATACGAGCTTCTCAACGACAGCAAATGATAAATTTAAACCAAACGTTGATCGAAATACGACCAGAATTGGCCAGAAGACAAGGCCATAGTCCTTTTGCAGAATGAAAACATTCCTGCACATTCAGTCAATCTGATCAAAGACTCCTTTTTTGCCTTTGGCTGGGAACTCTTACCCCCATCAGCGGTATTCACGAAACTTGACTGCTTCAGATTACTATTTATTTTCAATCGATGGGACACGCACTGACTGAGCAGCAACATATCACAACATTCGTTGGATTGATTGGATTTCGATGAAGAATAAAACTTTCTTTTAGAATGGCATCTAGTATAAATTGCCAAAAAAAATGGGCAGAGCTGATATTTTGAATCAAAATTCCTTTGCAATTATTCCTAAGTTATTGTGTATTTTGACCGTACCCATTAAGAAATTAAGATTTTTACGGATACACGTACATATATGGCAATTACTATGTTAAATTTCTTGGATATGTTGTCAGCAGTTTGTCAGCATTTCAAAGGCCCAAGACGACCACATGATGAAATTACCCATTAATTAAATTTAATCACATGCACTTCCATTTTTTAAGGAAATGGCCCATTTCTGTAAGAAATTTTTAAACTGATACCCCAAAACTGTGAGAATCCTTTTTGTTATGCTGTAGGTATAAGTAAAATACTCCTTGTCCATATATTTACATTAAAATCAATTACCTCGTGTATGAAAGTTCATAAGTGGAGAACGGCTCTTCCGATCTGAACAAGGTATGTACCTATTAAAGAAAATTTTTGAACAATTCTTCTGTTACATGTTTTCATAACAAATTTCGAATTGAATATTGATAATTTGGGAAAAAGAATTTATTTGAAGTCCTCTGGCGAGGAGGCAAAACGAATAAGAATTTCTCAAGCGCAATCCATTATGACACCGTAACCTGCCTAAGATACTCGACAACATCATGGCAACTTGGACTTGTGTGTCCAGAGTACCAAAACAATCAATATTCTCACATCAATTGCTGGAAATTGGAAACGTAAAGGTCCGGTATCTTTGATTTGATTTTAGGAAAAATTTCATTGCCTAAAAACTTCTGTCTGTCTGTGAAAAGAAGAATGAATTGATTGCAAAGGCTTTATCAAATATTTAATCAAATCATAAGAAGCACATATGCGTGATTAAATGCTCCATTCTTATAGCCAAAAAATAAAAGCATTAAGGAATTTAACAATAATATTCTAGCAAGTATTCAAAGCGATGCAGTAATACTTAGGTATATTGTAAAGGCCCAACGACTCTGTTGTCGAAGCAAATGAATCTATCAATTAGCCAAAAGAATTTTTGTATTCACTCGATCAGGCGGAACATAGCTGTTAAATTATACCTATAAAATAAAAGCTACTTAGTTCTCTATTTCTGAATCTCTAGAGTTTTAAAGGACAGACACACATAGATGGTAGATGGTAGATGATTAGACAAAAGGCAAAAGAACATGTTAATAAAGAATTTCCTTTAAGAGAATCTCTTCATATCAAACATCTGAACACCTATATACCAAGTGTGGAGTTAGCTCCATAAACCTAAATATTTTCCACTCATACTACAATTTTTCTCCACCATTCAGACCATTTTTAAAGGGTTTTCCCTTCTCAATACAAATTTGTTCTTATTAGAAAAACTTTTTTGTTTTCTTTCTTATCAAACTGAAATTTTGACACTATGAATCCTCGATCTATATTCACCGTGAACCTCCTCACTAAAAAAAAACAACAATTCACAACTTCCACAACTCAGAATTAATAGAATATTGACAAAAAGTATTCATACTTCAATAATCTTTCCAATGGTAGAAGAACTTGGTCTGAATGAATTATTTTTATATTGTAAATTATTACATTTAGCTTATTCAAATATCAGTGCAAACTTATGAGACCCTGGGATGCATTGCACTGAATAGACAAATACGGTATTAAAATTTATAGTACCTATACTAGAGAACTGTCCTTGCTTTGCACGGGTGCATTAAACAGTCATTCCATTATTATTTAAAAATGGTAATGCGTATGTTCACCCTAGTCTTCTTCATAATAAATCTCACCGTCTAAGCACCAAAAAAGATTGAAAACTTCTTTAAGAACAACGGAAAATAGGGGGAAATCAAGTCTATTAAATTTTAGCCTAATTTGAAATGACAAGAATCATACCAGTGACTGGCTGTGTTACTATACTAAGAGACCAAATAGAGTTTACCAATTTGCACTTATCCTTCAACCTTCTTTAGATTCTATTTTCCAATTAACCTCTCACACTCTCCTTCTCTATCTCTCTATCTCTCTCACTAACTCTCTCCTTATATTTGCATTATTATTAAGTATATTCATCCTAACATCAATATTTGCTCAGCTTTAAACTTATTGTATCATCTCTTATGTCACTGTCACTGTCACATATGTAGGAACATACGTAACCACTCGGGATGTTTTTTGTAGTAAGTTTCTTCTGGCGAACTTGCATCGATTGCCTCTGCAGGTTCTGCTTTTGCTCAATATGCTCATGTTACTACTCCTGCCTTAACATATATTCTCACGTATTGTTAAACAACAGCGACTCTATGCTGAAAGGATTACTACGTCGGATTCGGATGGGTGACGTTTGGTGGACAATATGACGATGATTCGCAGTTGTAGTATTTTGCAGATTGAGCTCAATGTTACCGAGCTTTGTTTTCGTTGGGAGCAAATGCTGTGATGCCGATGGTGATGATGATAATGAAATTTTGTACGGCTGATGACAACAATCAGTATTACGATCATCGCCTTCATCTCCGCCGCGACTATCAACGTTTTCATGTAACGTCGATTCTGTTGTTGATATTGAGGGCTGGGAGCCATTGAAGGCAGCAAATCCGACACCACCACCAACATCACCATTACTTAGTGTTATATTTGTTGGACTTCCCAAACTATTTCTGCTGCAGCCGATGATGCCTAGTGGACTGTTACAACCATCAATAGATGTGCGACTGAGACCACCACCACCGCCTGAAGTCAAACCGATTGATAAACGCTGTGGACTTCGTAAAGTTGAAGAAACAGCATCTTCGGTTTCGTCATCGCTATCTGTACCACCAACAACATCGATTTGTATCCCATCATCCTCCAGATCTGAATCAGAGAATGTACCATTGGCCTTATGCTGTGATATGTACTCGGCCTTCAGTGCTTCCAAATCAACCGTGATGCCCTTCGCTTGCAATTTGCGTGCCTGACGATCGATTGCCTTGGCAAGCTTTTTTCGACGACGGGCTCTACAAAATGAGACAAAGACAAAAACGATAAAGGATATAGAAAATGAGAGAACTTATTATATACCATAGTAGGGTATATACATATGTACAATAAAATGGTTAGTATTTGCGTAAAGAAAATTAAGGAAAATCACTTACCTTTCCTTTGCTTTGAGCTCATTTGGCGGTATCGGTTCACCGGAACATGTTTGCGGTTGGGCATTATGTGCTGGTCGTCCTGGTCCCTTCTTTGTGTGCTCACGCTTTCGTACCTTTGCACGTCGATTCTGGAACCATACCTATCTGGAACAAAGCGTATAATTTCAGAATAACGAAATCAACATAACATAAGCGCCCACAGAAATCCAAAAACCACCGAACTCATAACCAAAAACATATCATCATAACATAAAATCAAAACTAAACTCACCGCAACGCGACTCTCTTTGAGATCAAGTCGCATAGCCAATGCCTCTCTCATAAATATATCAGGATAATGACTGGCCGAGAAGGCGCGCTCCAATTCTTCCAGTTGCCATGAATTAAAATTAGTACGCGACCGGCGACGCTTAGCAGCATTACTATCCTCATCGCCATCACCAGGAAAACCTAAAAATGAACATAATAAAAAATGTAGTATGTAGTATAATTAAGAAAAATTTAAGAAAATCAAAAACAAGAGAAGAAGAACAAGTAAAAATCTAAACCAGAGAAAGCAGATGAGCAAAAAATGGAAGCACCTGCCTCAAAAAACTATTGGAATGGGTGTTGGTGGTGGTGGTGGTGGTGGACAAAGAATTCACTATTATGAATACTTTAGTTTTAAAATTAATATTAATGATAACATCAACTAACAATTTGAGATTCTATTGGGACTCCCCTTTCAAGTCGAACACACACACACACACAAACACACACAAGCACATTTTGAAACATTAACAATTTGGGGGAAATTCCCGAGACGAAAAGAAAACTAAACTATAATTTTCAACCGAAAAACAAAAAAAAAAATTAAATATGAATAACAACAACAACAACAACAGCAATAACGACACCAATTTAATCAACAACAACAACAACAACAAAATGTGCATAAATATTCATAATCATATATTTCAATTATAACGACCACCAAAAAACAATCCACATAGAAATTTATTACAATTTAATTACATTTCTCTCTAGTCTAGTCCTCTCGTCTCCAGTCCGGTTTGGTTTGGTTCGGTCCGGTCCAGTTCAGTTCAGTCCCAAATTTACTTACACACACACACACATGGTATATTGTTCTACAATTTGGTAAAATTTGTCTCTAAACAACAAACAACTAAACAGGAGCGGAATAGCGTGAATAGAAAAAGGGAATTAAATTGGATTTGTGAAATTACAATACTCCATAGAAAGAAGAGATACAAGTACCTAAATTAAATATTGATAGTATGTGGTAGAGCAAAGACTATTAAATTGTGTAAATTGAAATTGAAATTGGAACTTGAATTGGTAGGACTACCGACTAGGTTGCACAGATACTTTACAGTAATGAGATAATTAATTCAGTTCAATGGTGTCTGTCTGCATGGAATGCAAGAAATGCAATACATAAATGACCAAAATCAATAACAGAAAAATCAAAAGAGTCGATTATCAATCGAAACAGAGAGATTTAGGACAATAAGACACACAAGCATGGTTAAGGAACATTAACACAGTTCAAAATGTGAGTTATTCTATTAATGTATTCATTCCAGCATTCAAGCAATTCGCTCCTGTTTTCGATTAGAACATTGAGTTAAACTATCATTCAATTTATTCATTTCTTTTCTTTTTTTTTTTTTCTTTGTTTTATTATCCTCCCTCCTAGTCAACAACATCCTTTTTTGACCATTCTCTCCTCTCTATATATTACAGTAGGTAATATAATCTCTTGTCTTTATTAAATTACCAACGATCAAGTCAAACGCCTTTTCATATATAAAATGCCACGCCTTAAAAATTCTAGCATATTATAAACACTTATGTAGTACCTACCATAGTTACTAGGGCAAGGGAATAAGGGAAACATTGGTGGCGCTTAGAAGGGAACAAAATATGTACACACACACACGCACACATATACATACACACATGTACCTACTCTGGATTAACCATGGAATGCTATTGCCGCCTAAAGTCAAAAGGCTCAACCACTGATGCCACTGCTACTACCACTGTTGCCACCGCTGCTATTGCTGCTGCTGTTGTTGTTGTTGGTTCAGCTCTATAAACTCGTTTGAACAAGTTGTTCTTGTTGTTGTTGTTGTTGTTAGTTTTGCAGTTTGACTGGGTTCTGTTCTGTTGGATTGGGTTCGGTTGGTCGGTTGGTCTGAGGCTAAAATTGGCTTTGGTCACTAACCGTGTCTGTGTTCAACTAATGACTTAATAAGGCGCAAAATACCAAAAGTGAATAGAGATATTACAATATACAATACTATTCAACAACACAGCAACAACAACATTCAATGTACATAGGTACATTTCAACATTGAGCATGCATTTTTGAACAAAGAGAGGAAAAAAAAAAAGAAAGAGATACTCGTAAATTGTTGCCGCCGCCACCATCAAGCATAGTAGTAGGTAGTATAGCATTTCCAAATCTTAAAGAATATTTTCTTGATTTTATTTAAACAAAAAAAATATTTATGACAGCGAAAGCAAGTTTTAATGATCTACGTATTAAAGAGCCGTATTTTCCTATAGGCATCTTGGGCAGATGCATACATACTTAGAGCGATTGATATCAATAAAGATTCGCCATTACCACTTAAAAGGATCCCGTACACAAATAACCGGGACCTTTAACACAACAAAAATGGAAACAAGAATTTTATTTTATTTTTTCAGTATTTATTACATTTGCAATCAATTACGTTTGTACGTATTACTGCAAAGATAAACTCTGAACGGCAAATTCAATGGATGCGCATCCGATTCAATCTTCGGTTGTGCTGACTGTTGTTAAGCAGATTAATTTTCATGACTTTCCAACCTGGACATAATTTTATTACTAATTCTTGCGATCTCCTCACGGATCGTGGGTGTCTGTAGATTTCTCTAACATACCAGGTTGCTCCAACAAGTCTACGCTGTAGTTCTGACTGAAACTTTTGAAGAATCTCAATGTTTTTTAAGTATGGATGTATATAATAACAGCTTGGTTTTCACACTTTGCTGCAAGCTTGATCAGCCATGTAATTTTTAAAAGTTGTAGGTCAAGCTGTTTCCTTTTCAATTTTATGTGGGGGCTGCCAAATTAGCCTTCTATCGAGAGTTATCCGGAATAGTGTCTCTCCATTAAGGCTTATAGGAAGGCAGCTCTTGCGATTCATGATGAA
The DNA here is from genome assembly GCA_037043315.1 of Amiota communis. Classification (NCBI taxonomy): domain Eukaryota; kingdom Metazoa; phylum Arthropoda; class Insecta; order Diptera; family Drosophilidae; genus Amiota; species Amiota communis. The sequence goes on from JBAMAV010000686.1 coordinate 705,098, forward strand.
AATTACTTGAATGGACTTCTCTGTGTTCACGGCAATATTCCATCTTTTGAGCCACGGTTCCAAAATATTTATCTGGCTCTGCAAAATGGTTGAGGCTGTCCCGGGATCGTTATCAGTAGCCAAAAAAGCGGTATTATCTGCGCATATGTTGCAACCGAAATTCTTTCATAACTTGAAATAGGTAAGTCAGCAGTAAAGAGCGTCTAGAGAATGGGTACCAGCACACTACCCTGGGGTACCCCAGCATGGATGGCCTTAATCTCTGATGCTTTATTGTCGTATCTTATGTAAAAGGTTCTTCTATGAACGAAGTTTATTCTAGTATATGATTTTCATTCTTTTCACATATAAAATGTATAAAACCCTTTAATATTTTTATCATATATGTATTATATATAACAAACATATCGTGTGTCTCAATAAGAGTGCACTATAAAAGCTCTGAAACTTGAGCGCGTGATCATTGTGAAAACCCATTACATAAATTTGTGAAAATTAAGAAAATGTGGCCGGATTTGTAGTGACTGTTTACGGCATTCGTTACAGGAACAGGATAACGGAATTCTTGTGGCCTCAACTGGACATGGCATGAATGTAAACGACATGTGGGCACACCACGCATGAAACAAACAATTTCCAGACCAAATCATTTCATGAAATTCTGATAACAATTGGTCACCAAACCAAGACCATGCGATTTATCGGCTATTTGCCGGATATTTTACAAATAAATAAAAATATCACAACTCGCTAACGCTAAATGTTACACAAAGCTTGCTTCAAAACACCAGTGAAAACAGCATTCAAATAGGTTAAGCCGTTTCTGAGATTAGCGTGCACAAATGCACGATTTTATATATATTTTGATGAAATAGTGCACTCTTATTGAGACACCTTATATAAGGCCACTTAGTAAGTACAATACAATAACTTACAATGCCCAATAAGCCCATAAACCGAGTCATACAGGAAGGAACAAGGAGGCAAAAACATTGCAATATTTTTGCTTATAATATTTTATGCATATACATATGAGTATTAGTGGTGGCAAATGCAAGGATAATTGAAATATATTGTGATTATGTTACATTAAAAATTTTGTATGCGAAACCTTAGGTTTTATTGATGATTTTATACCTTTCATGAAAAATGAAATATACTCGTTATAACAGAATGATGTACTGATGATTACAAGAATAGATAGTGTCGAGATATAAGAGTGGTTGGTATTGTTGAATGAATTTTATGAAAGAAAGAAAAAAAATGTTTCGGGTACAGGTTTTTCATGGCAAATTTTTTCATTTGCAAACGTGTTATATGATGAAATATAACATTATTTTATAGTCTGTATATGTTTATCCTGTTACAAGTTTTCTGACAATCTCCATATACTATGTTACTCGTGAGGATATAAACAACTCAGCATGTTGTTAAGGTGCGTGAGTCTAAATGGTAGGTATTACCGACATAATAAATCACTCAACCCTTTCCAACTAAATTCAACTCAACTAAATGGGTACCCGAACTCCCAATATGCTATGTACAAATATGTATATGTACCTACTATATGCAAGCAACATGCAATCTTAAATGCATTTGCCCATTTCACCCCAATTCTTGTTCTTCTTTGTTATGCTTGCTTTTGTGCCCCCAATTTAACCTTTAATTGCGAATTTTCATGCTTTCGGAACTCATAATTTTCCTGAGTTGAAAAAACAGCTCAAGCGATTGAAGCGAAGTCATTGCAATAGCAATAGAAATATCAATAGGAATAGCCTTAAACACCTTGATTCATAACTAACATCTTTTGTTTCTAGAATGATAATTGAAATTATAATAGATATGATATATGTATCATCTTTTTCTACAGATCTTTTATTGTATATAATAAAATCTTAGACTGAAACTGTTTCTGCACGCATCACGTAAAAGCCACTCATTGGATTCAAAATTGAATTACTGAAAAAGAACCATTTTTATTGTGATTAACATATAGTGTTTCTTTCATCAAAATCAACATACCGAATCAAGAGATATTAATCTTCTCAATATATACCTATAAAAAATGAATCGTTAAAAGTGTTGGTAAGCGCCAAACTCCAGAACGGCTGGCCCGATTTTGATGAAGTTTTTGTTGTTGTACTTATTGGGTCAATTGGATGGTTATAAGCAACAACCCAATAGGTGGCGTAGTTTTGGAGATACAGACAGTTTTTTTTTTTTTTAAATCAATCAAGTTGCCTTTGTCAAATAAAGCAGGAAATTATGTCAATATGAATATTTGATTCATCTGATATTTCAAAAGTACAAAGAGAACAGTATCACGCACTAGCATCACGTCGGAAGCGTAACAAAGCACGCCGGGTACGCTAGTTAAAAATAAAATGAAACCAAAGATTATTAAACACAATATTTCTGGCTTTGAGAACTGTGGTACTGCTGTTCTTATTGTTTTATTTTTTCCTCTCATTTACTAAGATTTGAGTATGAACAAAATAATATATTGCTCTCCTGGTTCTTTTATTTCTGTAAATGTTTATACTAATTGCCCAAAGATAAAAGTCGATCTACATAGAAAATAGGACAAATTCTGCCCTGGTCACCTATGTCGTCTCTCATGCTTGTTCCTAATTCGTACAAACTATTCGCGTAAGCAAGAAATTCTCGACATCTTAAGTCCCCTTCTAATTTGTCGATTAAAAACTCCAATTCTCGTTGTGACTGCACTCCTCCCAGTACTATCTATAGCAGGACTGTCCAACCTTTTTGGTTCCATGGCCCGCATTGGAAGAATCTGTGATAAGTTGGACCGAAGAGCCAAATATAATTTTGTTTTAATTTTTCTACTCCCAGTTGACTAGCAAAAAAGGAATTTTTGTATGCGACTTCGGCCGCATTTCACCACGGGTTGGATAGCCCTGATCTATAGCTTATATGAATAGTGAACGTAGAAAGACAAACAAAACATATAGGAAATAAGGTACATTAATTGGCTTAAGCTTGCTTAAACTCCGTTCATATTTAGCCTGGTATGAGAAAAAATAGTAGAATGTGCAATACGGGAGGAAAGTAAGGCATCTCACGGAATATTCGCATATTTTCAAAATGTTGTCTTGTATGACGGGGCATGAAGTAACCATATTTTATTTTTAAAGCACGGTTTTGATTCACTATTCCATATTACTAAGTAGATAACACGATAATAACCATAAGTGTGGGACTTCTCCAGTTTGCAGTATAGCTGTCGGGAAAAAGATAAACTTTACTAGCCCAGGATTCGTCATTTGTAATTACAATTTATTGCATTTTAGTGTTCTATAGGTACTAGTTTTAAATATAGTACGATATGTTAAATAGATTGACACATTGAATCCTGGATATAATGACTTTTAATGGTGTCGTTCTCCAGAACTGTTACTGGCGGGAGTACACAAACGCATACAAAGAGCAATATCCACGTTTGGTTTGAAGACCATTTTAACAAATACTAAAAATTAAATTACATAAGTTAAAAACATAAAGGGTTCCCCAGAACAGACCCAAATTTAAATTAATGTTCCTATTAAAAAACACTTTTTTTTCTATCTTATTGAACTGAAATCCTAGAATAACTGGGAATGGTACCTCCCGTACAAACCCAAATTTAAATTAATATTCTTATTATCTTTTGTTTCTCATTCTGATTAATTTTTGTAGCACTCTTTTGGGCGATGTTATTTTTTATTGGTTAAATATTTCACTTTTTCGACAAAAACAAATTAATTTTATGTATATAACTTCAGACAGAGGTACAAGCTTTACGTCCAACGAATATGCATACATAGTGTTAAAACCTTGTGCGGTGTCCGACTTAAGTCAGTAAAATAAATCATTTGCAATGCTTTGGCATTTTCTTCGACTTCTGACGTGATTCTAAAATATTCGCGACTATGTTTTTTTTGCTTCTCTTCATGTGTACTATCACCTGTTTTCGATTGTGTTGAAAATCTCTTTCATATTCCTGTACAAACGACAGTTTTTTGTTGGCTTTGTTTTTCAAATCATCGAAGTTATCTCGTGTTTCGCCAATAAAATGTATTAGTTCCTCATAGAGTTCTTTGACAATGGTAATGTCAATTTTCACACTCTGAAGTTTTTTACTTGTGGCGTGCGATCCAGTAAATATCCCTAAACAACTATGATTGACGGTTGTTTCAAAACTTTCCAGTTTCAAACGATTCACGTAAACTTTTGCATGCGTCTGCAGGAGCTGACCAACGAGTCGTTGAAAGATTTTTGACAGTGAAATGGGCTTGAAGGAGTTCCCAACGCTGAGTTGACGCTACGAAAAAATTGTACAACTCTTAAGCAAGCCTCTTGGCTGCTTTACTCGTGGGCGTAGCCATGAATTTGTTCAGGGGAGGGCAGGCAAGGAAAAACGAATAATATGCATACTATTTAACGTTTATTAATGGAAACAAAAAATTGGATTAGATTAGAGGAAGGGCGGGAACTAGAACACCTCGTCCATGCGGCCGCAAGTGTGCCGTAATCACAGTTCCTTCGAGACTGTCCATATCAATCCCAGTAAATCCTTTGTTTTAGTTGGCATGAAGAGTTTAGCCACTCTAAAATTCTTCGTGGCTACCCAATAGCGATGAGATTTGTCATCGAGCCGTGTTTGTCTCTAGTTTTCGTCGAACTCCAAGCCAGTCCACAGAATGGCTCTGGTCCAATGAGAACGTTAGCAGACCGTTTCCTGGCGAGTTCATATTCCTCTTCGTTCCTACGATATCCATATTTCTTTTGCATGGTTTCTGCCTGGAAGACTGTGTTCTCTTGAACCATACTGCTAAAAAGGCATCTTCAAGGGTTTTCCCGTTGACACTTGCTCCAACACCGGTGTCCGTTTTAGAACCATCTGTTTTGCACACATGGGAGTCATGGACTTAGGTCTTAACTGTCCCCAGCCCTATCTATCTGGAAATGTAACTTCAGAATTTTGCTTTTTGTCTTATTTAGAGCACCAGATAGATGCAGCATATGACATGATCGGTCTAGTAATAGTCGTATACGCAGTGACATTTATGGTTACAGTCCCGAATTCTTACTAATGAGTCTGTTGCTGGTCCATATAGAGTTGCCCTAACCGTATTTTTTCACCAAGTGTAAGAAATACCCTTAGTCGGGACTTAATTCTGTTTTTTGTGTTATTAAAGTAATATTTATTTTATTGCACTAATGGTAATCTTCCAGGTTCTTCACAAAATATTGTATTAACTATTGAAGATTTGTAGACCGTCGCCCGTACCTGGCTACGCCCATGGCTATACTCCTAATACAATCGTACCAACATTCAGTTTCATTCACAAATCTGTTTACATAGGAACATGTTAATATAAACAACTCGTATCTAACATATCTATATTTTATACATACATGTACGAAAGTGATTTAGGAAGATTATTGTTATACGATACGCCATAATGTGGTTTTTGTCACTATTGGCCGACCTAGGTCCACGTCTGATATTGGAGATCTAATTCGTGCATAGTGGTACGTACACACATATTCATTTTTTAGTTAGATCTTGATACGAGTATATGAAACTAAGACTTAACTAAGCAGTTGTCTAGTACAAATGGTAGCCATCATATAGGTACTAAATTGATTAAGGAAAATTAAGTTTCCTTTACAATGTTATCATTCTATAAAGCAGCAAGGAATCCACTGAATGGTCGGGAATACGTCCTCAAATCACCTGACATCAGTTAACCAAGGACCACTCCTCCCTGTCGCGAGGCTGCAGTTAGACATGCTGACATTTAAAACAATAACATAAAGGAAAAAATTGAATATCAAATGCCTCTTTGTAACATAAATGATATTTGTGAAATATCTTTAATGGAAATTGTTGTATTTTTCCTTTCCATTATTAAGCTAATTTTATTGAAATAAGGAGCTTTATACTTTTGCTCTTAATGGTAAAGTACCCATTCACTCATTCATTCATAACAAACCGGCGAATCTTTTTTTATCAGAATCCTATTGTCATGTCTATTAGGGAAATGACAATAATGATTTCCATATGAAAAGATGATTTATTATTACCTACATATCACCATTATTGTAATTATCATTTTCAATTTCATCATAATTCCAGTTCATCCTTATGATCTAAGTAGTACGAGTATACCACTCAAGTGAAACCGGTGTAAGCCCTTTAAGTTTACTTGTATGTACGTGTATGTATGTATACGATTATGTATGTATTACCTAACCGGAAGTAAGTACAAATCATTTGAATGAAATTCATTATTGCATTTGTTAATTACAAAAAAAAAATGGAAAATGGATAATAATACAAATGACAAACAAAATGGTATCTTGAAATAAATTCAAATTAATCAAATTAGGTAAAAGAAAGAAAATCGGCTAAGAAAATCAAATAAATGAAGAAAATGATTAACTTAGTAGATATTTCGGCAAAGATTTTACTTACATTAATAGGTACAAAAAATGGAAACAAGAAATCGCATGATAAATGGTTTCAATCATATTATGACAGTTTTTTCATTTCCGGTTTGGAAAAGTTGTTTGTAACTCTTCTCCTTCTTACTGAAAAATCTTCCTCCATACTCACACACGTTAAACACTTATACTATATACCTACTATATCTATTGTATGTAAGTATAATATATATGTAGGTAATGAAAGGAAGATTATTCGAATTCGGTATTGTAGAAACTTAAATACACTTTACACTTTCAAGTGCTCCTAACTAATAAAAATATATGAATCATTAATGGTATGTAAAAAATTAAACGCTACACTCGCTGGTTACCTTCATATATCTCTCGTACACAGGACTCGTATAGTGTGAATAGAATGAACTACTGTTGACTCTTGGCTACTTAGTATTCTGGGGGATAGGTACTTATTATTCTGGGACTACTTAGTATTCTGAGGCCTTGGGACATTTGCTCAAGTTACACCATTGGATTTATGAGACTCTCGATGATGCTTTCATGTTACAAACATATGACTAAAGTGTTTATATCATATTCATATTTAAAGAAAATACACTTCTAGAAAAATTATATTGTAAAAACAAAACGAAACTAACAAACAAAGTAAGCAAGCTCACGTCGTTTGTTGATGACGATAATGTTTGGGTCTTGATGCGTATATGATGAATTGTTATAATGAATTGTAGCACTAAGGATGACAAACTGGCTGGTAAGCTTGGCAAGAAACTAAAAGGAGGTAAAAGGGTGAGAATGACATGCTTTGGTTTTAGATTGACTTGACTTGACTTGAGTTCAGTTTAGTCGATTCAAGTTGTGTTGTGTTGTGTTGTGTTGAGTTGGGCTTTACTATAGGTACTAGTCTTAAGACAAACATTGAAAATTCGTCATAAACGTTTTCGAGTTTGAAATTTTCATCATTCGTTGTCATAGAGATGATTAATGAGCAACGTAACGCAACAACAACAACAACTTAACTTAACTTAACTGAACTCAACTCTATTCTGCTGAACTGAACTCTATCTACTTACTTTACTCATATGAACGTGAACGTGAACGTGTCTATAGGTCTGTCTATGTAATACACGCCCCAAACTTGCGCACGACTCAATTTAACACCGCCCTGTTCATGTCATTATTATCAACGCCCGCCGCTCTTCTTTACAAATAAATTCCGCAAATTATGTTTTGGTTTTTTGTTGTTTTTTTTTTTTTTTTTTCATTTCATTTCATTTTATTTCATTAATAAAAAGAAAAATAATTATAATAATAATAAACATCATAATCTTAAATGAAGATCTTCTTGGGACCTTAACTAAAAAACACAAATCAAATCAAATCAAATCAAATTAAATTACTAATAACTTAACTCAACATCATCATGATCATGATTATGAATCACAATATAATAACAATAAAAAAATTAACGGGGGCGAAGGTGAAGTCGAAATATAAATGGAAATTAATAATTTTGGTGTTGATTTTAAATGGAGAAATTCATGATTTAAGAAGTGATGAAGATCATCATGATTATGATTATGACAATAAACGATTATTAGATGCTTCATTTGTTTGATTTTTATTAACATAATATATACATAGGTACATATATCTTCATAATACCTACTATTTTTTAATGAAAAGTGTAAATGTATCAATTGACATGATAAAGGTACACACATGAAGATAAGAAGAAAGAGGTCAAATTTATTGTATTTGAGTAGGTACTTCTATTGTGGATATCAATGAAATTCTTGAATTGATGAGAAATTCAGATTTTGTATTCATTGTATTCACACTAAGAACAGCGAATGTAAATAGAGTCATCATCATCACCAAGAATAAAAGAAGCCACAGAAAATAATGATGCAACTTTGGGAGAAGTAAGAATATTTACAAATATATTTACAAAGAATTTAATTGTATTTCATTTAAAAAATTGGTACTAAATATACCGAGTTTAGTTACATTTTTGAATGCAATAAATCGTAAGAAACAATATGATTGTAATCGGAGTAAGGAAGATAGTTTTTTTATTATGGCCTGTGCCAAAAGTTATGTAAGACTCCAAAGATGTTCGTTTAACGATTGAAATACTTCTCAATCCACAGTATTCCTTACGAATCCGCCGAAACTTTATTATGTATGCAGGACCTTATGGTCCTCATTAATTATGGACCGCACATACGAGCATTGCACAGTTCATATTGGCGATTTCATTTCAGTAAAATGACCAGTCATCAAATGTAATCATTCGCCATGGTATTTCACGTGAACTGTATAAGATCCAAGACGCACTTAAATACTGATTCATGCTACTTCTAATCAGGTATAATCATAAAATAAGTATTACTGATCTTCAATGACACTGAGTATTTAATGCGGAATTAAATCCTGTGATTTTTACGTTTAAGCTTTCTTACCCACTGGGTTGAGTCCGCAAGGGTAGACGTTTCTTTGTTTATAAGATTCATCAGTCTTTGTATGTGGGAGATCACATTCGAGATCTAAACAGCAAATGTACCAAGGTGCACCAACAGCACATTTCAACACTTTGTTTGGGAAAATTTGGATTTGATGTACTAAGTATATTACTTAAGCTGCAACAACCCCATATCTGTGCGCCTTAAGGCCACAGAAGCTATAATATTTGTTTGTATAGAAACATCTTATTTTGAATGGATAATGATGATTGTTGTACCCATAAGCCAATTCATATTTCTATATTTTAGTGGAACTGGAAGTTCCTCCTTTATTTTTTTATTTATTTTTTTTTTTTTTTTTTTGTAAAAAAATATTCAATTTCTCATTTTATCATTGCTACTATAGTCTATATAGGTTTTGATCTGATCTGATCTGATAATCTGCATTTCTAACCAACACACATTATACAAACATGTGACTTAAATCAAATCTATAAAGATATAATTATAAGTAATGCAAATTATAGCTTAAAATGATGATGTAAATACTATGATTGGATAGTTTTTAATAGAGAGAGAGAGAGTGAGACTTCTTATTAGCTTCTGTCTACACAACTTTACAGCTTTACAATTCCAAAAAAAATGTCCAATTAACCAATTTATGTATGGTTATGATTGAATTTATTGGTTTTATCATTCTTTCTAAAAACCTACACAATTTCCATTCTGAATCCATCAGTTTAACAAATCAAGTAATGCAAATTAATTAATTAATTAATTAAATACGGGAACTGCACTATGTGCATAAATTTACTGGAATTTACATACTGAAATCTGAATTTATAGAAATATAGGGAGCTGTACTAAGTGCATTTAATTGCCTTCAGATTGGTGAAATCTGAATATTTCAACAATTTGCCTCCAGATTACTGCACAACCATATGTACCTACATTTGGTTCTTGGGATATTGTAATTGGGATACTGAAATTGGATATAAAGAAACCAAAGCACATTGTGCTTCCTTTAGCATTCAAATCAGACTAACTAGTTCAATAGCCCTACCACGCAATATATAGCAATAGCAATAGCAATATAGCAGTGCAGCTTGTTTTCAAATGCTACTGCAAGTGCAGATAAGTGCATATTAACTTGCATAACAAATACAAATCTATATCGACATAATGAGCTTTGAGACCAACAACAATTTAATCAATTATTTTAAATTTTATTCTTTATTTAACATTTCACATATGTAAAAGTTTGTATAAGTAAATTGGAACAGAAAACGAAAATATCTTGTAATCAATTGAGAATTTCTAAGATTACCTACATAATTGATGAAAAGATTTGCACATCATTGGATACCAGTGATGCCAGCTACCTACCTATCACAAAAACAGCACAGATTATTTTGTAATTAGATGAGTTTTATTGCCTCTGCCTCATCTATCATGACATAATCCTCTTCATGTGCGGTATTTACAAAATTTGCATTAGCCTTATTGTTGTCTTTTGGATCGAAGGGCAGATTTGTCCGGAAAAAAAGGCTAAATTGGCATCACTGTTGGATACATTACTACCTATACAAAAATTATCAAATTTCATATTTACATTTAATTATGAAATTAAATTATTGATTGAAAATAATATCAGTCAAACTTTGTAAGTTCATCAATTGATTTTTCAAAATCTTTCTTCAAACAGAAATACAAAATTCTATTAAATTGAAATACACAAGTAGTATATTGCATTCATAGACAAAAAAAAAAAATCGCATTTCACACCCAATAATAAAAATATTCATAAACAATTAGCAGATCACAATTTCTTATCAATGAAAATCGAAAATCCTATCAGCAAATTTACCCTACACAGAGTTTTGTATCTTTCTGTTTATTGTAGGTACAATATTATATAATAGATTGATAAGGTACTAACTACTACCTACATATACCATAACATATTTCATAAATTATTGTTAATTAAATGAACATAATGCACTTGAGATTATATAGTTTTAATTGAAAATATTGTAAAGGAACATAACTAGTAATAGATAGATAGATAGATTGATAGTTTCGAAGTCCTTAATGTGCTCAGACATTTTGCTTTTAAATCTCATAGAAAAATAGACAGACAGATGGAAAAAAGTAGGTATCCAATCTGCATTTATTTCAATTTGGGATGCCTATATTGCATTGACAATTTTTTTTATTATCTTTAATAATATCGTTTTCCTTATTAGTTGAGAAAATGCGTTTAATAAGTAGAAGTAAACATGAAACATTTGCATTCAATTTTTTCTATACTAAGTCTCTACATCATCATCATCATCATCATTGTATGCATTATAAAATTCCAGACTGCATATATTATATTACCTATAATTTATGGAAAAAATGAAATGAAATGACTTACAGAGATATACTACAGTACATACTAGTAGGTACAGAGATTTGTGAAGTCCAAGCGCCATACCAAGTGATTGAACCTAACATTTTGCTAATTGAATCAAATCGAATCAAAAAATACCTACTTGTATTTATTAAATCTATAAAGATTTATTGATTATCAAGATGTTTGTATGTAATGGAAACTAGGTGATTGGGGTGAGAAACCTTGATTAATTTCTTTGGTGATTTAGTCAAAAATACCTACTATAAAGAAAATAATGAAACCAACCGAACACGTGTATGAACAACACATTCTAATAGACGTCGAAAACTGAATACATGGTCCTTAATTCGATGAATCCATAAGTCAGAGAAGATATTAAGTTAGCTTAGCTTTGGAGACAACTCGTTATTAATACAATTAGTATTTATTAAGTTAAGTGAACTAAGTGAAGGTTGAAACTTACCACCGTCTTCATTGGAACCCTCACTGGGTGGACCCGCCGGTGGTAAATTTTGTCTATTTCCAATCATTAAACGATGTTGTATTGTCGCCACAGTAGCCACAGCAGCAGCTGCCGTTGTTTGTGCCGCAGATACATTACGCATAGCGGCACTTAGACCTGTAAGATTCGCAAATGCATTTGCACTTGCATTTACGGCAGCCATTTGTGTGGCTGCCGCAGCTGCTGCTGCTGATGATGGATGAGCATTCGCTTCGAAACGAGGACGACCCAAAAATGGACTATTTGGTCCAAATACACCGGGTACACCAAATTGTAGAAACGGACTCCATGGTGGAACACGTACACCGCCGGGTGCTAATTGTGCAGCGGCGGCATAAAGCTGCAATGCAGCAGTTGGATGTAAACCTTCCGACGGCATTTCTACAGCGGACCGAGTGCCGATTGTCGTTGCTATTGCAGTTGCAGTCGTCGTTGTGCTTGTTGCTGCTGCTGTTGCTGTTATTATGGAATTGGGTGGTAATGTTGGACTTGATGGACAACAACGTGGTAAATGAACAAGATTAGCTGCGGCAGCAGCGGCTGCTGCTGCAGCAACTACGTTAGCTACACTGACTGCTTGTCCTGATCCTGTTGTTGCTGATGCTGATGCAGTTGGTATTGCTGTTGTTTCTGAAGTTATGGCACCAATTCCGATATCAATGGGTGATGATGATAGTGACGATGATGATAATGATGATGGTGTTGTTTTTCTTTTGTTCGATGTTCTTGTTGTTGTTGTTGTTATTATAGGATTCACTGGATTGCGTTCGTTTGTGTTTATTGTTGATGATGCTGTTGTTGTTGTTGTTGTCGTTGTTATTATGATTTTATCGTCAATGTCACAATCGCCGTCGCTGCTATCATTGCCGATTAAAAAGGAAATTTTTCGTTGGTGGTGGTGGTCTTCTTGAATTCTTCGTTGTTGCTGTTGCAGTTGTTGCAATTGTTGCAGTTGTTGTTGTTTGGTTTGTATTTGATGTTGTTGCTGTTGTTGTTGTTGTTGTTGCCGTTGGTGCTCCAAAACCATTATTGCAATGAACCAGAAATCGTATTGTTTCGTTTTGGAAATTTTTAATTTTTATTATTATTTATAATGATTATTAATTTAATCTACTACTTCAAAAATATTCTTGGTCATTTATGGTCATACAACAACAACAATATAAGGATATTTTATTTGATTTGATTTTATTTAACTGACTGATTCTATACACAGTTATTTAATTATTATTATTATTAATTTTTATTTTTTTTTTTTAAATATTTTCTTTTGTATTTCAATTAACTTTTTTCTGTTGTAACTTATGTAGTAACACTCCGAATAACACACATACACAAACACACAATTTGTTGTTTTATTTTTGGCAAATTACGTTTATTAAAAAAAGAAAATAAACTTTTGTTTTTTAAAATTTTTTGTATCTTATTTGATGATGTATGTTTCTTCTTATTTATAAAGCCCGCGCGGCGTACTTAGTATGCGTAGTATGATGTACATATGTACATATTTGTTTGATCTGATTGGAATCATAAGCTAGCTGCACATTAAATAAGAATTAGCCATTTGCCGACGCATTTTCATATAAATGGTTGCCATTGTCGTCGTCGTCGGCGGCGGCCGCACACTTTCAATTAAAAAAAAATTATGTATAAAAAAAAACAGTTTTAAATTCATCCACCGAGCAGCGTCCAACGCACGAAGCGCACGCAACGATAATTTAATTTGAACTAAGCGCAACCGACAATAAGCAAATCGAGGAAACCGACAACGATGCCATGCTATACCATGCGATGCGATGATGATAACGAACGAGAACGACCACGTCTACCACGACGACGATGAACGAGGATGACGACGTACAATATGCATGCATGCCTCCATCTATTCTGGAGTGTGCGTGTGTGTGTGTATGAGTGTTTTGCCTCATTTTGCTGAGAGCGAATCAACAACGCGGCAAAGAAGACAAGGCGCTGCTGCTGTTGCTTGTTTGTTGGTGGTGGTGGTGGATGTGGTGGTGGCAGCACAACACACTTATAACTACAACAAGTGGCTGGCTGGCTGGCTGAGCTAAGCTGAGCTGAGATTGTTGCCATATTGTTTTCTACTTGCGAGAACACTGCAATGGTGATATGGTTGGTGATAGTCAGTCCAATGAGTGTGAATGAAAAAGAAATGCAACAACCACTCACTCACTCACTTACTTGTTTGTTTACTATGTGTGTGAGAGAATACCATTTGCCTGCAAATAATCTTCTCTGTATATGAAGAAGAGAAACAAACCATTAAACAAAGGGTCACACAGACAATTTGTGTGTGTGTGGGTATGTATGTTTGTACTTATAAGAAAACGGTGGATGGATGGATGACTATGTAAAGGCCATTTACATTGGATAAGAGTTGCCATTATTTTTGTCTTGACTGTCGTCGGCTAACTGAGTGAGCAAAGAGTGCTTGAGTGTAAGCAGTGTCGCCAATATATTTCAATTCAATAACTTACTTTGATTGACTATAAGTTTGAGTGAGACAAATATTCATATACCAATGTTTTATTTTTTCAAAAATACTGGGAATTCTTTAAGGTTATTACTACTACTACTACTCATACACACACAAACATACATATCTGCATGTGTTTGCTTTTCTTCTTTTGATGAAATAAAAAAGAAATTGTGGCAAACGCCTTTAACTTTATACATTATTGTATTACCGAATATGTATATATGTGTGTGTGTGTGTGTGTTTATGTTTGTGCATCGGTATATTTGAGTAAGTTATGAAGAACGACGACGAGACATTGAAACCCATTTTACAGGGGCGGAGTTATACGGCCTTTTTCAATTTGTGCTCATAAATATATTATTTGTGTATGTGAATCGCCAAGTTCTTTGTATTGTTTGTTGTCTTTCCTTCCATCTATGTATGTATGTATGTGCTTATCTGTATCTGTGTATTGTGTATCTGTATGGTTTACGTTAAGTGGTTGCGGTTGCTCATATTGTTATCGTCGTGTTGTTGTTGCTGTTGTTCTTATTGTTGCTATTGCTATTTGTGTTCTTGGTGTTGTTATTGAAAATTTATTTAATGAAAATGGCCATTTACAGAGGTACAAAAGACCTTTCTTTATTAACTTCTAAAGAGGACAGAGCGAGAGCGTTAGAGAGAAAGACAGCGAGAAAGAGTGAGAGAGAGAGAAAGAGCAAAAAGAGAGCAGGCGACGACAACAGACACACTAAAATCAATACCTTAGTTTTTAATTATTTATTACCAAAAAAAGAAACCGAAGAAATTATTCAAACAAACAAAAGAAAGAAATCATTATTGAAAATACATACCCCAAACATATATCTCACACTAACTGAATATCCTGATTTTTATCATGAAATAATCAAATTAAAAAATATTTGGTATTAAATGAAATTCTTAATTAAAATGATTTGTTAAGAATACAATTTTCAGTTAAGAAATTGGCTGGTCTATTTGTAATGGATTGGATTGATTTTGTTCTACAATGTTAGAACCATGAACCTGGAATACCCCCTGTTAAGATATCCAAGATCTTTTTCTTGAATTATTTAAAAGCGAAGAATCGATAAAATTTTATAATCGCTGAAAAAAAACTACATTCTACTCGCGGTTTCAACCTGCAGGACACAGCCACCAATGAACGAGTCCGCTAAAACCGAACCGAAACCCCCCGTTGGAAGATCATCAACCGAATGTCCTTCATACTTTGCCGAATGCACCCGCAGGAAAAGTTTTTTAGCGAAAATAATCGTTCACAGATCACATTACATCAGAATCGGCAAAACAAGCTTTTTTGTACCAAAACAATATGCAAACAAATTGCGAAATGAACTCCAAGCAAAGAAAAACTTGTATATTTTGTAGGTCACAGACATTGACTACAACGATGACACTGATGACACTGGTAATGAGGATCACCAGAGTCCACAACACCACTACAACACAACTTGAAATCATCAAACAAATAATTTTTGTACAACGTTTATTTTATTTGTTAAATTAATCACTTTTTACAAATCAGTCAATCCTTTGATAGCACACAATGATCAAGAATAATAGAAGAAAAAACAAGAACAAACAACAAAAAGCAGTTTGTTCTTTTTCCACACTTGTCCTGGTTACACTTCCATCACTCCGATTACAAGATTTTTCACCATACGCTACCGGTTTATATGCCGATTGATTTAAATTTCTCTGTAGCTGTGCTAGAAAACGCAGAGATTTTTTTTTTTTTCGAATTTATATGTTTAAAATGCAAATTTATAGGACTTAAAACAACTGAAATGTTGAATTCTTTAAATGCAGATTACCGAAGAAAACAATAAGCTACAGTTGTTGGTATTTTTTTTTCTTTTTTTTTTTTTGGTAGCTTTAAATAAGCAACAATTTAACCAAATCGTATTTATAAACGTCAGAGATTTCAAAACCATCGAAACCAGAGAATTGCAATTAGTTTGATATGGGGTTGAAAGAAATTTCTAATGAAACAATAGTAGGTACATACATTGTTTCTTATGAAGGAGCACACTCAAAATCAGACAACATACAAGTATGTTTGGCTGTATTGTTTTATGACTGACTGGTTGTCAAGAAATACACGGCTAACACACACTGAAAGCAGTTGTGTAGTTGCTTATGGTGCAGCCCACACTGCGTAAGTCAAAACGAAAAGCAAAGACAAATCTTTCAAAATGATGCCTCGTTGTCGATAGTTGGCGTTTCGTCTTTTGAAGGTAAAATTTCGACATACAGAAGAAGGCGGAACGTGTTCTTCTATTTCATTAAGATCCGCTTGGTGTGTGTGTGTTTCTTGCCTTATTAGTCAAAGATTTCTGACAGTTGGGGAACATTGAAAATTGACCTAAAGCGATTTCAGTATTAATTTGTTTTGAACATTTAAGGAATTATATTCTCTGGTACATATCTCCATGTGTTAGATATTGTATTTTATTTTAATTGTTTCTTTTTTCAATTCAGAGAATTTACTGGATATTTCAGATTTCTAATTTCATTATGTATCCAAAGAAAGTTATGTGACCACAAACTGAAAAGCAGTTGTACATATTCTACTACATTGAAATTATTCCCAGTGGCCTTCATAAAATAAGACTGAGTAGCACTGAGTTCATCTGAACTGTTCATCAGTCACATACAATTGTAACTTCAAAAGTAAATCTATGTATATTATTGGTTACTGGAGTAACTATGGTACACAGCAGAGCATTGCTACTTGAACCATTCCATTTCCTTAGCCTAGCCTAGACAATTTGTTTCAGTCTGAAATGGTATTCGATTTTGTGAGATATACATAGTCAGTAAATTCATTCCCATGATTCAGAGTAATGTTGTCTTGGATCCTGTTGACCATTTCTTACTTTTAACTTCAAAGAAACAATCATACGATTTTTATTTGTCTTTTTTCCTTTTTTGATTTGAAGAAAAAAATCTGAAAAAGAGATTGTTTCCTAAGAAAAGGAAATGGGAAAATCCAAGAAAAAGAAAATCGTCTACAGCTCTTACCACAAAATATTCAAGAGATCAACGTATTATTCTCATTGGAGTTCCGTACTCAAAGGATGCCTACGCGACCCTATTACTAAATCTACGCTGTCCATCTGTCCGTCAGTGAGCTCTGTCTCATGAACCATAATAGGTAAAAACGTGAAATTTTAAAATTAAAAAATGATAGTGGTCCCCATACAAAAAAAGAGTGCTCCAATTTACAATGCGCGTAGGTTTTATCTTTTGTTTCTCATTTTGGTAAATTTTGTTGTGGAATACTTTTTTTTAACTTCAGACAAAGGAACAAGCTTTACGTCCAACGAATTTGCATACATAGTGTTAAACCTTGTGCGGTGGTATGGAACCATTCGTGTGCGAGTCCGACTCCTCTGTGACCGATTTTTATTTTATCACTTTTCTTATAAATTTCTTGTAACACAGATGGACAAAGCTAATGGATGAAGCACCCAGTGTGGTAAAATTAGAGAGGGGCAGTAGTCGACTTAAGAAAAGAAAATATTCTTGGGAAACTCTTTTTCTTAATGTTCAGGTGCGTATCACAAACACAACCCTCACACTTTAACTCCTGTTAGCATGTGCCGCTAGGAAGTGAGCTTTTGTTGCAATCATTGACTTGAAAACAAGGTCTTTGCTTGGGAACGAAACTTGACTTCATGAGGTTGGGAATTCTTGTACTGAATTTATCAACTTACATTCCATTTTATTATCGATAAAAGTATATTATATTCAGGGGTGTCACAGAAATCGCTTTCGACCCAATTTAAATTTTTTTTCGATTTCTGTGACACCCCTGATATTTTAATTATTGAGTAAATAAATACTTGTAAACTAAAATTATAAAAACTTTAATTGCATATTTTTAGGTCTTGAAATCGCCACAACATTAAGGTGAAAGCGATTTCTGTGTCACGCCTGATTATCACATAATTAAACACTTAGGATTGGTGTATCTTCGATTCTTAAAATTCGACTTGAGCCTTGATGGCTGACTATCTGATCCTTTGATTCTCTCTCCTCTACATTTGGTGACTTTCTTAGACCAGATAATTGGTTGAATTTCATTAGTTGATTTTTAAAATTCTGGTAAATTTTTGCTTCTTTAAAAACTTAAAGACTGTACAACATAACATTATAATTTCATCTATTATACAATATATCAGTATGTATTTCCAAATAGTGTATTATCTTCTTGTATTATAAATGTCCAGTTGAGGCGAGTTAATCCTGGATACTCAATTATACAATCCGAATAGTAGAATAAAATCAGTATACAAAATAATATACCTAATAATTTCAAGCTTAATAAATATGGTTGCAAGGATGGATGATTTGTAGGCGAAACCATCAATGTTATTTGCTGGTAAATTATGTTTTAGTCCATGTAAAGCTGACAGTTGGCCTTAAAGGTCGTTATAAACGGTGTTAATTGCTTACAATCAACAATTGCCTTACTCTTGATATCGGGTGGGTTTCGGGTTCGATTTGGTTTGGTTTCGTTTGACGTGGTGTGGTGTGGTGTGTTGTGAATTGTAAATTGACTTGACATATGCAGCGCAACTAAATGCATCTGGAGCGGTGAGTGGTTTGTGTCTATAGTTATTTAAAAGAAATCACATTAATCGAATTATGTATCTAACACATGTCACTAATACTAGCGACGCCCACTTGAGGCCTCATCATCTATGTAGTACAACAAGAAGAGGGGCAGTACTACATAGTACAAAATTCTACCACCACCATTGCCACCACACGAACCCAAAACACAATTTGATGCGGTTTTCAAATGATTTGCCACAAAAAGAAAAACAGAGCCATAGAAAAACAAGTGCAGAGAGTAGACTTTTCATGGAAAAGATTTCATCCCTTTCAAGAAAGACAAGAAAATTTAGTTTAATGACAATTGATTAACTCTTTGTTTACATTTGCCTAATCGATCAATTTTATTCAAGGTCTACAATTTCAACAGAAAATTCCAATACACTTAATTGAATTAATAGTTCATAGATAATTATTTCTACAATAATCTTGATCTTAAACAATTTTTGAAGTGTTTAGTTTAATTTACCATCAAAATATTCTATAGCTCAATAGTATAAGGATGCATATGCTTAGTAAGCTGATCATGAGGACCACATATTGGAAAAATTTAATAATCAGCATATTTGAGGATGAACTAAAATGGATTTTCAAGAAATATAACAATCTCCTTCCAATCCTTAAAAAAAACTGGATTGTTTATCTTGTTTGTTAAATTCGTCATCCCCACATAGCCTTAAACAACATGGCTAGAAGAGGAGTGATGAACTAAAATTCTGTTATCGAACTAAATATGGGAGTACCGTACAATTTGTCCAAATAACCCATACACGTCTCCATGCTCCAAGATTTCCTTCATTGTGTTACAAACTTAATAGTACCTACTATGTATATTGAAAAATTTTCACTCACCCTATGTAAGTGAGAAACAGGACTGACGACGACAAAAACAACAAGAAAACATATTTCAACCCTTAGTGTTTGTTGGCTTAAGTATTCGTATAAGAAGTGTATACTACTAGTAAAGATGAAGAGGGGATAAAAAGCAATAAATATGTTCGGCTTATAACCACAAATTGCCACAATAAAGTGGGCTTTTCTTTCTTTATTAGTAGTAGTAGTCCTAGGGTGGGGGGAAATTACAGATTCGAAAATAATCTATGTTAAAATATTTTCTATAAGTTTATTATTAATTCCTTTAGTACCAAGTATATTCATATATATATATATATCATCCAGTTTTCTTTATTTTCTTTTCTTATATTCCTTAATTCTATCATTCTTTCTTTCTGTCTTTCATTCTTTGTGTTTTACCGCATCAATTGAACCATTTTTGAGGAGCTTCTTCTTTAATGTTTGCGATTGCTTTATTAGCCTGCGTTGCATATGTCCAAGTCGACGAAGTCCATGTACGTATGTACATGTACCTACATGTCCATGTCGGTCTGCTTATAAGTTTTGGTGGCAACCACAAGGCTATTGTTCTCACCTTTTCCACGCGTCACAGAGCACGCACAACTCACTTACTCACACTTTACTTGTGGCCAGTTCCAAGTCGTGTTGTGATTAATTACTTTTTATGAAGAAAAAAAAAAACAACAACAAAAAAATGCGTTTACTTTAGTTTCATCACACATTATATACACTTCCAATTCAAGATGTTGTATACCATACCACACTCCCCTAGTATTACCAAAAATAAATTCAGATTTTTCCCAAAACAAAAGCACAAATGGATCATAATTGGGGTGGAGAAAATGATTTGCTCAAGGTTTCCAATTCAAAAGAAGAGGCTAACTAAATTCTTCAAGAATCTTTGTGGCAAAAGATGCACCCATGAACTTAAATACAAACTCTAGTTCAAATTCACAAATGATCAGGGGGCCTCTCCGGCTGACTTTAAAAATTCATTATTATTATAAGATGAAGATGTACATATTTCGGGATATCTGATACTAATTTTCTTTAAAATGATGTTACAAACATCAGATTATTGTAATAATAATGCATTCGGACTCATTATGAAAAGAGTAGGTATCAAAATGGAAAATAAAAATTGAAGACTCGCTCCTCCGGCGGATTCTTTCTTTCATTTTTGTTCTCTTTGTTCGTTTAAATTAAATTTTGATTAATTGCGCGGCGACTCCTCAGCACTTTCCCGACATACTACATACTACAATGTACCGTACCTACTACTACTACCACTAGTACCTACTCAATGTATGATAGTACGAACGACTGAGTATCGTATGTACTACATAGGCATGTTCATGTTGATGTTGATGATGATGAAGATGATGGTGATGGTGATGATGTTGTTGCTGTTATTGATGAAGTGATGGACAGGCGGCAAACGGCACTTGAGAGGGCGCCTTCAAAAAAGTTGTCCGGCATACATGTGCATACTAGGTGTGTGTACCCCTTGTGCACTTGTTCATGCCCTTTTCACCTTTGCATGTTGTGCATAGTGATGAACCAGCATCTGTTCGCACTGTTTGGTGGCTACTTTCTTTATTCATCATCTTCTTATCCGTCTTCTAGTAGTAGGTACTTACTTCTATTTTATTTATATCATTGCCCTCCTCTTATTCCTATAATAATTTAGATATTTCACAGAGTGAAATGTACTCGTTTATTAAGATTTTAGAAAACAGTGTAGTTTGAAGATCTTTAAAAATGTTATGCATATTGGCATGATCAGCATGATAAGCCATGTCCATCCGTCCGTCCATCATTATAACAATAATTCCCATACCAACCAGTAACACTTGTAATTTGATTTTACATGTGCATACATAGTAGGTATATATAAATGGGAAATTTTTTAAACCTACTACCAGCTAATTAGTTATATAGGCTACACTTAAGAAATCAAATTGACATATGTAAAATTCATACCCTATAAAGCAAAGACAAAAATTTAATATACAATACATTAGTATTGCCCTTACTAACCAACCATTCCCAATCTTTTTATTCTTCTATTATAGTATGCACTTGAGACATATGAAATTCAGGATGCCTGGATACTACCACTTCTAATAGTACATACAATATTACAAATAATAATATTAATTTGGACCTGCTGATCATGAAAATGTAATTGGTTTTCTTCTAGCACGTAGTACCAGTTATAATAATAAATACTATCTATCTATATCTATGTATGGCTCATATGGATCCCAAAACTACTGAACCGATTTACGGGAATACTCTTTAGACTATGTTATGTTTGTTTCGTTCAATCGGAGTCAATATGAACAATCAGTCAATGCCAATCAATGATATGTATATATGTTTAAATTGTAGTTACAATAGATTTAATCTATGCCATTATTTAATGAGTGAAAATTGGGTACACTTTATATTATTGTGTTATCCATTTATTTTTAATCTTTTTTAATCATATCATTTATACATTTTTACTTTACATTATGATTTATACCTACCTTTACTAATGAGAATTGGTTTCATTTAATGCATGAATCTTTGTTGTAAGCATACACAATAATTTTTAAACAAACGAAAAATGGGGAAAACCTGTCAGTAGTAGTAGTAGTAGTAGGTTAAATAAACTGTTGTACTTAACTTACAATATCTAAACAATAATTTAACTTAACTTATTATGAGATCAGGAATTGGTACTTAGATTGGATTAAATTAGTGGAAGGACGATAACCAGTACACCAGACAACCCCGTAATCACAGTTCCTCCAAGATTCTGGTATTTATCAGGAATTCCAAGATCCTCTTCGGAGACAAACCTGCAATTTCAACTGGTTCCAAGTACTCTTTTCCAGATTAGACCCTAGCAGTGAGATAGTAAGTACTTTGCTGATTCCTCTTCTTCATTGCACAGTCTACACAGATCGCTGCAATTGATCCGCATGTTATGTAGGTGTTTCATTACTCTCCAATTTACTGTCAAGAAACCGAAGACTATCCGAATACCTGTCCGTGTCAGACCTAGTAATTCTTGTGTTCTTTTGCGAGATCTAGAAGATTTTATCCAGTCTAGCATTTCTCGTATCTACCCAATGACAATGCTCTTTGTCATCCAGTCATTGTTGGAGTTTGGATTTCGTCGAACTCCAAGGCAGTCCGGAGAATGTTTCCATGAGAGTTAGCAGATCCTTATCTAGTGAGTTCATCTGCCTCTTCATTCCCAAGATATCCACTATATCCAGACACCCAGATTAGGCTAATATCATTGCTTGATTGTAGTCTTTTGAGTATCTGTGCTTGTTAGCAGTGGCACACTTTAATTCTTTCCTGGGGCATATTTCTATTGCATGGAATTCTGCCTGGAAAACTGAGTTCGCTTGGCCCATGCTGATGATTATACGTTTTTTAGGGTTTTCCCCATAGACACCTGCTCCAAAGCCCCATCTGTATATCACATATGGGTATTGGTACTTCATATATATACCTATTGTATGTGCATTAGGGATGCAAATCCCTATAATTTTGTATGTGGTTCAAGAATGTATGTACCTACATAATTACATATGTAAGTAACCATGTTTATCGTACAGTCACATATCCTATTCATGCTTTAAAAGAGAACACAAACACCACAGACGCCAGTCCTTCTTCATTCAATCGTTCATGTGTTTAATCATTTGTTAGTCAGTTTCATTTGCTCATTCTGTCGGTCGCTTGGTATGTCGCTGTCGCTGTCGCTATCGTTTGTCGTTTTGTCGTGTCGTTTCAATGACAATAAGGCTACCACAATAAAGGCCAAAGATCTACTAAAACTCAATTACATAACAATCTGTTCACATTTTTTCACACACCATCAACTTTATGTGAGCAACGCGTGGGCGGGGTGACATATTTGTCTGTGTGGGTCTGTGGTGGGTGGCAAAGAAAATTGAGCTTATTCCATTGCTGTAGCCTCCCTCGAATGAGAAGGAAATTGAAACTGAGACTGTACATATATATATACACACACACACACACACACACACATTTGCTTCACGTCACCTACATACTACATACAAAGAAGGGCTCACTATCGTACAATCTCTTTTACTCTCATGCTTTTTCTTTGGTCCCATTTCCCACGTACACTTTTACATTGCTCTCTTCAGTGGCGGACTAAGCCCCGACGATGGCCCAATATAACTAAATTAGTCGCCCACAGAAATGTACAATTGCTACATTGAATTGAAGGCGTCACAAAATATGTGAAATATATATTATGTATGTGGATTGGTGTGACCACTTCTCCAGATTTTGGTGTTCTTTGGGATTTGATTTATGTACCTATTTATATGATCATCAACTGTCGTCGTATATAAGCTGCTTTCATTAGAGTGAAGGGATTTTTCCTGATTTTGTACAATTGACAAATATGCCATTAGACTGAGGGTTCCCGCATTGCATTTTTGCAGAAGCTGAGGGTATGTAAAGGAAGACACTTAATTATTTTCTCTGTATATGTCTAGCGTTATCAAAAAGAAAACTTAGAACACAATGATCTGAAGGCATGTAAGTCAGATGTCTATTAAGATTCTTAAACTTCTAATAGTGGGCTCCAAGGAATAGGACATACTTTGCCTTTTACAGTCTAAGTAAGCTTGTCCCAGTAATGGCTACCACACTCCTACCTAGCTTACCATTATGCTTTTAGTATAAATTACTTTTCGTCATTTGAAGGGTCCTGAACCGAAAGCCCAGGCAAATAGCACCCTTAGTTCGCTTGGGGCTCTATTACTAAAAAAAAAATAGTGAGTAAAAGCCTGCTCACTTGTACATAAAATTATACTCTGCCCTCGCCAACAAATATGTACATATTTAGAAGTGTAAAGGAGGCTTACTTATAAAAGAGAATGAATAAATTGAATGATTGAATGAAGAAGTGTATAAATAAATAAATTATTGTATAATAATAAATAAATTAAAAAAAAAAAATAGGTTTGACTCAGCCGAAAATTTAATACTTTTCACACAATCATTAATATTTTAGACACTAAATTCCTATTAAAAAAATATAATACTTATTAAACATTTTTTGTAAGTAGTATCGCTTAGTAATACGAGTTGAAGTCTTTACAGGATACGGAAGAATACAAAAATTTGTGTAGAATAGTTATAAATACTCGTATTGTACAATTATGATAATCAAATTCTTAGCTGTCTGCACCCACTTAGTATTACTTATGTTGTGAGTACTAGTAAGATCCTTGGTAAGAACAAGGAACTCTTATTTCCAATTGTTTAAGAGGCTTTGTCAACGGTATCTTTTGCCAACTCATCCACCATTCAATTTCCCTGCAGTATGCTTGGTGGCAATAGTCTCCGTTGCGATAGTTATTCGCTAGGCCCTTTTCTTATTACCTGGTGGTTAGTCAATTCATTAGTCATAGGTTATGCTGAAGCGGACCAATAAGTGCGCGTTTCCATGGTAAATCAACAGCCCGTTTTCGCATTACTGGTGGCTAGTGAATTCACAAGTTGTAGGAAATGCAGGCGGTTGCAATGACTGGTGACACGACTGGAGAACGGTAATGCAGGCGGTGGCTGTGAACGGTGACATGACTGTTGACCGGTAATGCAGTCGGTGGCAATTAGCCCCTTCCAATGTCATTGCCATATTAAATTCACCAGTTTAACACATGGAAAATAAGATATTTGGAACTAGTAACGGCCTCGAACCAGTTTTGCAGGGTTCTTAATTCTTTCTTATACGTTCTTTTACACATATACCTACTCGTATAACTACTACAGTGTCTTGTCTAATGCGTTACGAAACTCACCAAAAAACTGATAATACCTGTCCCTACCTTTTTTTCCGAAACATAATAACACATATAATAATAAAATAAATAAATAACGAAAGAAATAAATAAATGAATGAATAAAGACAACGACAGGAGGAGATACTTAAAATCAAATTACATGCAACAACAGCAACTCAGACGTTCACACATACTACTAACATATACGAGTACGAGTGCCAGTAACAGTACGAGTACCAGAATTTTCTTCTTACTAAGCCGCAAGCCAATAAATGGTACAGCAACAGCATGAGTGACACAAATTACAACGTAATTTACAATTTTGTATTTTGGCAATATAAAAACAACAGCAGCAATGACAACGACACAGAGAGAGAGAAATACAAGTTCGAAGTAGAAGAAGAAGCTGTAGGAAGTAGGAAATAGGAAAAGCGGGCAAAGATAGACAACGAGTGAACCAACAATGACAATGGCGTCCATAAAAACCAACCACCAATTGAATGACAACGACAACGACAATGCCAACGACGACAATGAGCAAGCAACCAAACGACAATCCAACTATGGGAATGGGGGAATACAGGAGCATAGGAACAACACAGAAGCCCACTAGCATTGTGTGTTTGGACGTGGGATGTGGGTGTTGGACATGGAGATTTGTTATGGCGGACAGAGGTGATGGCGGCAGCATGACAAAATCAATCGAAACAAAGACAATGGAGATGCGTTATAGAGATTTATTGAACGTTAGCACTTCAATCGATGGCTTCTACTATATTGTCTCCAAATCACCACCCACCCGATGTATGTATTCATACAGTCCAAGTCATTGAGTTAGCGTAAAATACCAATGGAGTATACTACTATACTCCAGTAGTAGTCAGTCGCTGAGTCAGCCGAAATTGACTTAGGACCGACCATGACATGGACACAATGTAAGTAATGCATGGGACTGAGGCTGAGGTTGGTTGTGGCTCATGAAATTGGCTACTATGAAACCAACCATCTAGCCAATAAATGCCAAATTATGTCTCGTCTCTCGAACTTAGTCTGAGTTCCCCCTTGCTATGTTTACAACTGCTGCTTGCCTTAGATAACGAGGGGTTGTTGTCTTGACGACGACGACGACGATGATGATGATGATGATGATGACAATGTCTGCCCATTGTCAATTGTGCTATTAGATTTGTCTCCCTATTTTCTATTTTATTATTGTCATTTGTCATGTTTAAGATTCCACAGCTATCCAATGTTCTGGATATTCATCTGCAAGTAGTAAGTGTATGATGTGTTAATGAAAAAATCACTTCATTTCATTCCAACTGAAGGCATTACAATATACCATAGGCACAAGCATAGGCATACACTGCTATTAACTAGCAGTTTGTCGAATCGAAATCGAATTCAAAGTCGATAATGAAGGTGGTTGATGTCTCTCTATTATCGTTAGGATTTAGTACTTACTGCATTCATACAATATTATACATATGTATGTATGTACATCAATGTCAGTCAGTGCTTCGACCTACTAATTGCCATTTTAATGTTGATGTTGAGTTGCTGTTAAAGTCTTTGATAAATGATTTCTTTTCAGATTGGATTAATGAATCACAATGTTAATCAGGTTGATGATAGCTACTTATTGTATTGTATTGTATTGTACTATTGTAGATTGAAGAAATGTTCAATTCATGATATGTGAAATGCTAATGGCTTATCTTATATGCTTACATATGAGGCATGGGAGTTTGTAGTTTCCAGAATAAGTACCTGGCATACTATAGTATAGTACACAAGAACTTTTCCAACTGAAATGTTACTACAATTCATTAATACCTTTTTTGTTTTTTTTTTTCTTTATTTATTAATCGGCAAACAGAGCTCTTTGCGCCCTATAATGCGCTTTGCTTCTGGATAAAAATATCGCCAGGTTTTTTACATTTGAATTGTGAAAAACAGTAGGTATTATATAAATAAAACAAAATTTTTAACATGATTACTCATGGCCTAGGGAGGCCGGGAAGTTGCCTGGTAGGCCCAATGCGTATCCTGCTCCATCTGCAACACTTATAATCTCTCTTTCGTTGGGATTTAGCAGCAATTCCCTATATCTGGATGATGCATAACCATACAGGGGTAATGATTTGGGCATAGACTGTAAGCTTATTCCCGAGGAAAAGTGAGCTTCTCTCGTTAAGCAGCCTCGGAAGCATGTTTTGTTTGTTTCGGCAGGTAAGTAGCACCGATGTAATGTGATGACCGAAAGTTAGCCTTTGATCCAGGGTAAGGACACGATGGAAATGTACAGCCGGTAGGACATTTCTTTTCAAAGTGATGGACAGGTTGGCGCATTTGTTACAGTTAGTTCTCAAATTCCACCGGTTCGCCCAAGACTCTAATAGGTGGAGGTATTCTTGGATTCCATCTGCAGCTTCATACTCGGAATGGGAGCTAGTAAAGAAGCCAACGCCGTCGGCATAATTAGCTAACATAGCTTTGTTTGGGTTGATGCACATCTCATCAGCAGAAGGGACTGGAATATCTGCTGAAAATAAGGAGAATAGTATTGGACCAAGAACGCTGCCTTGGGAACCCCAGCCAGGACGGGGTGAGTGTCCGACAGAAAAGTCCGCGATTTAACGCTGAAAAGGCGTCCTTCCAGGTATGATTGACTTAAGACTTCTCATTTTTGAAGACTCAACATATATGTAGGTACATGATGCCTATAAAGCCTATATACTTTGTTAACAATTAAATCAAATAGAATTTCAAATGATAAATGTATGTATGGCTTCAAAAGATAATAGAAAACACTTTCTTTCCTTCCTCCTTATGTTAATACTGGGTACTGGTAGGTATTTTATGGAATAATTATTTGGAACAATTCCATCAATTGATTAATTTAGAATCATTAAAACAGGTTGCAGGTGTTGTAACTTGCGGTGTCCGATTGTCTATGGTCTGAACACACATTGAAGATGCTGAGTAGGCGGATTTTGCAAGCAGCTGGTCTTCAACGAATCTAGTGTGTTAACAAACGAGTCCCCGTTGCATTTCACAGACTGAAGTACCATGTACAGGATTCAACACACACACACACACACACACATTTATTTTACATCTTCATTTCAATAACATTTTCTAATTTTCTAAACACTTCCTGAAATATCTTAATACTCGTATTGTGAATCGAAACTCTCGATTGCCCTTAATTATTGTATTTTATGATGTTAATTTGTTTCTGTTTTTGTTTTTGTTTGTCCTTCAGTCAGGGTGAATTTATTTACCCTCAAGGAAATTACACTTGTGCACCAAACATTGGCTAACACAAAGAGATGAAGACGCAAAAATCAAATCGAATTAAATCAGTGAGTATTTCAATCTGCCACTATAACATAACAACAAAACGAATAATCAAAACAACAACAAAACAGATGAGGAGGATGAGTAGTCAAGTCAAGTCAAGTGAAGTGAATACGCATTGACCCTATAGCCATAGCCCAAAAAAAAAAAACCAAATCCCTTTTCAACCTTATGTTCATGCCTTTTCCTTGCTTCTTCAATATTTGCTGTTTAGCTGCATTAAGACCCAGCAGGGTTTTCACACCTTTTGCGCCCCACTCACTACGCAACCAAAATCGTTACTCCACACTGTCTGCTTCCTTGCCTGCCTGCCTGCCAGCCCCCCTGCTGTGTTTCAAGATAGCAACCAACGAGCGCCGCCGACAAACGATGCACGCATACACTAAACAAAACAAAACAAAGCAATAACACGATTAATACCGCCAAATAAAAGTGATATATGGTGGACTCGACTATCGGATACCCTGTATTCTCACATCATAGAAATATAGGTATGTAAATATGCTCTATTAAAAAAAAGGAACATCAAATGAAATTGTTATTGTATTTTTAGGACTGGGGGAGCTCCCTTAATGAATTTAGAAAAGGTTGGTGAATTAGGCCTTTAAAATCACATTGTCATGCTGATGTGGAAACTTAACAAGAAAAGAAATGTTTGGGGAATCAGAAACATTCTATAGGTATCTCAATAAATGTGGGACATTTTTTTAAGGAAATCAGACGGAGTGAAGAAGCTAATTACAATAAAAAACAAAAAGAATAGAGTTTTCCAGCTCATAATTGATTTGAGTATTAACAAATACCTTATATCAGCCAATTTACCAAAATTTAAATCTACAGCCCTTATGAGAAAGAAAGTATGTGTCCCGGCAAACAAACTGACATCAAAAAATTTGGTATATCTCAATTGATTATTCTTATTGATCTGAGAAGCAAATAATGGTCAAAAGTTTCATCAGAATGTTCGCTGTTCGTTCGTGTCTATAAAATTAAACAATTAGGATTTGGCTTGAAGAATTTAGTGTCTAAAACCATGAATTCTAGTCATAACACTTTGCTTCTATAAAAACAACTAGGCTACAAATGCCACACATCACATATGCTAAGAAAGGCTTAGCATCACTGTTAGAGTTTGAGTATCAGCTGTGAGCACAGTTTTAGTAGTACTATACAGTTTAGTTTATTTTTTTTTTTTTTGAGCACCTGGCCCGGATACTTCAGTTAGTTCTAAAAATAACCGGACTTAGTTTTCTTTACTGGTGAAAGAATTTTTAAAATCGGATGAGTAGTTTCGAAGATTACCTCTAATATCCACACAAACATTACCTCTTTATAATATTTGTATAGATAATATGGTATATTCAATTTATAGGATTCTGTGCCTAGTCTCTGTATTCCTGTGAAAAGTAAGAAATTTTTGCTGAAACCGATTTTTCATTTCTTGTTCCTTGTTTTCATTTCTTTCTTTCTGGTGTCTTACTCTGTTTTTCTCTGGAAGTTGTATAACGTGGTCCTTAAAAAAAGTGCCATACCCTTTGTGCCCACATATGTACGTGTATGTATGTGCATGCATGGTAAGGTGTGTAGTATGTATAATAATATTTCCAACATTATTTAAAAGACACCCAAAGCCAACTCACTTTATACTTACCATGGAATCTCAGTAAAAGAGGTGAGCTCAAGAGCTATCAAGAAATATGATAAGCCAAAGCAAGTGCTTGGCTCAAGAAGAGGGTAGGTACAATTGGGAGAGAGAGAGAGAGTGAGGAGACTGACGATCGATCGTTCGTTCGGAACGGTTTCGTCTTCGTTTGTATGATTTCGTTTCATTCGTCTCTTTAACACCTTTTCACGAGTTAATTTTAATTGTTTGCCGCTGGGAGGTTTGTTCAAATATTAATTGGTTTTAACTTTATTATGTTTTCACTTTTGGTTTTTTTTTTTGTAATACCCTACACAAGCAAATTAGTTAACATGATGATTCTTTCTCATATTTTATGAGGGCTGAATTTTGGATCGTACACATACACAAACACACTAGGTCTTATGTGTCCTGGGCAAACTGAGGATTCCCTTGATTCGATTCGAGTTATCTATACATTATAGGTTTTCATTTATTCCAAGCATCTATAGGGTTTCAATTAAGATACACATTTACCTTTTCAATAGTTTTTCTAAATTCAGATGTTTTTCATATTTCTGAAAATAAAACAATACCAATTTAAGGCAATATAAAATTTCATGCTTTTAGTATTACGAGAGTTATGTGTACCTACCACGTAAATATCAGATTATAGGGCAGAAATATAAACATTTACAGGTTTTTATATAGATCAAGAATTTTTGAACAACAATGTAACCGAACCAATCATAGTAATTAAAAAATTATGGATATGTAGTACAATATGGTTAATTGATATTTTGTATCAAGCAATTACAAGAGAATTCTTCAGCTATAGGGACACTGAAATTCAAGGAAATTTAGTCACGTTTAGACTATGACTACATATTGTACATATGTATTTAACTATAAGTAAATATAAATAATCAGATTACAATGGCTTATAGACATATACATATGTACTTTTAACAAAATAAATGTGTCTTAAGAATTTCGGACTTAGTAAGTTCCCATAAAGGGATAACGAAGGCTATATTGGCTTGGTTAAAAAAGATAACCACAGTTCCGGATGCTCAAAGTTTATGTCTTTTCTTGTTTCTGTATTGATTTTTCTTTAAATAAATTAAATTTAATAAATAATTGTATTGCTTTTCCTAGAGATAGAGCATTTTTGGTCAACATTAAAAGAAGGCAAGGCAAGTAAAGTCATTACAGAAAGTTCAATGAGAGGAGTTGCACAGAAAAAAATTGCATCCAATAGTATTGTATAACAAAATAAAATTAATCAAGGGCAGTGAAAGACGAAAGTTATGGTATGTATTTATAGAGATGAGCTAAACAGTGATTTTAAAATCACAGTGACTCTAAACTGTGATTGAGGCAATGTCATTTGAATGGAGAAACACAGTTTACTTTGTTTGGGGAGCAACTGAATCAAAGTGAGTCACAATCAATCAAGTAAACTGTGTCTCTCTTTCAAATACCTACTTTTTTTTCCCTGAGGTATGTTTGGACCTGGTCAAGACTGTTTTGTAACAGTAAATCGTAAAAATCTTTTCAAAACATATGCAACTTTATAAGATCTATGAAAGGAATTCTTATACTCGTACTAAGAATTCTTATCTATTATTATTGTACCTACATATTCTTCTTTTCAATTCTCACAGTGTATTATCCTAACATATGATCACTAATGATGATGATGAGACTGTAGCAAGCTACAAAGTACAGTATCAAGATGAAGACCCAACGCAGCCGTGCTTCAACTTTAAATATACCTAATATTAAACAGTGCCATAGTCACTTCAAATGAGTGCCCCATGATGTATGTATATAGTATAATTGTTTCAAATTGGCACATCCTTTTGAATACAGACTTCACTGCTAATTTAGAGTAACTAAGTAAAATGCAGCAACTGAACTAAGCTGGGCTTAGATGAGCTAAGCTAAACTGAACTGAACTGAACCGAACTAAACTCATCCCATCTTAGAAATAAGATGCTCAGTGCTTCCACCCACCCGATGGCCTTCGCCGCCACGCCTTGAAATGCAATATCATTTGTCCGTTCAGCTTGGTTTCTGTTCGTCTGTTTTGTCTGTTGTTGTTGTTGGTGGTTGGTTGGTTGGTTGGTTGGTTGGTCTCTTTGGGTCTTATATTATTATGCTTCGGGATCAGATAACTCAATTATTTGTGGCGTAAACAAATTCAGCCTTTAAAAAAGTTTTATGTATGTACGATGAACTGTTGGGCTGTTGGACTGTTGTTGGCCGACTGGACGGAACCAGAAGACGGAATTCAACGAATGGATATTATCCCAGCATAAATGCATGGTAAACGTGATTTTTATAGTCATTTAGCATAATAATGTATTTGTGGCCAACGAAGCAGCACAGCATGGTTGGTTCAACAAAAGGATGAAGGAACAGATACAACGCAAACAGATAGACAGACGACAAGTGAGTCAAATGAACGACAGACAGACAGACAGACAGACAGACAGAGCAAAAGCAGAAAGCAAGGCAAATGAATTGTTCCAAGCTTTAACTTGATAGCCACGTTTGTTGGTTCACATCCATTGATTGGTTAAGTTAAAAACGAGGAACAGGAACGACGGTTTCAGTCAACATCGTAATGTTCATCGGCCAGACCATGCAGACCAGCCAACCCAGGCCAGAACGTCTCTATCCGATGATCGTTTCTTGAGTTTCTTAAACACGCTTTTCAATTGACTGACCTCTGCGCTGAGGATAAAGGCTTGAGGATGATTAGACTTTGACAAGACTCTTGAACATGGACTTTTGTGTTAACGTGTTGTTAACTAAATGCTGTTGTTGTTCTTATTGTTCGAACACAAATTAAGCAATGGAAACAGATAGAGAGATTGAGAAAAAAAGAGAAATCTCAGCATTTTTGAATTTATTTTCTCTCTTAAGCTCAATAAAATGAAAAAGAACAACTGATGTAGGTTGTGTGTAAGGAATGCAACTACTTACGCTCCTACTACAAGTGTTCGCCACCACAATGATGTTGTGCAAAATCATGCAAAACAATCGGGAAACGCCATGAAGGTGTTATAACTTTACAAAAATATAAAATAAAAATAAAAATAAAAAGAAACGAAACAAAAATAAAATAAAATCCAAAGACCGAGGAATAAGAATTAAAGCATGCAAGCATCCAATATTAAAAACAAGCAATTTAAGCTTATGGCATCCAAAACAATGATGAAGTAGCAACAGTTGCCTGGACAAAACGGCAGATAGACAGACAAACTGACAAACAGACAGACGGAAGGCAGGAAGGAAGGAAGGCAGGCAGGAAAGGAAGACAGCAAGTCTTAAGCGTTAACGTGAAAGCAATGCAAACCTAAAACTAAATCGAATTGAGTCGACATCAGAGCGAGAGTTTTGCCCGCCTACCTGCCGGTTTATGCTCTCTTTTGAATTTCGGCCAGGCTTTATAACTCCAACACTGGTTTAGTTCTTTGTACTGGATGACAGCGACTCGTTTTATTGTTTGTCTTATTTATTACAAGTTAAGGGTAATTACTCAACAAATATGCGGCAATTTGTGCACTCTGAAAGTGGTCATGAAATAACATGTAGTCGGCATCCCCCCATCGGTACGAACAAACGCAATCGACAATCCTAGAAAGGCTTACTTCTCTTTTGTTTTGGTAAAGGAACTTGATGAAAATTACATAACTTTTTTTTTTGTTAAGCACATTGAAATTATTATTAAAAGTGAAAGATGAAGTTAAAATTAAAAAACTAGTGGTTTCCCGGGAGATAAGATTTAAAAAAAATGATATAATGATAATTCAAAGAGGTAAAAAATACAAGAAGTCGGTACATGCATTATATTTTACATACGAATATGTACTGTAACACAATCTTAGCAAGTGTGCCGTAATCACAGTTCCCTGGCGATTCTGGTATTCAGACAAATCAGCAATTTCAACTGGTCTGATCCAGATTAGACCCTAGCAGTGACATAGTAAGTGGACTGCTGACTCCTCTCCTTTATTACACGTCTACACAGATCGAATGTTATATAAATGTTTCATTACTCTGTAATATCCTGAGAAGAAACCGTAGATTGTCCGAATACCTGCCCATGTCAGTTCCAGTAGAGTCGGTGTTCTTTTGCGAGATCTAGTTGGGAGTTTAGCCACTCTAAAATTCTTCGTATCTACCATTTGCCATTGCGCCATTGTTTGAGTCTTGTTTTCGTTGAACTCCAAGGCAGCTCGCAGAATGATCCAATGAGTACGTTTGCAGATCATTTCCCGGCGAATTCATCTGCTTTTTTGTTCCCAAGATATCAACTACTCATATTAGGTGTAAGCATCTCTCTCTTCTTGTAAGCACGCCTCTATGATTAGTGTAAGTTATGTTATAAGTAATTATAAGTAATAATGTACCTAGAGTTAAGTGAAGAGAATTGAATAAAGTAAGATTTAGTCTTGTGGCAGCCATCGAACTGACTACATAGGTTAACATGATTGTTCGATACTAGTCTTATGTGTAACATCAAGCATTCCCAAGCCAACTTCGAATTTCCCTGAGGTATGGATTTCTGCCTGGAAAACTGAGTTCTCTTTGCCCATACTGCTTTTCGGTATTTCCCCGTAGACACTGCTCCAACGCTGATGTCCGTTTTATAACCATCTGTATACCACACGTGGGAGTCACGGATGGACTTAGGTCTTAACTGTTTCTAGCCCTGTCTGAATTTAGTCAGACAAATGTCGCTAATGATGAAGTTGGTAATGTTGAACTCATCACTCAGTAGGGATTTCCTGAGACCTACCGAGTCACTATCAATTACTAAGATGAGCTTTGCCATAAACGACGGTGCCTCTTGCTTTTTAAACAAATGGATTGGCGTTAGGTTCAGTAGCATATCAAACACAGCTGTTGGAGCCGACCGTATAGCTCCAATAACATAGACTAAAGCCAGATATTGCACCCTAATAATCTTCGATTGAGCAGTGCTCTTGTCTAATTTAGAGCACCAGATAGAGGCAGCATATGACATGGTCTAATAATAGCCGTGTACAGTCACAGTGACATTCTTGTTTTCAGTCCCCAATTCTTACCCATGAGTCTCTTGTTGGTCCATATAGTTGCCTAGCCTTGTTAATTATGGATTGTAGATGACTGTTCCAAAAAAGTTTGTGTGACGCTTAAGTATTTCACTTTTTTAGAGAAAGGTATATTTTTCGCCAAGCAATAAAATATCTGCACCCTGTCCGTACCTGGCTACTCCCTTGCCCAGGGCTAGATCATCCATTGCGGTCTCTATGGTCCTCGCATTGCCTGCGTCCCAAATTGTAATTCACTACTTGAGGTACTTAAGTTAATTCATTTATTTTTATACTCTTCACGGGAGTGAATAGTATTATAAGTTTGTCATGAAATTTGTAACACATAGAAGGAGACACCGCAGACTGTATGTATGCAAACTAGTCCCTCAGTTTTTAAGCTAGAGAGCTGAAGTTTCGCAAATAGGTTTCTTTTTACCATACGCTACATTTGTTGGAATCAGCCGAATCGGATCACTAGGGGGGTAACTCCCATACAAACCACCTTTAAATTCTTATTAGAAAAAGTTTTTAGTTTTTTAATGTATCGAACTGAAATTTGGACGTTATAAGTTTCTTATCTATATTCATCAACCATGTTAATTTCAAGAACGTGGGGTTACCAAGCGGGGTACCTCCCATACAAGCCCCCATTTAAGTTAATGTTCTTATTCGAAAAAGTTTTTTATTTTTTGACTTATTGAACTGAAATTTGGACACTATAAGTTTCTGTTCCATATCAATCAGCCATGTTAATTTTATGATCCTAGGGTTACCAGCAGGGTACCTCCCATACAAACTCACATTATATAAAGAGTATAAGTACAATAAAAATACAATGCCACTCAAACTGTGTTCTTTGTTGATACTCAAAATGTTTTCTTTGTTGATACTCAAACTGTAACAGAGAGAATATAGTGATGCTAAGAAAGGAAGGTTGGATACAACCCGGAGGAGCGTGAAGAGTATTTCATCTTTGGCATAGCTAATGATAGCCTTCTTTCTGGTTTAACTTTATTTTATTTTTACTATTTGTCGTTATAGCGGCAATTGAATTACTCACTATGTGGAAGTTTTAACTGTCTACCTATTACAGTTCATGAGATTCACTGACGGACGTACATCGTAGGCTTGTAATAAGGTCCCGTTAGCATCCTTTGGGTATGGAACCCTTAAAGAGAAATTATTTTAAACTTTCGAACCCGGCGTGGTTTTCTACGCCCCCGATGTGATGGTACTGCGATATGCAGTTCTCTTTTTAATTATAGTAGATTTCCCTGCAAAATTAGATTTTTTAGAATGTTTCTATATAGAATCTATCTATAGAATAATAATTATGAACATGGATGGCTAGGAAACTTGAGAATATCAGTAAACTATTTTAGAAATGAAAACAAACCTCTGAATTGGGCGAAAACTCAAGACTAATACAATAATATAAGTATATGCTTATCAACTTTTCAAAATGGCTTTTGGAACAAAAACAAGTCGAGGAAGAGAAAAAGGTAACGCAATGCTATCTGTTATATAGCAGTCTCCTGATTACACTATTGTTCGTAGTATTGGGCTTAGCTACATTTTATTGGGGAGCCATAAAATTGGTAAGTTACATTTGTTTATACTTATAAAAAAGAAATTCTATTTCCGTTCGGTCATCAATTTTCTTACATTTTCTATGGCAATTCTTTTAATTGCCATTTTTGTGACCGTCTGGGACTGTCTCTAGTAGTGATGTAACGAATATCAATTTGTAGACAATCGCATTTGCGAATATTCGCAACATCGTTAGTCTGTAGCGCTTTGCAATGTTATCGGTTCAGGGGTAGTTGTTTTCGCGTATAACTTTGTAATTACTTGAGCAGCAAGGATCGCCACCAAGTTGCATTTGATCTAACTAAGGGGGGACATATCCACCAGTATTGCTATAGCCGCTGGGGGACGTATCCTAATCGCTTCACCAAACCGTTTTCTGTTTGTTATCGGCGTCCAGGGGATCGTCTGTACTACTGACCAAATGATTCTTATTGTTAT
Organism: Amiota communis; assembly: GCA_037043315.1. Taxonomy (NCBI): domain Eukaryota; kingdom Metazoa; phylum Arthropoda; class Insecta; order Diptera; family Drosophilidae; genus Amiota; species Amiota communis. The sequence continues at coordinate 742,857 of JBAMAV010000686.1, forward strand.
TCACTACACAGCACATCACCTGTCCGTCTATGATTTTCTCTTTGCCTTCCTTATCATGGCTGCTCATAATACTCATTATAAGGAAAAGCAGTTAAGGAACTATATGTTGAATTGGGTATTAGTCATGCTTATATTACGTGTACTTTCAATTTTAGTTCTTGGAAACGAAATTTTCCATTGAATAAGCAACTATTTGTTGTTATTAATAATATTATATTATTTCTTAGAGAAGGCAGAACTTTATCATTGTTTTTTTTTTTTTTATTTAATATATGTTCAGCAATTAACACAATGGTTGGTGCTCTTCAATACTCTGTTGGGAAATATTCTAAACGAAGTAGGATTTGCAGACCAAGCACCGAATGGTGATGAGCAGGTGCCAGAGAATTTTGATCAACAGCGTCAGAACATTGAGAGGCCTTTAAACAATGAGAACAATCAGCAAGCTTCCGGGAATGGCCATGAACCGAAGAAATATACACGCGGAGGTGCAGCCGCTTGTCATTTTGGGTACGACATTTTATTAAACAAGAGAATGAATCTTGCTGGCGTTTCTAATACATCAGATGTAAATACCAACACTCCAATCCCGAATATTGGCGATACTGTAACACCGAAGGAAATGACCGAAAATAGACGCGGATCTAAAGTTGCTTCCCGGTGCGCGTACAATCCAGCAAAACCAAAGAAATAAGAAGTCTATTATGGATGCTATATCTATTAAACATTTTTCTTTAAACATTTTTTGTCCCACAATAACTGAGTGTATCCATTAGTCCGATAACATTACAACTGGCTCACGTATCAATCAATCATACTTATTCAGTTTCATTTTAAAAATAAAATTGTAGTAAAAATTATCACCAAATTTATGCTTGGACTTTTTTATTGAAATTGTGACAGTTTGGCCCATCTTTATTAAGGTAATAAATAATAATACTATTCACTTCCGTGAAGAGTATAAATACAATGCAACTCAAACTGTGTTCTTAATTGATACTCAAAATGTGTTTTTTGTTGATACTCAAACTGTAACAGAGAGAATATAGTGATGCTAAGAAAGGAAGATTGGAAGCAACCCGGAGGAGCGTTAAGAGTATTACATTTTTGGCATAGCCAATAATAGATAACCTTTTTTCTGGTTTTTCATAAACAATCAAAAAAAAAATAAAATTACAATCTCAAAATAATTTCTTACTTTCTTAACAAAACCGGAGCCCCTTTCTATTGTCGAGGCGATTAATCCTAAATTCAACAATTTCGGAATACATTTCGAAACCACTGCCGAAATAATTGAAAAAACTCTAATGACTATTTGATAATGTTTAAGCAATCGAAAGTTTATCATTATTGATAAGTCTTTGATTTGGTTCAATATTGGATAAGTATATGTCGCACTTCGGAGAGCAGGAAACATACTAAAATGAAATAATCTGAGCTACTTCGCTTTGAAAAGAATAGCTTTCGGATAATCACGTAAGTCTTAACTGCATATCTTCTAGCTGAGAGACAAAACATTTAACATTTCCTTTAAACAATAGTACTACTACCCTGCACTTCTTGGAAGAGGAACCCGTTTTCTCGTGATCTGGGCAGTTTGCCAAAAATTCCACTGGGGGACTTGTTACTTTTTGTTGACTTCGCTCGTTGGTACCAAAAACTGGGGGTACGCCTTTCAGCGCAACTAAGGATACCGAGTTGGCAACTAACATCTTTATTTCAATTATCACAATAGACTGTATGGCTTGTGGGTGAACTAGCCCTCTATACCTATACAGGCGCATACAAATCGCAAGATCGATGTCTGTTTCTATACACAACAAATCCCTCAGATTAGCAGATTTCGTGATAAAATGTTGCATTTCTATGCACACACTAAACATAAGAATTAATTCTTGTATCTTTCTAAATTAACTGCCACAATGATAAGACTAAGTATTTAGGTATATATATTTATATAATTAAACAGCTAACATTAAATTTGTGAAGCCTTTCCTGCTTACACCACTGAACCGATTTCGACAAAAACAAATATCAATTAAAAGGGTATTCTTCGCAAAATGTGTACAATCTCAATTTTATCAAAGTTGGTTTAGGTAAGAATAGGTGTTAAAGATAACCGCTTTCCAACCACAGCAACACACAGCCGTTGATATTGTGAAAGCAGTAGAATGGGAGAATAGAGTGGTTTGTGTGCCTGAGAACAATGTTTATAGTGAAATTATTATTATTGTTTTAGCACTTTAAAAAATAAATGCTTTTTCTAGAATGCAGTCGATTGTGTCATGTTGTGGGGGTTCCTCTATTTAGATATTAAAATATCTCACTATTATAATGAAAGGAAACAGCAATCGAATGCCTCAAATATTATAAATCTCTTAATTTAAACAATCATTTTATGACATTATATACTGCTTTGCAATTGACATGAGGAGTTAAGTTGATTTGATTTGAGCTAAGTTGAGTTGATATAATGAAAGAGGGTTTGAGGGTCCATCGAATGAATGAACTGAGGATGTACAATACTTAATAGTACAATATTACCAAAGTATTATAATTATTAAGAGAAAAGACAATAATAACAAAAAGGGCATGTAACTTGAGCTTGAGTAAACTGTTGTTGTTGTTGTTGGAATGATGGGTTATACTATTGTAGATGACAAAATAGGATAAAGAAAACGGAAAAGGAAAAGGAAGGAGGGTGAGTAGTGACAATGGCGGTGTCCAATATTTTATATACATATTTACATTTTTATCTGAAAATAATCAAACAACAGCACGCGACCTTCATAAAAATTTGAGCATCAATTTTGAAATTATTATATTATAGGAAACTGAAGCGTGCTGGAGAAAAGTTTTATGAAGAGAAAATGAGAGTGCGATAGAGAATGAGTGGAGTGGTCTGGGGTGGAGTGAGTATTATAATGACAATGACAACGTCAGCGGTTTAGGTTCAGATTTTTGTCCAAATCTGTGTGTTTATCAAAATACAACTACACTAGTCCCACAAATCCTGTAAAACAGAACTAAATGGCAGGCATTATGTCCGTTGGTCCTTGTCCTTGTTGCAAAGAGGGGAACAAGCAAAAGGGTAGATAGATAGGCTTATCATTGAAAGACAAGGATGAGCAAGCATTTTTAAAGGGTGAAATGCAATAAAACATTGTATTGTAACAAGAAATCACAGATCAAAAGTCACACACATCAATTTAAGAGTAAAGAAGAGTGGAAGATGAATGTCGATGTACCATACCAACCAGATGAGTTAGAACAATAACCTCAATCACATTCAGCCACAACAAACATCAAACCAAATAGGTGTTAATAGTGACAATAGTTTGTTTGTCCTAACAGCCTGAGAAGTACCATACAGTAGTATGGTATTCATCAGATCTTAAGTATTCTTAATTTTTGGAATACTCAAAAAATCAAAGTTACCCCAATTACATGGATGGCATGATGACATTACGGCATTTGATTTGTTTTCAATGGCATTAAGAGCTTAATCAGGCTTAGTCTCCCCTTGGCTATTCTTTCCCACTATTAATATCAACAACTGCACACAAACAAAAACATCATCAATTGAAAGTGTCACGGCGCTTACACGCACCCGTCGCGTTACGTTGCATTGGGTCGCACATAGGTAAATAAATCCATAAATCCTTAAGCACCGCAGTCACTTTCCACTGGTTTGGTTGGTTGGTTTGTTGGATGGTATTTTTTGTAGATGTTTTTTTTTTTTTTTTTTGGTGTATGTTAAGCCGACAAATCGGTTTCGATTGATTAAAGTGCGTCCGTCTCTAATGTGCATCCATCCAATGCTACTACTTCTCTTTTTGTTGATTGCAATCGAGTCGAGTTGAGGCGAGGCGAGGCGAGTCCCCATACTAAAGCCAGCCAACAATCATGCCAGTGATTGCTATCAAGTTTTCTTGTAACACGAAATCCTTGTCAGTTTTTTCAGTTTTGTTCAGTTATGTTATGTTTAGTGGTGGTAACACAACTTGAAAACTTTTGAGTGAAACTTACGTGTTCAGTATTTGCACATGTAAATATATGAACACAATTTGTTGCTTCAATGGTATGGTGGCATCACTGCGGTGGGAACCGTATCATTCAGCCAATCTTGGATTGGATTGGAACGGAACAGACGTGTGCTAATATTCCGTGCCACTCATAGCCAGTCAATTTGTTTGCATTTCTTTTTTTTTATAGAGCTTAAGATGCTCATCCTTAGAGACAATCTCAACCAGTCTGAGCCTCATTCAGTTCAGCCCTTAACTCTGTGGACTTACAAAAAGGCGTGAAATATGTTTAAGTGAAGCGAATGAAATCCTTGGCACACGTACCATGTAAAATCATCTATTGCTCTTTCCCAAGTGCCTTAGGGTGGATGGAAAGCATCACTTCAATGTGGTGATTGTAACGTTTTAAAGAATATAGCTATATACCTATATCAACGGTATGGAATGGTATGTTCAGTGAAAACAAGACTTACAAATTGACAGACTCTTTTACAATTTTCTCATTATTTATTCTTTATCACTTTCACATCCACATTGGCCACGTGAGCTCATACCATTTACCATACATACTTAGTTTGGTGGACAGCGAGCGTCGGCTTTGTGGCCTTAAGGCATTTTCAATCGTGTCATTAGCTTACACTAAGATTAGTGGTTACCTTTTTGTTGTTGTGTGTTTTCCAAATTCCAGAAAGACAATTTCGTATGCCTAGGATTAGGCAATTTCAAATAGTTACTTATCAACCGCACCAGCCTCAATTGGTGGCACTGGTGATCAATATTCCCACACTATATGGAACACGTATTGCTACTTAGTATTAATGATGGAGAGTTCAATGTGGTGACCTATGAATGACCTTTATAAAAACAAACAGAACAAAAATGATCCTGATCCTGAGACTTTTGAATGTAGCAAAACAATCAAAATTTGTTTAAAAAAGAGAATTATTGTGGCAATTATCAAGTTGAACTTACATAATCCTTAGAATTATATCACGCATCAGTAGACCCTAGTGATCTTCGTTGTCACAAGAATTAAATTCCCTGCTTAAAAAAACTGCAACCTAGCCACTAGTTGAATAGGAGTCACTTTATAGATTAATAGATTCATTATCAACAAAATACTTCCAAAAGGATACGACCAAATATGTTTACTTTGCTTGATTATATTATGTCCCCAATATGAAATATGAGATTACTAAGCTAAAGTATTAATTTTCAGCAAGGTCCAAGAAGGAGTCCATAATAAAAATACTTATACTTATAATTAAAAGCAAGTTGATAGACAAAGTTTCTTTCATTGAATGTCTATTCTTGATAAGTAAATTGACTATGAAAATTTCAAGCATACAAAATTGGGGTCCAATCCCAACCGTGCATTATGTATAACTAATATTGGGTTATATAAAAAGTCTCCTCGGTTTTTTGGTACATTTTTGAACAAAAATTTTCTTTATTAAAAATCAATTTCAATCAAGTACATATTGGCCATTATTATCTATGACCTTTTGCCATTTGGCGGGTAGCTTCATAATTCTATCGGCGTAGAACTTCTGTGTTTTATCAGCGAAAAACTTGGCCAAATGATTTTAAGCGGGTCTTCGGTCGGCCAATTTTTTACCATTAAAAGAGTTTTGCAGAGATCGAAAGATCTCGCTCCGAAAAGGGGTCGAATTTGTTCAATTTGCAACTGGCCACGCATACTTTAGACAGTTTCTGCATAGATTTGGATTCGCTGTTGACCCACACTGTGGTTACTGCCTAGATGTCGTGAAAGATTCGAAATACATATCTTGTTTATGAGTGTCATCCATAAAAAACAGCACGAAGAAGAAGAGTCGATGACTCTTGGCTTGCATGAACAGATCCTGGATTGGTTTCATTCATATCAGATCCATGTCCATCTGTATGTATGCAAACTAGTCCCTCGGTTTTTAAGCTAGGGAGCTGAATAGGTTTCTTTTTACCATATGCTGCACATTTATCGGAATCAGCCGAATCGGACCACCAGGTGGGGTACCTCCCATCCAAACCCCCCTATAAATTAATGTTCTTATTAGAATTTTTTTTTGTTTTTTGACGAATCGAACTGACAATATAAGTTCCTGATCCATATTCATCAACCATGTAAATTTCATGATTACCAGGAGGGGTAACTCCCATACAAACCAAAATTAAATGACAAACTTATAAAGTGCAACTCAAACTGTGCCAATATTTGATACTCAAACTGTATTCTTTGTTGATACTCAAACTGAAACCGTGAAGAGTATAAAAAGGAACATTCGTTCATCTTCTATTTCTTTTACTCATTTAATTCATTTCAGTATGAGAACTGATTAACCACATCACACTGCATTATCAGTCACACAGAAAATGTTGTAGGAAACAGAAAGCAGTGTGACAAATACAGTTTTTGTGAGAATTGCTTAATGTCCAACTGGGAAGCAATTTTTCAGGAATATTTGTCGGCAATACAGTTTTGTGATTATTGCTGTCAAAACTGCGCGCAGTGCATATTGCACCACACGTTTCTTGTATGGGGTCCCCTTTAATTTTTTAACTTTATTTTATTTTTATTATTTGTCGTTATAGCGGCAATTGAATTACTCACTATGTGGAAATTTTAACTGTCTACCTATTACGATTCATGAGATTCACTGACGGACGGACATCGTAGGCTTGTAATAAGGTCCCGTTAGCATCCTTTGGGTATGGAACCCTTAAAGAGAAATTATTTTAAACTTTCGAACCCGGCGTGGTTTTCTACGCCCCCGATGTGATGGTAGTGCGATATGCAGTTCTCTTTTTAATTATATAGTACAGAAAAGAATTTTATTTTTTAAGAAAGATATAGTGCAAAAATGATAAAAGAACTAAAGGCTTTTTCAAAATGGCTTTTGGAACAAAAACAAGTCGAGGAAGAGAAAAAGGTATCGCAATGCTATCTGTTATATAGCAGTCTCCTGATTACACTATTGTTCGTAGTATTGGGCTTAGCTACATTTTATTTGGGAGCCATAAAATTGGTAAGTTACATTTGTTTATACTTATAAAAAAGAAATTCTATTTCCGTTCGGTCATCAATTTTCTTACATTTTCTATGGCAATTCTTTTAATTGCCATTTTTGTGACCGTCTGGGACTGTCTCTAGTAGTGATGTAACGAATATCAATTTGTAGACAATCGCATTTGCGAATATTCGCAACATCGTTAGTCTGTAGCGCTTTGCAATGTTATCGGTTCAGGGGTAGCTGTTTTCGCGTATAACTTTGTAATTACTTGAGCAGCAAGGATCGCCACCAAGTTGCATTTGATCTAACTAAGGGGGGACATGTCCACTACCAGTATTGCTATAGCCGCTGGGGGACGTATCCTAATCGCTTTACCAAACCGTTTTCTGTTTGTCATCGGCGTCCGGGGGATCGTCTGTACTACTGACCAAATGATTCTTATTGTTATTCACTACACAGCACATCACCTGTCCGTCTATGATTTTCTCTTTGCCTTCCTTATCAAGGCTGCTCATAATACTCATTATAAGGAAAAGCAGTTAAGGAACTATATGTTGAAATGGGTATTAGTCATGCTTATATTACGTGTACTTTCAATTTTAGTTCTTGGAAACGAAATTTTCCATTGAATAAGCAACTATTTGTTGTTATTAATAATATTATATTATTTCTTAGAGAAGGCAGAACTTTATCACTGTTTTTTTTTTTTTATTATTTAATATATGTTCAGCAATTAACACAATGGTTGGTGCTCTTCAATACTCTGTTGGGAAATATTCTAAACGAAGTAGGATTTGCAGACCAAGCACCGAATGGTGATGAGCAGGTGCCAGAGAATTTTGATCAATATTGTCAGAACATTGAGAGGCCTATAAACAATGAGAACAATCAGCAAGCTTCCGGTAATGGCCATGAACCGAAGAAATATACACGCGGAGGTGCAGCCGCTTGTCATTTTGGGTACGACATTTTATTAAACAAGAAAATGAATCTTGCTGGTGCTTCTAATACATCAGATGTAAATACCAACACTCCAATCCCGAATATTGGTGATACTGTAACACCGAAGGAAATGACAGAAAATAGACGCGGATCTAAAGTTGCTTCCCGGTGCGCGTACAATCCAGCAAAGCCAAAGAAATAAGATGTCTATAACTCAGTGTATCCATTAGTCCGATAACATTACAACGGGCTCAAGTATCAATCAATCATACTTATTCAGTTTCATTTTAAAAATAAAAATGTAGTCAAAATTATCACCAAATTTATGCTTGGCCTTTTTTTATTGAAGTTGTGACAGATAAGACATACGATAAGTCAATCGGTTCACCTGTTCCTGATGGTTGGTTCCGGGGCTGCTGCTGGAATCACCTAATAAGTTCCAAGGCTAACAAAATGCTTGAAAATTGATAGCCAGCCTAGTCCAATATTTGAATGAAATCATTTTTCATAGTTAATCAGAAGAATTACCCTATGAAATAAAGCAAAAATTTGTGGAAAAAAAAATTCTTTTGTCCATTTAATAACCAAATTAAAAACGGACCAATAAATGGCCCATCTTTATTAAGGTAATAGAAAAAACTCTTTTCTCATTAAATTTACGTGATGGGATTTTTTAAACATTTTTCCCAGAACTACATACGTAATACCTTATCATATAACTACTCAGTTTTTCTGGAGAGAAACGCTTGCAGGCCTGTGTTATTAATATTGACATAATTATCTGATATCTATACTAAATATTATAAAGTGGTAATGATTGTTTCAATCTTAGAGGTCATCTTCGAAACTACTCCTTTTATTTGTTGTTTCAAATACTTTCACCAGTAGAATGCTACGTTGTCAATGAGTGTCATGGGCTATATTTACCTATATAAATAACACTTAGTCCGGTTATTTTAAGATAAGGATTTGTAGCCGTTCGGTTGGATGCAACCGGTGCGAGCTCGGGTTCAGTACGCTAGTATTTGACAAAGACGACTCTCTAGACTATGCTATAGTTTCCCTGAAAATTTCATCAAAATCGGTTTATCAGTTTTGAAATCCACACATACATATATCTAATTTTGTATTTATAGATTAATTAAAGATCAATCATAAATTAATGATGGGTGATGATGATGCTTGGTTAAATGTTGGCATTCTACTTCTCATGGGAGCCTTATGAAGATAATTATTTGGATAATATTGAATGTTGATGATGATGATCACAATAACAGAAGGACAATTCATTTGAAGTGTGATCCAACTATGATGATATTTAAACTAAAAGATACAGAAATAATGAAATATTTATCAAAATTACAACACGAAAAATATTACAATATGTATATTCTTTACAATTCATAAATAAAAACATGTCGGTACTAGTCATGGGTCATGTGGCCACTGTTTCGCTTGAGCAACGTAGGACGGTCAATTCTGAGTGGTACACAACCATTTTGTGCCGGAAGTCTTCAGAGAAATTCGCAAAACCAACCGCCAAAGACGAATCATTCTCCATCATGACAATGCGAGCTCTCACGCATCTCGTCAAACAGGTGAATTTTTGATCAGTCAAAACATCGAATTGATGACTCATCTAGTCCTGATTTGGCACCCAATGACTTCTTCTTGTTCCCGAATATCAAAGGTAAACTACGTGGTCAACGATTTACGAGCGCCGAAGAAGCAGTTGAAGCGTTTTGAAAACTATGTTTTGGAAGTGTCTTAAGAGGAATGGAAAAACTGCTATGACAAATGGTTTGAACTAATCCAAAAGTGCATTGATCATCATGGTGAATGTTGTGAAAAACAATAAAGCCGTTTTCATTTAAAAATGTTTGTTATTATTTGCTATTCCCGAAATATAAATAGATGAAAAGTTTAATAAATTTGGTCTAGTCGAAGGTTTATCATGTCAATATGCATACAATCGGAAGGGAATAAAGTTTTAATGCTTCCTTCTATCTGCATATACCTACATATGAGATAAAAACAACAATAAAATAAAGTGATAATACACATTAAGTGTAAGAGTAAAGTGTCTAGAAAGTGTCCAACTTAAATTCCAACCAGAGCAACTTCAGGTGATGGACACTTGCACTAATTACTTACGCAATTAAATGTGGCGATCATGGAACGCAAAAAAAAAAAAAACAAACCAGCCGACGCCTTAAGCTTCACTAGGTACTTTGCATGCTACTACTATTACTACTACTACTACTAGAGTTCCCAACATCATTAGTGTCTTCTGCACACATTATGCAGACGAACTACTGACTTTAACGGATTTCAATAGTTTACAATTAATGCGTTCAATTTAAGTGCCCTACAATCATCAAAACAAACTTATGACCGACCTGATCACAGCTTCATGAGTTTAGTTCGTTTGATTTAAATATCTTAAGTAATGCTTTCCAGACAAAAACTCTAAATATAAATACTCCAATTCATATGTAGGTACATATAAGTCATATCAAATATTGTCCAGACTTCCAGTAATCCAATAAGCTCCAATGTCGATATTTTGTATACAACACTATATGCGATAAGAAGATATACCTACCATATTTTAAGAGATATATGTATTCCCTCAAATTTTGAATACAGGTGCCCATCATGCTTAAATGATTCACACAAGTATGAACAATATACGTACTTAGAAATGCATATTACTCGTACTAAAACTTGATTCTAAACATGTCTATGTCTATGATTTTGTACCATTTACCAAGTGCATACATACTCTACCAATCAAATAGTAATCTTATATTGTATTATCTATGGTATTATACTTATTATTATCATAAAAATAAAAGGCATAACATCAAAGTACTCGTATACAAATAAGACGATAAGATAAAGAAAAGAAAGGGTTGAAAGACAGTCAAGTAGGGCAGCCAACATCAACGTCAACTTTTAAAAGCATTTTTTCTTATTTTCCTGAATTTTAGTACTAAAAAACACTTTTGATTATTTCATTACCATTTCATGGGAACTTTATTTCTACCACAACCGATAATAATCATTATAATGGAGCAAACATACCTACTACTACAACATACGATGCCAAGAATAATGGAATCTTCATCAATAAATGTTTCACAATGTTTGCAAAAAATAATGATTATGATGAAAATCATGTAAGAAAAAATAAAAAATAATCTTAAGTTGTCCCCTAATAAAATACTTAGCATGTGAAGCAAATTAAAAAGATGCTTAAAGCATTAAACAAGTGACAAGCAAAAGAAATATTATTGTACTTACTCGTATAATCTACCTATATTTTTATGGTCCAGCATACTCACCTATTATATACCCAGCAGCAGGAGCAACAGCAGCATTTTGAAATCACAATTGTATATTATTATATATTACCTACATATTACGAGGACGTTAGAAATGAAGACACCATTTTTTTCAAAAAAACGTTTGACCATTTTTTTAACCCCTCCAAAAAATAGGATTTGTCGAACTCTCCAAAATACTCCTCTGTCTCGGCAATGACTTCCTCGTTTGAGCTAAACTTTTTTTCCAGGAGAAATCCATTGTTTTGATTGTTGCTTAGTTTCTGGTGTGTAATGATGAATCCAGGTTTCATCAACGGTGACAAATCGACGTAAAAAGTCCTTCGAATCTCGCTTAAATTGCCCCAAACACTGCTTCGAAGTTAACAGCCGCATCCGCTTGTTGTCCAGCGTGATCAATCGCGGCACCCATCGGGCCGACAATTTTTTCATCGCCAACTTATCATGTAAAATATTAATTGCCGTTCCGGTCGACACACCTACAGCCTATGCTACTTCGCGCACTTTCGTTCGTCGATCAGCGAGAATCATGTCGTAGACTTTTTCAATGATTCTCTCGGTAACCACGTCTGCCGGGCGTCCTGGTTGCTCATCATCAAAAACGGATGTTCGCCCACTTTTAAATTCGTTGAACCATTATCTAACTGTGGTCATAGATGGCTACGTGTCCCCATAAACAGCATCCAACTTTGCTTTGATCTCCTCGCATTTATTCGCATCCAAAAACAAAAAGCGAATTACTGAACGATACTGCTCTTTTTCCATCTTAGCGAAAATCACGAAACACGTCTGATGCGGATGGCTACCAAATCGAAACTATTCTATCAATCAGTCTGAAATTTGGATTAGTGTCGTCACTCAGGAACGTCCTCTATCGTCAAACACGGGTACTTAATGAACCGTCCTCGTTAATACAAAGTGGCCCAACGCGATGAACTCAAAAACTGCTATCCGGTAAAATGAAAGACTTTAACAAAGTCTCGAGACTGTTCCCAAGAAGTTTGATGCGTTTCGGACTTCGATTTGTAAGAAAGATTTTTTTTATTTAAATTCCACCCGAAATGTCGGAATTGTTGGATCAACTTTTGTCTATAAAGCTTAAGAATATTTTTATCCAACAAAAATAGATATGCAAAAACCTTTTCCATGAAAAAATGCATTTATGTGTCAACTTTCATGGCTAGATGAAATATGCAAGCGTTGCAGAGAGTGCCGGACGGGAGATTGTAGAATACTGACGAGTAGCCACGACCCACGTACGACAACAACACAACACAATAGTTGACCTACTAAACTAGAACCGATAGACGTTTCACAGTTCCGGGAGGACGATAGGACATGGGGTAGGAGTGTTTAGCAAGGTTAAAGTCCCGCACTCCTGTTGTAGACCGGGTAGGTTTTCGATGCTTCACTTCCGTTAAAAAAAAAATAAAAGAAACATATACATACTAGCGTAATCGACCCGACCTCGCACGGGTTGCATCCAATCGAACGGCGACAAATGCACATGACACTCAGTGACAACATAGCATTCTACTGGTGAAAGAATTTTTAAAATCGGATGACTAGTTTCGAAGACTACCTCTAACATCCAAACAAACATTACCTCTTTATAATATCAGTATAGAAGTATAAATATGCCTAGATTATATGTTGTTAGTATGGTATGATTACTTGATTTCGCCAATATGTTTTGATCGATCTATCGATTTCAATTAACTTTTTACTTATAATATTATTAGATTAGAACTGGTCACTGCGGCCCTGATTGTACCAATTGTAACAATTCTTATAATTACATTTCTTATAAGATTCTAGTATTCATCAGGAATTCCAAAATTTTCTTATAAGATCAATTTGCAATTACAATTGGTTCTAGGTTACCTAGATAGAATATCGGAGTCTTGTCCATATTAGACCTTCACAGTTGCATACTAGCAAATGTTCTGTTGCTACCCTTCATCATTAGACAATCTTTATTGGTTGAGAACTCTGCAACTCACTTTCCGGTGAGAAAACTAGACTTTTGTAGGATCTGTAATTATAGGCTCATTTAAGGCCACAGTGACAAGGTGACTAGCTTTCATCCACTCCTTATCTAATCTAACCTTCAAATGATCGAATAATCCCACAATAAAAACACTCTCAAGCAATTTCGAAAAGGGCACATCTCGCATATTTTCAAAAATATGGTCTTCACATAAATGTGTTCTATATGCTTCCCTGCACTTATTATGTTCGAAAAGGAAACATCTCTGATATTTGTTCTACTATTTTTCTATATTTTCCAGTACTTTCCACTCTTTTAAGTTTTCAGTCGTCAGTCGTCAATCGGAAGATCGTGTGTTCACCCATTAACAATATATTGATTTTATAGTACAGACCAGTAACACCAACAAATTTAAGGTTGAAATGGTAAATACAGAAGACATTATCGATTTCAAGAAATGGGATCAACTTAATTTTATACGTAAACCTTTATCAGTAAGAATTACGGAAACGATTTTAAGTACATCAATCAAAAAGTTAATTTTCAACTATTGGCTTATTATGAGTTTAGTTTTGATCCAAAAAAAACCTGAAGAAGTAATCTCAAGAAATTATATAGATAAGGACAACTCTCAGGAAAGTTTCGTGTATTTCTAGAGTAATAGGTACTTGCAGTAACTTACCAAGCCAAGCTGAGCAAGTTTATAATGTCAAAGAAGTTCCTATTCATTTCAAAATTGAAAATTGCAGATATTGCAAAGGTGAAACAATATATACCGGCAGATTTTACAGACTTTTATGACGAAATACAGAAATGAACAACTACAAACGAAAGAGAGCCTCCTTTCGTGCCCGCATTAATTTAGGTTCTGGTTTGTGGAGCCTTAAATATGAACATATATCAATTTCAAGGTTCTATGTTTCCTAGTTTGACCACTATGAAATGTTGCCTATAGGCAACATGTGGCCATAAAGGTACAACTATGAAAAAAAAATACAAGTATCCATTTTACCATATATTTTATTGGTTTCTTAAAAATTAAGTGTGATATAGGAAGAAACAATTTTTTTGTGGATTACAGCATAAAAATATCTTACACTTAGAGCATTTTGAACGCCAGTATGACATAACCTACTTCTTCCTTTTGCTGCCCATTAGGTTAAATCTCATTGATTTTGGAGGATCTGCAATGTATGAACGTTTCCTAGAAGTTGATGGACATTGTGACGACAAATCTTCTGATTCACAAGGTGATGAAGGACGAGCACTTTTGCGTGATTTCGTGGTATCAACATCAAGCGCGTTGAGCAGATCGTTTGCTATTTGCAACTGAAAATTGTGCAATGACATATGGTCGACTTCTCTGCTTTCGTTTTTTCTATCTCTTCGATATAATAGCCAGCTATTGACTACCGCTGTATTGGATTACCAATATACTATGCGCATATACCATTTTGTAGAACGGTGGAGCTCAGCTGAGCTTAAGAACTTAAACTCAAAATATCAATAGGCATGGTTACCTTAAATGTGCAGCTCGCTTTCAAACAGTGTGCTCATTAAAATCATTAACAGCTTTTTATTCGACAGATTCTTTAATGTTCACCTAAATGGGTCCATATCGAGTAAACTTCCTAACAGTGCTAGGGTCCCTCAAGGTTCAGTCCTTGGTCCTACCCTTATTTTCTATTTTTATCCCAATCATGTCAAACTCACTGTGGAGTATAAAAAAGTGGGATTGAATATTAACTGCATCAAGACCAAGATGCGATTAAATACCACTACTAATCGAAGGTAACGACATCGAAGAGGTTGAACATTTTGAATATCTTGGTAGCCAAATAACAACAAACGGGGGAAACCATATCGATATAGAAAGTAGAATTCAAAAAGCCAAGGCCGCATTTGGGTGACTAAGAAACTTCTGGAGAGCTAAACATGTCCACCAGAAGACGAAAATAAAAATATTTAACGCTTGTGTAAAATCTGTCTGGCTTTATGGCTGTGAGACTTTGGTATAATACAACTAAAAACATAAGGAAACTACAAATGTTCATCAACCGATGTCTACGTACTATTCTGCGAATCTGGTGGCCAAGAATTATTAGCAATCAGCGACTCTGGCAAATCTGCGAGCAAGACCCAATTGAAATTGTGATACGGAAACGAAAGTATGGTTGGCAGGGACATACCCTTCGCAAAAACATGCCATATTGGAATGGAACCCTCAAGGGACGAGGTCCAGAGGTAGACCGAAATTGACGTGGAAACGAACTGTTGAGCGAACTTCGCGCATTAGCACGCAATAGAGACGGATGGAAATCCTTTGTTAATTGACTTTGTGAATAGACTATGTTTATAATTTCTTTAAATTGTAAATACGTCATAAATAAATAAATATGTCATATTGACCGATTGTGCCTGACAATGACATAAAGAAAATTCAAACGACCCAAAATAAAATACTCAAAATGATTCTAAATCTACCATTCCACTATTCAACAACTTGTTTGCATGATTAAGCCGATGCTAAATTTATTATAGAGAAAATCTTTATCATAAAATGAAATTTCAACACCCCTTATTAAATTCTTATATGTATTTACTTGATGTGATGTACTGGTGCATTTTAGAACTAGCCTTAGGTTAGCCCGACAAAGACAGCCAGCCTCTTAGTTCCTAGCTTAGGTTAAATATTGTTTTCCCCATTAATCTTACGTATATATAGTACCTATAATATAATTTTACAGCTGAAAGCTACTGTAAATACAAGCTAAACTCTGTAGTAAGAAACCTTTAGGGACTAAATAAATAAATAATAATAATTAATATATTATCCTTCTTTAGAAAATAATTAGTTTTTTCCATTCATTGAAAAATTTAAATATTCAGACATGTGCCCTCTTGGAAATTGCATAAGTATTTAATTGATTAAACAAGAATAGAAAAGAATAGTATTGAATCGATTCTGTCCCTCATCATTGTGACAAAGATTTGTACAATGTTTTATAAATAGACTTCCGATAACCATCATCCAAACGACAAGGCATTACCAATAATAGGTACCACCATCATTAATGCCGATTGTGCTGAAGCGTATGTAAAACATTAATTACTTTGAAGCAAAACTTGACTTGTGTTCTGTTCTGTTCTGTTTTGTTCTTTGCAATCATTCTCTTCTATATAGAAGTAGAAACAAAAACAATAGGTACAAAATTATTAAGAAATTGAAGCGAATCATAATCATAATTAAGAGCAATAATGACTGCGAGCTTTGTGTAAAAAAGTGATATATAAGTAGTTACGGCAAAAAGTAAAAAATATATAGACCAGACAAATCGCTCAATTTAAGTAGAGCATTTTTTCCTTTCATATCCAACAGCAATTCAACATAACCAAATTGTGTATAATCTCGGTTAAATCTCGAGGAAACATACTCACTTACAAATTGTTGTTGGGTCTAAAAACTAAGAGAAGCACCCCATAAATTGAGCGTTCATTTGTCCAGTCTATACATTTTAATAGTCTTTGGTTACGGCATAGAAGAAATACATTATTTTAAAATGTTCATTAAAGATCAAATATAAAACTACTTAGGATATAATTCTTCTGACCGAATACAATTACATATATGTATTAAAAAACTAAACTGATTTACAATCATCATACATACATGATCATATATATATAAATAATGATGTTTTGTGTGTATTTTTATTTTTATTTGGAATATTATTTTATTTTAAAGTAATTACAATATCATCAATGATATTTCTTTAGATTTCAATGTGTATATTCAAAGATATGGCATTTAATATTGAGTACGTGATCTGGCAGCTTGCCTGCCTCTCGTCTAAGACGAATTATTCACGACGTCGACATATCCATCACCACTTGTACAAAAAATTTTCAAAAAAAATTTTAATTATAAATGCTTTTGCTTTTTCTGTTTAACAGTTATGTAAATTGATTTGGTTGTTGGTGGGTGTAATTTATTCGCTACCCTCAACCGCTACACTCATTTCAGCGACTGAATTATATGGTCCTTCATTGACATAACGAACCAATTGAAGTTTTAATTGTATATCGAAAATATCACTTTCTGATAACTTCTGTATGCATTCCCATTTTAAAAATTTCACATCTTTGTTATTCTCACTTCTACGATCGAGCAAATACTCAATAAAGCCAGCAGTCTTTTTAACGGATTCAATGCCCCATGGAAAGTCACACAATGCCTTAAGGAACGAAAGACTTGCGATTTTTACTTCTGGAAATGGTGTACGACAATAGTCAAGGATAATTTGTAGTTTACTGCCTCCATTGAGATAACGACACCATTTCTTAAGTAATTCACTGAAATATGTTTAAAACATTAAATCATTAATTCAAATTAGAATGAGATTTCCACAGCATAAAGTGTGTGTGGAATGTTAAATTTGATTTACGCTTACCTAACTTCTGGTAGAACAGTATTTTCAACAATAAATATCGCTTCGAGAGAATTGAGTAAACGTATCTTGAGATAAACTTTAAGATTCTTCAAATGAGCTGAATATGTCTCAAAGACTTCACGCATCGATATACTATAATGTTCATCTAAGAGCAATTTGCCTTGTTGAGTATCAGCGAGATTAGCCAATGTATCCATAGCTACTGGCAATAGATCAGGATCAGCTGTATGTATAGTGTCAAACAGACACAACACCAAATGATTGTGTTCAACTATCATTTCACGGGGATGGACGCGTGCAATTTTCCCGAAGAACTTCATGATACTCGGCACAAGCATGTTATCAAGTGGACGTTGCTCAATTTGTTTTATGCGATCGCTTAAAACTTCAAAGACATTGCGCCGCTCCAAAAACAATAGACCATGATGTTGTTCAGCGAGCAAGACAAGTATTTCTAAGACACTTGCCTGCAACAAAATATCCTCACCATTGAGTTCAGATATTGCTGAATCCAATATAAACTCAACTGATTTCAAGGAATTTACATTACGTTTGGCAATGCCAACAGCCAACTCATAAACACGGCAACGAATCTCCTCTTTTTCCTTAAGCATGCCGGCAAGTGCTTCCTGCATGTCCGGCTCAGAAAGACATGACGGAATCGTCATGGCCAATATACTTATAGCTGGCACACTGCTTTCTGTATCCGGTCTTCTTAATTCATCGAGAACATAGAAGAGCATTTCATTTGTTGGCAATGCCTTTACATCAGAAGTGCTCGCCAGTTTCTTTAACTCTTTAAGTAAACTGTGTAGAGCAGCTGCGCGTATATCATTCTTCGGATGTACGAGGGAACGACGCATTATATCGGCTGTTTCTTCATTTTCTATATCAATTTTAACCTTTTGTAGACAGTTGATGATTATCTCATTTGCCGTCTTCATGATAATATCTTGTGGGTAATTGTGATCTTTGTCACCATCCTCTAGACAAAGGAAAATTTCCGGCGCTTTTAATAGACTACAGACCAGTGTATTCAATGATCCCTCTTCGGTTTCTGCATCCAATCTTTTCCGGATTTCCTCCAATGCATTTTGACGCAATTCTAAGACACGCAACTCACTTATCTTTTCATTAAACCACTCTTCAAAAGCATCCGCCATATTTACACAATTTGACCAAATCTTCAATTAAAGAAAAAACAATTTGTGAGCAAAAATTCTCTTTTTTTTTTTTTGTTAGTTTGTTTTTTCAAGCACAAATCGCAAAAAACTAAAATATCAAAAATATTGCAAATGTTGAACTGGTATTTATTACATATCGCTTACCAATTTTCCAATAACTGCAGTCAGAAAAGAAAAAATTTAAACAATATGTTGACTGATGTGAATTTAATTTGAAGTGATGAGAATTTGGATTGTCATGTTTTTTTTGTTGACAAGTATCAAGTAGTATCATCAAACAAAATATATTTCATATGATTTTAAGCTGCCAACTCGTTATTAGGGAATCACAAACGGAACTGCCAACCTGTTATTAGGTCATCACAGATAGAACTGCCAACTCAATATTAGGTTCATATGTTAGAACTGGCAATCTGTTATTAAGTCAAAGTGAAACGATACCAAACAATCGGTTGATTAATCGGTTAATTGTCAAGTTCGATGAATGCATGCATGCAGAAAATATAATTTATGACTTAAATTGGAATATTCTTATTGAATAATTTGAATACTTCTTTAATATTATGTTTTGGCAATACATTTAAATGTATATGCCGATCAATATAAGTAGCCAAGTGGTAGTGCTAATTTTGGAATTTTCTTTTTACTGGTTTTCTTATTTGAATAGTGAAGTACAAACGCAAGAAATACAAACAATGTGAGTGAGAGTAAGATAAGTTTTTAAAATCAATCCTGTTTAAGTTTCATAATTTAAAATATTGTATATCTGACAGCATACAATGCAAAAGAAACTCTTGCAGTTTTCTTTTCACTTAAACAACTATTGTCTAAAAAACAATATGTGCGAGGATCTTACACGACTGCCGTTAAGCAAAGCTTTATAAAGTTGGTACCGGCAAAATTAGCCGGCAACTTGATTGCAGCGGGATCTATCCAGGCCGCGTAACTTTTCATCAGGACTGCCGCAAACTCGGAAACAGCATTACACTTGAACGGATTTTCCAACATGAGACAAAGTAGGTTTGCCTATGGCATCTCTCAGCTCCTGCTGCTCTCTGTCAAATATTCCGAATTCGAATATTAGGTGCTTAGCGTTGTCCTCGCAATGGTTGCAGCAATGCATACATCATAGAGCGTCATCGGGGTGGAAGAATCCAAGACCGCTCAGCAGCTGAGTGTGGTAAAAACTTACTTCCTTCAGATCCATTCAATTATGCTGGGGATTAGGCTGTACGTCCAGCTTCCTTCCCAAAAGGTATGCCACGTCCTGATGGTTGAGCATCTCGTAAGGAGCCTATGTGCTCTTACCTACTACGAATGCCGCATTCTCCAAGCCTGAATGCAAGTAGATCTATTGGTACTACCACTGGCACTGATTACTCTGAGCACACCCAGTCTGTAAACGCTCTCAATGTGTTTCTTATATGAGACCTTGATGTTCATCCATGTATTGAAAAACAGTACATTTGCGACAGTAACAGTCAACAGGAATAGAATTGAATGCAAAATATTTGTAACACAACAGTTATGTTAATATAACAACGAGACCCACAATTGATCAGGTGCGGAATTAATTGAAATTAATTGCTCAATTTTCTACTATTAAAGGTCTTGGCTGGCATGTTCATTCATATCGTGTATGCTGCGTACGCTGAACCTTCCCCAGTGCTGTTGACCCCACAAAGTATTATCTAGCTAGCAACTGCTCATTGTGATGGGTTAGTTAACAAAATTCTGTTGAAATAGGGCCGAATAATTAATTAACGCTTAATTTTATGGAGTCGAAACCCCAGTGCTCTTCATCCAACAGATTGGGTGCCATAACATTTTTTTTTCTTGCAATCTCATCAATACTGTCTCAGTACTGTCACCTTGTAAAACCTCACCAGCATGATGTAACATCTTCACTCGCCTAAGAATTGACCACAATGACATATACATATATGTAGGTATTTACTTAATGCAGATGCGTGCCCACCTTGCTATCAATGCGTTCATACGGAGGTATCTACGAAGCATAAGTATAAGTATCAGAAACGCCCATGCCCATGCCCATGCCCTCTTTCCTAACTTCAAATTGTCAACACACCTTAATTAATTAATAAATGTTTTAAAAGCCATAATAAAAAAAATGTTGTTCTTTCTAAAAACTTGTCACCACATAATCTGATCTAATCTAACCGAAGCTATGCCGGCCGAGTGAGCTGGTACGAGTATAATAATAATTTTATAGAAAACCTTGCTTGCAGAAGCATAATTAGTTAGTAGTTGGAGCAACAATCGGAGTTTCAGAGTCAACATTCTCAATATTTGGTAGAAGTATAACAAAGTTTACATTGGAAATATTGTATAAAGAAAACTGCAAGCTATATATGTATATATACATATATTTATTTATTTTTTTAACAGAACTCAGGTAACAGATAACCTTATTTCGTTGTGATAAAGAAAATATGTAGGTACTTATATTCAAATTTCAACATTCTCATTAACAAAAGTTTAATAAATAGAAACTAAAAAAAAGACTTAAATGCCAATTAAATATGAATTACATACATACGAGTATAGTATATACATACATACATACATACATACATATATTATTTTTCAAACGGTTTCACATAACAAACAAATAAAAACTAGTTCGATTTATCTGTATAAGCTCAATAAACAACTACACACTACTCCATACAACTATCATCCTTTAAATATATTATACAAAAACTTCTCGCTCCCAAAACTCCCAAAATTTGCCAAAGAAAAAAAATGATCGCCATTGATGCTCACCGCACGGATATGCCATTTATTGTTATAACATTCGTTGCTGAAGGTTCTGGCTCGTATACTTCATCATTAGTACGCATCTCATATGGTGCATCATAAAACTGTTCACTTGGTATTTGATCATATATATTTTCTACCAGATCAAAACAGAAAAATATAACAAATTATTATTATACCTATATATGTTTGTTGATTTATTTTTGTTACAATATTACTTACCAACATGACGATTATTTGATCCATCATTATTTTGTCTATCTTCAGTTGGTGGTGCTGGTGGTCGTCCACCACCAGCATTAAATGTATTAAATGTGGCTGGTGGGCCTGTATTTAAATTCATTCTGTTGTTGGCCTCAAGAGTTGAGTAAGACATAACGGCTGCGTTACGTTCGTCTTTGGTTTCAGCTGCCTGTACGTTTTCCGAATTTTTAACTGGTCGTGCTTTATTGCGATATAGATATACTAAGCCAACAATAATAAGTATGGTTATAATGACTATTGCTCCAATAACAATGCCAGTTCCAATGCCAGAACTCCTTTGGGCTTCGGTTGCAACAATTTCACAATGCGGCTCATCACCACTCCACGTCCCGTCTTCGGTACACTTTCGTAGGTATTGACCAATTCTATTATAACTCGGTATACAATGATATTCCGCAGAACCACCATATAGTGTAACATCATTCACAACAATAACACGACCATTTTCAATAGGCATCGGATGCCCGCAATCCACCGCTAATTCCAATAAATAAAACAAAGAGCAGAAATAGTGAATGCAATATTGTTTTTGGAAGGTATTTGGTAAGTTTAGTATAGTACGATTCGATCATTATACAAATTATTTTACAAATGTATGGTATATACATTTTACCCCGGGGGTCACAAGGAACAATGATTGCGTATTGAGAGTCCTTTTTTGTACTAATATCAATCTCTCCGATACATGATGCAGCCTGTTAACGCAAATGAGGATTTGGCGACCGATAACAAGGTGGTATATATTTTCCTTTCAATATCATCCACCTGCTTCACGTACCTCTCTTCCTCAACATTGCATTGCAATGTGTCAATGGCCTAAGTGAAGTGGTCTCGATAGCGGTTACCACCCTTACTTGACCTCTACAATTTACCCATATTAGTTACATGATTTGTCGGGCAAACATGATCAAGGGAACATCAATGTTACACTATGAATGTTATCAGACTTCGTAGAGAACATATCAAGGGTATCAAAATAGGAATCCTCCCTGGGCATTGCCTAATGGAGAATTATGCGAGAGGTTAGAAATCCAATTCTGTTGGAGTTGTTGGGACAATCAAATGCCTGATACAATCCAACATCTGTTCAAATTCCGTGCGCTTTTTGCTCTAAGCTACAACTAGTAAAATCAGGAACGGGAAATATTGCCAGCCTCGACATTGAAGCATCACAACGAATCCAACCAGTAGCCTAAGTGGAATATCATTATTTTGTAATGCAGTTACTAGACTTATCTACCTACTACTAATTTATTTTTCTAGTTTCTCTCTCTCTCTCTCTCTCTTTCTATTTAATTTTCACAGTCTTCCTTTCTCTTTCTGATTGCTGCTATCAATGTAATGTGAATATACATATGTATTTCAAACTCAATATTATTGTTTGGTCTGCATCGAGTGGGACCAGAATAGTGTCTTGAGTTTTGAGCTTCTAAAACCTGATCAATCGGTTACTGTTGATCGCTATCGGCAACAACTCATCGCTTTGAACTGAGCACTGGAAGAAAAACGAGAAGAATGGATGAACAGACATGGGAAAGCGATTTTTCTTCATAACAATGCATGTGATGTGTGGCTGGGAAAAATTACCCCACCCCAAGTATACAATAGATCTGACCCCTTCAGAATACTATTTGTCTCGTTCGATGCAGCACGGACTGTCGGAACAGTAATTCCATTCTTACGGGAAAGCTGAATATTGGGTGGTCCAATAGATTACCTAAAAACACCACGATTTCTTCGTGTGCGGAATCCATGCTTTGCCTGATAAATGGTCGAAATTCATAACCAGAGTTTGAATTTGACGAAACGGCAGTTTCATAGGAATAGACGAAATTATCCACTTCTTTAAGAATCATTATAAAACTATAAATCTGCCAATATATACATACATATTTTCATAAGGGATTTACCTGATAACTTCGATTAGTTATAGGTACCTATTACTTAGTAAACACGGTAACCTTTTTTACATTAAATAAATTAAAAACTTTTCAGAATTTGCGGATACAATGTATACCATATAGTAAATAATACTTACGTTTGCATATAGGACTCTTGCCAGTCCATTTGCCATTTTTCAGACAAATTCGAGTGCTATTACCGACCAAGTTACGTCCTTTCTGGCATTTAAACTTCGCCATCGAACCAACTGCACGTTCAGCTGTTTCAACAATGAGATTCTCATTTGTTTCTGGTTCATCGCATGTAATTTCGACACACTTAGGAGTTTCATGACTCCAACTGCCATCTTCTGTACAGAATCGTCGCGAAACACCAGCCAATTTAAAATTAGAATCACATTCATATAAAGCTGCTGCTCCATAATATGTAGCATTCGTTGTTAAAGACATTTTTCCTTTTGTAATATTGGGTGCAGGACCACAATCCACATCTTTCAGAATTTAAAAAAAAAAAACACATTTATTAATTAATATGGTATTATAATTTCTTATATCGTTAATATACAGGTATATGTAGGTACTTACAAACACATTCAGGAATTATTCCACTCCATTGACCGTTGTCCTTGCAAGTAACCAGAGCTTCACCAATCATTTTATATCCACGCTCACAACGATATTTCGCTAAAGCGCCAACTCTTTAAATATAATATAAATAGATAGATACTAGTCCATTATACTCATTGGTAAATCGTCATTTAATACACGGAGGAATGTGTCAAGTAACATGTCATGATTATATTGTATTAATCCTCACTTAACTCTAGGTAACCTATTCAAGGATCAATGTCAAGTGCTACTAACTAAAATGGACCTCCAAACACTCGGACACTTTAACAAAAAAAGTATTCAAATGATGACGGAAGCCTTTAGCAAAACTTCTAATGGGTGAATTGGTTGTGTTAGTTGATTCTTTAGGTTAGTTCATATGGTGATCTCTGATACTAACAAGGGATATCTAATCCAAAGTCAAGCAACTCAATGGACCGTAATGCTCGAGCCGACCAATTAGAAATAAATATTGTACCAAGATCGCCAACTAAATAGTATTCAATAGTGAAAGTATCTACTATAATAACATATAATGTATGCATATAAATTGGGACTAGAGTATCTAAAGGTGTTTGATAAGCATCAAGAGCCTCGTCTTCTTCATCAGCTATTTTGATTCATATCGTGTTTTCTGACATTGAGAGTATAAAGATCCAAGAGAACTCTCGCAAACTCCGATATTTTCTCTTAGTCATCTACATTCTTCTTTGAATTCTACTCGCTTATAATTGATGTATGGTATAGTAGATATAAGATAAATTAAATCTTAGCTTTCAAAAAATCATTTAAATATAAATTTATGCAAAAATAAATTTAATGACTCACCAAATACACACTCGTCTTCACACTTTAACCTTTCTGCCTTTTGAAAATATATAGGTATATGCGAGTATACATACGAATTTGTGTGTATCTTTTCTTCTTTAGGTCAAAGACTACGACAAGTTATTTCATGGTCATGGTCTCATTTTCAAACTCGTCAGTCAAACAACCAAACACAAACGCTTTAAACCCATAAGCTTTCTCCAAATTATATATACTTTCTCAAATGCATATTAATTGACTTGTTTGTATTTATATAGGTAAACGTATGTGTATTTCCACACATTCAATAATTCATCAATAATTTCCATAATTATTACCTACTATTACTTTTCTTAAATTAATTCAATGTTTGTTATGGTAAAGTAGCATATGTTGCCCATGACTATGACTATGGTTAGAATAGCATGAGTTCTGAGGTATGGCATACAAATTCAATCTATACTACGGCCTTAACCACCCAAGCGCCCCGGGCGAGTCAATCATTTGGCGCCCTTTATTATATGATATGACTTATGTATAATTAGGTATATATGACGATAATAAAAGAAGTTAATTGCGTAGCACTTTAAAGCACATTGTTCCATCGTAAGCTTTCTTTAGATATTAGGTTTTGATCTAAACCTAATTTCAACTTCAGTCCATTGGGTAAATGTTTTTTTGTGTGCAGGACTATTTTCATCCATTATCAAAGCTTCACTTAAATGCTTCCAATTTCTGAAACCTTCAGTACTGGTCAAATTATGAAGTTTTTTTTTTTTGAATTATTTATTATAATATTATCGCAAAAATAGCATAAAATATTGTTGTGGTTATGTAGAATAATGACGTGAAATTATGAAGTGACTTTAAGTCAAAGAGTCGACAACAAAAGCAAAAGACACTATCGTTTGATTCTGAATAAACTAGCCATCGTCGTTTGATAGTTTCTTCGTTTTGTGAGGAAAAATGACGCCCATTTTCATCTTATGGAAAATTACTTAGATAAATTTGTGAGGGTCCACATAGTATAATGTGATCTATGTCTCTTGCAGTAAGTACTATTGGCCACGTATCTATATCAGAAACATTGTATTTTTTTATTTCACCTATGTTGATATTTTCATCAACCACTGAAGTTATGTTTTGACTTTGACTTGGAGCAATCTCAGAGGCAAGGTTGTCCTTAATGATTCACTCTACAAGTGGATTCCCCGACAGGCAGTTGTTTTTTATTGTTTTAGTAGGTCGTTAAGAGATGGCACTCTCAAATGAGTTTATCATAATTTGTTAAGAAGAATGTTGTAGTGCGGTAACAAAGGAGATATTGTAAGGGTTCGTTCGAAATGCGTCAGAGCGTGCGGCTCCCCTGAGTTCCGGCGACCCGGTCGCCCCACTCTACAGCCGCCGCTAAGTGTTTTTCATATTCTCTGCTTAATAGGGTGTGAAATGGTCCCTGCAATAAATTTGCTGATCAGTTTTTCTTTTTTATGGGCTCACTAGTGGGTACTCTATTCTTTGGAATGGTTTCTGGCAAGTTTGGTCGCTTCCCCATACTCATTTTGACACATATAACAACTAAATAACACCAAAAGGATACAAGGAAGTTTCAAAATCTTGCCAACAGAGAGCACCAGTAGTGTTTAAACATATCAGACCATGTTGGAACTAACTTTATGTAAAAGCTTCATCATTTTAACACATTTTAGAATACATACATATCACTACAAGTGTCAAAAACATATTTTTTTCGTACGACATTACATATGTTTTTTTTTTGTGCCTGAAAAACTCCATTCGAGGGAAGCATTGGTTTTTTGCTTCCATCTAGAGAAAAGTGCTGCAGAAAGACATCGGCTGCTGTGTTAGGATTTACAGAGAGCATGCTCCATCAATTTCAACTTGCAAGGACTGGTTCCGACGTTTCAAAAGTGGTGTTTTTGACACAACTAACAAGGAGCGCGAAGGAAGGCCAACAACGTTTGTAGACGCCGAATTAGAGGAAATTTTGGATGAGGACCCATGACAAACCCAAGAAGTACTTGAGGCTACGTTAGGCTTGGCTCAGCAGCCCGTTTCATTGAAATTCATTGGAATGGTCCAGGTAACAGTAAGCCTTACGAACTCAAAGCAAAAGATAACGAACGGCGTGTCACTACGTCCTTCAACCGTAAAAAATGAAGTCGTTTTTGCATCGTATCGTCACCGGCTATGAAAATTGTATTCATTACGATAATCCGAAACGCGAGAACGCGTATGTTAAATGAGACGATCGACGGTGCAACAACTGACGCAATTGAAGTGTGCAATTGCGGAAAGATGGCTGGAATGGGCAACCAGACTTGAGACATTGAGTCTTTAAACATGAAAATTGACTTGATGCTTTATTGGCCTCCAAAGACGAATAGTTTTATTGGCGCGGAATCCATGCATTGCCAGAAAAGTGGGAAAAAGTCATAACTAGTGATGGGCAATACTTCGAATAAAATACCGTGTACCAATTTTGCAAGCTTCAAAATCGAGAAAATATCCTTTAAAACATACTTGTATACCCAATATATAAAAGTGTAAGATTATAATGTTCCCTTCCATCCTATGGATCTAATAATAGTGAGAGATTCATTAAAAGGAATGTAAGTGGTCGGGTCTTTAGTGATATACCAACTATTTAATTCTACTTAGCTACTAGTACTACTCATCTTAGCAGAATGGCTTTGGTACTTAACCAAAGTTTTTAAATTTGGTATGATAAAAGTCATATATTGTACGTGGGTCGATCAATCTTAAGCCTTTAGAAAATCCAAAAGATCGCGCTCCTTGCCTCGATCCCTTTTTTTGGAGTTTAATTAGCTGTTGGTGTCTCTGTAATATCGACCATATGGTTTTATTTTTATAGTCAATTGAAGCAACAAACTTTTGCGTATTGGAAAAAAGTGAGTTTCGCACGATGACTAAACACTTTTATTAAAAGGATTAAGATATCATGCCACATCTGCTCCTGCGTTTGCAACTATTTACAATTGGGTAAATGAGTTTAAACTTGGCCGTACAACTACAAAAGATGAACATCGTGCGGGACGTCCAATGGAGGTGGCCACCCAGGAAACGCTTTAGATATGATATCGTTTTGAGTCATCGGGTGTGAAAAAGTCTCGGCAAGACAGGTGCCGAATTTGCACGGAATGCAATGAAATGCAATGGATTTAAAAGTCGGATTGATACATCATCCACCGTATTCACCAGATTTGGTCCCCAGTCACTTTTTTTATTTCCAAATTTAAAAAAGAAAATCCCTCTGTGAACGACGTTTCACATCAAATGAGGAGGTCAACAATGAATCAGACGCATATTTAGAGGAACATCCGAATTTCTACTTTTTGAACGGTTTAAAAAATATGAAAAAAGGTTGGAAAAGTGTATAGAGCTAGAAGAAGATTATGTTGAAAAATATAAGGAAAATTACGAAAGAAAAAATTGTTTTTCTAAGGACTTATTGATCGACCCACTTAGGTTTTTTGTGTTTTCTATTTGTAATATTTCTATCGACTTACCGATATGTTTGTGCACTATTTGGAGTTGTATCAGCAGTTCTTATAAGGGTTCTTCCATACATTCGATCATTACCAGTTACCGATAGTAAACTGTGTGGTGCCAGCATAGGTTCTGTACAACGAATTTCTGTAAAAACAAATTTAATTCATTATTCTGCATAATATCATTTCTAATACGAGAATTGTAATATGTGATATATTTGAGAATATTACCTTCACATTTAGGTGTTGGATCGCTCCAAAGTCCACTCTCTAAACAAGTAGCTTTGGTAACACCATTTAGCCTATGAGATTGTGTGCAGGAAAATGAAACTTCGGAACCCACGTGTGTAGTATTTGTCAACAATTTCAATGTTCCGAATGGTATTGGAGCAATTGAACCGCAATCGATATCTTAAAATTTCATAATAAAATACTAATAATAAAAATATTTGACCCAAAAGCGAATGGCATAAGAGATTAAACCGACTATAATAATCATATATATGTACCATGTACAATATGATTCTTTCTTTTTACGTATAATGGAGGCAATATATTATTTATATTTGCGGTTGTGATTATCGTATATAATCGAATTCTGTGATGTAACATTATATACTCTATGGGTAGAGGGTAAACAAAATTATAGGTTACTTACATTCACAAAATGGCGCCTCTGCATTCCATTCACCGCTCTCCAAACATTCCAATGTTGGATTTCCTCGAAGGACATGTCCTGGATCACAGTTATATTGAATTTTAGAGTGTACATTATAGTCATAGCCAACGACAAATGATCCTGATGGGACATGGGGTGTTTCGCATGTGACCAATTCGCATACAGGTGCTTCTCCAGACCATTTTCCTTCCTTTGTACAATACACCTCAGTTGGTCCATCAAGCCAAAAATCGATTTCACATTCGTATTTAACCATAGAACCCACTGTTGTGGAAGCGTTAAGTAAAAATGCCATTCCTCGATCGGGTCGTGCCGGTGCTCCACAATCAACAAATCTACATGATGGTGGTTTGCTTGACCATTCACCACCAAGACCACAAGTTATAATCTGAAATAAAAAACACAGGATTAAACTAAATCTGCATATTTATGGAGTTACTTTTTAATTACCGGTTCACCGACTAGAACATAGCCTTCATCACATTGATACTGGGCCGTGGAACCCGCTCGTTTGTCTGTTAAGGTAACATTTCCACCAGCAATGCGCGGTGGTTCTGGACACCAATCGACTAGACATTCTGGTTGTTTTCCTGTCCATCCATTTACTTCACACGTTCGATTTTTATTGCCAGTTAGAGTGTAATTTGCAAAGCAACTGTAAGTCGCCACAACTCCAAAACTATTGCGCTTCTCTGACAGATTAATCAAGCCATTTTCAACATTTGTTAGGGGTCCACAATCGATATCTGAATGAATGAAAGTTTAGTAGTAGATATATAGGTAGGCATATATATATGAAAGTATCTTGTAATTCTTACATTTACATGCCGGTGCTTTTCCACTCCATGTACCATCTGTTTGACAAATTCTTTCAGAATTTCCTAGAAGGTGATGACCCTTCGGGCAATTGTATTCAATTTTCCCACCTAACGTAAAGTTTCTTCCAATAACTGTTGTATTTTGTTGAGAATCTGGTGATCCGCAAGACAATGGAGCTATAATTCATTAAGGAAATAATTAATTTCATAAATTTGTAAGCAATTTGCAAGAACTCACAGTGTTGGCATATAAAGTGTAAATAATCCAAATTGCAGCCCACATCGTTCCATAGCCAATTACGCCCACCATCCAATACTACACAGTTTTGCTCACCGTTATAATTATTTGGCTGATCTTTTCCCCATGCTGGTTTCTGTACTTCCTTACCTTTAAATTAAAATAATGTTAAGAATGAACAATGGAGTTATAGTATTTCATTTCGGAGACATGAATATAGCCATACAATGTTGATAGACTATGATTAATATCCATTTTATAGAAGAACTCAAGATTGTTTAGCTATACGAGTATATATTATCATATTTTGTAATTCAATTCTATCAACTCACCATTTACCCACTTCCAAGTACGTGATGTGATTCCTGGTTCTTTTTGGGCGCCAATCCAAACTAATTGAGTTTTAAGCTCTGATTTACGACGTTCCAGCTCCGCAAGTATATAGTCACTGTCTGTGCTACGAAAATCATTAACCAAATCACTTCCTTAAAATTTCAAGTCAAGATTACAAAAAAAAGATAGGAAAAAAGAATAAATCATTTTCAAAAATATTATCAAAATTGTACTAATTGTACTTTCTCCATTTTCTTACCAGTGGATCTACAAATTTGTTGTGCTTTTTCAAAATTTTCTCCTTTTGTGATATGAAATTCATAGCATCTTTTTGAAAATGTTGTGGCCACAGCATCCACACTTAAATTAGGACTCAAACAGCGATCTACAGAAAATTCATCGTTGGTAAAAACCTCCACCTCGCATAAACTAAGACTGCTTTCCACACCAACCAACTGAATGGCGACATATTTTCCTATCAGAGGTCGTGCACAAGTAAATGTTTTCGTGACTCCTTCGTCAAGAGTGCCCGGATACCAGGCGCATAGAGGATTTCGTTGCAAATCGACACTACTGTTTCCTACACGTATCTCCATATCTTGTAGAGGCTGATAGCCGCAACAGCCACGCGTAGTAATGCGTACTACACGCACAATTTGAGTTGTTAATAGGTCCACTCGCCACCAGGGAGAATGTTCTTTTTGCGTTTCCGAGCACTCTTGTCCATCAGGATTCTGAAGGTATAAGAATTATTAAGTGGGGATAAGTATGTGTTGTAATTTATATATTAATTCAAACTCACTTTATTTCCTGGTTTTCCATCGTTGGCAAAGTTTGCAGGGCCACCGCGCGTATAGGAACTCTGGTTGACGGGCTTACGATAGGCCACGTTTATTCCACAAAAAGGAAGATCGCGATCCCAACCCGAAATTGGATTACATTTAATAGTTGATGCTCCAAAAAGTTCGTAACCTGAGTCACACTCATACTTGGCATCTATAGGGTCTCCAACACTTGTTTCCCCAAAATTAACTTTAACTTTTGCATTCAATGGCACAGCAGGTGGCCCACAAACTAAAAAAAAAAAACAAAGCAAATCATATGGTGTGTCTTATACTCTTATTGAATGATTGCTTAAAATTTATATAAAATATAAAATATTCGGTCATTAGATGATATAATTTTATTATTAGTAAAAGTGCTTGCAAAGAAGGGTAGTCCCAGACAAATAGACAGACGGGTCGAAGTTGTCCAGTAGTTTAAGAGAAAATATTTTTGTCTATGATCTTCCTAAAATCTTACTTTCTATTCCCGATACCCTGTTGGCAGCAGAGGAAGTCTCGGCACACATTAAAAGGTTGAACACTAAAAAGGCTCCAGGTAAAGATGGTGTTGACAACTTTACACTAAAGGCTATGCTGCCTTAACTCGGAAATGAAATTAGAATATGTTCCAAAACAATGGAAAAAGGCGTGAATTTGCACACCTTAGATTCCTATAGAGCAATCACCCTGCTTTCCACTGTAGCAAAGTTGTTTGAACGCTGTCTGCTGACGCAGCTCCTGGATTCGGGTTCCGTAAATCCCACAGAACTCCAGAGTAGCTGAATAGAGTGGTCAACTTTATACTCAAATGATTTGGTGGCAGCGTTTCTCACCATTTAGCAGGCTTTCGAACGTGCTTGGCACGACGGATTGCTCAGTAAACTCAAGAGTCTGTTACCGTCTCAAGTAGTGTAAATAGTGCGTGGCTACCTCATTATCAAAACTTTCTCAGAGAATTGGGAAATTACGTTGGCTTTTAAACAGTAGGAATAAATTGTCCTTAACAAACAAAGTGCACATTTACAAAGCAATAATTTCTGCTGCTTAGCGATACGAAAGTCAGAGTACCTACTGCATGACAAGACATTGCGTATGATCTCTGATGCCCCGTGGCGTACCTTGAGAACGACTTAGGGATTCCTTAGATTGGCGATGTTAATAACCGTCAGGCCAAGGAGTGTATGGAGCGGTTAAAAAATCATCCAAATTGATTAGCCGGGCGCCTTTTAAAGTGACTAAAGAGAATGAGAGGATTCAAGGTGAATAGACGGCTGAGAATATCGCATCCTGTCAACCTCTCTATTAGTTCTTTTTAATCCTATCTCTCAATTGTTCTGCCCCACCTACTAATATTGTACCTATGTATTGTTGTATTGTAATTTGTTGTAAATAGTTTAATTTAAGTTGTTTCTATATTGTCTTCATGGGATATTGTAAGTCGGGCAGATTTTCTATACTCTTTGTGTCGCTCTTGTTATAGGTACACAAGAAATTCAAGAAATCATCAGAGTTTGCATTAAAAATATGTCCAAACATATTGAAAATCATATCGGGAACAAATTTCATTGTTTGGGCGTTTAGAATAAATTATTAAAAGTATTTTCATGGTACTACATACATACATAGATATTTACATATGGTAGCTACACTCGTATACAAGCTGAAATCAGATATATACTTCATACAGTACTATGTTATGCATACATAGGTTCCAATGTTCGTTCATGTTGTTAGTAGGCTGATGGTTTCTACAACATGCTACTCGCCCACAACATATTTTAATAAGATTTATACACGTGTTTAATGAATGCACATTACTCGCACATACTTTTTGAAATGTTATAGAGCATTTATTGTTATTATTGTAGGTATATTGTAATACATTAAGGAAGTGAATGACATTTACCAGATACGAGTCAAGTCTATGAAGGAAAACTCTTTTGAGATCAATAAATCAATAACATAATTTTATTTTAAGACGTTATACTCGTACTTACTAAACTCAACATAAAGCTAAAAATGGAATGGTTTAATATTAAAATATTCTACTAAAACAATTTATAAAGACATTTATCCATTTAGTTTAAATGGATCTTTACACTATATCGTATATGACATTTCAGCAGTTCAATCCGACAAATGTACCTACCATTCAGAATACAAAATAAAAATAATATTCTAAAAAAATTGCAATGTTTAACTTAATAAGCCAATAATAATCACTTACCTTTACAGTTAGCGAAGCAGGAAAATAATAAAAGTAAAATCTGCAGTGTAAGGTGCAACGTTCGATGCAAGTTTGTTAAGAGAAAAGTTTCCATTGGCTTCTGTAATGAAACATAAATACATAGGTACATATTGTAATTTTACATATATAATTTCTTCCATTTCAGATTGACAGTGACATTTGTCAATGGCGCAACCCAACACAACATTTCTAAATGAAATTTATGATATGCAAAAAAAAAATCTTATATTAAAAATCATTCATAATAAGTGCATACATAGTTTGATAAGTAAGTTGGTGTTAAGAATCTTGTACCGTCTCAACATTACCAGACCGAGTGAGCCTGATTATCGAATACATCGAATATCCCCAATCGAAAGTAAGTCAAATAATTAAATTTCGTTTTGTATTACTGACAATAAGCAAAACAGACGATCCAAAATTGAAATACTTCTACTTCGCGAAAATATTCAAGACTTCTGGGTGTACGGTACCTTCAGAATATCATCACAAACCACCAATTTTGATTCAGGCCCCAGCTGAAGCAATTGCATCGTGTTATAGGGTATGTATTGATGGCTTACTCAACAAACTTAAACAATTTCTCCTACTCAAAAGCTATATGACAGATAGAACCTTTTTCGTCAAGATGCTCAACAATAACTCGCCAATTAGTGGCATTAAGGCTGGCTGTTCCTCAAGGCGGTGTCCTGGCACCAGTTATGTATGTACACGTTATATACTTTGCATACACCGGTACCAGTTGACGAGAATATATTGCTGGCAAACCATTACCAGGATTCAGTTTTGTCAAAACGAAGCTCTTCATCGTATATCTGGAGCTCCATGGTATGTAAGAAACACGACACTTTACCACTTTGCATCAACACATCACACAGAAGTCTCAAATGATCTCCTTACAAGGAGAACATGAAAACAACCCATCACTTAAGGCTGGAACAGAATGGTGGAGCTGAAGCTGAGTCTGAAGCTGAAGCCCGAAAAAAAGTGAACAGAATGCTATGTTCATGCATTATCGCTTTTGTTTTGAATATCAATCTGCTGAGCTTGTTATTTGAGAGACAGACAGAGAGAGACAGACGATTTGAAGCCGAGTGAAGTCAAACTACTTTAACTTCACGGCTTCAGCTTCAGAATCAGCTTCACATTCTGTTCGTTCTCATACAAACAACTGCAATTGATTTTTTTTACCGACTTCAGACTCAGCTTCAGCTTCACCATTCTATTCCAGACTTTATAGTCTAGTATTATCATAAACGTCTATGACAGGCTCATCATTGCTCAATAAATCACAACAATACTAAAAGGCAAATTCCGCTGATTTACCCAAGTATATACATGTACCTACTAATTTGATAAAATAAACTTTCACATAGCAATTCACTAAAACATAATGCGTTTTCTAATACTCCTATATTGGGGAATCACACTGCTTACTTTT
This sequence comes from Amiota communis, assembly GCA_037043315.1. Taxonomy (NCBI): domain Eukaryota; kingdom Metazoa; phylum Arthropoda; class Insecta; order Diptera; family Drosophilidae; genus Amiota; species Amiota communis. Next base: position 778,280 of record JBAMAV010000686.1, read on the forward strand.
GTACATAAAGACATTATCACTTTGCATTCATTAAGTTACCAAACATCTAAAGATTTTTCTTACGATCATTACAATATAGAATTACAGGTGTAAAAAACTATTACAGGTGTACTTTGATCACATATAAGTACATACATATGTGTAAAATATGGGGACTTATGATTGTTATACATAATATGGTTTAAATTAATTTCAATGTTCTTAATTAAAACCATAAAACAAAGTACTCTTAATTATCTACTAAGTAGATGTAAACGCCCCCTTTTAAACTAACTAAACTTAGAGGGCATCGGGAGCATCGGTGCACCTAATTGGAACAGTCATTAGTTAAATGTTCATTGTTAATTTTCACCCATGCCAGTACAAGAAAGCAAATAGTAAAAGCATATACCGTGACCTTCGAATCAAAGTTTTAAATAACAACGACGACGACGATGAAGAGCAAAAGTTCAGAAAACTATTGCAAGCAAAGTCAATGTCAGTCATACACTATGATTCAAATAAACATACGATATACTATACTATGATTATACCATGGTCTGTAATCTTCTTAAAAACATTTACCGAATTTACAATGGAAACATAATCTACTAAGTACAATATAATTGAAATCAATAGGTAAATCTTTAAAACTTAAGGTATGAAGAGAAGCTAAATAATATGTTATGGTAAAAGTACTAGATATGATGGTACACTGAACAGGGAGGGTATAAGTGTTAAAAGGCAGAAATGAAAACAACAAATATTTCATACTTCAGCAATATTAAAACGAAAATTCTAATAGAGTCAAAGTAATTTTTTATGTAAAACAAGCAAACATGGAGTGAGTTTTATGCCCCCCGACTTCATGTCAGTGCGTGATTTGTGTAGTCATTGTTTTTATTAAGAATTCACATTAATGAATACATGTATGAATGTATGAACTGCAGTCATAAAAACACTTTCTTATATAACCATAGACTAATAAAGAATATCGAATTGAAACAAATTTAACTGTGATTAGAATTCTTAGTGTTTATGAACCCATAGTGATAAGGTACTATGTATACTGAGTACTTACTATGTACAATACCATCAAATATGTTTTGGAAAATGGTCAAAGGTCTACGATGCAAAATGAACCTTCTTAGCTGTGTATGCAAATCAATGATATCGATCTATTTACACCAGAAATGAGTATGGTAAACATGGAAATTCTTTCTACCAATATGTCAACAAGGAATCATTATAACTCAAAATCAATACTGAACTGATATGAAACCTGATGAAGATCTATTAAATGAAAGCAAATAATAGTACTTAGCTATGCACGCACATTACCAAGAATTAATGAATCATGAAGGAGTAACACCTACACTAGATGGATGAGTTTTTTCATCTATGGAAGTTAAACGATCATCGTATAACTATGGACGCACATTACCAAGAAAAGAATAAAATAAATTAGAGGATTCCCAACAAATGAATGCAGAATTAACGGATGACGAAGGAAGTAACCTTTACATAGGGAGTAGTTTCTTCATTCCTGGAAAATATTCTTTCCTTTTTGGAGATGAACTCTTAATATACAATAGCGTATCCGACGTGCTTTGCTATGCTCCCGACATAATGTTAGTGTGTTATGCTGTTCTGTTTTTACTATTGAAAAATCAGACGAATCAACGAAGACATTTGGCATCAATTCTCTTCTTCTATCCGTATATCAAACATAGATAACCTTCCTCTTAACATCCTCTACCACAAGCAATTTAAAGTATATCCATGTCGTTGATAGCCGACAGTTTGAGAAACACTACAGAAGTTAACATTTCAATCAAAAGAACAAAAAAGGCATTCCCCTCAATTCCCCCTACCACATGCAATTTAAAGTAAAAAAAAAATAATATTTACACGTCTTCTCAAACATTGGCCACAAACAGGAAATTGCCTCTTCTTTTATATAGTATATTGATGAGAATATGTTGAAGGAGATTAGATTAGATTAGGGGAAGAGTGGAAACTAATTTACCTCGTCACTGCGGCCTCCAGTGGGCCTATTGTGACAACCCCCTTAATTACATTTCTTCCAAGTTTTTGGAATTTATCAAGTATTCCAAGATTTTCTTAGAAGCAATTTTAGTTGGTTACCCAGATAATGGAGTGAATCTGACACCAAATTATGCTCTCACATTGGCCTAATAAATGCTCTGCTGAATCCTTTTCTTTATTACATAATCTTAATTGATATTTTCGACTAATCAGCAAATTATGTAGATATTATGTAGAGGAACCCCGCATTCTAGAAAAACGCATTTATTTTTCAAAGTGCTAAGACAATAACTTATCAATTAACAGTGTTCTTTGTGAAAACTCTAAAACACGGCTTCACACAACCAATGAGCGTACAACAATAGAACAGAAGAGAGAGGCACACAAACCTCTCTATTCTTCCATTCTACTGCTTTCACAATATCACCGGCTGTGTGTTGTTGTTGTCGTTGTTGGAAAACGGTTATTTTTAACATCTATACACTAAACCAACTTTGATAAAATTGAGATTGTACACATCTTGCGAAGAATACCTTTCAATTGGTATTTGTTTTTGTCGAAATCGGTTCAGTGGTGTTAGCAATAAAGGCTTCACAAACTCAATTATTGCCTATATATATACGGCATATATAGAAGATGTTTCATAAACCTGCAATGTTCTGTCAAGAAATCTGACATGAATACCATTCCGTGTTAGTCTCAGACGGAGAGCTAGGAGGCATGAAAGTTTTCGCTTATTTTTCATATCCAACCAATATTGATTGGTGCGATTTACCATTAACCCATTGTTTGTATTTTATTTTAGTGGAATTCCAAGACATCCCGAAGAATGGTTCTGGTCCAATGGGGACGTTGCAACTTCTTTTCTGGTGAGGGAGCAATAAAAAACCAGGCCATACCATCATAAGAGATGAACTAAGTACTCGCAAAAAACGTTACTAAAATTTATTTTTTCTATACTACGTAGATTCTAAGAGTATTGTACTATATATAACAATAACAATAAGACTGATCCAATCATGGAAACAAATTGAGTCGAAGTTGAAATCGAGTAGCTAAAAAATATAATATGTAGGTACTCGTACATATAATACTACTTATTTCCCGTTAAGTGAACTATCTCTTGTGTTTGCTTTTTAACTTGTATTCGTTGTCGTTGTCGTTGTTCACTTAGACAGACAGTCAGACGATTATAGAGCCAATTGAATTGAACCGTAGTTATCTCATTTTATCGAACTCTATCTATGGTTGAAGTTGAAACCAGACATAAAGACAATGAAATACTATGTTAACTGAAGCGAACAACTCTCACTTAACAACCAACCAATAACAACATACTATAATAAAAGCGACAGTAAATTCACACAAACACACACACACACATATATATATATACCATCTATATATATGGTAAGTTGGGTGCCTGTATATGTACCTACTACTATACAACAAGCCAAAGCCAAGCTTTGTATGTATGAGTTTTGTTTTGAAGGCATTTCTAAGTCATTTTTTACACTAACCAACCAACTAAACATTCTATTTAACATAAGAAAAGATATAAGATACGAATAATAATTATAATTATAATTATAATAATAATATATCTTCTTGTTAACTAAATTACCATAAAGGAATTGCTAAGAGTTTTTCCAAAGAACTTTTCGGACAATAAGAATAACCCATAACCCCATAATAACTTTAACTAAGATTTAATAATAATTTTTTTTTAACATGATGCAGCAAATATTATTGTGTATTATGATAGTTGTGTGTGAATGGTTGCTTGGTTGGTTGGTTAAGTAAACTTGCTTAAGTACTAGTACTACGACGATACATCATAGTAGTATTGTAGATATGTTGGTTGGTTGGTTGTACTACTATTGTGTATTTGTTGGTTTGGTTTGCGAATTTTCTATAAATAATTATCTATTGTATTAATATTTAAATTTATATATTTTTTTTTTTTCTTGTCTTCATATTTCTCTGTTTTTTCATTGTTTTTAGTAAAGTAGGTACTATATCTGTTGTTCATTCATTCATTCATTTTGTCAGTTACAATAAATTGTTCATTTGAATTTCCACAAAACACACACAATACAACACAACATAACAAAACAATTGAGCGCACATTCAACTTATGTATCGTAGTATGCATGGATATTTTTGATAATTCGCCAATAATATCCAGTAGTATATGGTACGTATGTGTAATATTGTAGATACAATATCAAACTTATGTATGCATGCCAGGCATGAATTCACATACTACGAGTATGTAGTTATTTATTTATTTATTTATATAAGTGAAGTTTCTTTGGGATTGATAAAAATGTGTTGGTATCCATCACTAAATGAACTCTCACATGTTAAACTTTTATTCTTAAAAAATACATACTACATACATATGTACGAGTACTGTATCAATCTAGTATTATAGAACTATGTGTATATATAGAAAATAATATTTATTTTACGTACAGGAATAATGCAAAATTTTAAGTTATATACGAAAATGCTGGCAACACAGTTGCAACACCATCTGACCTCATACTATGAATTTCAAGAGAGAGTCATGGACTGCAACGATTTTATTCATTTGGGAATGGGAATGTTTTGTTTCTTCTTGTTGTTGTTTTTTTTTTTTTTATTTTATTTCTTTCTTTTATACAAAAGCAAAAAAAATACACTCTTCTTCTGGTGGTGGTTTTATATTACTTTCATATGTGACACAAATACATGTATGTATTTAATTATATATTGTGTATATAAAATTATTAAAACGAATCACACAAAAAAAAAAAAAAAATAGAAATAAAATTAATATATTTCTTTTTCTTCTTTTATGCACAACAACCAACAAAAAGTCAAACTTCAACCGTCCGTCACTTTACGTAAAACAAAACAAACACGTCCAAACGAAATGAAAGTTTGCTAGTTACTGGTTTTCTTATAGCTTAGCTTACTGATCATGCGCGCCGACAGCTTTAACGTTTCATTTACCCCTTGCCCTTGCCCAGTACCAACCACAATGGCCATGCCAACAGTGGTGAGTGAGTGACTGAATGATGCAGTGGTCGGTGGCGGTGGCTGCGGCTACGGCTACGGCTGCGAAACACACAGAAATACAAAAACAAATACAATCACGTTTTGGGCCAAGAGTGTGTGAAACAGTTTAAACTGAAACTGTTCATTCAAAGAGTAAGCAGACTAAATTCATTTTATACTACAACTTTTATACAATAACTTTTTTTTTTGGAACGATGGCAGCTGAGCTCTGTTGTCATCGGACTACTATATACATACATATATAGTACATACATATACTCGTATATATACACATATATTGCACATACGTATGTTTGTATGTAAGTGATCTAGAACATTTACGCTTTTATTGTATGGTTGGTTAATTGAAATCTGCTTATAACGAACGTAAATAAGAAAAGTAATGGCAACTTACTTGATTACAATTAAAAGAAAAAGAAAAAGACAAAATTTAAGCAAAAAATCTTTTGAAATAAAATACTGATGTATAGAGTGTTTGGTTTGGGTTTTTTTGAAAATTGGCAACCGACCGACCGTCATCATCGTTGGACAATTGACAGTTGATAGTTAATTTGTTGTCAGTTCGATTTACCATTTCACCATGAATAGACTCATGCCCGGAACAACTTTGTGTGCTCTTATGCTGCTAGCAAAATGTAACTTTATTGCAAATGTAATTTGATTATCATCGCTCAAACTTACCGTGCTCTAAGCCCATTTTACACAATCGACACAATCACCCATTCGAGTAAGTTATGTGGAAAAATTTGGAATTGAATTGGATCTCACAGAAGACTTTTATTACACAAATTGGTCTATTCTTCATTTGATAATTGTACTTTCCGATTGAGCTTCATTCAATTCAGACATGGCGCCCTGAAATCAAGTTTAAACTCTATACTAAAGGCAAAAAAAATCTATTTAAAATTTGCCTATGGCAAAACTGGGCAAGATTCCACCACCAGTATACGAATTACAATCCTACTGTCGTCTCATGGTGTAAATGCCCTACTCCACAGCATGCTTTGTACGCTTTGGCTTTATACGCGTTTTATGGCTTTCTACGCTTTCTAGGCTCCAAACTACAGATCTCGCTTCGGGCGCTTCCGTAGGTAAACATAAAACAACTGTTATGAAATAACAATATTGAAATTGTTAATTGTGAACAGTTTTGCTTTGGTATTGCTAGTCATTTTCATTCCAAAAATTCAGGTGGTCTATATTTGTCCGTCTGCTTATCGGACATACTTAACTCATGACACATCGCCTCAACTCTGTTCCTCCGAAGCCACGGCTTCCGTCGACCACATTCTAACTGTCTGTCAAGGCTTGAGATTATACCTATATTTTAAAAACCTCAAACCATCAGAAATCCTGTTCGTATAATATTTATTGACTTAGTTTATAATTTCATCGGATTTCATCGCATAGAGTTGTAGGCCTTGGTAACTAGTACCTAGTACTCTTGTAATTTTCGATGTATTATCTTATCTCATATAAAAACCAGAAAGAAGGCTATCATTGGCTATACCAAAGATGTAATACTCCTTACGCTCCTCCGGATTGCATCCAACCTTCCTTTCTTAGCATTACTATATACTCTCTGTTACAGTTTTAGTATCAACAAAGAAAACATTTTGAATATCAACAAAGAACACAGTTTGAGGTGCATTTTATTTTTATTGTAGGTACTTATACTCTTTATAAGTATCTCATTTAATGTGAGTTTGTATGGGAGGTACCCCTCCTGGTTTTCATAGGATCATTAAATTTACATGGTTGATGAATATGGATTAGAAACTTATAGTGTCCAATTTCAGTTTGATAAGTCAAAAAACAAAAAAGTTTTTATAAGAAGAATAATTTAAGTGGTGGTTTGTATGGGAGGTACCAGCCCTAGTGGTCCGGTTCGGCTGATTCCGACAAATGTACAGCGTATGGTAAATAGACACTTATCAGCTCTCTAGCTCAAAAACTGAGGGACTAATTTTGCGAACAGACGGACATGGCTAAATCAACTCGTCTCATCGAGCTGATCACAAATATAATATACTTTATGTGGTGTGCGTTGTATCCATCTGTGTGTTACAAACTTCATGACAAACTTATAATACAATTCACTCCCGTGAAGAGTATAAACATACTGTACTGCTGTCCAACAATCATTTTATAGAGCTGTTCTCTATACTGCTTGTTGAAACTAAACCCACCCATTACCATTTCTACGTTCAGCAATCGAGTGTATGTCATTAATGCTGGGACATCCTAAGGAAGCATACTAGGCTCCGTCCTACATACATACTATATCGACAATACAATAATTACTGTTGATATGCCGAACATTAGCAAATGACACAGTAAACATTGCATCAAATCACAATACATTAAAGTATCTAATAAATTTGACAATAAGTTGAATAATCAAATCAAAAAGCTAGCAACAAATCGTTTAGACAACAGGATGCCGTATCGTGGGCCTCTGCCCCAATACTGTACACAAATAAAATTTTAAATACCAAAAAATTTAAAAAAATTTATAAAATATTTCTTTTGACATATATTTTTGAGAAATAAACCAGAACAGTAACCTTCTTGTTTTTTTTTTCTGGATGGGGCCAGGACTGCGCAGGACTTGGATGCTTTTTCACTTAGGTGGTCCCTAAAGTTGAGACGGCAATCCAAGAGAACCCCCAAGTACTTGATGGAGGGTGCAGAAGCTATATCTTGCGTCCCGACTCGTATATTAAAGGATTCTATCTTCTTCCTGCTACTGATTAGAACCAACTTAGTTTTTTGGTCCGCTAGTTCCAGACCAGTCTGCCATCCTACCTGTACATCTGTGCAATTGTAATTTATGTAATTCCAAAAATCGGATTTCCCTTAAATTGGTGTAATTGAAGGGTGTGCAACAATTGGTCTAACCTGGAATGAACCGCATGGGTTTCCTAATTTCAATTCTATAGCCTTACCGTAGCTAGCGCCTCGATGAACGGACTTGTCGAGATCGATCAATACGTCGTTTTATACTCATTAAATCCGTTCTTATACACTCGTACATGTATGTATATATTGTGAGGTATTACTCCCCTTCTTTTGGCTATTACATGTCGGTTTCGGCACAAGCTAAATAAATCGTTTTACCCATATATGGTTACAAGTTATTAAAACAACATACATCTTATAGACTTCTTCTGATTTATAGTAGATGGCTTTCTATTTCTTGTAGTATTGAAGGTTGTTATGAATCACATTCAACATTTGTTTTTATGTTTAAAATGTATGACAAAGAACGTAAGTGTAAGAATGAAAATCTTCCACATATGTGAAATCAGAAGAGTCACCATTCCATATTCACGCAGTGAATAAATAGTATTATAAGTTTGTGAAAAAGTTTGTAACACACAAAATGAGACATCGTACACCTCATAAAGTATTATTATTCTTGATCAGCACGATGAGACGAGTTCAGAGCTGAAATTTCTCCAGAAATTTCTCGGAATCAACCGAATCGGACCACTAGGAGGGGTACCTCCCATACAAACCCATATACAAATAAATGATCAATTTTTTTTTTTGTTTTTCGTCTTATTGAAATGAAATTTTGATGCTGTAATTCACCAACCATGTAAATTTCAAGATCCTAGGATTACTGGAACGCATAGCTCCCGATGAGTGCTGTATGAATACTAGAGTCAGTACTAAACATAAGTCAAATACATAATGTTGCTTTATCAGCGGTGGGTCATGTACGCATAATCAAGCTTAACATATTTAGCGCTATCTACATATGACTATTGGTATATTGAAATTAGTATGAATACTGACTCTACCCGAAATATAAGTCAAATCAATAATAGGTATATATAATATTTCTGTATGATCATTAACAGGAGTGTGAAGAGTATTACAAATTTGGCATAGCCAAAGATAACCATATTTATGGCTTTAGTTTCAGCTACTTGTAGCGCTTGTTGCACCGAGTTCATTCACCTTTCCTTAAACTAGTAATAATATAAAGTATAAGTTATTTCCCAGAGTGACGATATACTATTTACATATTGTACAATACTTTTTAAGGTACATCGTAAGAAAACAGCACCATGTCGTACCAACGCGATATAAAGAGTGCCCACAGAGTTTCTAACTTGAGGATCTGCTAAGGCTATCGGACAGTTGCAGACAATGCGGCGAATATACTTGCAGGCAGACTTCCCATGGATTTGGAAGCTCAATCTGCAAATACTTCGCCCGAGCAACTTCTCAGACGACAAGTAGAAGTGAGATTAAGACCAGATATGGCAGGTGGAGCAGTACAGTGCCACGGAGGATTCACAAGCTCATCGCAAGTATTGTAGACTGGGCTGATCGAACTGAGGACGTAGAGTTCGAATTTAAACCAATTCGCAACTAGCCATGGATGCTTCAGGCAGTACTTGCACAGATTCGGGTACGCTATGGATTCATTCTGTGGTCTCTGCCAAGACGTTGTACAAAGCCTGAATCCTTAACCATGAGTTTCCTTGATTTGAAGCAGTGCGAAGTAGAATATATGCTCGCCTTAGATCTCCATAAAATTCACAGCAGCTTGTAAGGCAATTGATTACTTTAACAGAGGACTACTGAATACAGAATACGACATAACTTGTGGCACGGGCTATAAGTATCTTTTGAAGATTTTAACTTCCTTGTTGCAGAGATTTTGCTAGGTCTTTGTGATGGTCTAATTATGATTAGACCCCACTCTTTTGATATCTAGGCAACCATTATCTAGAACCAATCGAACAAATAATAAAAATCTTGAAATTCCTAATGAATACCTGAATCACAGAGTAGCTGTAATTATACACGTACGGTGGGATATGTTACAATTGGTTCAATCCGCAAAGGCAAAGTGGTTAGTGGTTCCTGCTCGTTACGGAATCTAATCTAAGGTCAAGTAGTATCCAGCATTGATGTACAGAGTACCATAAATGTAAAAATAAAATAAATTTGCAATAAAATGTTTGGTTGTAAAATTTAATATGGAATTGAAGATCTTGTTTCAATACACAATTTGTTGGTCAGGTTGAAATTTTCTACATAATATTTATAATAATAATAAAATTTTACTCAAGTACAAATCATCTCTTAACAGACACACCCACTAGCTGTTGGAAGACGAGTTGAACTTATACAAAAGTAAAAGCTTGACTAGAACACAGAGGGGTTTGGCCAAAGCTTATGTAAATTAAGCAAAGCAAATTAATGATAATGAATCCTAATGAATCCTTGCGCGCAACATTACACTTATCATTCTAAAATATGTAAGTAAGTAAATAAAAAGTAATTAGTATGTTCAATTAGTTTTTTTGACATCTTTGTTATCACTTTCTTTGACTTGGCCACGACCAAGAATCTTTGCCAAACTATCCCAAATGCCACCGAAAAATATGGCACAAGAAAGATTCTCCATGGGTAGAAATGGATCGTGGATTCCAAGTAAAATTGATGATAATTTGAAATACACAAGAAAGATGACAATACCAAAATAGACCAATGCGTGTGGAGCCGATATCCAATCGGTTTTTTTGTCTAGTACAAAAATAACAGATGCCAATAACGATGCTTTTGTATAGCTATAAATACATACATAAGTAGTATAAAATCATTATTTATCATTAGGTAGGTACATTAAGATACATACAAAGAAGGCTGCATAAATTCCATGGCAGTCGGTGTCCAAGCTCCGCGTATCAAACGTTCTATCAATTTTGTGAAACCTGCTCCATTCCCCTTTAGGGTGCCAATTATAATCATAATTATCAAAGCATTGGGATACAATTTAGCAGCATGGCCAACACCATCGTATACTTTTTTGGCTCGGTATATTTCTTTCATTGCACTGGCAACTATTTTAATTGGTAGGAATTTACCAACCTTGTAACCGATATCAAATGGTGTATAGAAGACAATGTACCTGTCAAATATAGGTATATATTAGCCTCATCATATCATATGTACCATGTATGTATGTATGTGCAAACATACAATACTTACCATACTAAAGATCCTACTATAAGTTCTCCATTGTTTTTTAAAGGTGCTAGAATTGGTTCTCCTAGTAAACCGTTTGCTACCATGCCACCAGAAAATATAACTAGCATTGTTGACAAATAGCAGGCGAGCGGATGTTTTCTCGAGAACGCTTGAGCATTAGAACCCAAATCTTCGCGAACAGCTAATGCAGCCAGCAAACTATGTGCGATGTCGAAGTATGGAAACATTTTCAGTTTAATCACCTGATTGGCAACGTCCAAAAACGCTTCAGGATCCATTTTCGTGCTGTTCTCTGTAGTTCTTTTCGTTCGATATGCCTAACAAAAAATAAACAAATTCTGAAACCAAAGTAAAACAATAACAATTAATAACAAATTTCGTTACAACAGATCTATATACACTACTATCTATATCTATAGAAATTGAACGAAAATAACAATAAAAATATGATTTAACAAATAAAAAATTGATAACTTTTGGTCTCAATAATAACAAAAACACAGAAAAGAAGGCTATCTATCATTGGCTATACTCTTCACGCTCCTCCGGGTTGCATCCAACCTTCCTTCCTTAGCATCACTACAATATATTCTCTCTGTTACAGTTTGAGTATCAACAAAGAACACAGTTTGAGTAGCAAATATGAGCACAGTTTGAGTGGCACTTTTATTGTATTTTTAGTCGTAATAAGTTAGTCATTGAATTTGAGTTTGTATAGGAGGTACCCCTCCTGATAGCCCTAGGATCATGAAATTTTCATGGTTAATGAATATAGATCAGAAACGTATAGTGTCCAAATTTCAGTTTGATAAGTCGAAACATAAAAAACTTTTTATAATAAGAAGATTAATTTAAATGGGAATTTGAATGGGAGGTATCCCTCCTGGTAACCCTAGGATCATGAAATTTACATGGTTGATGAATATGGATCAGAAACTAATAGTGTTTAAATTTCAGTTTGATAAATCAAAACACAAAGAACTTTTTCTTATAAGAACATTAATTTAAATGGGAATATGTATGGGAGGTACCCTCATGGTAATCCTAGGATCATGAAATTTACAAGGTTGATGTTTAAATTTCAATTCGATAAGTCAAAAAACAAAAAACTTTTTCTTCTAAGAACATTAATTTTAATGGAAATTTGTATGGGAGGTACACCCCCTAGTGATCCGATTCGGCTGGTTCCAACAAATGTGCAGCGTATGTTAAAAAAAAACCTATGTTTGCTCTCTAGCTCAAAAACTGAGGCGGACAGACGGGCGTGACTAAATCAACTGGTTTCTTTGAGCTGATCACAAATATATATACTTTAAGTGGTCTGCGATGTCTCCTTCTGTGTGTTACAAACTTCATGAGAAACTTATAACACTACTCACTCCCGTGAAGAGTATAAAAAGGGGGCGACTCTTCAATTTATATATGATTTGCGCTTTTAGTGACAATGAATGTACAGAAATTTGATAGCATTATACCATACATATATACACTTTTATTGCATATGTATGTAACTTAACTTGATAATAATAATATCAAAAAAACATTATCATAGTGATTTTCCAAAAAAAAAATCATTTCGGATTTGTTATTGTCTATTGCAAGTAAGATTTTAAAAGAAAACGATGAGGCTTCCTATATCAGATTATGTAACAAATCTCCCATTATTTTAAACTGAGATCTAATTACAGATAGAAGGTTATTTTTATCAAACTGTTTGATTGTATATGATCGATCGACTATATAGTAGTAGCACATATTTGGTAGAACCATTATCAATATTTGAAACATTTACAAAGCGAATCAAAAACTTATTGTTTACTAGATAGAATCTATACCGGTTCTATTTATTTAATGTTTGATGAATGAGAAGTCACAATAGAACTACCAAACGATAATATGTATGGAAAATAAATTTCCACAAATTAAATAAACTATTATAATTTACTTACATACATATACTATACTGGAAGTATCTACCATATTTCTTTTGTAAACAGTTAACGCAACCGGATAAGGCACATGTCTTGTTTATTTACAATTCTTCTTCTTTACTAAACCGACAGCCACTGTGCACAGTGGTTGTTGAGGCTGGCCACCATATGTTTTTTTAAGAAGTCTTTAGACGATTTTTACAATTTATACCAATTTTACTTTTGCACACACCATAAAATATTTTCTGTTTTAATAGTCACTTGATAACATGACGTAGTGTAAACTAGCAACTGTTTAACACAATCGGTCTTTGGTAGTTCTATAACTTGAGTAGGAGTTAAATATTTGGTTTCTTTTAAGACTAACAAATATTTGATTATTGATGGTGCAATAAATAAAAAAGTTTCCTACAAGCTCATAAAAATAACTTGTATCTTATTGCCCCAATAAACTGTCAACTAATGCCTCTAATTCAAACCATAGAGAAATACTAGTAAACATAGTAGAAACAAAATTACATCAAATAGTAAACCTATTTTTTCCTTTTTTTATTCATCTTTATATTCGACAGATTGTCTGTCAAAAGACGGTAGTAGGCTTATTTGTTATCAGTGGTAGATTCACCAGAAGGCTGAGTAGGCTGGAGCCCAGGGGGCAGGGTGTTAGGGGCGGAAAATTTGTGGTCAAAATTTTTGAAAGTGAAAACTTTTTTAGGTACGTTGAGTGCAGGACCGTAGCTATTCGTCTGTGAGAAAAAGTGTCAAACAAAAAAAAAAACCGAGCACATTCACGTCGCTTGCTCTCCTTGCTTGTTGCCCGAATTATACAAATATGTATAACAACGCGATTGATCGTCGATTCGTACAACGATCCAGAGATGTGCAGTGAAGAGAATAATACGCTGCGTCTCTGGATTAAACGTTAAGTATTGATCAAGTGTAAACAACAGTAACTCTAAACAAAGATCCAGCTTTATGGGATGTCAACGATACCTTACGGGATATTATCGCGTCTTGTGACTTCTCTAAAAGTGAAAAAATAAATAATAATTGGAGAACAAGACTCAGTTTGAGAATCAATAATTTAATGACAGGAAAAATGTAGAACACCAAGTTGCTATCCTTAGTTTAAGCTCTGGATCTAGAGTGGGACAAATCAGGGCACTCGCCCCGGGTGGAAGATTCAAGGGGCGCCGAAATTATAAAATAATATGACTGAAAATAAAAATCTCCACAGAGCGCCGAGCCTGGTTGACTCACCGTCGACTTGTAAGAAAATACCATTGTCTATTATATATTTGTGAGTTTTCTTAAGTAATTTATCTTCAACGCAGGAGAGAGGGGCGCCACTATCAAGTTTCTGCTCCGGTTCGAAAAAATCGTATATCTGGGGCTGCTTAGTTTGATAGTAAGAACTGTGATTGACGTCCGACTCGACAATCTACTGCATGTCCAGATTGATGTTACTTATTGGAGAAACGTTCTGAAGAGGGTTGTTGCCGTAGTGAACCGACTGTATTCAAGAGGCTTTGCTTTCAGAGGAAAAAATGAAAACATCGGTGATCCACATAACGGAAATTATTGTATGATTTTGGAACTGTTAGCTGAATTTGAGTTTTTTTTTTTGCGATTTGGGAATCAAGGTCTGGATTGTTTGCGATGAGTTTATTCTTTTGATGTGTCAAGAAGTCTGAAAACTATTTCTTCTGCAGTTTTAACTAAATCCTTGGGTTGTACAATTAAACAGCGAACTGACACACCGATCTCCTAGTTCACAAACATACTAATTACGGAGAAAACATGGTGTAATTGGGACGAGAGTGCACAAATCAAATCGAATTGTAGAGGTCGGTAGGGGCGGCAAAATTTCAATGGCCTACTGGTGGCAAACTCTAGAGAAATTTCGGTGGATCTGACATCTGGGAAGCAGAACGGGAGATCTAGAAATTGTTGCCTTTTCAGGGGACGAGTGTGTGGAAAAATCTTCGTAGCAGTTTGAATTGAAACCTCTGAAGAATCTTCTGATTTTAGTTTGGGAGCAGTGCCCAAAAGATGTATTCCGGCTTCAGCATAGTATGGTACACAGCAACAGCTGATTACGTTTGTTCATTATTGATTTAGGTCTTAGGAGCCAATTCATTCTTAGAAGCTGCACAAGGTGAATGTGATGTGTGTGGACAAATTGCATCCAGTTGTATATTTGAATTTTTCATACATGTACGAGGCAGGGATTCAATCTATCAAAGATGAAAGAGTTTGATGCTACTTATGTATATTATTAGTCTCTCAAAATATCTTGTATTAGGCAAAGATTCTGATGAAATATTTATACATTTTTTTATATCAATTTGATATATTTTGTTCTGATCTGATCTCATGGAATTGTCTTTCCGATACTCTATCTTAATAAACAATAAATAATTTGGATTACAACAATACATATTATACCATATACTATTATATACAATAGCTCCCAAATATACGTGTATATATGTACATATAACATGAAAAATAGTTAGTATATATAAATATATTTATAAATTAGTCTTGGAGGAAGAACAGGAAGGACTCCATAAACAATATGTCAGATTAAGTATCACGAAACAATTTTAAGTCATCTCTATCTATAATCCATGATAGCCGTAGTAGTACACATTTTTCTAAATGGTAGCCTGCCAGGTTTTGACATAGAAAATTGAACTTTTTATTATAGCTCGAGTTCCGAATTAATCTAAATCTTGAATACTCGTAGAGAATGCTGCATGTTATATTATTTACGATAATAGTATACCGTAGCAAAAATATGTACATACTAGTTTGTGTAATTTAATTTTGAAAGTCGGCTAAGAATTATGAATTTTTATAGAGCACCGTGTTGTACGAATATTAGGTATAAGATATACCATTCATTTACTAAGTACTATATGGTATAACAAAGAATGAGAACGAGTTAAAGATTGTTAAAGTTTTGGCGCGACTTAATTTTTCACACAATTCATGCACAATTTTGATGGAATTTCGATCCGAAGTTACTAGTAGAAAATTCAAATCAAAAACTATAAAAACACATAAGAGACCGAAATATGGAAAACACAATTAATCAAGAAATAATATTTGTTTATCACCTTTGGAAGATTATGTATATTGTACAATATATAATAATAAAAACAAAAAAAAAAAAAAATTTTATTCACAAATAAATGTAATTAGTATACTAAATCGGATATGAAAAACATATAGACTTTGTAATACACATAACACAACACATAACATGTCGGTACAAGATATTTAAAATTGGATAAATTTAAATATATATACATAAGTACGTAGTATGTATGAATGTATCTACATATATATGTATGTATATTGTATATTTTTAACTAGTAGCTACGAGAAAATGGATTGGCGAAATACTCAAAAATATAGTCACATTTGTCACATTATGAAGAAGTCACAATCAAAACATTATAATATTGCATTACTATAAAGATCAAGAATATTAGAATTCTCCATTTAAAATGATTTTTAGAAATAGTTTTTATGTAAGCCAAGCCATGCATTGTTATATTATTTTATTAGATTCTATTAGATTTTCTTGTCTCTTGTCTTTTTTTTTTTTTTTTTAGTCTGCTCACAGAAATATGCCCCATGATACTTGCCACAAAAATAAGGAAAAATTGAATTTAGCACGTCCGACCACAAGAGAACAATCTTCGACACATAGCAAGCAGCTCGTTCGCGGTGACTGGGCTGTAGCGATTAGTCTCTTGATTACACCACCTCGCGTTCGTTAGTTTTTCATCCCAGCATGTGTTTCATGTGTTGTGAGATGTATAATTTTAGAATATACTCGTATACACCATATACACATATCTTGAGCACAAACAAAATGCACACATACAATACTATAAGAGACGCTGTAAGCAGCATTCATACATTTGAATTAGATTGGATTGGATGGGATAGGATTGATGCGCCATACAAACGAGTAGTACAGTTGAATTTCCTTATAAAGAACTTTTAAACAACGAACGAATGTTGTACCTACAAATTGATTGAATGATAGATGAAATTCTTTATCCATGCAAGCAATTCGATTCTTTTTGAAGACAAAATATTTGAAGCCCTTTACATATTACTAGCTTACCCGGCGCGCTTTACTACGACCTATCTAAAAGAAAAAAAACAGAAAGACGACTATCATTGGCTATGCCAAAGATGTAATACTCTTCACGCTCCTCCGAGTTGCATTTAACCTTCCTTTTTTAGCATCATATCAGTTTGAGTGGCAATTTTATTGTAGGTACCCCTCCTGGTAACCCTAGGAACATGAAATTTACATGGTTGATGAATATGGATTGGAAACTTATAGTGTCCAAATTTCAGTTCGATACGTTTAAAAACAAAAAAAAGTTTTCTAATAAGAACATTAATTTAAATGGGTGTTTGTATGGGAGGTACCCCTCCTGGTAACCCTAGGATCATGAAAATTACATGGCTAATGAATCAGAAACTTATAGTGTTCAAATTTCAGTTCGATATGTTAAAAAACACAAAACTTTTTCCTATAAGAACATTAATATAAATGGGTGTTTCTATGGGAGGTACCCCCCTAGTGGTCCGATTCGGCTGATTTCGACAAATGTGCAGCGTATGGTAAAGAAAACCTATGTGCAACAAAAACAACACAAAATTCAAGAAGAAGCACAGCATGGCAAAAATTTAAAAATGCTAATCCTTAAAAAAGTATATTAAAATTGTTGTAAATCAAAAAAGTAAGTATTTGTGAAATTGGATAAGTCGTTTCGAAGATTACACGTTTCATCAAAACAAACATTACCTCTTTATTATATTAATATAGATAAAGATATGTATATTTGACTCCTTCCTTTTCCTCCAATATTAAGTAGGCAATATTTAGTCTTGTCTATCTATGATACAAAGAATAAGGACTTGCATTATTCTTACACGATT
Source organism: Amiota communis (assembly GCA_037043315.1). Lineage (NCBI taxonomy): Eukaryota > Metazoa > Arthropoda > Insecta > Diptera > Drosophilidae > Amiota > Amiota communis. The sequence continues at coordinate 796,294 of JBAMAV010000686.1, forward strand.
TCTACATGTCTGTTCTTTTATCCAAAGTTCATACTTTGCACAAATTTTCAGCTATTTATCTGAAAAATGTTTTAAGAAAAAGAAAAAACTAGAGAATGAAAAATCCCCTCTTTTTTAGGGTTCCGTACCCAAAGGGTGCTAACGGGACCCTATTACTAAGCTTCCGCAGTCCGTCCGTCCGTCCGTCCGTTTATCCGACTCCGCTGTATCTCATGAACCGTAATAGATAGACAGTTGATTTTTCACAGAAAGTGTATTTCTGTTGTCATGATAGCAACAAATACTAAAACTAAACTAAAGTTAAAAATTAAAGGGGTCCCCATACAAGAAACGTGTGCTCCAATATGCACTGCGCACAGTTTTAGGTACTTTGTGATTTATTTTGTTTCATATTTTGGTAATTTTTCTATACCAATATGCGAATTCTTTATAGGCAGCTTCGACTGTACAATACTCATAAAAATTGGTCAATTTGTATGAGTAAGTACAATATACATACATATATGTTTTTACCGGCAGGCTTTAATATTGCACAAAATTATAGATAAATTCCAACATTGCCAAACATATACTTTTATAAAAATATGAGTACATATTATAATACTATATGACCATATTGATATTTATGTCAATGCGCGGTTTTAATTGAGTTCAAAATTTAAGAAATATTGGACTGTAGCTCAACAAAAATGCTTCAATTAAATAAACGACTTACATCGACTTTGTTTTCACCTATCATAATTATTATACTAAATACATATATACATATGCTTAATGTTGAATCATCATCCATCAGAAAAAGTTCAAACATTACCATATAAGCTTTCTAGATTTTCTTGACTCCAAACAATAGACGCTGAGACAAACATACGAGTATGTAGTACCACAAACAGGGTATGAAAAGTGAGAGTACTATTGTAGTGTATTCTCCATTGTCACACAACCTGTAATACTATCAGCATCTCTTAAGAGCATTTATAGTAAAATAGAAAAATCAAAAGATAAGGAAACGGAGACCCGGGATTATCCTTAGAGTCAATTGTTCATGTTATCGCTTTTAATGGAAATTTCTTTGAGTATTATAATATTGTATCCACTTCTTGTTGAAATTACTTTGTATTTCTTCTTTCGGTATTGTTTTCAAATCTCTGGATAACATAAAACAAATTAGAACAAATTACGAGGACAGCTAGATAAGTCAGTAACTTTTTAAATTTCCCGCCGGTAACCGTAACCGTGGACAAAACATGTATCCACCACAACATACCAGGAACACCGAGGAAAGAAGGCCGAGGTGGGTCTGTCGTCTAACAATGTCATGGCGATAGAATAAAACGATCACCGTATGTATTATTCAGAGCTATTGAAAAGATTCGACTTTGATTTGAACCTCATTTGAGGAAAAAAATGTACTTTTCCATCATGACAATACGCGGTAGTAGTTGCCATGTGAAAAATCCATAAATTGAACTACAAATACAGCATATTCTGCAGATTTAGCTACCTGCGTCTATTTCCTGTTTTCAAATTTATAGAAATGGCTCGGCGGTAAGAGATTTAGGTGGATTGAAGAGGTCATCACTGAAACAAATGTCTATTTTGAGGACCTTATGAAAACCTATTATTTCAAATGAATAAAAAAATAAATATGTTGTGAAATAAAATGTTTTTTCCGATAAAATTATCTTTTATTGAATAAGTCACTGACTTGTCTAACTGCTATCGTAGTATTAGAAGTTTAGGGATGAACAGTTGTATAAAAAACCTAAAGAATAGTATTTTTGCCCAGGATAATAAGTATAATGTATTCACAATTTATCCCGATCTTGTACTCTAACTTTGTAGAGCGAAAAGAAGCAAATACAAAATTTCAGTTTCTTATCTCAACATTTAAAGCACTGGCTTCCTTAGAAACTGACAGAGTACCATACATACGAGTACTACAATAAGTACCAGTAGATTGTATTAACAAGAATGGAAACGATGGAAATGAAACGAAAGTAATTGCTGATTCTTTCGGTTGGAACGATGTTACCAGCTGCTTACCTATGCGAAATGGTAAATTTATGTTCTGTTTAAAATGTGGAGGGTAACATTTTTGGATTTTATGGATATAATTGATCAACAAAATAAGACTACATGAGATATACATATAATACAATTGTTCTTTCAATTCAAACATGATTTTATTGTTTTTTTTTTTTTATTATTTGTATTTCCTTTAGATATCGGTGAAAAAATATTTCATATTTGTTTAGGAGACTTGGTGCAAAATTATCGGTTATTTCAAAACCTGTAAAGCGATTTAATATTGATGAAAAGTGAATTGAATGGAATTGAAACAACTACTGGGTGTGTGTGTCATGGACAATTGTTGATTGTAGTACTTGTATAGTTTACAAGGACAGTCCCAGAAGTACCCGACCTGGCTAAGCTCTTAGTACAATACCATATTTGAAAAGAGTGACTATGGTAGAAAGTACAAATCTCATAAGGCTAAAGTTTTAAATCAATCATCAATAGTAAATGCCCTATGTGAATTTGTAAATATGAAAAAAAATAAGTAACGCTACCATACATATATGATACAATTTCATCATTTAAAGGCCTCATTTCGAACCAATACCAAAGCGGAGTTAAATTGTAGTCTGGGAGAGTTGTATTCTTTTGTTTACAACATAAAAATTTAAGGTGGCAGAGTTCAAATGAAAGCATAGGAGCTGCTGTCGACCGAATGAGGTGACCACGCCAGAAATGGTAAAAACAAATTCACAAAATGATATTGGATAATCATCGAGTGAAAGTGAGCGAGTTAGCACATAGGGTAGGCATTTGAAAAAGTACTGTACATAGCATTTTAACTGAAAGTTTCGACATAAGCAAGATGGGATATAAAAAATGTCTTGAGGATTTCACAATTGAGGTTTAACACCAATAAAATCATCGACTCCATGGATCCATTAATTTACACCTCATACGAAGAAACAATCAAAACAGTAAACTGAAATGGAAGAATTGAAGCAACCAGTTCACACCACAGTTATAACGATAACTAAGTAAAATCAACGAAAAACTTCCTTACACACCCTATTCGCCAGATTTAGCACTCTCGGAATATTTTCTGTTCCTAAACTTCAAGAAATAGTTGAGCTTTAAAAAAATTTGCCATTTATGAATGCGATTGATTGCTACTTTCAGAAGCTCAACGAATCTCACTATAAACAGGGTATCCAAGCTATTGAACATCTTTGAGAAAAGTGTTTCGACCTAAAAGGAGAGACTATGTAGAGAAATATAGGTATTTAAAAAAAAAACAAAATTGTAATTCCTTTGATAGGGTGGGTACTCGTATTTTTATGACTGCCCTCGTACAGTGTGTTTGTGTCATGGACAATTGTTGATTGTGGTACTGTGAAGTTCTATAAGCAAACTTCAAAGGAAAAAATCGATAAATACAGTTAAGTGTGTTCGGTCACAATATAAATAATATGAATCGATATGCAATAGCTTGTATTTTTGGATGCTGTGCACTGATATTTTCTTCGCTTATACGGTATAATCGGCAACCAGGTAATTAATTCTACAATAAACTTGGTATACTACTATATTCCAAATCATAGAACTTAATTTATACAATATTATATTTGTTTATATGTATGTTTGTTAAAAGGGTTATAAAGGATAAAATTTGATAGACTAAGAAGGTATAAGAAATGCATATAAAGGAATATGTGGTAAATTGATATACTAAGGTAAGAATAGGACGGTACCCGTTACGAAGGCCAGCACATTTAAGCCACGGAAAAGAAGAAGCAGCATAATGCAAATGAGAGGGGAGGTGGTAGCCACCTTCCTTTTGGTGAACAGAGCGCTAGGTTGACGTTAACAGACTACATCACTTGTCGGAGAGATTGACACTAACACAGGAGAGACGGAGAGACTATGAAGACTACTACACTATCTGTTGCAACCCCTAAATTGATTTTAAAACTCAAAAAACTAAATGTCATAGTTTGACACTATTTTTGCTGTGTGCGTCTGAGCATTGAATTTGATTTGGAATTTAGTACCTACGTCTAGGGTTGGTTTTGATATTATCAAATTTAAAAGTTATACGATAGATAGGCTTAGGTAGACCGAGTATGATGCCTGTTTTGGACTGCTTTTAGCTTTAGTTTTCGCCTTCGACTTTACCAACATCGCACTCAGGGTTCTTACACCTAATGTATATACATATATGCATATATGGTGTTTGTCTCTTCTGATCTAGGGTCTTAATATTTTGCACATTCTATTTGAAGAAACTCCTCATCAATTAAGTATGTACATACTAATAATATTTGTTATTATTTTAAAGATGCCAGAAGAAAGCCTGGTGGTTATAATTTGGAACCGGATCAGTTGTGGCCACCAAATCCACATGAGGAGTTATCTATACCGATTTTACCATCTTTGCAATATTTCAAGAAAGGTGCTATCTGCTCAGATTCCCACATATGCAGTATTATTGGCAGGTAATACATTATCTCTATCAATTGAACACAATTGGTTATTTGATATTCTTGTATTATATCTTTAATTTTTGGATCAAAAAAAAGACAAACCTTAGAACATGATGGCAGTGCAGTAGATGCCGCAATATCAACTCTACTATGCAATGGACTTTTAGCAATACAAAGTATGGGATTAGGTGGCGGTGTACTGATGAATGTGTATAAGCATGAAAATCGTCGATCATATAGTATAATAAGTCGAGAAGTTTCGCCACATTTCTTAAACCCAGAAATGTACAGAATGTTTCGGAATAGTAGCGAATTACAGCAATCAAGTCTTTCGATTGCCGTTCCCGGAGAATTGATGGGATATGCTATAGCTCATGAGCATTTCGGTAAATTGCCATGGAGTGACTTGATGTGACCCACTATCGATATATGCCGTTCTGGATACCAGCTTACAAAACATCAAAAAGATTCTTTATACTTGAACAAATTTATGATAATGAAAGACAAACATTTACGAAATATGTTTGTTGATCCCACAACAAAGAATTTTCGGCGCTTGGGTGAATATATATATCCTCCCAACGAATTATGTGACACATACGAATATTTAGCACAAAATGGTCCAAAGAGTTTCTATAAAGGAAATCTTGGCAAGAAGGTTTTATTAGATTTAACAGATATTGATAGTCAAATAAGAAAATCGGACCTAAGCAAATTTCAGGCTCGCCAAGTTCCATCGGTAATGGTTCCTCTTGATGAATACATCTTACATTTGATGCCGGCACCAGGAAGTGGTCAAATAATTGGACTTATTATGAATATTATAAAAAAGTTTAAGAAACACTTCCAACACCAAAAAACATTAGATTCTCTGGACATTCATCGCATTGTGGAAGCTCTGAAATTTGGTTTCGCTAAGCGTTGGGATTTGGATTTATTTTCAAATAAAGAGGTAAGTACATATTTAGAATTATACAAGACAATAGAATAGATTGAATCCTAATTCTTAAAATTAGTTTTTAGGCAATCTGACTAGTCCAAAAGCTGCACTTATCTTGGCCGAATTGATAAATGATAACACCACTTCTAATTTCCCTAAATTTTATGGAGCACAACGCAACTTACAAGCCAGAGTAGAATATGGTACTGCTCACATATCGGTGTTGGCACAGAATGGTGACGCTGTCTCTGTTACTAGTTCCATAAATTATTAGTAAATATACAATCGTATACTCCATAATGCAACTAGTAGGTCTTGAGATGAATTTAACTGAAATATTGATTTTTGTTCCTTACTTTTAGTTTTGGAAGTGGCCGCACCGGAAATCGCACTGGTGTCCTATTTAATAATGCCATGTCTGATTTTTCATTTCCACATTTGCCAAATTACTTTGGATTACCGCACTTTGATCGGATAAATGATATTCAAGCTTCATCTACTCCTATGTCATCAATGGCACCAGTTATAGTCACAGGACGCCGTGATGGACGTGTACGTCTTGTAGTTGGTGCCGCAGGTGGAACCAAAATCATAAGTGTCCTAGTCCAACTCCTAGTGCGCACACTTTGGAAAGAACAAGATATAAAAACAGCTATAGACTCTCCACGATTTCATCATCAATTATTGCCAATGGAACTAGAATACGAATATGGTATAAAACAAAGTGATATTGATGATCTCACCACTAAGGGTCATACCACTAATCGCATTCGCCATCGAGTCTCGGCCGTATGTGCAATTGAGCAAAAAAATGATTATATATACGCCTATGCTGATTCACGAAAAGATGGTGGAGTGTCAGGATTTTAAAATAATTGCAACAACTCGAAGAAGACGTTTGGGATATTATTGATTATTGGATTATTGGTTATGTACATACTAGAATAATTAACCCATCTAAATGGCCTGTCTCCGTATGTATGTCCTTTTTTTTTTTTGTGTGTGTGTATGTGTGTCTAATATAAAATGTAATGCAATTGATTTATTGTCTCATGGACATTAATTGCCAAAAAAAAACTTAAGAGAATATACTGAAAATACAAATTCTTATATAAGTATAAGGAACACTGTACAATGTGTATTTTTTGAAACATCTTTCTGAGCCGGCAACAGCATTGGATCCTGTTTTTAAATAGCTCACATTCAATGTGTTCTAAAGCAACTTGGCCGAATTTTCCAAATTGAGCATTGTTGATATATCAACTTGGGTAAGTTTTAGCAAGCCCTTTACACTACCAGCAAGGGGTAATAATTGATGGACATTTCGCGTATTCACTTAGATATTTGTATTAATTGTATGTTCTTCGATATCATCACTTGCTGATGATCTGATTGATCTTTTCCAAGCCTTAGCTCTTATGGACTAGGGAGCCATATCTATAGCAGCTTAGGGAAGTGTAGTAGATATGCTGATATCATAGCATTATTGATTGGATGAAGTATTCTGCAAAAGCATATATTTTCCTTGCAAATGGAACGGTCTATTCTGATCGAATTCAATAAGATATATCGGCTGGGCATAGTTATGTTGCATTGGAGAAGTTCTAAACTCAAAGCTTTCGTGGAATAAAAACTCTGCAGAAAGAATGAATAAGGTATGTGTTTGCTCTCCTCTTCTTGAAAATATGACACTTAATTTCTGTAAGCGCCCCTTAATAAATGGATACAAGAGGTATACAAATTATAGTATGTAGTATGAGTATGATTAATGATGATACAGATATACCTCTGAACAACAGTGAAATACTGACACATTATTTGTGTCTTCATCGGAACTATCATTTCAATAGTAATACCTATTAATGTGTTGTTTTAATGAATTATTGGAGTCATTGAGTTGCGTCTGTGTCATAGTGAGCATATAGCTCTCGTGAAAATTACATATATCGAGGTCTTCATCACCAGCATCAGCTGCATTTAGTAACTGTGTTAGTTCATCCTGTATATTACATTCATCCGCAATATGATTCTATCACTCGCCAAATGTATTGACTTATTTTGACGTTTCCTTAGATTGTTTCACGTTGCTTTCGTTGCTACGCTGGTGATTTCATATTGCCTCAGGTTCTTTGGTATCGTGTAACTTTTCATAGCTCTTACTGAGTTTACCAATGGCAAACTGTTGTCGCAGAGCTTGGCAGAGCAAAAACCGTTCGCCGCTTTGAGTGAACAATTGATTGAGTTGATGATGAAATAATCTTTCGCATTTATAATATGCATTATGTCTTCATTTGTATTCGTTGCAATGTCGTCTACTTTTTTATTGTCATCATTGTCATTTGACAATGCTTGTGCCGATGCTACCACTTCCTGGTCCGCCATGATGCTGAAATCTTTTAAACTATGTAAACATATATAAATGAGTCAACTACCGCTCTTATTTAATAATTATCGGTTTTGTATTTATAAATGAAGACAATTTTAACTTCTTATTATTGTTATTTTTATTCTTGTTTTTATTCTTCTTCATTCCATGCCGTTCACACAGAAACGAGAAAAAATGTTGGAAAAGACCTTTTTCTAGCACTAACCAACACTAGTTAAGCATACAGCTCCTGCACAAACGATATTCTCCAAATGAATTAATTATTACTTTTCCAACAAACAAAATAAGGTTATGATAATAAAAGCAACTACAATTATTATGTGATCGATCGTTAATTACTGCTAATCCATGCTCATCATTAGCATGAAAATAGAGTAAAATTACATCAATATTAATTAACGGTCAAACAAATCAAAAAACACTCGGTGACTTTTCGACTGGAAAATACAAATCGGTTAAAGTCACTCAAACAAAAGCTTAAACTTTTGCCAATCACATTAGCAGTTTTAGCATTTTACCGCCACAACACATACATGGCTTCGCTTTGTATTCCAGAAAATCCTGGCGATTTGTGTACGTTTTTTAATATATAAAAAAGTAAATTAAGTTTTAACATAAATTTGAATTTGGAAATAAAATGGCTGAGTATGCCGCAGCATTTTCCATTTACAAGGCAAATGGAGGAAAGTCTGGGCAAAAGGGTGCCAAAAAGAAAAATAAACCGGCATCGTCTACTAGTGCACAGAATGGACGTGGACTATATAGGGCTAGTGGTAAGGAGACAACAGCCCAAAGCAGCCGTGCTGCCTACACTGTATACAAAACAGGACCCAAACCCAAAAAAACAGTAGCAGCAGCAACAGCAGCTAGCAGAGGTGCCTTAAAGAAAACGGCGGTTTCAGTAACAACTAAAAAGTCATCAGCAAATGATAACGGGACCAAGACAGGTGCCGCAAAGAAAACAAACGTAAGAGAAAAACAACAATTGGAAAAAGTCAGTTCACACAATATTGATAAGTGGAATGAAGAACTTTTTAACAATAAAAAGAAACTGACCAAAGAGCAACAGGAACGAAAAAAACAGTTGGAAATGTACTTGCTGTCACAGCTTGCTAGTGATGATAAACAAAAAAACATTACCAAGAAACGTTCAGGTGAAGAGACCATGGGTGATAATGACGACGGAAGCAGCGATGATGTTGACTATAGCAGCAATTATGATGACTATAGCAGCGATGATGATGATGATAGCAGTGATGATGATGATGTTGATAGCAGTGTTGATGATGATGATGATAGCAGTGATGAAGATGATGACAGCAGTGATGATGAATATAGCAGCTATACCAGCTGGTCGGATTTATCCATTGATGTAGAAAATAATAACAAACCAGTTTTAAAAGTGTCTAAAGCTACAGTAAAACGCAAAATCGTCGATCTCAGTGATGAAGATGATGATAGTAGTGATGATGATGGTAGCAGCGATGATGATGATATCAGTGATGATGATGGTAGCTGCGATGATGATGGTAGCGGCGATGATGATGATAGCAGTAATGATGATGATAGCAGTGGTGATGATGATGATAGCAGTGATGATGATGATAGCAGTAATGATGATGATGATTGCAGTAATGATGATGATGATAGCAGTGATGATGAATATAGCAGCTATACCAGCTGGTCGGATATATCCAATGATGAAGAAAATAATAACAAACCCGTAACAAAAGTGTCCAAAGCTACAGTAAAACGCAAAGTCGTCGATCTCAATAATAATAAAAAAAATAAAAATATTAAATTGGAACGAAATAGCAACGTAAACACCAAAAACAACCGCAACAAACAACAACAACAACGACAACAGAGGGTTTCAATCGGCAGTACCACATCTGATGCTGCAAGTGGTTCCGACAATAGTCTTCAAGAAAGCAGTGTTGAAACTGCTAAACATATGCTAAGCTGGCTATTGAACCCAGTTTCAACTCAAGATTTCTTTAATGAGAATTGGGAGAAGAATCCATGTTATATTAAAAATGGTGCAGCAGACAAATTTACACGTTTGATTTCTTTAAAAGCCATCGGTCAAATGCTTGTTAATAACCATTTGGATTTTACGACTAATATAAGTGTCTCCACATATAAGAATGGTATTTACGAGACACTAAATCCAGAAGGTCGTGCCACGGCACCCAGAGTTTGGTCGCTTTACGCAGACGGGTACAACATTCGTTTCCTTAATCCGCATTTCTTCCTACCGAATTTGTTGAAAATGAACTCCACACTGCAGGAGTTGTTTTGTTTTGTTGACGCTAATGCATATCTTACTCCACCAAATAGTCAAGGATTTGAACCGCATTTCGATGATATTGAATCCTTCGTGCTGCAAGTAGAGGGTTGTAAACGTTGGCGACTTTATGCTCCGCTCCAGCCCGATGATATCTTACCACGTGTGTCATCGCAAAACTTAAAGCCCGATCAAATTGGCAAGAAGATATTTGATCAAGTTCTCGCACCCGGTGATGTCTTGTACTTTCCACGTGGTATGATCTATCAGGAATGCGCCGAGCGTGGATACCATTCGTTGCACATTACAATAAGCGTTTACGGAAGACAATCCTATGCTGATTTAATGGAGATATTAATGCCAATAGCATTGGAAAAAGCTATCAATTCTAAGCAAAATCTACGTCGTGGTCTTCCACTTGACACATTCCAAAATCTTGGTTCGGTTTACAAAACAGCTCATTCAAAGGAGCGCAATAAATTGCAAAATGAGATCAAATCAATCATTTCTACTGTAGTGCCTGATATTAATCAAATTGATGCCGCCGTTGATCAACTTGCTAAAAAGTATCAGCATGAAGCATTGCCTCCTGTATTGAATGCCGAGGAGCAAGCACGCTCCATATACGGTTCTCGTAGTTATGTCGACAGTAAGGGGATGTGTCAGTGTGACTACGAGTTGAATTTGCGCACTAATGTTCGACTCTTGCGTGCAAACATTTTGCGTTTGGTACGCGAAGAAGACACTTTAAGAATTTACTACCATGCCGACAATCCTCGTGAGTATTGTGACCATGAGCCGAATTTCATGGAAATTAAGCAAAATGAGGCTGGTACTATTGAAATGCTTATACGCTCGTATCCATCCTATGTCGGAGTATCGCAGTTTCCGTTGGCCAATGATGATCAGAAAATTGATATGGCCACTGCTCTGTGGGAGCGTGGACTACTTATTATGGAAAAACCATTTAAATAACTGTATGCCAGAAGTTCAAATAGTTTTATAAGTCTTCATGTTAATATTAAGTGCCTTTGTATAAGATATGTATTTATTTATTTAGTATATTACAGTTTAAAACAACTACTTAATTAGATCTTGTTATTACTCCAGTTTCTAATCCATTGGCCGCATCTTATTTTCATAAGCTAGTCTACTCACAACTAATGTGTGGACAGATACAAATGTTGGGTAGATAGGTCATCCAAATTGAATCGTCTAGATGCAGTCACGTTGAGATGGACAGGGGTAGGTATTGAAGGACTAGAGCCTTGATAGTGTTGGGCAAATTCTCAGGAGAGATGTTGTAATCTGATTTTTTATAATTGCCATATAATATGCAAAATGATTCGTGTGAGACGAAGTTAGTTGTGCACTTATCTAGAGCAAGGGGAATGAAATTCCTAGTGGCACAGAATTTAAGTTGGTTGAAAAGCCCTAGCGGAATCAACAATACCGGTAATAATTTTATGAAGAATGTTACCTAAAGATATTTGGCAATTTCTCAATTATGTAAGATCTGCTTGAGTGGGTTTCAGTTTAAACCACGAAGGAACAAAAAGAAGGAATTGCTTCTGTATTGACTCAATGAAAAGAAGCTTGGTAATAAAGGGATCATTTAATACTTTAGATAATTCGAGATACCGAAACACAATCACAAAATGAATGGGTGAATAAAATCACCTAGCACGTTAAGAGTCTCACTGTCTCAAGAATGTTATTATCTGCATTAATAGCACTAGCCGGTCTCCCACCTACAAAGGGGAAACTATCCAGTTCAGGAAAGAACATGGGTGCTGGTGAATAAGGCCAATGGTGACGATCACGACAGGTAAAATAATATTTCATAAATACTAAGAAAAAATATTAGAAACAAAGGATAGTAAAACATACAGTTTCGGTGGAATTTTCATTTATGACCATCATAAAAGATTAGTCTGTTACTAATTAGGGTTTTCAAAGGAAATGGACCTTTGTTCGAAGGTCAAGTTAAACTAGTAGAAAGCAACCTAACAGATGGTCATAATTCTCTTTATCTGCGGTACTTACAAAATTTGCAGTAACCTTATTGTTGTCTTTTAGATCGAAGGACAGATTTGTCCGGAAAAAAGGCTAAAATGGCATCATTGATCGGCATCCTCAGGCCAAAATTTTGCATTACAAACAATATGCAAAATGCTGTTGGGAACACTTATTTTGAAGGACGCAATATCTCGTGGCTTTGAGTAATAAAATTTCTGAATTTTAATTGCCTTCATATTTATTATGGCTGCAATAAAAAACAACATGAATGTACAGCTATAAACTCGCGAGAGGGATGAGAGGCCCATGGCCGACTAATGTCGGGTGATTTTGGGACTCAGACCCGACCACCTAGGGGAGAGAATCAGAGAAAATCAAATTCCGATCATAATTCCACAAGAAGCTTAGAGTAAGATTCAAAAGCATTTAACAATTGCGACAGTGCAAACTAGACAACACCATCTGGTACCACCACAGACTATCCATATAGCCTGTCATTGTCCAGTCCTGTGTTAACCCCTTTACACACTTTAAATGGCCCACATTATTTTACATACAAGAGAGGATAAAAGTCGGTAGATTACATAGATTTATGTATATTTAATGATAATTTTATCGAAAATACAAAATATATGTAAATTAAAAAATATAATGTTATTCACTTCTTTATAAGTGTTTCATCGTTTTTAGTTCTTATCCTCGCCAGCAGCCTTCTCATTATTGGTGGCATCAGATTTAGCTTCAGATTCAGCTTTAGTATTGCCACCGGTTGCTGTGGCAGCGGCAGTTTCGTTAGTTGTAGTGCTCTCAGCAGCGATGGATTCGTCAGATTTAGTGCTTGTAACAGCAGCGGTGGAGACTGCAGTTTTTGCAACATCACCAACCATGTTAGTGCCATCAGGTAAAGCTTTTTCGAGGGCCAAGACAAACTCTTCAAGATTACCGGAATAAGCAGCAGTGACTGCATCCGCAGACAACTCAAATTGCGAAACCACTGGACCAAGTTGAGCCGATTGTAGAGCACTTGAGAATTGGCTTAAAGCTTGCTGAAACTGTGGCGAATTGATGTGATCCTTAATTTGTTGTTTGCGATCTTCATTGTCATTTTCACATTCCGGTAAATGCACTGACAGAGTGTTAACATTATCCGGATTCGATATCAGTTGATTGACGCCCTCCGATCCAGCAATGGCAGTGGATAGGTCAATATTAAGCGAACGACCTACACCATGGTCAGGGGAAAGAAGGGATAAATAGGTTTGAAAAGGATTGGTAAAAGGACCAGAGGTACGGCCACCACTGGTTGTTGATCTCTTACCGGTTAGATTTATGGTGGTGATGCCTCCATTATTACCACCAGAATTTGTAGTTGCTCGTCCAGTGCTATTCTTGTTGGAGCCTGCAGTGATGCTGCCTTTGCCTTTAGGTGCCGAAGGTGTGCGTGGTGCACTTGTATTTTCCGGCGTATTTAGGGCAGTTGCTGTGGCACTGGCACCAGCTGAAGAATTTCGTGCAGATGCTGAACGTGAACTTAATTAAGACAAATGCAGAACAGATTAGTAAAAACAAAGCTTCTCCTGTAGTATGAAAGTTACTTACTTCATTGAACCCAACAATGAGCTCAGCCCACCCATTTGTCCAACTCCACCAAAGAGTTGCATGAGCTGCTGTTGCGACATATTGTTCAGCATGTATTGCAAATCATTATTATCGCTGCCACTACCACGTTGATGCGCCGGCGGCGGATTATTCATCAATTCATTAACACGTCTGCAGTATTCCTCATCCTTGTCAGTCTTTGGTTCCTGCATCCAAAAGAACATCCTACGCGTAGATGTTTTAAATTTTAAAACATAAACACGGCCTGTCTTACATTGGTCGACACGCTTGAACTCGAAATCATCAGGAAAAACAATGAGATCATCCTCTACTTTGCCAGTAGTACGATCTTTCCAGCAGAAATGCATTAGACCATCTTCCGATTGAGTTAAATAGACAAGGCCTTTCCTTGTGTCCGGATGCACCATTTTACCAATCATATTCATGCGTCCAGCACGAAACTCAACAAGGTTGGAGCTATTTCCGGAGTTACCACCGATTCCAGCTTGACGGCTAAACATTTTGCGTACACTTCTGGTTAACTAAACATTTATGTATACGTAAAATAAAATTTTTCTATTTAGCAAAGTTGTGTAAAATCATATACATATATCGTATACATAAATACTGACTGACTCTTACCGGATATATTGCAGCGAATAGAAAATATAAATCGAATTTTTAAGAAGTGAATTTTGAAATTTTGTATAATTTTGATAGTTTATACTTTTTATTCAAAGTATTTAATTAATAGCTTCAAAATCTGTATTTTTTACGACGTAAAAAAAAAGACGCCTTCTTCTCAGTTCTTTCTCACAATGACTGGGGTTGAAAAATTTCAAGTGCTGTACATGTTGGTTTTTTGATTTTATCTATAACAATAATAGCTGGAGCAATTTGATAGCACTGGTTTTTGATTTTATCGATAACAATAATAGCTGGTGCAACTTGCTAACACTGAAAATAACATTGCTGACATGGCATCACTTTTTTCTATCGCAAGAAAGATATCGACATTTTTTTGGTGCGCATTTAAACAAATAATTTTTACTTTTTCTTGCAAGATCACTTCTGTTCTGCATTGAATGAAAACAATAAAATGATAATATTTATTTATTTATTTTATTTATTTATATACAGCTTAGATGCAATATAAAATTACAAATAAACTAGATTAAAGCTACGATGCCTACGAGGCTTATTTAATAATTACAATAATATCTTATAAAAAAAAAAAAAACTTAATTTATAATAATATTAACAATTAATAGTATGAGTTTATAGAATGGGGCTGCAATGTGGGTGTTATAGATATAGTTTATATTTAATTTTTTTTTTTTTTAATTTTTTTTGTTATTTAAAAATGGTTAAGAAGGTTACTTGATTTGAGGAAATGAATGAGTTTGGGAATATTTTCTTTGGAAGGGTTGAAGAAGATTGTCAGAGGGTCAATGTGGGAGAGAGAATTAATTCTGGCACTCTGGAAGAGTGGGCAATTTGAGAGGATATGTTTTAGTAATATAGGTGTGTTTGAGTTACAGAATTAACATATATCGGAGGAGCGGTCGAAGAGGTGGGGTTGGGTGAGGTTTGTATGTCCAAGACGAAGCCGAAAGATTTTAGATAAGACACGTCGGTGTATAGTTTGTTGCCGACTGTAGTCTTGAAAGGAGTTTTTAGTCTATTGTTTACTTTGAAGTGAGTATTTGTGGACGCAAAAAGTAAGGTTTGTTCTTTTTTATAATGTGATTTGATATGTTTTGTAATATCAGAGATAATGTAGTTTTCGTGAAAGATGAGTGGGCGTCTCTTGCAGCTTTGTCGGCTTCTTCATTGCCGGCAATTGCCAGGGATCCAGATAATTTTAATTCTTGGGGAGTTTTTTACAATTGACTGTCTGATGGTAAGTAGGTAAGCGCTGATTCAGCCCTCTGTACTGCATTATGGATGGCGATGATGAGGTAGGAGTAATTTCTCAATTACACCATTCATTACTATACTGAATGATGAGCCGCAATCTGATTTGGAACCGTCTGTATAAATGAATTTATAGGAATGTAAAGATTGTTTGAGTAGTAGCAATTCTTGTTGGTAGATAACAGGTGAACTGGCAGACTTTGGAGGTTTGTGATGGTCATTGGTATTGAGGTCGGGCAGGTTAAGCGTCCAGGGTGGATTTGGACTTATGATGCAGGGTAGTGGTTTAGTTGGGAGCCCTAGGTATTTGATAAGTTGCAGAGAAAGATTGTATTGGTTGTTTTGAATTTGAAATCTTTTTCATGGGTATTGCTAAAGGTGAGTCGTTTGAGAGGAGTATTGGTTTTATAAGCATAGCAGTAACGAGTTTTTTTTCGGAATTCTATTGGCATTATTTGGGTTTCGAATAGCATGTTATTTATAGGAGTCGATCTAAATGCTCCTAGGGCAAATCTAATAGCTGAATGGTAAATGACTTTGATTACATATTTATTAATTTATGAACGGTTTCAATAAAATAATAATAAGCACATTGATTCACCTTAGATGGCAACTTTTGAAAATCAATCTTCATATTCGGTCAACCATTCGAACAACTCCAAGATGAGGAAGATTATGAAACAAAGGAAAATCGTAATTATCCTTAGAGGAAGTTACGCAGGTCGCGTCAAGACCTCTGCCGATAATACACCCGTAAAGTCATTCGGTCACCATTACCGACAGATATATACTTAAGGTCACCAAGAAGATGGGCAAGAACAAGTTGAAGAAGAAGTCCAAGATCAAGCCTTTATTGAAATTGATTAACTACAATCACCTGATGCCGCCCACGACATCTCATCCGAGAGGTTGTATCTAATAGATCTTAAAAGATCCCGTCAAGAGGAAGGCACAACCTTGCCAGACCCGTATCAAATTCGAGACCCAACGCAAGGAGGGCAAGAATAAGATGTTCTTGCAGAAGCAGCTGCGTTTCCTAGCATTTTTCTACTCTTTGGAATGTGACTTCTTTTTCAACAAGCATAATTTTGTAAGCTTAACAAACCAATAAAAACCATAAAAAAATCCAATCTTGAATTCAGAATGCTCGTGATGGATTGGTTTTGAAAAATGCCAAGGTGGCTGATGCCAACAATATTAAAGTGCCAAAGATTTCACTACTTGGCTCAGATAAATTAGCAATAAAGAAGCGCTATGCACGTGATTCAGCACAGCGTCTAATATCTTTTAATGATTCACAATAGGATGATAGCAAAGATAATTTTGGAAATATGATATAAAACAAAGTGATATTGATGATCTCACCGCTAAGCGTCATCACACTAATCGCATTCGCCATCGAGTCTCGGCCGTATGTGCAATTGAGCATAGAAATAATTATATATATGCCTATGCAGATTCCCGAAAAGATGGTGGAGTGTCAGGATTTTAAAATAATTACAACAACTCGAAGAAGACGCTTGGGATATTATTGATTATTGGATTATTGGTTATGTACATACTAGAATAATTAACCCATCCAAATGGCCTCTCTCCCTATTAATGTAAGTACTTTTTGTTTTATGTGATTTATTGTCTTTTGGACATGATTTGTAAAAAAAACCATAGAAAATATAGGTACTGGAAATACAATTTCTTAAATATAAGGAAGAAAAGCTGTACAATGTTTATTTTTTGAAACGTCTTCCTGGGCCGGCAGCAGTGTCGGGTCCAGTTTTTAAACCACGTCGAAACCGATTTGCAACAAATTGTTTACCAGTTATCGACGTCGACGCAGGTAACTCATCCTTCTCCGGCAAATAGCCCACATGCAATGTGTTGTAAAGCAACTTGGCCGAATTTTCCGAACTGAGCATTGTTGATAGATCAGTTTGGGTAAGTTTTAGCAAGCCTTTTAAACTACCACCACGGCGTAATAATTGATGGACATTTCGTGTATTTACACCTGGCAAACGCAACAAGAAATCATAAATATTTGTATTAATTTTATGTTCTTCGATATCATCACAACCATAACCATTTTGAACATCATCAGATGCACCTACTATAGCAACTTGCTGATGGTCTGGTTGCTCTTTTCCGAGCTTCAGCTCTTCAAATAACTGCGCTGTTGCATATGGACTAGGGAGCCATATCAATCGCAACTTAGGAAAGTGTAGTGTAAGCAGTTGTAATTTCTGCATGATATCCGCATTAGTGGTTGAAGTATTTTGCGAAAGCATAAATTTCCCTTGCAAATGGAACGGTCTATTCTGATCGAATTCAATTAGAAGTATTGGCTGGGCATAGTTACGTTGCATTTGAATGCATTGATTATATAAGCGACCCGAGTTCAGTGAGCCAATTAAATCGGATAGGGATTTACGCTCTACGCAAATTTCTGGCGTTAGTATGTAATCACCTACGGCTATTGTAACAGGCAACACCTCAAATCCGCGTTTGTGTAAGATTCCCGGCAAATCTGAACGAAATTCACGCATATCCACAATTATTTTCATTTTGGTGGCACCAGCAGCTGGTGCAGTTTGTCCGCCAGCACATCTGCTTTGTATATTGGCTGATTCTAGTGTAGTACTCGTGCTGGTCTCATCTTCTGCAGCAGTTTTATTAAGAGTAAACGCTTCATCCGTTTTCCCATCTTGATATTTAGTTATAACAGATTTCTATGAATAAAGTTCAAATAATTTCATCATTATCATCATTTGTATTTAGGGATGGATACTTACTCTCTTCATTTCGATGATCATCTCAAATGTTTGCTTTTCACGTCTTAAACTTGTTAAAAATGCTTGTTCTTCAACGGTTTTTCCATATACAAGAAAATAGATTTTTATGCGTTCATTTCCCTTTCGTCTTTTACGTGCTTCATAAATTTCTAGTTGTCTAATCGCTGTTACATTTGAGTGATACATAATCACATACTGGGGGTCTATTTCGTTGAGTACACGATCCAATCCCATGGAGCCTTCTAGTTCCGTTTTAAATGTTTGTATGCAAATAAGTGGCAATTTGCATGCAGTCACTGCTGTGCTGAGATCAAGATTCTCTGCCTAAATAGAAAAATAATCAATCAATATTTAGGTATTACATTATATTATATTTGTGTTTGTATGTCATTCAATCCATTGCACACTGGGCGAAATGCTCAACTTTTTGGCATGAAAATCCAATTTGAGTTGTTTTTTCTTAAAGTGAATACTTGAAATAAAACAATTCAAGAAAGAAAAGCTCTCCGAGTGTAACCCTCAGCTTTCAACAACCTACAAAGTTCGAACTTTGTTTTGTAGTTTATTTTCACCCGCCCAATTTTTCCATATTCTCAGATCATATCTACAAAATCGATCGTTTTTGGTTGAAGTTCGAGATGAGAGGTCAACTATTCGAAAAAATCGATCGTTGCTACTTATGCGGACGACACAGTGTTTTTAGCGAGTGATACTTCCTGCAATCTAGCTGCTGCCACCTCTCAAAAATCTCTTGATGAATTTGATGCCTGGTCTAGGCCTTGGAATATTGGAGTTAACAGTTCTAAATCCCAGCACTGTTGCTTTACGCTGAGACATAAGAGCTGTCCACCAGTAATTCTTAAAGGCACCCAAGTCCCCCAGAAAGCTTCAGTTAAGTACCTAAGCATGATACTTGATAGACGTTTGACATGGTCCAAGCATGTTAATATGATCACAGCTACTTGCAGAAACAAGATGAACAAATTCAGGTGGCTCATCCGACCTGCCAGTACATTGAATCTCTCTGCCAAGGTTACGATCTACAAGGCCATAGTTGTACCATCATACACTTACGGCATTCAGCTCTGGGGACTTTCAGCAAAGTCAACTACCAAGCGAGTTCAGGCCATTCAGAACAAAGTTCTACTCAACATTACGGGTGCCCCCTGGTATGTCAATTCATCGTGACCTAGGAATCTCAACAGGCAATGAACAAATTAACCGCCATACCAGTCGATACAATGATGCTTTGAATGTGCATGTTAATCATCTTGCTTCGGCTCTGATAAAAAATGAAAGTTTGTTTTCAGAAAAAAAAACGAGAGACTTTATTAAAACTTTGAAATAAGAGAGAGTGGCTCGTAGTAAACCAAATAATAATGTTAAATATGGAAAATGCAGATGAAGGTATGTGTAATCTAAATAATATGTGTCAATTGTTTCCTAGTTATTAAATGTATTTCTTTGAATTGTTTTGTATGACGTCCTTAGGCACCTTTATGGATTTAACGGTTCCACCGGACAAAGCATATACAAACAGAGATTTGAAGAAAACGAGAAAGTTTTATTAGATCAGTCTTAAGCTAATAGATCACTTGGGTGCAGTCCTTGGATAAATCGCATCCCTCAGTCTGTGAGATTTTGTACTCATCTAAAAATGGAATTTAACAAGGAGAGCAAAGAACACATTCTTAAGGAAAAGGAAAATGTAGACGCACAAATAAAAAACTTGATGCCTTTTGTTTGCGAACTTTTAAATGGAAGGAAGATCACCGTAGGTCATATAGACCTTTGTATGACTCTAATAGATGGCAAAGTATTAAACATTTTAATAGGGACAAAATCTTGTCAATTGTGCCCAATCTGTGGAGCTGGCCCTAAACAAATTTTGGAAATTAGCGATATTTGCTCATATGTATTCAAACCAAAGCCTGGGAGTCTTCAATATGGGATGAGTCCACTTCACGCTTGGATAAGAATTTTCGAATTATTGCTTCAAATTTCCTATAGAATTGGTTTTAAGAAATGGCAAGTATTAGATAAAATGGAAAAATTAGAAATGATGAAAAAAAAAACCAGACTATTCAAAAAAGATTGTGGCAGGAAATGGGGTTACACGTAGAAAAGTTAAAGCTAAAAATGGAAATGGAAACACAAATGATGGCAACACAGCCACAAAGGCTTTTTCAAATCCAAAATTATTGGCATTAATTTTAGAATTCGACTTGAATATATGTAGGTATGTATTAGTCTATTAATCGTCATTTCCTGTGAATTTCCAGTTATGCACTAAAATACCAACAATTCTGTGAGAATACTTTTGCTGCATACAGGAGCAAATTCCCGTGGTAAACAATGACACCTACTTTACATAAAATCTTAGTTCATGGATCCCAGATAGTACCCTTGGGTTGCCTTGGTGAAAACGCATCAGAACCGCGTAACAAATTTTATAAGCACGACAGACAGTCGCATGCTCGTCATAACTCACGGGCTAATAATATGAATTATGTATTCCAAAGATCAATGGATTCGTCAGATCGTCTTCTTTCCAGTATTACGATCTGCTCAATATAAAAGTAAGATGTCATTGCTCTGTTAGAAGTACCTCATTTTCATATAGAGAACAAAAACGACCCCCCATTTGATAACTGCGATTCCAAATTTCAAAATTGCACTGTCTAATCGAACACTTGAAACTCCTACAAAAAACTACGCATCCGCAATGTGGGCTCATATGAGCGGTGAGGGTAGGCGTGGTCGGATCGGTTTGAAATTTTGCTAAATTATTATGTTTGCAACAATTATCAAATCCACCAAGTTTCAACTTCGTAACTACATTAAAAGACTTTATGCCAAAAACTTGGGCATTTGGCCCAATGTGCATTGTTAGATATAGTATGTAATCAATTTGAATGGATCTCTGGATGGATCAGTTGTGGATTGGCAATAGGCAGTAAGCTGTAAACCAATATAGAAATCAGTCAGTCCACTTTTATCACATAAGGCGGGACAGTCAACCTTAAAGGCCGATCGCAGAATGTTCAATAATGATAAATAATAATATAGGACCAACGTGACTTAGTGGTATCGGACAAGTAGAAAATGTAAGCCCGACCAGAATTTATTTAAATAGTGAAGAAACATTTTATCATAATGAATGGTAATTTGGAAACGAAATAATTTACTGTTCAGTGTGTTTCTTTCAACCTCTTTGAAAGTGAGAGAGAGAGAAACAGATTTTTCATTGAAGAGGGAGCAATATAGAGTAATAGATGGAAAGATGTGTTTATATGATGGTTGTGGATTAGTATTTAGGGGTTGTGATGATTGTAACTGATCGACGAAAAATGTCTATCTATTGTAATATCCCTAGATGCTGCATTCGGACCATGTTGTTCTAATAGTTGTAGATAAGTTTCAACTATTAAAATGCTTTCTTGGGAACCGAACTGGTTATGTTCAAAGGAAGATATAACATGCCTAGTTTAAAGCTCCTAGGGCCAGGCCACTGCATTGGGGTAGTTCTAGACTCATAGCTCTCCTGGAAGAGAAACTGTGCAGAAAGAATGATAAAGGTATTGTCACTAACTAAGTCTGTAAGAGGACGTTTGGGAAGAGATGGTGACTTCAGGCGTATGTTATTCAACGGCTCTTATGACAATCTGAACCTATTGAACTCTACTATGTGACCAATAATGGACTTCCAAGCTCCTACACTTTAAGAAGAATAGGATTCGAATTGAGCTAATGACTCGAAGGATACATGCTCTAAGTATTCATCACCTCGTATTTGATTGCTCTGCTTTTCTTGAGAGAAGGACCCTTTTTCTCGGGAAGTCCTTCTTCGAAGATATGGCACTCGCGGAGCGTCGAGCGGTCTGTATAGCCTAACACATCCCTAAAATTATGGATGTTGTTGCTGGTTTTCTATTGAGCAGTTTTGAGGAGAATGCATGGAAAAAACTTTTCTGTAAGAACAGCCCTTAATAAATGGATACAAGGAATGTATACAAATTTGGTGATTCAGATACAGATACATGTACATACATACCTCTGAAAAAGGTTGAAATACTGAAACATTATTTGTGTCTTCATCGGAATTATCATTTCCATTGTAACAGCTATTAATGTCATGTTTTAATGAATTATTGGATTCATTCAGTTGCGTCTGTGTCATAGTGAGCATATAGCTCTCGTGAAAATTACATATATCGAGGTCTTCATCACCAGCATCAGCTGCATTTAGTAATTGTGTTAGTTCATCCTGTCCATTACATTCATCCGCAATATCATTCTCTCCCTCGCCAAATTTATTGACATGTTTTAATGTTTCCTTAGATTGTTTCACATTGCTATCGTTGTTACGCTGGTGATTTTGTATTGCCTCAAGTTCTTTGGTATCATGTAACTTTTCATAGCTCTTACTGAGTTTACCAATGGGTAACTGTTGTCGCAGAGCTTGGCACAGCAAAAACCTTTCACCGCTTTGAGTCAGCAATTGATTGAGTTGATAGCATGTGCGCGCATCTTGACACAGTATCAATACTTTTGGCTGATCAGGGCAATTCGGACCTTTCGAACTCCTGAAGTCATCTGGTATTTCATGCATTAATATAGCATTAAGTGTTTTCCATTTTGGGCACGGCTCAGGCTCAAACTCTGCGGGAGAAGTTTGACAAGGTATGTTAAAGCTAATTGCAGAGTTAATTAAAATATTGAAGTTTACCATTTTCTGGATTAAAGACACGTTCTTTGGATAGCTTAAAAATTTGTTCTGCTGCATCAAGAAGAGTCCAACCAGAATTGCTTAATGCGTATTCCATGGTACGACATTGCTTCATAAGCATATAAGCAGATACTGCATCATGATATATAGTTGAACTAATAATATGAAGAAAAAAGGTTCTCTTGTATTCAATGAGTTAAAAATTACGATTAAAATGTGTCTACTACATACATCATAAGATTGCGCAATATTTTCAAATCGGCAATAATGAGTTTTGTCTGTGAGTTTAGCTGATGCCATATGGAATTCAACTGCGCTTGCAATATCTTATGGAACTTTTTTGTCACACAATTCTCAACGGTAATCTCTTCCAAATCCACTACGCGATTAATACGTTTAATTTCCAAAACTAAATGATTCATTATATCTAATAGATTCATCTGTATGAGTGTCATTTTCGGTGACATCTTTATATTCAACTCCACAGTTTGTGCTGGATAAGCTTTCAGTACAGCATCTATGGTTGCATGAAAACGAGGCCAAATAAAGAGTTCCTTTACAAAAATATTACGCATAGTCCGTTCAACATGGGAATAACCAATGGTAAATGCTTCAGCATTGTTGGAAAAAGCTTTTATAAAACCGGTCTTGTTATGTTGTCGATAGAGATTAATGGCAAATGCTTCCTGGCATGACTCGATGACTGTATGAGCCCGCATCACAATTATTCCAGTGATCAGCTGAATCGGTATACGCTGCTTAAGCAAATCAACGACAAGTATACGTGTACTAATAAATTGTATTCCACCTTCAAGATAAACGCGTTCACTGTGTATATGGTGTGCTGTTAGGTTAGATTAGATACTATATTGTTTTATAATTCAGTTATACTAACCGTTCTGTTGCATTTGTCGCCACCTTATGTATATATTTGCCATCAAGTTTGTTTTTGTAGTAATCTTCTTCCCAGCCAGAACTGTTAATGACCAGTATTAGATTTCCTGCATCACTATACACCTTGAGTATATTAATTAGCACGCGATCATAGCTTATACCTCTGAATTAAAAACAAAACAAAACAAAACAGC
Source organism: Amiota communis (assembly GCA_037043315.1). NCBI lineage: Eukaryota > Metazoa > Arthropoda > Insecta > Diptera > Drosophilidae > Amiota > Amiota communis. The sequence continues at coordinate 820,547 of JBAMAV010000686.1, forward strand.
ACATAAAATATCCAATCGTTTGTTATAGGGTATATAAGTAAGTATTTACTTAGCGCACACCATTAAGCCATCACAATACACCATGTCAAGGAACATTTGCTTTTCATAATCCAATAATTCGACATCCTTTCGCATGAGATACTCTTCCGCATCGATGATATTCATTAAATCTTCATCGTTTATTACCTCAGCGGATGCAACATTTGCATCCATTGCACTGTTATCTTCTTTTTTATTGTCATCATTGTCATTTGATGATGCTTGCACCGATGGTGCCACTTCCTTGTCCGCCATAATGCTGAAATCTTTTAAACTCAACTACCGCTATTTAATAATTGTCGGTTTTGTATTTATAAATGAAGACAATTTTAAACTTCTTATTATTGTTATTCTTGTTCTTGTTTTTCTTCTTCTTCATTCCATGCCATTCACACAGAAACTAGAAACAATGTTGGAAAAGACCTTTTTCTAGCACTAACCAACACTAGTTAAGCATAAAGCTCCTGCACAAACAATATTCTCCAAATGAACTATTTATTAATTTTCCAATAAACAAAATAAGTTTATGGTCATATAAGCAAGTACAATTATTATGTGATCGATCGTAAATTACTACTAATCCAACCTCATCATTAGTATGAAAATAGAGCAAAATTACATTAATATTAACGGTCACAGAAAAAAAAAAAATACCAGCTTTTTCGACTGGAAAATACAAATCGTGTAAAGTCACTTAGGAAATCATGTGGATGTAACCGGCACAACACACATGTCAGAAGGCCATAGCAATTTTTGTAGGTTTTTAAAACATAGAAAAGTAAGATAAGTCGTAACATTAATTTGATTTGGAAATAAAATGGCTGACTCTGTCTCAGCATTTTCCGTTTACAAGGCTAATGAAGCAAAGTCTGGGCAAAAGGGTGCGAATAAGAAAAATAAACCGGCATGGTCTACTCCTAGTGCCCAGAATGGACGTGGACTATATAAGGCTAGTGGTAAGGAGACAACAGCCCAAAGCAGCCGTCCTGCCTCCACTGTAAATAAACCTGGACCCAAACCCAAACCCAAAAAAACAGTAACAGCAGCAGCAAACAAAGGTGCAACAAAGAAACCGGCTGTAGCATCGGCGCCAGTAACAACTAAAAAGTTTTCAGCAAATGATAACGGGACCAAGGCAGGTGCCGCAAAGAAAACAAACATAAGAGGAAAACAAAAATTGGAAAAAGTCGGACCACACAATGTTCATAAGTGGACTGAAGAACTTTATAACAATACCAAGAAACTGACCAAAAACCAAGAAGAACGAAAAAAACAGTTGGATATTTACTTGAAGTTACAAATGGCCAATGATGTTGAACAAAAAAAATTATCCAAGAAACGTTCTGGTGATGAGAGCAGCTGTGATGATGATGACGATAACAGTTGGTGCGATTTATCCAATGATGAAGAAAATAACGATTTGTCTAATAATATCGCCTCAAACAATGAAGCAGTACCAAAAGGGTCCAAAACTACATTAAAACGCAAAATACTTGAGCCCAATAATAATAATAATAAAAAAAATAAAATAACTAAATTGGAAAATAGCAGCTCTACAAACGAAAACAACAAAAACAAGCACAACCAACACCAAAAACAACAGCAACAACAGAGGGTTTCAATAGGCAGTACCACATCTAATGCTGCAAGTGGTTCCGACAATAGTCTTAAAGAAAGCAGTGTTGAAATTGGTAAACAAATGCTCAGCTGGCTAATAAATCCAGTTTCAACTGAAGATTTCTTTAAAAAGAATTGGGAGAAAAGTCCATGTTACATCAAAAATGGTGCAGCAGACAAATTTACTCGTTTCATTTCATTCAGAGCCATCGATCAAATGCTTGTTACTAACCATTTGGAGTTTACGACTAATGTAGATGTCACCACATATAAGAATGGTATTCGCGAGACACTAAATCCAGAAGGTCGTGCCACGGCACCCAGTGTTTGGGCGCATTACGCAGACGGCTGCAGCGTCCGTTTAGTTAATCCGCATGTTTTCCTACCGAATTTGTTGAAACTGAACTCCACACTACAGGAGTTCTTTCATTGTTTTGTTGGCGCCAATGCATATCTTACTCCACCAAATAGTCAAGGATTTGCACCACATTACGATGATATTGAAGCCTTCGTGCTGCAAGTCGAGGGGCGTAAACGCTGGCGGCTTTATGCTCCGCTCAAGCCCAATGATGTCTTACCACGTGTGTCGTCGCAAAACTTCAAGCCCGATCAAATTGGCAAACCGATATTTGATCAGGTTCTCGCACCCGGTGATGTCTTGTACTTTCCACGTGGTATGATCCATCAGGCATGCACCGAGCCTGGATTTAATTCGTTGCACATTACACTGAGCGTTTACCAGAAGCAATCCTATGCTGATTTAATGGAGATATTAATGCCAATAGTATTGCAAAACGCTATAAAATCGAGTCTAAGTCTACGTCGTGGCCTTCCATTGGACACTTTCCAAAATCTTGGCTTGGTTCACACAGCCGCTGATACAAAGGAACGCAATAAATTGCAAAAAGAGATCAAATCAGCCATTTCTAGTGTAGTGCCTGATATTAACCAAATTGATGCCGCCGTTGATCAACTTGCTAAAAAGTATCAGCATGAAGCATTGCCTCCTGTATTGAATGCCGAGGAGCAAGTACGCTCCATATACGGTTCTCGTAGTTATGCCGACTCTAAAGGGATGTGGCAGTGTGACTACGAGTTGAATTTGCGCACTAATGTTCGACTCTTGCGTGCAAACATTTTGCGTTTGGTGCGCGAAGAAGACACTATAAGAATTTACTACCATGCCGACAATCCTCGCGAGTATTGTAAATACGAGCCGAATTTCATGGAAATTAAGCGAAGTGAGGCTGGTACTATTGAGATGCTTATACGCTCGTATCCATCCTATGTCGGAGTATCGCAGTTTCCATTGTCCAATGATGAATGTAAAATTGATATGGCCACTGCTCTGTGGGAGCGTGGACTACTTATTATGGAAAAACCGTTTAACCGTGTGTCTGATGTTTAAATAATTTTATAAGTCTTTATCTTATGATTAAATGCTTTTATATACATATCTCCTCTGTCATTGTGAGATAAAATATACTTAATGGAAACTGTTATTACATATTAGTTTTGCTTTAATTTTAGTGCGATGTAAAGAGGCTTTTAATAATACTTTCTTCCTAGTGAATATAGTCAATATAAGCCACTTGGAAGCAATCCGTGACTGTACGGGGCCGTTGTTTTGACTAGATTGATGGTGTCTCCCATAGCGTTTCACTGAGGAATGGAGTCCAGGTAGAACAGAAGTTACATTATTCTGGACGGAGTATTCAATTGCTTTGTAGGTGATAATTAAAGTGTCTTTCTCCCTTTTACAAAAAGTTACTGCTAGGGCCTTGAGCACTTTGTTAATAGTTTTTATTCGATTGAGAGTTTTATTTGTGTGTATGGAATGCTTGGGTGGGAAGTCGAGGGGATATTTAAACCTTCAATAAATACATTTAGTTTCATCGGAACCTCATTGCTCGTCACTTTTGAGCGAAGAGGCTAACTAAATAAGCGCAGCTTAACCACCGATAGTATGCTATCAGTCCGATGTATGCCAAAATCAACCTAACCACAAATTTAACGAGATGGGTATGCGGGACTTTCATTCGCGTGCTCATTGGACATACACGGGATACATATCAACACTTTCTTAACGGATCAGAAAGATCATATGCTCTAGCCAACACTTGAAGAGCATCTTTTTTTGGTTCCCAAATGCCATCCCAACTCTTAAAAACACCATCAACACTAAACATAACCAAAATTTATAATCATGTTACGAATCCCAACATAAGAGTTTAGACCACAGATGTCATTAAATCGAAAGACGAAGGCCCTAGCAGCTAGTCACTTGTTAAATAAGTATTAAAGATTAGATTTAATCTTGTTAAATAAATACTATTTAAAAATTGCATTCTTTTTCAAAAAATATTCTCAATGATGATATCGATAACAGATATTTTGATTTTCCAACAGCCACAGTGTAATAAGATATTAGTGTATTGTTCAACACTATTATTAGTAATGTTATTATTTTAAGTAATTTTTATAAATATCCATATATATCAGTATAATAACTAATATTGCTATTAAAAAATATGGACGAATTATTTGATAATATGGAAGATCCTGGTAATGTCCATCGCTTGGAGGGCACGATTAGCGAGAATGCTCGTGGCGGATTGGTTTTGAAGAAGGCCAAGGCGGCTGATGACAACAATTTCAAAGTGCCAAAAACTTCGCTACTTGGCTTAGATAAATTAGCAACAAAGAAGCGCCATGAACGTGATCAAGCACAGCGCCTAATATCTTTTAATGACACAGAATACGATGATAGCAAAGATAATGCTGTCTCGGTTGCTAGTTCGCCACACGCGTCCACTAGTGATTTTGCCTTCAAGAAACCTGATACAAAAAGCTTTGAAAAATTGAGTCGTCATTTGCGAGAACATAAAGATGAGACACCTTCACATACTGGCGGTGTTTCTCAAAAAGCACGTGAACGTTTGCGTGAGCACATACAACGTGATAGACAAAAAGGCGGTGGTGTGCGGTACAGTACACGTGATGGCAATGGTCGGGATCATGCTGATCGACGACGCAATTCAGATCGACATAGAGATCATGATCGAAGGCGCAATGATAGAGATCGTCGTGATTCGGATCGTCGTCGCCGTTCAGACCATTCATCAACACGGAGTATATACACTCCGCGTCTTTCAGAGGAACCTGGAACTCCAAACATAGGAAGTGTAGGTAATAGCTCTTGGGACGATGACGACGCTGGTGGTAGCGATCGACATCGAAAATCTGATTGGGATTTTCCTACACCACGTTCAACATCCAGTGACGATTGGTCTTCTCGTGGTTATCGTGGGAACAATGGAAACCGCAGTCGACGATCTCAACAACGTGAAGATGATACTCCTCGTGCGACACCTGCCCATAATTATAACCAGTGGGCACATAATCGTAAACGTACTGGATCTACTCCCTGGGGGGACAATACCGAAGAACGTGATATGTGGGAGGAAGAGCAACGGCGTATAGATCGTGAATGGTACAATATGGACGAAGGTTACGATAATGAAAACAATCCATTCACCGGCGATAATGCTGAATACTTCCGACAACGTGAGCAAAAGCTTGAAATTACACGCACCAAACGTATAAGTGCTCAACAACGTCAAAACAACAGAGACAATGAATTATGGGAACGTAATCGTATGTTAACCTCCGGTGTGGTCACGTCGATTAATGTAAATGATGACTTCGATGAAGAGGCTCTGGAGCGTGTTCATTTGTTGGTGCATCACATCATACCACCGTTTTTAGACGGACGCATTGTCTTTACTAAGCAACCTGAGCCTGTAGTACCTGTAAAAGATCCAACATCGGATATGGCATTACTTGCACGAAAAGGAAGTCAACTTGTCCGTACGTATCGTGAACAAAAAGAACGCCGTAAGGCCCAAAAGAAACATTGGGAACTAGGAGGCACCAAACTTGGCAACATCATGGGCATTGATCGTCCACAAAGCGAAAAAGATGAAAAATTCGACCAAGAAAGTGACACTGCCGATTATAAACGTGATCAGAAGTTTGCTGATCATATGCGTGCACAAGACTCATCACAGGCAGGAGCAAGAAGTGAATTTGCGCGCAAAAAGACTATTTCTGAACAGAGACGTTTCCTACCCGTATTCGCTGCACGCCAAGAACTGCTTAATGTTATACGCGAGAACTCTGTCATTATAATTGTGGGTGAAACAGGCAGCGGCAAGACAACGCAATTGACGCAATATCTACATGAGGATGGCTATAGCAAATCAGGTATGATTGGTTGCACACAACCAAGACGAGTTGCTGCTATGTCCGTAGCTAAGCGTGTATCCGACGAAATGGGTTCAAACCTAGGTAAACAATAGAAAATACACAATAAAAAATACAAGATTATAATATCTTAAATGTATTACAGGCGAGGAGGTTGGTTACGCTATACGATTCGAAGATTGTACCTCAGATAAAACTGTAATCAAGTACATGACAGATGGTATATTGCTGCGTGAGAGTCTTCGCGATCCAGATCTAGATGGTTATTCTGCAATAATTATGGACGAAGCGCACGAACGTTCACTGTCAACAGATGTACTCTTTGGATTGCTACGTGAGGTGAGTGTGACGTTTCTTTCATATAAAACCAATTGTTTATCTAAATTCTGTAAGACTGGCATGCTTGGGAGATACTACTATTACATGTTGAAATATAAGATTGCTTGGTAATAACTTTGTTGCTTTTAAGTTAGAAAGAATTTCAAGCTTTGTGTGGCAAGCTTATAATGTAACATTTGCGTTAGCCAAATCTATATGTGATGATGAAATTGGGTACAAAACGACAGATAAGCACTGAAACCATAAATTACCATTTAAAACCAGCAGGATACACTAAAAATCTGGATAATTAGATGTCACACGAAATTGTACTCACTTCAATGTACAAGTTATTGCTGAAACGCAAGAAAAATAAGCCAGTTTTAGAAGCAAATGGTGACTGGCGATGTCCACCTATGATAATGTCGCTCGCAAACAATCGTGGACAAAGAAAGACGGAACCAAAGATAGAATTGGTCAATAGGAAGGGAGTTGGGTTCCATCAGTACAATGCCAATACACACACTTATTTTGTGACCTGTCAGTAGCTCCGGGAACTTGGTAAGGTTGTTGTCATGCAACCGCCTTATAGTCTTCACATTACTCCAGGGATTACTCCATTATATTCTTGTCGCTGCAAAACTCTATTGGTGACTTTAAATTCTAGTCCCAGTTTTTAGCTAATAGGGAGAAGGGATTCTACCAAAATCTGTGCAAAAAGGCAGAGTCTTAACACAAATGAAATCAATCAGAATTAATAACGAAGCAGAAAAAAGGAGCGCTGCGACTTACTACCAATAAATGGAAACTGTTTCACACCAGATACGTTGATACGAAACAATATTGATTGCAGATTGATATAGCCGTGCTGTAGCATTACTCCTTTTTCTTTTTCCAAATGTATAAATTATGTAAAGATTATCTTATCTATGTCTATATAAAGAATGAATAAAAAGAAATACTTCTACTTACGACATGAGGTTATAGGCACTGATCTGATCTATATTGTGCCCATGTCAATGGTCCTGATAAAACAGTTCATTAAATTCCATTTCTTTAATATTTTAATAACTGCCTTAACTATTATAGTCTAGTATAAATAGAATCAGACTAAGGTCTGTAGGTGTGGTGTAGCTTAATCATCAAAATTTCTTCTTGTCATGCTGATTATTTCCATTTACCATGCATTACAAAGGTCAAACTATTTTAATTACCAATCCAAATGAATGGATCAAAATTCCATCCTATGAATAGATGATATGATTAACATGATTTGCCCCAATATATTGTACCTAATAGACGAATAACAATAAAATTTACATTATAAATTATTTTTTTTTTTTTTTGCAGATAGTTACTCGACGCCATGACCTCAAATTGATTGTTACCTCAGCTACAATGGACTCAACAAAATTCTCTACCTTTTTCGGCAATGTTCCGACATTTAACATACCTGGACGCACTTTCCCTGTTGATGTTCTCTATAGCAAGAATACTTGTGAAGATTATGTTGAATCTGCGGTGAAACAAGCACTTCAAGTGCATTTGTCACCGAACGAGGGTGACATGTTAATTTTTATGCCTGGACAAGAGGATATTGAGGTTACATGCGAAATACTTGAAGAGCGTCTTAGCGAAATCGACAATGCACCCGAGTTGTCGATTCTACCGATTTATTCACAGTTGCCATCTGATTTGCAAGCGAAAATCTTTCAGAAATCAGCAGATGGCGTTAGAAAGTGCGTTGTAGCAACGAATATTGCAGAGACATCGTTGACTGTTGATGGCATCATATTTGTTATTGATTCGGGTTATTGTAAATTAAAGGTTTACAATCCACGCATTGGTATGGATGCACTTCAGATTTATCCGATATCGCAGGCAAACGCAAATCAGCGTTCGGGTCGTGCCGGTCGTACCGGCCCTGGCCAGGCGTTTCGACTTTATACACAACGTCAGTATAAGGACGAACTGTTGGCACTAACTGTGCCCGAGATACAACGTACAAATCTGGCCAATACGGTATTGCTTCTCAAGTCACTCGGAGTGGCTGATCTCCTGCATTTTCATTTTATGGATCCACCGCCACAGGACAATATACTCAATTCGTTATATCAATTGTGGATACTTGGAGCCTTAGATCACACGGGTGCACTAACATCACTAGGTAGACAAATGGCAGAATTCCCATTGGATCCTCAACAGTGTCAAATGCTAATTGTATCCTGCCAAATGGAGTGCAGTACTGAAGTACTTATTATAGGTGAGTGTTGATCGTCTTGTTTGTTATTGTGCCATTCAATTTCATAGTTTGTTTTTTGTGCAGTTTCTATGCTCTCGGTTCCCTCAATATTTTATCGGCCGAAAGGACGAGAGGAAGAAGCAGATGGTGTACGAGAAAAATTCCAAGTGCCCGAATCGGATCACTTAACCTTTCTTAATGTTTATCTACAATGGAAGCAGAATAAGTAAATATTTTCTTACTAACAATGTTCTATGTTTATTCACTACTAATTCACTAATCTGTTTCCAGGTATGGTTCATCTTGGTGCACCGACCATTTTATACATGTAAAGGCTATGCGGAAGGTACGTGAAGTACGACAACAGCTTAAAGACATAATGGTACAGCACAAAATGAATATAAAATCATGTGGCACAGATTGGGATATTGTGCGCAAATGCATTTGCTCAGCATATTTCTATCAGGCTGCTCGTTTAAAGGGCATAGGAGAGTATGTGAATTTGCGTTCAGGCATGCCCTGTCATTTACACCCGACGTCTGCACTTTATGGCCTAGGCACTACGCCAGATTATGTTGTCTATCATGAGCTTATAATGACTGCCAAAGAATATATGCAGTGTGCTACTTCTGTCGATGGATATTGGTTAGCAGAATTGGGACCAATGTTTTTCTCTGTAAAAGAAACTGGTCGAAGTGGGCGAGAAAAACGCAAACAAGCTGCTGAGCATTTAAAGGAGATGGAAACTCAAATGCTGCAAGCACAGCATGAGATGGAGGAGGAAAAACTTAGAGTAGCCCAACGTGAGGAGCAGTTGGCATCACGACAAGAGATTATAACACCAGGCACAACTACACCAAGACGCACACCGGCGCGCATTGGACTATAGCATGAATCATGGCATTTTGACCATCATCACCATCATCATTATCATCATTGCTTGGTTGTAATACAATAACGATTTGTATATATAAAACAGTCCAAAAAAAAAAGCTTTTATTCTGATGTTGTATCTTATTGGATAGATTAAAATATAAAAAAAACCTTAGAATATTCAGTTAATGTTTGAGAAAAATAGATAGGTCTTCACATCACTTCAGTGGATACATAAAAGAAAAAGGATTTTAGGTTTATGATAGACTTAAGGGTTTCTAAACAGAATCAAAGCCTACACATTGTTGTAATCATTAAAAAATATTTTCAACTCTTTATTCCATAATTGTAATTATAAAATTATCTTTAATCTTTTTTTAGAGTACATGAATGAGATACATACATATGTATATTATGCCATTGGTACATTAGTAGTTGATATGAAAATAATCAGAATTAGATTCAATAGCTTTAGCTAAATGTCGTATCTGTCTGGTCACAGGCTGATCTTAGTTTTATGAGACATTGAATTGAAATTTGCTACAGACACAAGTGCCTTGTCTTAGTCTCTCCTCCATACAAATTCAAAGCAACTTGGTCTCTAATTTCTCTATAACATTTATATTTTTAAAGTATTGAAAGAAAAAAAATTGAACAACATAAATATTCCATTGAACCAAAGTTGTTACCATGTGAAACTACCCTATATTCTTAATTATAAATTCTGCATATGCATCAATTCTGGTCAACCCTGGATTGGCTCTGGGTCTAGAAGGCGGTTTCCGCTGTTGATAAACAAAATGTTTTTGCGTAATGAAAGTTGTCAAAATTTTAATTGATTTTAAATACACTGGTCTTCGGTGGTAGACTACTACATACTTATATCCGTTATCTGCACTATTCATATAATGATGAGTGGCTTCATCTCAACACTAGTTGAGCGAGAGAGAGAGAGTAATTTTTTACATAAATTGCATATTATACTACAACTTAAGATGTTCTCAATGAAAAATGTGTTTAGTGCGCATGTTTAAAGATTGCATACTATGTGTTGTGTTGTGGTATGTGGATAGTTATAAAAAAAAAATGAGCATAAAAAGCATGCATGGCCTTCGTTTTCAGCATTTCGCCGGCATCTGTTTAAAGACCGAAAGCATAACGTAAACCAAATATAATTCTAATTTCTAATGAAACCAAATTCGATGTTATTATTTCTTCAATAACTTTATGTTTTCTTATTGGCATTTTGAATGAATGAAAATATACAAAAAACTACAAAATCAAAACAAAAATTATGAAATACTTGTGCAAGGTATTGGAAATTGGAATATGGTTATAACAAGTGAATTGAAAGAACGAAGCAAAGCGAACAACGAAAATTTGTTACTACAAAAGTTTAAAAAGTATTAACACAATAAAATGAATACAGCAAATTTGAAATTTCTAATTAAAAACACACCTTCAAACATTAAATCTTCGCTTCATTCAATCATTCAGTTCAAGAGTAGTAATCAGTAAGAGAGAGAGAGAGAGAGAGAGTGAGAGATAGATAGTAATTCTTATTTTATTTTATTATATTATATTGTTTGATTGTACAAGTATATAATTAAAACTTTTGGTCAGTACCTTCGGATCTTAGAAAGAATCTTTCACCAGGTGGCACAAAAAAAAAAAAAATGATTCCAACTATTTGCTTCAACTGCCTTAGCTACCGGAATCTTGTCGTCACGCTTATCTTTTGCGTGACTCTTATCTATGTTTCGTACTCGTTCAATATGAACTTCTTTTCCAGTATAAGTCGCATCCTAAGGAAGGTGAGTAGCTGCTCAACAAAGCATGATGACAACTACTATAGAGTACACATGGCTTACAGACCAACATACACAAATTATTACATCCGTTATCAGCATTGGAGCTGACCAATCAAACTGATGCTCCTGGTGCTGTTGCTGCTATTGCAAATGAATCGTTGCAACAAAAGCTGACGATTGTTCCTATCTTTAGTAGGGTACATATAATACCCTTAACGATTAGCAAAACTGGCAAAAATGCAACTATTTCAAGCACATCGGATGGTGTGCCCAAGTACCAATTACTACGGCAACAGGGTCTTCGTCCATCACGTCATTTGCCTGATACGCTGATTATTGGGGTGAAGAAAAGTGGTACACGTGCCCTTCTTGAGTTCATTCGTCTTCATCCGGATGTGCGTGCCGCTGGATCTGAGGTGCATTTTTTCGATCGACATTATGAGCGTGGATACCGTTGGTATCGCCATCACATGCCCTATACAATCGAGGGTCAGATCACTATGGAGAAGACACCCAGTTACTTTGTAACAAAGGAGGTACCACAGCGAGTCTATCACATGAATCCGACAACGAAGTAAGCATACGTTCATTTAAGTATGCCTAAGTATCAATCTTAATTTTAATTGTTTTTTATCCACAGATTACTTATTGTAGTACGCGATCCGGTCACACGTGCTATATCCGATTATACTCAAGCTGCAAGTAAAAAGGTGGACATGAAGCGTTTCGAGGATCTGGCTTTTGTCAATGGTTCCTATTCAGTCGTTGACACGAACTGGGGTCCAGTTAAGATCGGTGTTTACGCCCGCTATCTACAAAAGTGGTTAGTGTTCTTTCCGCTCTCACAGTTACTTTTCATTAGCGGTGAAAGACTGATTATGGATCCAGCCTATGAGATTGGTCGAGTGCAAGATTTTATGGGTCTCAAACGTGTTGTTACAGAAAAACATTTCTATTTTAATGCCACCAAGGGCTTTCCGTGTCTCTTCAAATCAGAGGCGCGCTCCACGCCACACTGTCTAGGAAAGACAAAAGGTCGCAATCACCCGCATATCGATGCAAATGCAATTGAAAGACTACGTGAATTTTATAGGCCTTTTAATAACAAATTCTATCAGCTAACGGGTATCAATTTTTCGTGGCCATAAATAAAGTTTGTTTTGAAACCCAAACCTATTCGAACTATTGAAATGCTCAATACTAAATTATACGGCTCCGCGTTTTTGCCATTTTGCTTTTCCCTGGGATGCTGATTCTGCTGTTAGCTTTCACGATTTACTATGCAATATTAACAAAATCGTAACGGATCTGATCAAAAAGAAAAATATAAATGCGTCTGTTAAAATATCATATTGATCTATACATTTATACGTTCATAAATGAAGAATCCAAATAAAATTGCATACTCAATGTTCAGAGCGTTTCAATCGCATAATTCAGGTGGTAATGAGGTGTTTTTTGTCATTGAGCTCTGGGGAAGCAATCTAGTTACAATTGTTTGATTTTAGCATATTTTAATTTGTATAACATGTGCCCTGTGTTGCAATTAAGGTGATGGCTTTTATGCCACCAATCGATCTACAATTGGAGGCACTTATTAAGAAGACGAGCGACGAAACAGCAGAATCGAGCATGGCAAAGAAGATGAGATACGTATGAAAAACGGCGATGATGGTTTTCTTTAATTTCTAGCCTGGATGCTTGGATATCACGGAATCATGGTATACTAAAATTATAACGTATTAAACAGAGAAGGTCCCTTTTCACCTGTCTATGTCGGTATCATTGAAGATGCCCAGCACGTTCCCTTCTGCTGTCCCCGATTTAGAAGAGTGTTTCGATTAACTCCCTATAATTGGTAAGCTGGGGCTTCACAGAAAAGTGGCAACCTGTGAAAACTGCTACAGTTACCACCATGAGCACTCTTCGTGAAGTAGAGTAACTGAACGATAATGTGCAAAATCTGATCGTTCAACTGAAAAACCAGGATAGGTATGAAAGTCAATATGTTTAACGTGAACACCTGTCGGAGAGACTTAATATCACGGTGCCGAGCACAGCGATCGATAAACGTCAATCAACGTCTCCTTGGATTTATGAATATCTGCAGTTACCAATCTCAAGCCATACTTATTTTGGTCGTATGACTCATTCCTTAGTTAGGAACAAGGCCTATCTAAGCGTCTGCTGCTCTGTGAGTTACAGCACTCGAGCTCACACTCTAGCCGCATTTGGATACAATCACACCCACCACGATGCTTCCATAAAGGAGCCGTCTCCGCTGGCCAGGACGGAACAAATTTCGTGGGCACCTGACCACCCGTAGTACCAGAAAAAAGCCTTAGGTCGACTTCGTACCCGGGCTAGGTATCGTAGATTTTTGACTTGTAGTTGTGACGAACATCATAGGCGACCCACATAACTTGGGACAGAATGATTTTGAGTAGTAATGCTCCGCCTCTACTCCGGACGAGTTATATATTGATGGTCCCTGGGGACAAAAGGACTAGGAGCGACAGGTTTTAGCGTAGTAGACTGGTAGTCTTTCGATGCTTTCCTTCCACGAAAAAACCACGTGCCCTGATGTAGATTCCCACGGTCAGTTCTAGGACAGACCAAGTGTTTTTATATTTCTGGTACACCTATTTATTCTACGCAACTCTACACCATCTGAAGTACTTAATTTAAACAAAGGCAATCGACTCATCAACTATGGAGTTTTACTTCCATTATCATGTGTTAGTTTGCTTAAATTTAACATAACCTTGCTTGCTTGCCCTTATGCTAGATTTGATCAATCTGCTTAAAATTATGCAGTGTTCATCAAAGTTCATTGTCACAAAAAAGTATTTCATGTCTAACCCAAAACAATGCTATGAAAATTTTCCAATATTCCATTTCAACGATTCGTTTATATGAGATAAGATATGAATTAAGGGGATTGTTTTCGAAACCCATTCACAAACATTTTCAATATTCATTTATAGTACTACATAGGATAAAACTTTGTGTTGCGTCTGTTGATCACATACTCAGCTCTCCGTTAGCTGCTATTATATTGGGCACAAATAAACTATCATTGATGTCGCTGCTGTTACGTATGGTCGAATGTCCTTTTTCCCATCATTGACCTGGCCAAACAACACTCTCGATGTAGTCCAAATAGGCAGCGACGCGTGTGTAGAGGCCTGGCGTACGAGAGGCGCAACCGATACCAACAGAAACAATGCCCACAATGCGATAGGATTTACGCGATGCATCACGGACCATAATAAGTGGACCACCAGAATCTCCACTGCAAGCGTCCTTTGTATAACCAGGATCAAGTGCACATAGTTGCGTCTGTTGCAGTCCCTGAGCTAATTGGCGATGTACGCCCCCACTGGCGATAGCAAAGCTTTGGTTACACTGCTCTAAAGGCACAATGTTAAGACGCGCCTTCAGTAGTATGTCTGATTTTTCGCGCGCTGTAATCAACACATAAACATATAATCAAGGTTTTTGGTTTAAGATCTTATTTTGTTTACTACCAACTTTTTAGGTTAATGGTACCCCACCCGGCGACGTAATATTCCTCAGCACTCGGTGGATCGTTTATATCACTGTATAAGCAGGAGGGATATATTTTTTGAGAATATGGCACATCTCTTGTTAGTTCTAAAATGGCAATGTCATGATATTTGCTGCTTCCTGAGTAATTCCTATGAATGTGCACATCCTACAGGAAGAGAGCACGGCCGAATATATGAGTAATATCAGCTAGTATAATATTAACTATAATATTTTCTTACCTTAATTTCTATGTCCACTCCATTTCTATCATGCACCAAATTTACTACACCCAGACGCACAAAGATAGGCTTATCCTCTACATTTATAACGCAATGTGCTGCCGTTAGAATGAAACGCTTTTCTATAAGCGTTCCTCCGCATCGAAATGTATATTCTTCGAGTCCACCAATGTTGGCAAATGCAATAGCTGCCATATGCGGGTATTCTTCAGGATCTACAGGCGTTCCGCTTATGATGTGTGGCGATAGCAGGGCCGGCAGATGGGCTTCCACATTGTCGCATGCTAAAAAAAGGTAATATGTTAGTACCAATGGAGGCGACAATAGCAACACTGAGATACACACCTACCTCTGATGCTCGTTTATTAGTACGCGTGTTCCTGTAAGATTAATCACAAATTAATATATTTTTTCATGTACCATATTAATCTTCTTAGGTTAGGTTAGGTTAAGTGGCAGCCCTAAGACGAGAGGATCACTTAGGCACAAAAAAGAGTATGGGCCGTTGTGATACCAGCAAAGAGTTGACTCGGCACCCCTTATTCCGATACGGAGAACCATTTGGATTCCGAAATGAACCTAACTACATCCCTGATTGGTAGAAATGATAGTTCGGTTAGCTGGCCGGTTCATTTCCTGTTCATATAAGACCAGGTTTGCCTAGCTATGCTGCAAGCATTTGGCTAGTTCGTCAGCTTCACAGTTGCCCACGATGTCTCTATGTCTGGGCACCCAGCATAATTGTATGGGTACGTGACAGGTTGAAGTATCTAGGGAAGAGCGGCAGTCCGCGACAAGCTTGGATGTAGTGTGTACATCCGAGAGGGACTCTAGTGCCACTTGGCTATCTGTGTTTATTAATATGCGACCTCGGAGTATTGTTATCTAGAAGCCAACGGGAGGCCATTAGTATGGCCATTACCTCAGCTTGAAAGACGCTACAATGGTCAAATAAGCGAAAGCTGAGCTTTAAGTTTGGGTTGTTCGAGAAGATGCCGCAGCCGATTTTCTTCTCTAATTGGTTCCATCCCATAGATGGCAATGGAGTTAGGTTTTTGAACTGTACCGTCCAGCCAGTCCTCCCTACTGATATTAATCTTCTTAATCACTCATCTCTACTTATTTACACTAAGTGTTCTGGGAGTTAATGCAACTAAAGAGAAGAAATAGAGAAATACGCACTGCGTAGACTCTATTTTACAATTTTTTACAATTCATCGCATTCTGACTGACATTCTGCGCTATCCAAAGATTTGCGCTCCCTATGTGCTAGACACGCTAACAGAGGCCCATAGACCTCATCAAAACTATTGTAACTGGTGATGAAACATGGGTTTTCAATACGATCCTGAAACTAAGTGTCAAAGTATCGAATGGAAACTGCCAGAGGAGGTGAGATCACCAAAAAAAAAACTTAAAAAAGTCGAGAGTGAAGGTCATGTTCGTATGTTACATATGAATTAACCACAAAAAATTAATTCAATATGGCACTACAACTAATGGCAAAGTGTATTTAGACATTCTGAGTGATTGCGACCAAGAATTTTTCGTGTAAGACCGGAATATCAAGAAGCCGGGAGCTGGTCACTTTTGCGCGATAATGCGCCGTGCCACCGATCATACCTTGAACCTTTGTACTATTCCCCAAGCTCAATATAGTCATAAAAGGAACGGCTTACGATGACACGAAAGCTATCGAGAAAGCTGTGGCGTCGGTCTCTGTCGTAATTTTTGTCTCTTCATATTTCTCTTCTTACATATTTTCCCTCTTCGAAATTTTCAAATGATACGGAGTGTTTAAAGTATTTAATATTTGTGATTATGCGCCTGCCTGTAGCACGTTCATTACTACTTTCTTATATGTTTGCATCCCTTTGCTAGATTACCACCCTGTCGTGGTAAAGGGATTCACAAGGTTTAAGGGCCATGAGAGCGATGCTGGTAGGACCTTATTATTAGGATCGAAGGCGAACTGAATCTAAGAGCAATCTAAGCCAGTCATCACAAGGGAACCTTTGGCGAGCAGCCTATCCTAAACTAAATATAAATATTTTTCTTACAATTCCAATGGGCAACAGATTATCTCCTCGCGCGGTCCCAAGCCGCAACTGACAACTTCAGATTGTTTCAGCTTTCCTTCCCTGATATATTGTTCAATACGGTCATAGCACTTTGAAGCGGTTAAACATTCACCCTGAATGTTCTTCATACTGCAGCTGTCACCTTCTGGAATTCGAAACATTTGAAAAGTGGGAAATGTTGATTATTGATTATTTTAAGTCAGAGTTTTGTTAACAATGTACCTTCTTTGGCTAATGTTGCTGGCAAAAACAACATCATCACTAAAGCCACCAGCGTGGGAGTGATCTGTTGTTTTCGTTGATTTTCCGTACATATTCCTTTCTGGCGTTTACAAAAGAAGTGATGTCCAAGGCTCAAAAGCATTTTATTGCTGCAAATAATTTCTGCCTCTCTTTTAGTTCAGGTTTTAGATTCCCTTTTTGAAAAACTAATCGCAGCTTGGAATATCAAGTTTTTGTTTTCCTATTTTCAAAGAAAGAGAATAAATTTCGTCCAAGTGACTGACTTTTGATAGAATTTTAGTAGAGGTTTGTTCAAGAAGTAGCCCTCGAAATTCTACATACTTTGTGAACGTTTGCAGATCTTTGCAAATGATGCCCTAGGTAGATACTACTAATAGAGGAAATGTTCGTTTTTATGCATTAAGCGAAATATTCTACTACCAATACATGTTAAGGCCTGAAGTACTTTTTTTTCATTTTTAATAGTCTGTCAAACATAATTTACAGCTCCTAAGGTTAAGAAGTGACCTAGTTGTTTTCGATTTGAACAGATAAAGCTCAATAACATAGTAACAAACTTCTATGAGGTAAAATTTTGATGAGTATAGTCAAGCGCTTGGATCTAAAAGTACTAACTTATATACTAAGCTCAACGAAAATTATAAAAACATATCGATGATATATTGTATATTCTTTCAACAATTTTAAATCATAGTATTTCTATCTTTCGTAGCTTCCAGAAGGAAAAATACCATAGATAGAGAGAGAGAGAGGAGAGAGAGACGAAACTGTATAAATAAAATTAACGAAGTGAGTGATAAACAACATTCTTTAAAAATGTATAATAATATCAGTAATTTATGCCTTGCCAATTAAAAAAGTTTAATCAACATGGGAAACTAAACGTGTTGGAAGTAATTCGCAAAAGTTTCTTTAAATTAAGACGTCATAGTCGGGTCGGCCCGGCCCGAACTACCCTTCCCTCTACTCATTTAAGCTAAAATAACTACCATCTCTATCTCTATATATATAAAAATGAATCGCTAAAAGTGTTAGTAAGCGCCAAACTCGAGAACGTATGAACCGATTTTGACTAAATTTTTTTTGTTGTACTTATTGTAGCTGGCGTAGTTTTGGAGATACAGACAGTTTTGTACTTGGCATATAAAACTTAGAGACATATTTTAAAATCAATCAAGTCTACTTTGTCAAATATAGAAGGAAATTATGTCAATATTAATATTTGATTCGTCTGATTTTTCAAAAGAAAAAGGGAACAGTATCACGCACTAACATCACATCGGAAGCGTAGCAAAGCACGCCGGGTACGCTGGTTAAGACACAATTTAGATATTTGGATCTTCAAATTCAAATTCCTAGGCTTTATGGTATAAAAATGGCAGTAGGACTCTTCTACAATATAACAAACTCTTCTATGGTACAGCAAAGTGATTAACAACTTCGTTTTAGAGTGATCCGACTGTATATATAACTGGAAAAAAATTATCAGTTATTATATTATTGTATATAGTATTGTATTTTGAAATCTGCAGTTTTTAAATTATTGTCCAATAATGCCAAAATTTTTAACACAGTTTTTCAAACGTCATCTCTATCTAATATCTTACTACATATAGTTCCGTAATACAAAATATAAAGCCCATAAGCCTTGATTGATCCACGTATACCAAAATTACAGTAAACTCATTGAGACACTGTCTGTGTCTATTGACATGACTCTAAATGTTATCTCAAATTCTAAGAGACTAGTTTTCATACACATAGATGGTGTGTGAACGAAGAATTTTAGGGTTCCCCTTTGCATTTCCAATATATATAAAATACCGAGTTAGATTAGATTAGGGGAAGGTAGGGAGCTAGTCATTAGTCTATTCACTGCGGCCTCGATTGGGCTCATTGTAACAAAATACCAGGCTAAAGTACATACTATTGCTAAAGAGTGTTGAAGAAATCAGATACAAGCTTCAAGTTTTTCGAATTTTCCAAAATTTTTACAATATCCGAGTAGTAAATGATAATCGGTTTTCCTATCTGATTTATTTTATTAATAGTATATATTTATACATGCATACGTGTACATGTGTGTATGTATATGTTTCATATTCAATACTATTGTATATTGTACAACTTTGTGAGACTTTGTTTTCTTGATTTGTCTTGTCTTGTCTGTTATTGAATAAATTTAATCTACCCAATGCAGTATAATTTTTTAATAAAAGTACTATAAAGAAGCATTGAATAAATCTTTACGTTTCAGTTAATTGTTTTTTGTTTCTGTTGTTGTTGTTTTTCAAAAATCATATGTATGAAAATTGTGCATATTGTATATAAGTATTTTTAATTAAATCATGATTTAAAAAAAAAAAACAAAACAAAAAAAATTGAAAAACAAATCACTTTTTGAAAAAATAGATAGCACCGCTCCGGATTTAGTCTATATACTCAACTCGTACTGAACTCGTACGCGTCGCACCAACAACTAAAATCGAATCTCAAGTCGCAAAACAGCAACTTAACATTAACACAACACAGAATCTCATCTCAACAGAACCTTAATAGAGAAGCGCAGAGAACGGAAGAGCTGAACTGGCAAGTGATATCAGAATAAAGCTGAAAACAAACGCCTAGCCAGTAGTGATTAACAAGCAGGCACAGAGTCACGATGAACAATGAATTCGGATCAGATCGATTCGATTGAAAACTCAAAAAGCTGAGGGGTCAGCAAACCATGCAAATAACAACAGCAACCGCCATAGCAAGCAAGATCATTGGCAAGCCGCCAAGCCACGAACAAAAAAGAACCTTAACTTACTCCCAACCGGTTTAATTAGAGCTTAATTTTCTCTTTATTTTTTTTCCCAAGTCAACAAGTCAACACAATAAGTATATTATTGAGATTAAATATTTGCAATTGTTTAATTCATTGTATTACTACTACATACTTACATATAAGTATAAAATATTTACCTACTATTAATACTTAGTAATTAAGATTCCTGGAACCGAATAATTTCATCAATAAAGTAATTAATTATTCGTTCACTAAGATTTTCTTTTGAATAATACATGGTAAACAAATATTCTACTTTTTATTAGTAGGTAAGTACTAGTAGTACTAGTTTTGTTTATACACTTTGTACCCTCACATATTGGTATGAGTATATATGTACATAAGTACCTAAGTATATAAAAAACTCTCATGCAAATACAGTCGAACTTCTTTATAATGAACTTCTATACAACAAAGATCACCCTATTACGAATTGATTTTGCATACACAATTTTATTCTTCTTTCATTTTTAGTGTATGCAATTTAATATAACAAATTTTCGGACAATGAAAAGAACAAACGAAAAAAAACCAGAAAGAAGGGTATCATTGGCTGTGCCAAAGATGTAATACTCTTCACGCTCCTCCGGGTTGCATCCAACCATCCTTTCTTAGATTCACTATATTCTCTCTGCCTAGGATCATGAAATTTATATGGTTGGTGGATATGGACCAGAAACTTATGGTGTCCAAATTTTAGTTCGATATGCCAAAAAACAAATAACTTTTTCATATAAGAACATTAATTTAAAAGGGGTTTGTATGTGAGGTACCCCCTAGTGGTCCGATTTCGACAAATGTTCAGCGTTTGGTAAAAAGCAACCTATGTACAAAACTTCAGCTCTCTAGCTCAAAAACTATGGGACTAGTTTTGCGAACAGACGGACATGGCTAAATGAGCAGATCACAAATATATATACTTGATGAGGTCTCTGATGTCTCCTTCTGTGTGTTACAAACTTCACGTAATTAGTGGGGATTCCCAAAAAAAAAAAGAGGAATTAACAAATGCTAAAAAGTTACCATCTACACTAGGGTGAAGTTTATTTATAGTGTGTTCAAGCTGCGAATTCTGATTGTGCGAGTTCTGGTTACACGTTTTTTGTCACAGAGTTCTGAGTTGCAAGTTCTGAACTGCTGTTTTTTTGTTTTGTTTTTGGAAATGGAACGTTGTGGCAATTGTGAGAAATAAAAATTGAAATGTTGTGAAAAATGCATGATTTAGAACATTTTGCAGTGTATGCACATAGTTCTGGCATATTCCTTTTTTTACAAAGTTACAATTAAAATTTTCCTTAAATATATTGTCTGCCATCATCAGCTGTTTATTGCCGCGCAACAAAAAGAAAGAACAGTACTATCGACTATCACCTAAAAGAGTCCAAATTTTACCAATACTATTTAGACTGAACATATCAGAACAGCGAGTTCTGGTAGAACTCGCACGAGAACTCGAGTTTTGAGCTACAACAACAACTACAAATTTCTTTCATTTTCCCTGAGGTTGTTGTAATTTGAACTCGAGTTCTCGTGCGCGTTCTGCCAGAACTCGAGTTCTGATTTTTCTGAATACACTTTTATCCATGGAAGTAATAGCCTTTCTGAGAACACAAGCAGAACTCTGTGTTCTGACGACAGGAATGAAAAAGGAAACTGTAAGAACTATGTGCATGTTCTGCAAAATATTCTTAATCATATATTATTCACAAATTTTCAGTTTTACTGTTTCAAAAGTTCGCGCAATGTTGCAAGTTTGTCTATAACCAAAACAAAGAACAGTTGTTCAGAGCATACCAGAGCTCACTGTGAACGCAAAACCAGAACTCTCAACTTTTTACTCACTGTAGAAAGGCTATAATTCGATCAATTTCGAAAATGAAGAGCAATGTTCCGAGTAATATACCATTGTATATTTGGAGCCGAGTCGAAGGCTCTAGCAGTTAGAGCTCTAAGTTTATTTATTAGTTATAGTATTAATATATGGAAGATTATATTAAAAAATTTAAGAAAATAACTCACTAACCAAAATTGCAGATTACATACTTCCATAGACAGTTAATGCGAAGTTTAACTGAAAATTCTTGAAATGCTGCATAGTAAAACTCTTCACAACCCAAAAAACATTTTGGAGCTTGATAACTTACAGGATAGATGTCGTTGGGTCTTCCATATCAATGGCATCAGGCTCTGAACAAGGTCTGGATTACACAGTCGGAAGGTATTGCGATTCTTAATTTCAGAATCATGGGCTTGGGGCCATTTTGTAATCAAAGACATTGCATCAAACACAGTGCTACTATCCCAATAGAATTTGGTTAACAACCCAACTCTGGATCATTCCTAGCTAAGCGAATCTCTCTTGGATCTACACAGTATCAAAAATGTCATATTCAGATAACCGAAATGTTAAGTTTCTTTTCCTTTAACAAAAACTTCAATATTTTCCAATCTAGGAACAGTAAATTTGGATATGATGAACTTAACGATCTGAAAGACTTTGAAGTTCCTTAGCTGTTCATGTTGGTCTTTAGGATATGCTGCTTCTATACCATCACAACAAGTGAGGTGCTCTTGGTACCGGCTACCAATTAAAATAAGTAACAGGATTGAAAACCTAGCATAAGACATACAACAAATACGTATATTTGACAGAACTGCCTTGACTACGAAACATAATAAATTTACGATTTCGACTTATTTGAAGCAGCATATCAAGGTGAAAAACTTGACCCTTGCGATGATAAGCATTTGGAAAAATTACATACAATAAATCGCAGATTGCTTAACTGTGGGAAAAACACTGAATTAAATATTTTGATTTTGAAAAGTTCTGGTTAATCTATTATTTTTTGTTTTTAATGAGTAATGAATTTATAAAAAAATTTTAAGGCCTGATCTTAAATCATCCGGAAAATTCAAATAAGAAATTTGGTTTAGCCAAAACTTACAAACGTAGTGGGTTTTCTTGGTTGTACACGTATACTCCGATTCGCATGGTCGTCTGATCGTTCCAAAAACTATCTGTTAGTCATATCGGATATTTAGTCTGTTGTCAGCTCTCAGAATGGATTACATAGGTACACACACATTTGTATACGAGGATCGATCAATAAGTAGCCGTGTTTGAAGACAATTGCGTTGCTGAGGGACATTGGAATTATCGTCGTGTACTACCATCTGCCGCAAGACACCAATTTCAACCCGATTCATTGGTTACTTTTTATTCCACAGCCATTTGTACACACGTATTTCGTATCCCTCGATAAATGCAAAAAAAAAACAATATTGATCCTTAATTCGGTTTTTATTTTTGGATGGAAAAACATGCGAAGAATTCTAAAAGAGAAGTTGGATGCTGTCTATGGGTACCTTTCACCATCAATGACAACCGTAAGATATTCAACGAATCAACGAATTTACCGACGAAATCGTTGAAAAGGTCCACGTCATGATTCTCGCTAATAGCCGAAAAAAAGTGCGGGAAGTAGCATAGGTCATAGGTATGTCGTAAGGAACATTATAAGTTAATCATGAAAAAGGCGCTGGCTTAATTACAGTGTGCAACAAGCGGACACAGCTGTCAATGTCAAAGCAGTGTTTGAACCTCTTTAAGCGGAATTCGAATGATCTTTTATGTCGAGTCACCTGGATCTATTATTATACGGCAGAGACCAAACAACAGTCAAAAAAACGGATTTTTCGGAATGGATATTTATTGAAGAAAGGATGGTAACCCACCAGCACATTCATCCAAAATTATCACGGTGAAAATGTTTGACAAATCATATATATTTGAGGGTTTAAAGAAATGACAGATAAATTGGGAAAAGTGTGTTTTACGAAGCCGGGTCAGGAGCGGTAGTTTGTTATATATTTAAGTTACGAATGTGGGTTCAGAAATACATTATAAAGATCTCCTGAAATGGATTTTTATATCATTTTCACTTTCCAATATTATCAACCAATTATACCTAACAAAAGTAGGTCTAGATTCTGTTTAAAAAAAAAAAACTTATGCAACTAATCTCAAACAATGCGACAACAACAATTTTTTTCCCTATAATTTTGCAACAACAACAAAAAACGCAATTCTTTTGAAAAATGTAAAAAAAATTTGCTTTGTGTAAATAGTTTTGACTATGGCTGTATCTACAAACATCCTAAAATATGTAAATTTCTCTTCCCTCCTAACGGAAGCGTTTAAAAACTAATTGGATCACTTTCGCTAGAAGTATTTTCAATATACAAATATTTACTTGTTAGGGAAAAGTAGTACATGGACCAAATTACATCAATTTTCTTTTTTTTTTTTTTTTTGCATTTAAATTTTATTTCAGAATTGTCCATGAGATGGTACAATTACTTATTTGAATGCTATATCAACTAATATATGTACTATGTACGTACTTAGTTTAAGTTAAATTTGGTTAAGTTAGGTTAGGTTAGGTTAGGTTAGGTTGGTAACCGGTACCATTACCAATTCACTTAAAAGTCCCTTGTGATGCCACGGTGAGAAAAAGTGTTGCTGAAGCGGATGGTGAGAAGATTATTTTGTCTGGTATAGACAGGTTAGAAGATTGCCATAACAGGGTGTACCATGTGTTGGATAGATTGCAATTAGGCCATGAGAGGCTAACAAGACGCCTATGTATGTCTCTTTCGACACCTGGCTATATACATAATTACGTATGTAAATACATATTATTTTACAATTAATAACGAAATGGGAAACGATTAAAAGGAACGTGATAAAACGAAGCACCTTATGTTGTTGGAACCATGAGCAGATAGCAAAACTGTATTGTGTAAAAATATAAAACAACTTAAAAATTGCAAAATCAGTACATCATAGAATCATATGTTTTAGTGACGATACTTAGACAGTTGTTTTTAAAATCAAAATCGAAATTATTTACTTAGGTACTATTTAGTCATTGTTCCGAATTCTTTTTGTTTTGTAGATCAAAACATTCTACACACTTAAGTCAGTGGCGCTGCGTGGGCGTCAGCTGCACGGGATGCAGAAACATTTTTAGAACTTTTTGGCTACTGAACGCGGCCAATGACTACACGTACCTACTTATGAGCACTAAAATCACAATTTGGAAAGCGCTGGCATAAGTATATACAATTAAGTTAATGTGAATTGGACGACTGACAATCCATCAACGAAACTTTCTTTAAAGCATCACTCACGGACTTCCCTTAAGGGACTTATCCGTACTGTATTCTAATTTGCAGATGTTTTTATTATTACTATTCTTTAAATGATATAAGTTATTTTCGCTGATTATTAGCCATAAACAATCCAAGCACAAAATGAAATACAGGGAATCCCTACAAGTTAGTACCGACTGTGTTGCCAGTCGTTACGATGAGCACGATGTCATTATTATATGTACATTCTTTTAAAGAAAGGGGATTCAAATTTTTACAAGGTATCATTACAAAAGTTTCTACCCCGCTGCCCACGATACTCTACTCCACTGACTTAAGTACCATATATGTATACCTACTTATATATTTCATGGTCATTTTGTTGATTATTTATATAGTCAAGTAATATCAAGTTCCTTTTATTAAGCTACTTACGCAGGTAGCACTTAGATTTTGTTCTTTTTTTTAGATTTTGTGACATATACTACATGTTTTCTTTTAACTGAATGTCTTTGACAGCATCGTAAAAGAAAACCCAATTTTTTTTATATAATGGAATTAAAGTGGAACATCATTCTTCAGGTATTTAAACGATCTATGGCTCAGCAAATTTATTTACGTAAAACTCAAGTGATAAAGAGACATCGACCCTTGATTAATGTCAGAAGGTGATACCTCGAATTCCACGACATTTGAAAACAACTGGCTTTTTATCTACCATGAAGGAGACTCTGTTGTAGAGATTCAAATGTGACTTATGATAATTTCCTGTACACACAATGCAACAGAATCACCTGGTCACCGTCCATAAGGAAGCTTTATGTCTCACGTGTTTCTCAAAAGTATAGAGCATAGTATAAAAGGAAGCGCCGAAAAATATGAAACAAATTCAAATGTAGACATGGATTTCAATTTAATTTTATCAAAACATCGAAAAACACAATTGACAGCTGGGTGTCCCCCAGCTGATTAGTGACTCGAAAGCGCACATTTTTTTTTTTTGTTATTTGTTTTGTTCTCTGCTTTTTGTTTGTAGTAGGCGATTTTGAATGAATATATTTGAATAACACATGGAATTTTTTTTTTCTTTGGATGAGGTAAACTTTTTCCATAGGTCGTTACATAAGCTTTCCAAATGGTAATGAGATGACTTTAACTTGCGTAAATTTGCTAACACATTGATGAACATCTGACTTAATTGAGTTGTGAGTTCCTGCGCCATTGCCTTTTAATAATTATCTCTCCAAGATGATTAAAAGATCTGGAACAATTCGTTTGGCTAAAACTATTGTATCACAATCACTCAAATAAATTGGATACATTAAACATTTTTTAAGTTTAGAGAAAGGAAATTGTGTCAGAGTCAAGGACAAGGACTATTTGGTCAAAGATTGGCATCACCACCAGTGAAATTAAAACATGCTTATGATGCTGTTTTATCAAAGATTTTGGGGGACATTAACCAACCCCACTAGCCCCTGGCGTTAATACGCCCATGATAACATTGACAACTGTTCATTTCATTTCATTTCATGTTATTCATATTCATTTTATCCAAACAACGCCTGCGCCTCAAATGTCAAAATTATATTGCGGTTCTACACCGTCATGTCTCTCGCGTCTCTCGATACTCTTCGTATATACTTACATGTACATAGTAGATGCTCCATCATAACCATAACAACACAATAATCGACAGAGCAAACGAACGTCGGCAATAGTAGGTATAGCGAAAAGCGAAAGAAAACTTAAAATAAACTAAACCAAATCAAATCAAATCAAATCGTGGCAGTCATCAAATAGTATTTTAATTATCATAAAATTTGTCATGTCAATTCGATTCTATTGCTTTGTCATTTGAAAAATAACAAAATTATAAATAAAAAATATAAAAATTCAAAATTTAATCAAAATTAAATAAGTAAAAAGTTACAAATGAAATGATAAGGGTATAAATACAAAGACTACTGAAATGAAAATTGTTTTTTGCAAACAATAGTGAAAAGGAATAATACTAGGAGAGCAACAAAGCGAGAAGAGCAAAGAATTTGGAATAATACATCCATTTATTGTTTTTAAAGAAAAAAGTGCTAACCGGAACAACAACTACAACAAACAACGCAATTTCCACCATAAAAACCAAATTATTAATAATTACAATTGGTCAAGAATTGATTTGCGTCCTGGAACGTTTCAAGTGGAAAAAGGTACCTACAATTAATTAATGTAGCTTTTACTTTGGTAGGTAGTATGCACTACCTCTTGATAGTAGTAGGTATAATTGGCCGGAGATTAGTTCAGTCCATGGTAAAGAACTGAAAATTCACAATTGCATATTCTACCTAATCCTCCACCTGATTACACCCATTAATTTGTGTATTATTATAATGATTAATGTTGATTTTATCTTATACCTAAGTATGTACAGGCATTTACTATTTGTCCGAGCCAAGGCAATTTGGGTACCGCTTTTCATTTAATTCATTTTTCACTAAAATTAAACGATAAAAATGTAGACCGGAAGCCAATGTTGACATTGACCACACCATGTACTATGTAAACAATATTTATAATAACAAAAATACACTGAAATTACTACAATTACAAAGTACTTTCTTCTCATTTATGACTCCAAACAATGACGATTCTGCTTAGTGATAAGTAATTTTGTATTCTCTACCACCCAACCAACACTTGTGTGTAAATTTAAATGAAGGGGGCACGTGAACGAAATTCAATTTAGACTCTTGTCATGCATGATTCACACTGATCTAAGTAGATCTGTATATAATACAATATACATATACATATATGCATATGCATGTATTGTCTATATATAGTCTATATTAAAGTATATTTATCTTAAATTAGTCACATGCTTCGTAAAAATTATTATCAAATTATTACAACTTATCTACATTTTAGGAATTTATCTAGTATAATTTAGTACAAATTGTTATCAGTTGCATTAAATTATAATGTCATAATGTCTTGATATTCAGGAGTGTTTATTCAGTATATAAAAAATGTATCGACATTGTTCGGACAACTTTATAATTATTCTCTCAGAGTTATTCTTCAAAAAACTTGTCATGGAGTGTTGCAAGGATCGTAATATATGAAAGTCTGATGGCATAAGGTCTGGACTATATGGTGAATGTAGTAACACATTCCAAAAAAGCTCCAAATGTTATTATCAAGGGACTAAAATTGTTTCTGATCTCTCAATGGTTAGTACGCTGAGCTGATATCCTAGAGTCACTGGTTCGATCCCCGCTCAATTCTGGTCCTGCACTTTTCAAGTTCTTCTTCCTATACTTCTTAACTCTCCCCCTGAGCTAAAGGCCTCTGCCACTATTTTTCATATTAAAAATACATAACTAGACTATAATTTTTAATTACGACGTTTTTGATGTCGGACGTTTTCAATGTCGTCCAAAAAAAAACCCTTAAGGTCCAATGACACAACAAACTTTGGATGCTTCGGCTTTATATGCTTTTCATTGGCTTTCGACGCTTCAAGTTACAGAGCAAGTTTTTCAAGTTTCTCTACGTAAACAAAAAACAGCTGTTGTGAAATAAAACAAAATTGTTTTGCTTTGATATTGGGGTTATCATTTAATAAAAGAAACAAAAATGAATACCACAATGAACATCGATGTTTTTTTATCTCTTCAATAAATTTTTCCTCCAAGTTAAATAGTTTTGCACTCCACTTTAAAAAAAAAAGGTAAATAAATGGCATAACATTACTGTTTGCCATTCACAAAAAGAGGTATTTGGTATTTTTGGTTCGAAAACACCTGTTTTCGGTTCACGAACCAGTCAAAAGTTCAAAGTTGACCAACTTTCGGCTTCTCACGCTTTCTAAAAAATCTATGTTGTTTATTTCATACGATTTCATACATTTCAACTATTGAAGCCCAAGCATGCAAAGCTTGCGAAGCCACAAAGCGTGCTGTGTCGTCGGCCTTTAAGTGTGCTGGGTAACGCGACGATTTACATTGAACAGCTGATTGAAAAGTGTATGCGATTTTCTGTGATTGCCACCATTGTTTCGTTTTGCTTGAATTTAAAAGATTTTTTTTGTAAAATGCTAATTTATACTTAAAACAACTAAAAGCCGATTTCAAAAAACTCAAAAGTGGTTTCTAGCACACCCAAAAATGGAATTGCGACGAAAGTGGTTTCTAACATATACCCATATAGCTATTTATTATAAACATCAGAATAAATGATTTTGTTTCATGAAAGCAGCTCAAAAAGGACTAACTCTATTCGATCTCACCACATTGAAACCATTATCTTTTTATGATACGTGTCCGTCTTTATTAGCCTTTCGATTGCTTCATTTTATCTAGTCCTGTTTATTTTTTCAGCTTCAATAACACTCTAGTGCCCCCAAAATTAGTAACTTACCTTTTTTTAGAAGATAGAATTTGTCTGCCGTTGCCCCTCTGGACTGCCCTAACGGCCTCTTTTTCTGCGCTTTCTTTTACTGCGGTACCAAAATATCGAGTTTTTTAAGGAGCCAAGTTATTTCAGGACACTTTAAGAATAGTTGCATCCTTTTTTATTAATCAAAGTCAATCTCTGAAGATATTCCCAAATCATTACATTTTACCAACTTTTCCCTTACCTTAGTTGCTTTATTCTCATTTTTAAAACAATAAAGCTGTGACCATGTTCAAACCCTAGTTACAAGATCACATATCCCAACACAGGCTGACAGTCTGGATCACAACTGTTGACCGGTCTTTATTACCAACCAGAAACGTATGTTCAGTTGTGGCTACGAAGCCTCTATGCTTCTATACAACAAGTCCACCGACCGATCCATTAGGCCATTTAAGCGCTATCATACATTGAAGAGACACCTGGTAATTTCTGTTTTCTTTGGAAAAAGGGGAATTGCATGTATCCATAATGTCATATTATGGACGGTGCGAATCGTTTGCTCACGAACTAAATTTTATATTCATTTATGATATTTTAATGTTAAATCTGTTTCGGATTGATGGGAGATTTATGGATCAGTGAATGGTAAAGTCAGATCCTTTTGGGACGGTCACTATTGGAAGAGCCATTATTCTTGTGATGCTGTTTTTGTGTCTTTGTGGCAAAGAGATACTAGTCCATATCGCCCGAATATTCAAATTTTAATTTTATTTGATTTTTGGAAGATTGATCAAAGAATCCCCATGTTGGTTTCTTATATTGCTTAAACTGTAAATTTTTCAGTTGTAATAGTCGTAAGTTGTAGTTTCTTGCAGACCATCCCTACTTCTAAGAATTAGAAACCAAGTATTTTACACATATGTATATCATACCTATTAACTATTAAATTTACATCTTATATTTTATTTCACTGTTTTTTATTTAAGTTAAATCGCATTTCACTGTTCTATGCTGCACTTAAAAAAAATATAAGCAATCAATCAATACAACAAGTTAAACAAGGATACAAGAAAAACTACTGTACAAAGAACACCAACAACACGGGTATTGCATATTACATTTTGAGACTCAGTAGCCGCCAAAAGTTTTACCAACACACTTTCACAAGAACTTTAACGAACAGCAACAAAACGGAGTCCCCACAGCAAAATAAGGAGCAACAGGAAGAGTCGCCAAATCATAGTGCCAATGACGGACCTCTTAATATAGCAGGGCATGAGCGCCCTCATGAAATACTGGAAAAAATGTCGGAACTTACGAACTCACATCAGTTTGATGATGAGCTTAAATGCGGCGTAAGTATGGTTTTATGGTTTTTTTTAATAGGAAGAATGTTATTGTGTATTCTAGAAACCTACATCATCCGTAAAAGACAATGCGCTATGGTAGTGGAATAAAAAATGTTTGTAATTTATAAGTCTTGAAAAACTTGTTAATGGTAATGTGTGCTACTCTGACAGAAATAAGAAGTCCCGACCAATCCCAACAATATGGAAATGAGAAAAACGAGAAAGAGACATATTTATGTAGCAACTCTTTAAGGACCGAAATTTCCTGCAGAAGCCCCAAGCCTGGTGAATTTACGTGATTGTCAATCAAAGCGATGAATGCC
This sequence comes from Amiota communis, assembly GCA_037043315.1. NCBI lineage: Eukaryota > Metazoa > Arthropoda > Insecta > Diptera > Drosophilidae > Amiota > Amiota communis. The sequence goes on from JBAMAV010000686.1 coordinate 851,885, forward strand.
TTATCGAGACGAGCCTTGTTATTGTTAACTTTTGTTTATCTGGAAACGAAAGTCTCCGACTTTAGTTGCAATCTAAGCCTTAAGCTTTCCAAATCATTTGGTCGTTGAGATGTTATTGGATATTTTTGAGCGAGTCTTAGGATTCTCATGACTTCTATTCTTGGTGTAGCAATTGACACTTACTTAAACCTTCAATCGTGTTTCTTGGGGTAAGGAAAAGGAGACAGCCCGCCTACTAAGCTATTCTGTTAAGGCCTTAAATGCGCTGCTTCGCTTTTCACTGCAATCAACTGTCTCAAAAAAAAAAAACAATTATCAGAACCACCTCCATCACAAACCAAAAATTATATTAGTTCATCAGGATGGGCTTATTTCAAACTTATTTCATGTAACTTTTTTTTTTTTTTTTGTTATGTGAAACAGGGAGGTAAAAATCTTCCAAAGATACCTATGGCTCGTGCCACAAGTTATGTCGGATTCATTAGCCTACCGACTAAAAAACCCCCTATCGCCTCAAGCCCCTTTCAATCCCTACGGCACCGCCGAAGCATTCCTTCGTAGGGAACAATGTCATGTTGGGGGGCTAGTCGCGAAACGAGACTTCAGTGCCATAGAGGACGTATTATGTTTATTGCTAACAACTGTTGTCAGCAGTGTGTTAGATCTCCTGAAGTTATAGCTCACCATTTTATTTATCCAGTTAATACGAATGAGTTTTATGGCTTTGTTCTATATAGGTATGTTCCTTTCTGGGGCTCTCTAACTAGACTCTACTCTAATTCCTTATGTATCCATTTTATTGTATACTTACTTTAACTTACAAATCAACAATCATTTCGATATTGTCTAGACTAGTACGAGAAATTCGAAATCGTCATAAAAATTACATGCACATTTTACAGTAATACTTGAATAAACGTTATTAAATCAGTCTATACTACAAATTTCTATTCAAAAACTTTTAAAAAATATGATCCTATTATTTTGTTTCATTATAGTTCAACGATATGGACTCAGCTCCTCCCACACCCGGTTTAAATTCATCGTCATCGTCGTCTGTTTGTAAAAAGAAATATTATCGGCATGCAGCGCACCGGTAAGTCTTCAAAGCGAATATGTAGAGATTTAAGCACATCCAAAAGATTAGACAGTTTCAAATATGAATTATTCCTTTTTCCAATCACCAATTTATATTTTGCCAAATCATCGAGAAAGGTTTCCTGAGAACACAGGTTTGTCTACCAAGAAGAGTAGGGCAGTCACATAGAAGGTGTTGAATTTATATTCACAGATACGTCAAAAGTTTTGATTTGGAACTTGTATCCTTTGGGCCATTAGTCCAATTGTGCAGTTCTCCGTTAGTGTTCTCGGTATCATCCGAATCTTTTTCTTGTTAAAGTGTAGGAGCTCGGAGTTCCGTTTCGGTTGATAGCAAGGCCAGAGTGTCCTAGCGACAGTGCAGCCAGGCTCATTCGCCCACTTCATGCCTGCTAGTTCCTTGGTTGTCGCTTCCAGTCCTGAGAGGATGTCTTGTAAAGGTCTATGAATATCAGCAACTGCTTGAGAAACAGGCAGTGCCGAACCCTCTCTAGCATACTCATTCGCCATCTCGTTACCCATAAAACCAGAACGGCCAGGCACCCAGATTAGCGTGATTGATAGCTGCCGAGTTCAGTTAAGAGCCGCCACCGTAATACGGGTAGTTTTGCTATTGATGCTGTAGGCTGACAGAGCCTTGATAGCAGCCTCGCTGTCAACATACATCAATATATGGCTAGGGGTCTCCTCATAGATGCCAGTACTCTCTTCCGTCTTGGAGTCGTCTGTGTGGCTCGAAAGCTCATCTTGCCTGATGGCCTTACCCCGCTTCCAAGCTAGTCAGACACCATTTGTAATTTTCTAGAACTTCCTTGACCTAATTGGAAAGTAATTGGACAAAATAGAAGTATATAGCGCGAACGACAGGCATTTGAAACAAACTTGCTTTGTCCCGAAATCAGCAGAGTATAAGTATCAAGTTTCAGCTCCGCCAAAACAACGAGCATGGGTAGCTCAATAAATTTTATGGAGTCTTAGGTAATGTTAAGTTAGGGTAATAGCTGGTACCAAGACCATCTTACTTAGGCCATTAATGGACCATTGCGATGGCCGCAGATACAGAGAGTTAGGTCGGAGAGAGGTGAGGGTGGATCATTTGCGTTAACACGGTGCACCATGTGTCAGAAAGGTTGGTAGTAGGACAGGAAAGACTACAAAGGCAACATCACTGTCCCTTATTCAGAATTGATAACCATAAGAGAGTAGAGATTATAAAAAATAAAACCAAGGCTACCTGTATTGACTCAATTAAGCTCAATTAAATTGAGCGAGTTTGCATTCTACTAGCCAACGAATTCACTAGTGAACACGCCCAGTGTAATCATATTGACTAGTTACTGGAGATTATAAACGATCTACCGAGAAAACACACTCCCTCACTTAATTTGATAGTGAATCACTAGTGAGATAGTAGCTGCGAGTATTTCATTTGTCTACAAAATGACTTGATTACTGACCGAGTGGAATGTTTTGTGTGTCATCATTACAATAGCACTCACCGATTCGCCCGTTTGTAATTCGTTGAAAACTCCCTCAATGCAATTCAAGCTTACGGATTAAAGTCATGGCCGGCCACTCCTGTAACTGAAATGGTAGACCAAATGTAGGCGTCGTCGATATCAGCTTTGCGAGTATAGAAAGAAAAAGTTGAATACATTAAGACTGATGTATTTTGCGCAACCTCCACCGTCATTGCCAGTGGGAGGCAGAGGATGTTTAAAAAAAGGCATAAATGGTTAATATATATACAATATTATGAAACCCTAAAATTGTGTAGGGGACAACTCTTGTACTGTTTGGTGCTCCCCACAAAACAAAATGTTGTAATGCAGCCAGCCCACACACTATGCGATTGATTGTACAATTTCATTTTGCCTGTTGACTGGCATCGCACAACGTGCGCGTGGCTCGATTGTATGAAAAATCAAAAACCCATTATTACCCATTTTTATAAGCTACTGTATGTTATATGGTGGTTGAGCATCTACAAAAACATGTGTATGTATATATGTAATATGCTATATTTGCATAACTGCATATGTACTATGTTCCTATACCAAACATTTCGTTCCATTCCATTCGTTCTCAAAATATGTTTAACTGTTGCGTTGCTAATTTACCGCCGCAGTATTTTATTGTATTTTGTTGTCTGTCTACCGGTTACAACAACAACACAAGGCGTCTCGTTCAGTTTGGGAATTTATGCAATTAACAAATTAAATCAAAAATAAATGTAAATAAATATTGTCCCAACCATTTAATAATACTATAATATAAATGAAAAGAATTTGTGCAATATAGAAGACTTTTGTGATGAGCACAAGTCACTTGTTAAACAAACCAAAAAAATATACATATGTAAAAATCAAATTTTGCGTTACAAAGTAAACAAATCAACAGTGTGTTTCCCCGTACTAAAACTAAAGTAACTTATTTTAATATTAATATATTGATTGTTAAAATGTGGCAAACATAACAAATATATGTGTGTGTTGGTTGGCATAGTCATTGTAATAAACAATGGATACTGTTTGCGACATTACACAAAAGTTTGGTGTAATTGAAAAATCTAACTTTTGACAGACATAAGCAGACATATACAAGTATGTACCATATTAAATATGTGCATGAATACAATTTAGGTACAATGTACATCACTTGTATGTATGTCTGTATGTCGTATGTATAATAAGAATGTTCAGAGTAGAGATGTGCGCGTGACGGAATTCTATGTCACGAACATGCACATTCACGAAATAAAATTTCAATCATATTCACGAAAATTCACGGTTTTTTTTGGTCTTTCACGATCATGCACGAAAATTTTCTTAGTTAGTCTAGGCATTTATGTTATCATAGGCTGCGGTATAATATATTATTTTTTATGTGTTTATAGATATTATTTATTGAAATTTTTTCTTAATTCAACATTCTTAATAATGAAGGATATCATATCATACAAAGACTCTCATTTGTTCATTTTACTTAATCGTAGCTTATTTACTAATTAATATTTTCCAATTTTAATCTTTCTCTCTAGCTTATTCTACAATAATAATTTTCTTAGCATCACTGTATTCTCTCTGTTACAGTTTGATTATCAACAAAGAACACAGTTTGAGTGGCACTATTATTGTACTTTTATTCTTTATAATGTTGTCATTCAATTTGGGTTTGTATGGGGGGTACCCCTCCTGGTAACCCTAGGATCATGAAATTGACATGGTTGATGGATTTGGACCAGAAACTTATAGTGTCCAAATTTCAGTTTGATAAGTCAAAAAACACAACCACTTTTTCTAATAAGAACTTTAATTTAAGTGGGGGTTTGTATGGGAGGTACCCCTTCTGGTAACCCTAGGATCATGAAATCTAACATGGTTGTTGGATATGGACCAGAAACTTATAGTGCAAAAATTTTAGTTCGATACGTTAAAAAAAAACAAAAAACTTTTTCTAATAAGAACACTAATTGAAGTGGTAGTTTGTATGGGAGGTACCGCTCCTGGTAAAGTTATAGTGTCCAAACTTCAGTTTGATACAAAAAAAAAACCAAAAACCTTTTTCTATTAAGAACATTATTTTAAATGGAGGTTTGTATGGGAGGTACCCCCATAGTGGTCCGATTCGACTGATTCCGACAAATGTGCAGCGAATGGCAAAAATATACCTATGTGCAAAATTTCAGCCCCTTAGCTGAGGGACTTGTTTGCATACATACAGACGGAAACTTATAATACGATTCACTCCCGTGAAGAGTACAAAAAACGAGTGTCTAGCTGCTGGGGCTTACGACTCGGGATTAAAATGACATCGGTGATCTAAATTTTATACTAAATTTATACTTATGTATATAGGCTGGAAATATAAACGGGTGAGGAAGTTTTTTGTAGATGGGATTGAACTTTGGAACCAAAAAAGGAGACCCCAATGCTCTCAAGGTGTTGGCAGGATTCCTCATGGTTAGCCCCGCAAAGATGGCATGGTGGAAGAACTGATCCTTTAAGGAGGTGTTTATCCGTGATCCGAGTATGTCCAATCCGCAGGTAGATGAGAGTTCCACATGCCCGTCTGGTTAAGTTGGAAGGTAGACAGATTTTTTCACACGTTGAATTGATGATAGAGAATTTCCGTCAATTTCATTGTTGACTTACTTGCATGTGTATATTTATGTATATACTCAGTATGAAAAACTATTTGCAAAACTGATAACCTGAGATCATTTTTTATTATTTCTCTATTCTACTTATAATTAGGTCAAATGGAGGTTATCCAGTTCTGTTCAAATAATGGTTAATAACCATCAATAGTTTGTGACATGTAACTAAATTTGTCAGTATTGAAAGCTAAATATTGTACTTACTAGAAATAAGAAAGAATTCAATATTACTAATGATTTAATAAATAATGATTCTATAAATAATACAATACTATAGAACTGATAACGATCCGTTTGTAGTAGTGATGATAGAAGTTAACAAACACTCTATAGAAACCAATACAAAACGACAATTTTAATCTATAACTAACTACATATATATGATGTATATGTACATATGTATGTGATTATTGCCAATTTAAACCTGAGATATTACATATTATTCTATACACTCCTTATATCTATATATACATATGTACTTATAGCTCTTTTAGAGCTTCCGATTTAGTCATATTTTTCCGTCTGTCTTTTAATCACTGGATGACTTAAAAGTAGAATCAGCATAAAATCTCAAAGCCTAGAAACAAAGCTCCAAATTTTTATCAAAAGTAGATACTATACCAGTCTTCTGCTGCTGAATAGTTCTGAATTCATTTAATATTCTTAGTCAATCAAACAGACTATACTCGTATTCGATTCATAACGCATCAGTTTATAAAAGACGGACGATGACACATTAAAATTCTGATTCTATATTTATCTGAACTGAACTGAATGATGAGACAGACTATGGTGAGACCAAAATATTAATTTTAATTATTATTATAATATAGTAATTAAAATTGTTTTTATGCTCTTGCTCATGGTTATGGCATTGGCTATATAATATTGTAAAAAAAACAATCACAAAATCTCAGAACTGATTGTAAATGCAAAATTTTTCCGTGCCTCGCATGGAGAGACGTCATAATATTGTACTTTCGAAATATACAATTTACATACATACATATATAGTATAAATACAAGTAAAATGTCCAATCCAGTTATACCAAAAGTATTATACCTTTCACAGAAATCATCCTATTGCTATATGTACTATGTGTTTGATCCTATTTAATATAAAATATTTTAGACTCCGTCACCTTGTAAACCAGTACTTGGAACCAGTTGAAATTGTAGATCTATCTCCGAAGAGAATCTTGGAATTCCTAATGAATACCAGAATCTCGGAGGAATTTTGTGATTACTTGCGGCAGCAGTGACGAGGTGTACTGATTACCGCCCATTCCCTAATCTAATCTAATCTAATCTACACAATATACACTCGAATAGTTAGCCCCTGAACAAACTGACTATCAACAACCTGTTCACGAAATTGTGTCCTATCAAAAATTATAGTTGCTGATATCCCGAGTAAGTCTGAATAGAGATTCAACAATTTTGAGAGCATTCATTCTATATGTTTAACAGTCTTTGTCCTACACCTGACTAGATCAACTCATTTATGTTCATCAAGACTTTTTCATCAAATCAGTACCTACATACTCGTATGTACATATAATATTTTGTAAAGTCTTTCGGAAACCTTCGTGGTTATGTTACAAACTTAAGCTCAAATATAATACACCCTGCTGCTCGAGATGGGTTTAATGATAATCTAAAAACGCAGAATATTCTACTACCATATGTATAGTATATGTTCTGATAACTGACAACGTATAAATATAAATTTCAAAACAATTTGTAGATTTTATTAATACATACAATAATAAAATAAACATACATTCAATCAGCAAGAAAATCTTCATACACAGCGTGAGAGAATTGTTTGTTGTCCAGTCTATTATGTATGTATGTACTTAGTTTATCTACATACAATATACATATGTATATGAATGTACTATTTATATACCATCTATACTGTAAACGACAATGGTACCTACTATTATCTTAATGCCATGATGTTTGCAACTTATAAGTTATTTTAATGGAAATAAACAGCTTTATAAGCTAAGAAAGACAAAAGTCTAACCATATTTATTATTGTTTTATACAAATCCACATTTCTCCATTAGATTATTAGAAAAACAAATATATTTACTTGTGTAAATGATTAACTGTGTCTGATGCATGTTTATTATTGAAAAAAATCTTTTTTAAATTGAATGATTAAATGATTAAACTGTTTGTATTGAATCAGCTTATCAACTTAACTCGAATCATATGTACATACATAAATATCTAATCAAATCACATCAACAACAGAACTAATAAAGTTCTGCACTGAATCACTGAATTCCATTGTATTTCGTTAGAGACTTTGACTTAGTAGGTACATACTACCACCATATATTCTGAACCTGAATTTGCAGGTCCATGCAAGGTCGAAAGGGTTATTGTTGTTGTTGCTGCAAATAGAGGTACGCATGCAAAAGGATTAGGAAAGGTAAAAAGGAAACGGAGAATTAGTGTGCAGCAAAAATTAAAAAATATAAAAAAGGGAAATAAAAAATTAAATAAGTTAAATTAAATTAGGTTAAATTAATTAGTCTAGTAAGAATATACATATGTATATGGGTAAACAGTGACACAGTGATTCTAAACTGTGATTAAGTCATAGTCATTTGAAGGGAGAGACACAGTTTACTTGATTGATTGTGACTCACTTTGATTCAGTTACTCCCTAAACAAAGTAAACTGTGTCTCACCCCTTCAAATAACTGTGACTCAATCACAGTTTAGAATCACTGAGTCACTGTTTAGCTCTTCTCTAGAAGCCATCTTTATCGGTTGAAGCCATAAGTCAATTGGAGTCAGTTGGGTTGGTTTTTTGGGACAGTTAAAAACTTGAACAGTGGTGTGAGGAGAACCACCACACTGTTTAAAGTGATCATTGTCTGAAAGACCAATACGTTTCCTATAGCACTGTAGGATAAGAGACCAACCCGACCTTAATTTAGCTAAGGTGGTCCGAGTGCTACGAGGAAGTAACCTCTCGCTATCATCAACATGTGGAGGATGGCCTCCTAGGACAACATTCTTCTGGTGTGACTCAATAGCATTTTCAACTGCCCTCCAATATAATTCATCACGACCCGACTTATAGCGACCACTATCACTAATCAAGAGTTTCGCCTAATAAAAGGGCTATGTAAAAGGGTTGTTGTTGTTTTAACAGCAAGGGGGCTGTAATATGTATGTACAAGTCCCGACCTCTCAATGGAATAATGGTCAAATGGATGGGTGGTTCCTCTTGATTGAGTGATGATGCAGGAAGATTACATTGTTCTACAGTTTTTCAAATTTGCATTTTGTTTTTATAATCAGTAAGGTCTTCCATGGAATAAGTAATTAAAGTTAAATCAATTCTGGTCTGGCATAAAGCAACAAACAATTTGTGTGTAAAGTCGACAGTCGGACTTTCCTATAAAGAACCCCATGTACTTACTAATGCGAAAACACATTTTTTGTCATTAGTCGTAGGAAATGCTGGCAGTGGCAATGACTAATGGCTCAACTGGAGAGCATTAATCCGGGCAATGTCAATTGACCCCTTCAAATGACATCGCCATGTTTCAGTTGAGTACTTGTAAAAGCAAAAGGTTCAAAAGGTGATTCATACTGCAAGGAATTTTTTTAAAAAATAACATAAGTAAATCGAATTTTCTAGAAACTCTAAAAATAAAATCTTGTATAGGTTGTTCATTCCTTTGTTCAATTGTCTGTTATTGTTTTTACAGTACATAAGTACATACTTGTGTATATGGTATAATGGTATTGATACTTCCGGAATCTTCTATTGAAAAATTCAATATTTTCTTATAATAAATGATCAAATATTGTATATGTATAATGAATTAAATATAATGTATGTACTTTATATGTTTAGTCAATTCCTGTGAAGACAAAACAAAGAAACATTTGTTTTTTGTTTAGGTCCCCTATAACGAAGTGACTCAACTTCGTTATTTTCTTTGCCATTTGCCATCGTATAAGAGGGAATAAGATTTATGTTTGTTTTTTTTTTTTTTTTTTTTGAGGTGTCAGCAGCATTTTTAAGCAAATTTGTTTTCTTTCGCATCGATTTGATTTCTGATTTCTTCATCTGTTTTTGTACAATTTCGCTGATCCAACTTAAAAAAACAAATGTCCAAATCTAAAAGGGCATATTTAATACTGACTGACACATATGCATGTACATATGTATATAGAGTACATAAATGAAATTATTTATATATATATATGTATGACGTACATACTACTTATGTATGTAGTATGTATGTACATTGGATATGTAAACTTATTCAGTACACATTTCCAAATAAACAAAATATGGAATGCATGTGTAGTACAAGTATATACGTACTATAGCATATTAAACAAATTTGTCGTTAGTTAGTGACTGAGCAAGTGAGTAAATGTTGTGATCAGCTTTTTCTCTTTTATTGTCTCATTGTACTTACTCTCCCTAGGTCTCTTTATTTGTATGCGCATGTACAATTTGCCATAGTCGCACACACACACACACACACACACATACACACACTTATTGTTGTTCCTGTGCTGTGTTCTGTTGTTTTGTGTTGTTTTTTTTTTAAGCTCTCTCATCTTTCAAATTTTGTGCTTGCTCAGTTTCAATCGTCGGTCGTCAGTCGTCGTCGGTAGTATGTACTAAAAGTTTTTACGCATTTGAATAAATGCTGCTCCCTTCTGCTACTCTACTCTAGTCTAATAGCATACGAGCAAGTTTTGTAGTGTATGGAAAGTATTTTTACGAACTCTTTTCTTGTTTTCACTCAGCTGTGGCGTTTTGCATTGATAAAGTGTTAAAGTGTTGGGCCCAACAGTTCACTACTCTCTCTCTCTCTCTCTCATTCTCATTTAACAGCTGCGTCCACTGATAACAGTTTCCGCGCGGCTTTTCACGAATTTGTTAGGTTTTTTCTTGTGTTTTTTTTTGTTTATTAATTTGTGATATTGTTACTGACGCTGGGTTGCTTATCACCGTCTGTTTTGATGGTAGCATAGCCTGGCCTAGCCTGGCATCCAGTCACCAGTCACATCAACATCAATAAACAGCAGCAACAACGCTTTTCTCTGACATTACTTGTGAAAAAGCGCTCAAACGCTCATCAGACACGTTCGGCTTAAGTACACACTATTTTACCTACTTACATACTACTACAGTGTATCGTTTCTTTTAAAACAAAATTCCACAAAAAATAAAACAAAAGAAAAATCATAAATATTAAAGTTCAAATATATAAAGACAATTTATAAAATAAAAGTGTGCAAAAAGACAATTCTAATTAAAATAAAATAAAATTTAAAAAATATGCCGAAAACCATAAACAAGGCAAAGCCATGTACAAATACCAATGCCAGTGAATCTGAACGTACCGCGGGCGTGGTTCCTCCGACTACGATCACCAACGTAGTAGATTCACCATTGTCAACACCAATACCATCGATTTCGCAACTTCCTTCTCGAAACGGAAGCAATGTTAGTAGTGATTTGACACAATCCAAAAGCTCCACCAACAACAGCAGTACCAGCGGCACCAACAAACGCGGTCAATCACTCACAATTGATGACATTGAAATGGATCAATCCGTGATTAACGGCATCAACGGCAGTGAGAGTAACTATATCGGACACAAGCGAGAATTGGGCCACAGGTAAAAAAAAAAAAACAACAATCACGAATTTTTTTTTGATGTGATTCTGATTCTCATAAAAACTGCATTACATTTGTGTTTGTTAAAAGTACATACTAATATGTACTATCTTTACACCCCATTGCCTTGCCTTGCCTTCAAGTAATGGTATATTAACACATTAATTTCTTATTGGATTTGAATTAAAATCTTAATATGACAATTGTTATGGTTTCTAAAAAATTATACAAAAAAAAAAAATCATAAATTCGAAGCTAAACTAATACATACATATGTACTGTTTTCATATTTTTATATATGTAGTACTTATGATAATTTCATGTTTGTAAGACCTCCCATATTACCATGCGATCAGCAAAAGAAATCAATTGTATATAGTATTACACTCAGGTGGTGGTGGTGGTGCTGTTGATTTTAAAACTTTTGTCACGCACTCAAACCTCTTAGCCTAAGCCCACATAGAAAATCGCCGCCCATTCTTTAAGAAGAACAAAACTAGTTTTTGACAAAACTAAACTTTATGAGGAGAGTTTACGGTAAGAGATTATTAATTTCTCTTAGTGTTTTCTTTACAATATGTAAACTTTCATTTTAGATTTTAAAATTTTTTTTATTTCATTTTATTTTACCCCCGAACAAGATTCAAGACTAATATTGTGTAAGGAAAAATAATAAAAAGAAAAACTATTATGATCATTGACAATATAACATACATAAGTATGTATGTATAAATGATCTAAAGATGAGAGGCATAAGTTAATCACATGGGTCGTTTTAGTATTTACTATAATTGTGTATTTAATTTGCAATCTAATTCTTGAGTAAATCTTATACAAATCTGCTGATAATAATATCAGACAATTTTATTAGTACTTTACAGCAATAGCAGAGACTGAGGACCATTGTTGTGCTTGTAAAGGGTGTTTTTTTTAGAGTTACACAACTTTAAATTAAAATAAAACAAAGAAAAATATTTTTAATATCAATTAAACTGGCTTTATTGGATAGATAATTCTATGATATTAATGTTTAAATATGATTTCGGGTATGTGGCCTCCAAGGCTGGCGCGTACAAGACGCAATCTGGAAATCCAATTTACATACACTTTTCGCAGCATTTGCGGCCATATTTTGCCAATAACTCTTCGAATGTTGATTCCAGGTGTTCAATTCAATCTCTGGTTTATCGGGGTAGGCAAGTGACTTTACATAACCCCAAAGAAAATAATCCAATGTGGTTAAATCACACGATCTTGGTGGCCATTACGTGAAATAATTCGTTCATCAAAGGTTTCATTGAGTAAATCAATTGTATCGAGCGCTGTGTGGCATGTGGTTCCATCTAGTTGGAACCAAGAGTCAGCAAGATTAATGCCAGCTAATTGAGGTACGAAAAAACTTCTAATCATGTCTGCTTAATTACGTACCCATTCAACCAAAAATGAGCTTCATCGCTGAACGTAGTTTTTTTTTTGTGGAAAATCAAGATCAGTATCAATTTTTGCTTCAGACCATTGGTCGTTTTGCTTTAATTCCTGCACAAGTTGAATCTTAAAAGCTTTTAAGCCAGAATCTTTTCATAAAATCTTCCATAAAGTGGATGGACACAACCCCATTTGCTGAGAACGGCGACGAATTGATTGATTTGGGTCTTCTTCAATGCTTTCCTATACAGCGGCAGTGTTGCCAAGTCAAAGTTGTGAACCTCTATGTTATTCATGTGATAATCTGCATAATAGTTTTCCATGCTCAGTGTCAATCGCTAATAATAATAATACCCTTATTATTAGGTTTGATGTTTATTGTGATGTGACATCAACTCGTCTCATCAGTGTAGTACTCGGCAGCATTGTGGTTTTTAGAATATCCAGCTATGAAAATAACTTAAGCGACATTTTTCCTAAAAATATCTTCAAAATATACTAGTTCATCACCTGGTAACATATTATAGCGATAATCACTATAGTTATGGAAATATTACAAATTTAATGTGACCGTTAACGTTGCCAGCCATAGTTAAGAGCGATAGAAAAAAGCTCTCCTTAAAAATTGGCTTTTTGGCGTTTACGTTAAGGCTTTACATTTCCCTTTGTGTGGACTTCCACTCTTATTTCTAAACACCTCTTAATTGTCTGGGACTGCCAACTCGTAAATATTACTTATTTATAACTAATCTTTATATCTAAAGGCCGTTCACTATCAGCAACCTGTAGCCTTCAGCTGGGTTCCCGCAAAATCACTTCTATTCCGCTGATCGGAATAAGAAGTAGATTAGGATAGGTTGCACAGACCGCTCGACCTGGGACCTTGCGGCTCATTGTAATGTCTGATTATATGTGAAGAAAAGAAATGGGTCTCAGAGCTCTCTCTCAGCCTCTAAAAAACCAACCTGAGGAATGGAATCTATGCACATAGCCTGGTTCCTCAGTAGATATTTTGCCAAGCTGCACAACTCATCGAGAATGGTTTCCCAAAAAGACGGGTTCAACTACCAAGAAAAGCAGGGCAGTCACATAGGAGGTGTTGAATACTCTGTGATTCTTCCTCATCTTCTCAGCTACGACAAAAATCATCATGTGGAACGGGCCATCACCAATTGTCCCATTAGTACTCCTGTCATCATCCAAATCATTTTCTTGTAAAAGTGTAGGAGCTCGGAGGTACGTTATGGTTGGTAGTAGCAAGGCCAGAGTGAATAAGAAATATGTTGCATACAAATTATAATTGAATTTCCTGATATCCCTGAATCCAGTATCTAGTAGTAGATATCAAAGTAATTCTGAGCACAAACTATCCGAAAATCTCATCTCATTTTCCCCTACAGCTTTTAAAAACATATGAGTTGTTATTGTAGCGCAAATCTTGGATGATGAAAATGGAGATGCTGGAGGTTTTTCAAGTATTTAGAGAATTTTCCAATGATGACTCATCATCTTCTACATTCTCATTACATTCCATCCATTAATCCTTCTCGCTTTTAAGTTTAATATACGTATAGAGTATTTTCTTTGTTCTTTGTTAAACAAAATTGGTTTAATTGATTAAGTTTGCTGAAATAGACCAGACAGACATACATACAAAAATATGTACATATAGAATAATCGCAAAATTGAACAAATTATACTACGATTATCCAAACTTTTGTTTTCTTCTACAATTTACTTAGTATGGATAGAACGGACCCGACTTATGAGAAGGTTTTATTATTATCTTATTATTACATAATATAAAGCAAAGTCGAAATTTCAAGAAGTTTGCATACTGATTACTTCTAATCCATGCAACGGATTTTTATACGGTTTCCACAGTCATTTAAAGAATTTTCTTAGAAAGGTTTTCATAAAGAATTGATTCAACAATAAAAATATTTTATTCATTTTCAGTCATCATACATACATATAAGTTTTTGCAAAACCATTCACAAAAAATTGTTTACGGTTTTTCGTTCTAAATGCACCCGTGCAAAGCAGGGCGGGTTTCTAGTAATACATATAACCAAATGAAATGGAATGTTTTGTCTTCATTAAAGAAACTATTTTGAACAATAAACCCATTAATAAATTAATGAACAAGACATCATCATTATCATCACGATCATCATCATGGCTTGACCTTTGTCTATTATTTTATTCATGGTTCAAATAGAGGATGCAATGATGGCAGTGATGATGATGAGCAATAATAAAACGCCAAGGGCATAACAAGTTTAATTATATACTTCCCGACAACAACGACGACGACGACGACGACGAATAATTCACGTGTCTAACAATACAATTACCAATTAACCACCTACAAACGTGAATGTTCGCATTTCTTTAGTTGGGGTGAGGATTGGTTTTTTTTTTTTTTTTTTGGGTTACTTAAATTTTAATGGTTGAGATACAGCAACATTATAATACATTAATTTTTTTTTTTTTTTTTTTGATATTACAACCCACCTTCGCGTCATACTACGTCAACATTTCAATAAATATTCCGTTTATGGTATGGACTAGTTGCAAAATATTCGAGGTGAACTACATATGTAGACATAGACATACTCGTCGAATTTCAGACATGTGTCTATCTGTCTGTCTATTTGTATCTGCACCTTTTATTATGTTCACATCACATCAACACAACCAATGCCCAATGTTAATGTCGTTGTCGTCGTCACTGCTGTGTGTTTCTAAACATAAATGCTTAATTTTTATACGCCGCCTCTTCCATTAAATTTATCTAATTGGAACAAAGAATAATTATACCTACATTTCAAATATTATGGTAGATTGTCGAGTACTGAAATTTACATATTTTCAACAAGAAATATACGTGTACATGAGTTGTTACTACTATTCTTGTCATAACTTTCAAATACGAAATACTCATATGTGTTTTTGGTATTTGGATTGCTTTGAATTCGATTGGATTGGATACAATAAAAATTGGTTAATATAAAGGGTGTACAACTATAAACAACTTGAAATAAAACACTGATTAATGGTGTTAATTGCCATGTATTTGGTTTTATTCGAAAGATAATTCTATGCCACCTCGGAGGAAGTCCAACCGGGAAGTCCAATTTTCATTGGCTTTTTGCAGCAATGGAGGCCGTATTTAAGTGATGATGTGACGAATGTTGTCTTCCCAGGAGTTAATCGTCTGTGGCTTATCGGCGTATACTAGAGACTTCTCATAGCCCCACAAAAAAAAAAAGTCCAGCGATTTTAAATCGCATGATCTTGGAGATCAATTCAAAGGTCCATAACGCGAAATTATTCGTTCGCCGAACATTTCTTTCAATAAATCAATTGTGGCACGCGCTGTTGCATCGTCTTGTTAAAATCACAGGTTCTCCACATTAAGGGCATTCAATTGTGGTACAAAAAAGTTAGTGATTACCATTAACTGTAACTTTCTGGTCGGAATTGTTTTTGAAGAAATGTAGACCAATGATTCCACCGGCCCATAGAGCACATCAACAATGGAAAGATGTTTCGACAATGGCATGAATACAATTTAATTGTAAAATTCGGGATTAAAAGCAACTTCGTTTTGAGCCCATTCACCAAATGTACGGCATGCCATATGCGGGAAATCATATTCAAATAAAAATTTCAAAGGATTATCTTTCGAATTCATGACAATTAGCACCATTAATCTGTGTTTTAATTCAATTTAAAGTTGTATACCTGTGAAAAAAACACCCTTTAGTACAAAATGGTATAAACTTAGAAAATTTTATGTGGTGATTACTTAAGACAATCCAATCTTCTATTTTATTCTATTTGAATACATAAAAGACTTATGTTCTACCAAGTCCTTTAAGTTCTAAACTACTTACTAGTTTTTGAGATACGGAGGAGGGTTTGGGTTTGATAATATTTCTTGGTCGAAGGAGGAGGAGGATCTGTTGCCAGTTTTGGACAGTTTATTTAATATCTTCATCGTTGTTCATCGATATTAACCGCTTTACAAGTCTTGCAACTTTGAGAAGAAGTGTCCCCACATCTTTATAGTTTTTTAGCAATCGTCTGTTCGTATAAAATACATAAATCATTTTTTTAATATCAATGAATCACACTTACTGGAGTCTGAGGCAAATAATCCTTTCTGATCGATCCCATGAAAATATTGTCCCTTGTCATGATTTTCTTGTTAAATTTTTCTTTTTTTTTTTGAATTGCTTATTATAGGGTTTGTCACAATAGGCCCACTTGCGGCCACAGTAACGATGTGTACAGGTTACTGCCCTTTCCCGAATCTAATATGATGAGCCCTATATTCTCTCTGTAAAATCTTTCATGTAATTCAAACATAGGACATCGATAAGTACCTGTATGTATGGTTTATTGATAAGCCTTATATTCTCTCTCGGAAATCTTTTATGTAATACTTAAAAATTGTTAATCTGTCATAGATAAGTAATATAACATTAATTCCTGAATTCGTAATATTTTTAAGTAATCCCGATCCCTGGTCAATGATCCACAATAACAAACATCCATATGTTTTAATTGATCTCGATGTCAATCTCTGTTCACTCTTATTACAATATTTTTTGGATTTGTTTTCTTGCAGAGTGTTTGTCAATAGGTCATTGCATTTGGAAAACATTAAATTCTATGGCTTCGATATGGATTACACTCTGGCAGGTAAGTGTTGTCTTGAAACTCTATGGTAGTATATGGAACTATATAATAATAATAATAATATTTTGTGCAGAGTATAAATCACCACAATATGAGCAGTTGGGTTTCGATTTGGTTAAAGAGCGTTTAGTCGCTATGGGTTATCCTAAAGAAATATTGCAATTCGATTATGATCCCACATTTCCAGTACGTGGTCTATGGTTTGATACACTCTATGGAAATTTATTAAAAGTTGATGCTTATGGTAATATACTTGTTTGTGTACATGGATTCGAGTTTATTAAACAGTAAGTTTTATTCTCCTTACACACATATATACATATGTATGTTACACATATGTACTTATGGTATATGGATGATGAATAATGAATGAATTTGTCTGTTTTTTTTTTTTTTTGGAATTTAGCCATCAGGTTTATGAATTATATCCGAATAAGTTTTTGAAACTTGATGAATCACGCGTATATGTGTTAAATACTCTATTCAATTTACCGGAAACCTATTTACTGGCATGTCTTGTAGACTTCTTTACAAATAGCTCCGAATTTGTACGGTAAGTTTACACACCTAAAAGTTTTTATTGTCTATTGATTGTGATTGGATTTTTTTACAGCGTTGAGCGTGGTATTAAAGCCGGGGACTTTCTTTTTACCTACAAGTCTATATTTCAGGATGTGAGACGCGCTGTTGATTGGGTTCATTGTGATGGTGATCTTAAGCGTCGTACTACACAGGTTTGTTTTACGATTGTAGTATATAAGTCACTAACTAGTATTGCCTATGACCTATGACCATTAATTATTTTTGTTTTTCTTTTTTTTTGACATAATTATAGAACATGGAATATTATATAAAGAAGGATAAACGTCTTCCTACTGTTCTGTCACGCATACATGAATCGGGAGCTAAGATTTTCATGCTTACTAACAGTGATTACACTTATACCAATGAAATTATGACTTACCTCTTTGATTTTCCGCACGGAGCCAATCCGGATGAGCCCCATCGCAGCTGGCAGTCATACTTTGATATTATTGTAGTTGATGCTCGCAAGCCTCTGTTCTTTGATGAGGGAACAGTCTTACGACAAGTGGATACAAAGACAGGTAGCTTGAAAATCGGTACACACATTGGACCACTACAATCGGGTCAAGTGTACTCGGGTGGATCATGTGAAGTATTCACTAAATTTATCAATGCTAAAGGCAAAGATGTACTCTATGTTGGTGATCACATTTTCGGTGATATACTCAAATCAAAGAAGATACGTGGCTGGCGTACATTTTTGATTGTACCAGAGCTTGTGCGTGAGCTGCATGTGTGGACTGATGAGTGTCAGTTGTTTGCTGAACTGCAGAATTTGGATATTAAATTAGGTGAACTGTACAGGGATTTGGATTCAAGCGCCAAAGTCAAGCCGGATATATCACAGCTGCGCACTTCTATACGCGATGTTACTCACAAGATGGATATGTCATATGGCATGATGGGTTCTCTCTTCCGTTCCGGCTCCCGTCAAACTTTCTTCTCAAGTCAAGTGGTTCGATATGCAGATGTGTATGCGGCCACTTTTCTAAATCTGATCTACTATCCATTTTCATACATGTTCCGTGCTCCAGCTATGTTGTTGCCACACGAGTCAACTGTGGCCCATGATCAGTGCAACCCACCATCAAGCGATCTAGCTCAAGCACTGCCGCATTCAAAATATTTACGTCAAGCAGGTTCTATGGGCTATGGCATCAATCCCGAAGATGAAAAGTCACTACATCGATCGGTAAGTAGTTAGAGCGCTCATAGAAACCTCTATCTATAATTGTATTTGTATTTCTTTGTTACAGGCTTCGATAGTACATACAAGACCCTCCACACCCACTGTTGTCACACATACACATGACGAAGATTACTCAGAGGAGGAGGATGCCGAATTGGCAGCAGCTAACAAACAAAACTAATAAAAAAGAACGAAGAGCGAAGAGGCTGTTCTTACGTCTGATATTGCGAATTTTTAAACCGCAATTCATATAACTAATCGATCGATTTTATATCTACAATACCATAAATACCATAAATTTAATAACATAAATGATAAAAATGATTCTCTAAATATACTATATATATATATATATGTATTTTTTTTTTTTTTTTCCAAAATTTTCTAGTTAATGTGTTAAATTAAAATTCCAATTATAATCTACACATAATATAATTTTGAAATGTAAAACAACAAGAAACAAAACATAGCTTGCATTAAACCTTTATTAAATGTGTCAAACACATGTAGTATCTGTATTGAGTAGTACACACAATATGAATCGATTGATGATAACCTCATCTCTTTCAGCATTCATTCATTACACATATGCATAGGTCAAAGACTATAAAATTGAATTGAATATTGGAAAAACAACTTGCTTACTAAATACTTGCTTACTAAATTTTGTTCTACCGATTCTACCAGAACAATCGGAACATTGTGTGTCGATGTTTCGTAAACGAATTTGTTGAGTCTACAAAATTTCATAATCTCATTTTTAAATCGAAATTCAAAGCATTTTGTTTGGTTTGTTTTTCTCGTTAGCTGGTACGCCAGTCCTCAGTTCAAATTTAAAAAAAAAATTAACCGCATTTAGAAAAATAATCATCATTATACAATATAAGTTTATAAATACTTATAAATGTAATATATGGTAATAACGAAGAATCCAATCGAATGGATCTATGCCATATTATACCATGCTATGTCAAGCAGTGGAAATATTTTTCCTAGTTTAAGAGATCCGGTTACTTGGAAGGGGACATAGCCACCATATAGTAAGGCAAACGTAAAATATAAGAACAGTCGGACTAACAAAGTCATTGGGACTGGTTGGTCTATGACCTCTTTATAGAGAAGACTCAGACTCTTGATATACAGCCGAATCCCGATAATTCGATTTTGCAAGGGAACAGCATTTTTAAACTATTTTTTGTTTTCAATGCTATTAACCAGAATAACATCCATTTCCTTGTGGTATAATGATTTAAATTGATGATTTTTGTAATACCCTGGTCATGGGGATGCAGTGTAGCAATAACTTTCGATTTTTATATCTGAAGCCATTCGTTAAATAGATCGATCGATTGTCATCAGTGATGCCATCTACCTATCACAAAAACAGGACAGATTATTTTGTAATTTTTATCTTATAAAATTTTTTTTATAAATTAGATGAGTTTTATTGCCTCATCTATCAGGTCATAATCCTCTTCATCTGCGGTACTTACAAAATTTGCAGTAGCCTTTGGATCGAAGGAAATATCTGTCCGGAAAAAAGGCTAAAATGGCATCACTGATTGTCATCCACGCCTTCTTATTGTGTCGGTAATGCATTGGAAAGCTATGAATGTTTTTGAAGCACCTTGGTTTTGCAGACTTTCCAATTATTGTATTAGTGGTTCAATTTTTTTTGGTGTCATCCATGTTTTCAGCAAATAATAAAGTAACTCGCTCTTTACTATGCTTACCACCATGGCATTTATCATTATACATACATACAATTATAAAACTCTGCTTTAAGGATTTTTTTTCGTCTTGTAATCTTTTATCAGGACATCTAACTTTTCTTTCCAATCCAAGCAAACGCCTTCATTAACAGCAGAACTTTCACCGCACATTTTCATAAATGAGATATTGTGTCGTTTTTTGACTGCTTGCTTTAAAGTTCTTTATATTCATTGCAGAGCTTTTTCTGAAAAAATTTCGCCCCCAATGGGAACATTAATTTGCCGGCATTCTGTAATCCACAATTGTAGTGACTTTTCCATTTCCGGATATTCAGATAGTTTACTGCGGTGGTTCCATAATAAATTCTTTCTTCTGCAGAATTTAAGTGATTGTTGATAAATCGATTTCGAATTGTTTCGCCACCTCCGCCACCTTGTTTAATAATGGAGTTATAGAGTAGTGTTGGATTGCCTCATGAGTGAGTGAACAAAAAAGAGTTACTCATTAAACTGAGCAAGTGAACATGTTCCTTTCCTATTGTTCTTTTCTCTTCTGTTGTTTTTTTTTCACTCACTTGTTCACTGTTAATTCAGTTGTTCTATTTCACGCACTTGTTTACTGTTAACTCAGTTGTTCTTTTTCACTCACTTGTTCACTGTTAACTCCCATACAAACCCCCCTTTAAATTAAATTTCTTATTAAAAAAAGTTTTTGTTTTTTGACGTATTGAACTGAAATTTGGACAATATAAGTTTCTGATTCATATTCATTAACCATGTAAATTATATGATCCTAGGGTTACCAGGAGGGGTACCTCCCATACAAACCCCATTTAAATTATTGTTCTTATTAGAAAAAAGAGAATTTAGTTAGGCTAAGAAAGGAAGGTTTGATGCAACTCGGAGGAGCGTGAACGGTATTACATCTTTGGCATAGCCAATGATAGCCTTCTTTCAGGTTTTATGTTTCCTTTTGTTATTTAATGTTACTTTATTTGAATTAAAATGTTACTGCCATATTATTTTCGTGAGTAGCTGTGTTGTTCATGAGCAAATGAACAACTGAGCAATGTGAGCGAGTTGACATACTTTAAAAAAAAGAACAAGTGAACATGTGCACCAAAGTGAGCAGTACTTACCAAACACTATTATAGAGTAAGACCTTGTACTGAAGGCTTGTACTAGACTTAGACTTAATTAGCCAATTAAGACTTTGTGCCAGTTGTTTCATTGTGATTTTTTTTTTTTTTTTTTCTTTGTATGTTCACGTCCGGTGAGGCGTTTATCCAAGATAAGTTACATCCTAAGTTTAAGGAGTTTAAGTGCAGTTTACAGTTACTAGAGAACAGGTCCTACGATGCAATTTTAATATAAACGTATTTAAATTACTGCTAATTGACTTTTATCCGCCAATTAGATAACCACTCTTGTATGATTTAAAAATAATTGTCTACAGGTCAGTAGGTGCTTTAACTGGAACACAGGAGCGGCTGATTATAGCAGTGCCGTCAGCATAAGTGGATGTGACAATCATGAAAAATTTGTTCATTTATTTAAAAGCTCTTCATGAGATGGAAACAATTGTAAAATTTGTTCAGGAAGAATTTCAATGATGCTAAACACAAATTGGGCTATTGGACAAATATATGATATTGTGTGTTAATATTATAATCTAAAAGGTAAGTCAAAGTGTAATAGCAGTCTTTATATCTCAATTGCTATTTAAAGGATTTATAGCTAGTAGTATGTTTCCCAGCCGTTCCATGTAGTTTACGCTGAACCTGGTGATTTCTTCTTTCATTGTTGGAATAGTACGGAGAACTCGATGTAATTCTGAGTTTCTAGTCAAGAATATTGACTGAAACCTTTGAAATTTGGATTGCATAAGTCCAAGCCGGTTTTATGGTTGCCTTGTTTATAAGAAATTTGTACTCAAGACTTAGTTTGCAATGAGTACTTAGTAGCCAGTTTAACCGAAATGCACTCATATTGATTGGTTTTCATGTGAGTCTTCTATTAAGTTTTAATCCAAGATAGTTGGCAACACCCCCGAACCATGATTTCAATTGGTTGAGTCGAATTTGTAGGATAGAGGAAACTACTACATCACGGAGTGTTCAGATGGCAAGTATAGCTGTGTCGTCTGTATATGTAGCAACTGTTATATTGTTGTATGCAGTCAGTAAATTTGCAATATATATTGTATACAGTATTGGGCCTAGTACGTTAGCTTAAGGAACACCAGCTCTAAGGGGACGTTTAAGTATTACGTAAGCAAACTTTCAATGATTTTAGAACCCCTCCTCCCCTGTATAAACAAAAATAATTTTATCGTGAACCCTCCCCCCTCCCAAATGATAAGACGTAAGAATTTTTCTAAATTTTTTAACTAGAAAAAGTTAAAAAGGGGCACATTTCAGAATCTGACGCTCTTTCAGAAATGTAACAAAAACATGTCACCAAAATTTTTAATAAATATCTTGACTCAAAAGCCGTAGCGCCAAGTAATTTATGTATTCTGAAAATAGAGGAAGCAATGATGCCTGTCATCAAGGGGAGGGCCATCCAAAAGGGTACAAAAAAATTGTGAAAATTTTTTCTTTTTAAGCGTATCGTTTGAAAACGGCTTGCCCTATTTGGCAGATTTGTTTTTTTGTTGTGTTCGTTATATGCCAATTAGAAGAATATGAAAGAAAGTTTTTGGACAATCCACCGGAAAACTTGGAGATTTGGACTTATTGTATTAAAATAAATAATAAATAAAAAAGTAAAGCTTATAGAGTGCATTCGCTTCTAGATATAGTAATAAAGGAGTTTTTTTTAGACAACTTTAAATTAAAATAAACAAAGAAAAATATTTTTAATATCAATTAAACTGGCTTCATTGGATGGATGATTTTAAGACATTAATCTTTAAATATGATTTCGGCCATGTGGCAATCTGTAAGTCCAATTTTCACACACTTTTTGCAGCATTTGCGGCCGTTCGCCAATAACTCTTCGAATGTTGATTTCCAGGTGTTCAATTGTCTCTGGTTTATCGGCGTAGGCAAGTGACCTTACAAAGCCCCAAAGAAAATAATCCAATAGGGTTAAATCACACGATCTTGGAAATATTCGTTCATCAAAAGTTTCTTTGAGTAAATCAATTATAGAGTGCGCTATGTGGCATGTGGCTCCGTCCTGTTGGAACCACATGCCAGTAAGATGAATGCCAGCTAATTGAGGTACGCAGAAATTTCTAATCATGTCTCTGTATCGTTCACCGTTGACAGTAACATTCTGGCCATCATCGTTTTAGAAGACATATGGACAAATGACTCCGCCGGCCCATAAAGCGCGCCAAACAGTAATTTTCTGTGGATGAAATGGTGTTTCGACTAACTGCTGTTAAATCGGTTGTCAAATAAAACAGTGTTGCCAACTCAAGGTTGTGAACCTCTAAAAAAAACACCCTTTATAGGCCCTTGATAGGCCTATGTGTTAAGCGCCGGCTCGTGATACAAAACAGTAGAGAGAGTGAGTTCAACGTCAGCCCGGAGTTGGAAGTTTTTTATATATTTTTTTAAATAAATATTTAATAAATCCATAAAGGTGCCTAAAGACGACACACAGCATGACGAACGAACTCACGATCAAATATGAAGCTAATAATAGTAGCAAAAATTCAAAGCGTGCACTCTCTGTTTGCTCTGTAAACAGAATAATTCTCCTTAAATGTATTATGTACTTTTTATTATTATTTCTTACAAAATCAGTACCAAGCTTATACCATGCATTCGCCGCAAAATATGGTAACTGCATGATGGCCTTGAGTGGTAAGCACCGGCTCGTGAAGCAGAAGTTTAACCCCAGTACTTAGTTGGGAGTTTTTTATTAAATAAGTACTTTGTAACTACAACAAATAATTGGCAATACATACAACAAAGCTTATTTTACGTTTTCACGTAAAAACAATTACGATAGTGCAGTAATATTAGCTGCCCCGATTTTTTAAGATTTAAGTATTACAGAAATTCGAAATTTAAAAATTATTATTGTTTTGTAAGTTTTTTATCTTATGTAAGTTTTAAAATATCTCCCCCCCGCTTCCTGTATAAGCAAACATAATAAAAAGTTTAACACCCTGCCCCCTAATCCTGTTTACGTAATAATTGAACGACCCCTAATACATATAATGAACAAAGATAAAGTCACTATTTAAAAGTAAAGCTATAATAATAATGTTATTATTGATACAGTGATAGAGGTTATGAAGCCTCTCCTATCCAGTTCTAATGTCAACCACTCCGACGTGTGGTACATCACTCTTCCTCTCCGTGTCATCACAAGGGGCCTCGTATGGCCTAAGTAAACTGGTCTTGGCAACGACTACCATCTGACTACTAACCCAACCTATGCACTATATTGTGATTAACAATATTATGGTACTCATATTATTTATGAATAATACTATTGGACTTTCCTCAATTAGGAAGGAAAGTTACTTAAGTAACGCCACGCCACGCCACGCAACGCCAAAAAGTATACTAATAAAAAAAGATAATAATGATGAGGTTAACCTAATTAATTAATTAATTTATAATCAAGATTTTCGTCAATATTTTTCAATTCATTAATGATTTTCCGACGAACATTTGCTTCTTGCATGATCCGAATAAATACTACAAATAATGAAAATATGTGAAGTGCTTATACGATTTGCTGTATAAATTAAATTTTGGGAAAGTGCAAAGTAGAGCTCGTTTGGTCAAGCATATGATTTACGTTCTCATATGTAGAACATATGTATATGTACATATTGTATAAACATATGTATGGATGTATGTGTGTATGTAGCATGTCTGTAAATGTGTTACAATTTTGATACAATTTTAATAAACTGGAATAGGCCGTTTTTAGTTTTGTTGTGTAATAGTTGCAACATGTAAACTTGAATAAATATGCAGACATCAAGTGGCCTGACAGAGTTGGCTGGGCAAAACGTTGTTAGCTATGTATTTATACATTAAACAGATATCCATACATACTACATACATCAATGTGGTACTAACCAATTGATATCCCTACACAAAATATAGTGCTTTTCTTTTAAGTGAAGTGTTCGTAACCTTTGAAAATAAAAAAAAAACAGAAGCCAAGCAAACTTTAAAATAAAATTTTATAAATAATATTTATCAGGCATTGTATATATTATGGGAGAAATTGAACAAAGGATTGAACTTTCTACCACAAACCATTAATGAAAGGTCCTCCTGGTTTTCTGAATGGCAGTTCTTTACAGCTCACAAAAGTTAAATTAGTATAGATTCAACATACTAGTATGAGCGAAATTTAATAATGTATGGAGCTTTTATACCACAGGTCACAAACTACATACCACTATGGAAAGGTCCTGGGGTAATCTGCAGCAGGACAGCTCTCTGGTGGTGAAAGGCGACGAGTTAAACTTAATTTTGGACTTATGAATCAACCAGTTATATGTATTACATCTATCAGAAGGAAAGCATCGACAACCCACTACCTACGATCTACTACCGAGTGCGAGATTTTAGCAGTGCTAAAACTTATCTTCATACTAGTTAACCTGCCTTCTATGTACATCGCCTTTTATCTTTTGGTGACATTTGCGCAATAGTCTCAGTAATTAGTAAATTAATTCAAGAAGCATCAAAGCATACGAAAAAATTAATCATAAAAAAAACATATTTTCCTTATCCTTATGTTATTGAAAATCTTTTTTGTTTGAGAGCCAATTTGAATGAAACAAACCCTAAATGTTACTTAAAGCTTGTTACAATACATTAGTGAACACCGCATTCAAATCGGTTAAGCCGTTTCTGAGATTATTGTGCACAATAGCATAGACAAACAGAAATGGCTTATTTAAGATTTTATTATATAGATGATTTCTAGAATCTTATAAGATTCTTAAATTAAAATAATTCTAGATACAAAGTGTAATATATATTGTAAGTAAGAAATTAAGTTTTCGGTGTAGCATAAAGCATAATACATGATGTATGATGATGATGATGTATGTATATATTTGTTTCGTATCTGTTACCATGTCACAAAGCTTACGAAATTCTTAACTAAATTGAACCAACCAACCAACCAACGAACTAACCAATTTTAATGTGACCAAATTGCATTGCAACAATTGTTGAACAATCAACAGACAGTCTGATCTGTCTGATCTGTCGGATCGCCTTTTAATGGGTAACAAATGCGCGCGGGCGTTGTCACCACCATGTCGCCTGCTTGCCTGAATTTTTTAAATTTGTGGCTGCCAAAAACACGTTTGAGCCACTCTGTCATTGCAATGGCGTTTATGTCTTTGTCTATTTGTGTCTGTATATGTGTCTATGTCTGCAGACACATACAAGTATTAAAGCGACCCATTCTAACGACTTGCTACAACGAATCGTGGTGCTATAAAATCGTATAAATGCACGCAAACAAACCCAACTGCACCAGTTTTTGAGACAATTTGAAAAACGCATAATCAAATTTAAGAACGCGGCTGTTTAACACGCAACCAAAGCAACCGAGTCGCAAGGAAACAAGTTGAAACAAAAAAACTCAATACAAAAAAGGAATTATAAAATCAAATTTTAATCATCAAAAATGGTATTTAAGGTGTGTAACAACAACAACAACAACAACAACAGCGACAGCATCAGTAAAAACAATATAAGGCCAAGTAACCAAGCCTATCTAACTACATAGTACTAGAAGCAAAATTCACAATATATTGTTTGTATTACCATATATCCTTTCAAATGGTATTATGTGTTCTAAATTGTCTGATCTTCTTGCATAATGCAAGAGTTCCATTAGATCCTTTCAGAACTGTAGCTATATATTGTTGGGAACTTCAAGCTCTAGATTATTTATTTATTTTTTTTTTTTTTTTTGATACTCTATTGTTTCATCTTTCATACTATGAATTATGATTATTTTGGGGCAATGTGTTTGTGAAAGCATTCAAAGAACCATGTATCGGAATTAGAGCTAATTTCGTTTTTTAAGATTATATTTATAATGATCACGGATTGATTCTATATTAATTTTCATTTTTATGTTACAGTTCATTTTTTGCATTATGATTTTGGTCGTTTATGCTGCTGCAAAGCCAGGCGGCCCCGCAGCATATTCGATTTCAGCACCCAGTGTTGATCACGCTTCTGTGGGTAATTCACAAGAGCACACAGTTAAAGGTGCTTATGGTCAGTCATCACAATCTGAGTATTCCAGCCAGGTTCAGAGGGCGCATTCAACATCACATGTTCAACGCTCTAGTAGTACCAATGACGCAGGTCTGGCACCAGGTGAGTATTGTTAATATTGATACGAAGAATAGGAGCAGTTATAATTGTTGTGCTGCTGTAGCCTAAATCTGTAGGGCCCTGAGAAGAAAAGAATTTTGTATTCCATTCTCACATTTTTTTAGTTCAATTTTGAAAAATATAATTATTTATATTTTATAAGTACGTGGTCGAACAATATGTCCTTACAAAAAGATGGGATACACTTTCCCAATCTTTTTTCTAAATTTTTTTAAACATCCAAAAAGTAGAATTTCAGAAGTTCCTAAAAATAGGCGTTTGTTTAATTAATGACCTCCTCGTCAGTCCACCGAGCCATTTTTATTAATTTGGAAATAAAAAGAAGTCACTGGGAGGCAAATCTGGTGGATGTTGTATTAATTCGATTTTTAATTCCTTGATTTTGGCCATCGAAACTGTGCATGTGTGCTATTGCAATTATTCTCTACTGAGAGCAAACGCGGCACCCTTTTTGCGAGACTTTTTTCACATCCAATCTTTCTCGCAAAATTGAAACCACTGTACCATACTATATAGATGATCAATCAATCAAAATGATATCGTGGATTTTTTCTATCGTTTCTTGAGTGGCCAATTCCAATGGACGTCCCGAACGATGTTCATCTTTTGTGGATCTACGGCCACGTTTAAACTCATTTAACCAATTGTAATTAGTTGCAACCGCGGGAGCAGATGTGCAATGAACTTCATCTAACTCAGTTTTGATTTCTTTCGATGTTAAGCCTTTTCAATAATCACCGCATGGAACTCACTTTTTTCCATTTTTTTCCAATACACAAAAGTTAAATAAAAACCAGAAAGAAGGTTATCATTGGCTATGTCAAAGATATAATCTCTTCACGCTCCTTCGGGTTGCATGGGAGTTACTCCTCCTGGTACCCCTAAGATCTTGAAATTTACATGGTTAATGAACATGGATCCGAAATTTATAGTGTTTAAATTTCAGTTTGATACGTTAAAAAACAAAAACCTTTTTCTAATAAGAGCATTAATTTAAAAGGGGATTTGTACGGGCTGATTCTGACAAATGTGCAGAGTATGGTAAAAAGAAATACAGACGGTATGTGGTCTGTGGAGTCTCCTTCTGTGTGTTACAAACTTCATGACAAACTTATAATACTATTCACTCCCGTGAAGACTATAATAAAACCACGTGGTGGTTATTACAAAGACTTCAACAGCTGATTAATTAAGGATTAAACTTAAAAAAGAAAAGTTAATGATGCTAGGAGCGTGATCTCCCGGATTTTCTATAGACCCACATAAAAAGTCGATACGATCTTTAGAAACCCCGAAAAAGAAAAACAATGAAACTCTATAAGATTCGTTAGTCCTTTATGTCTTATTGTATCCTCACTATACTAAGTTACTTACTAATTATTGGAAGTATAGGATATCCATTAGTTCCATTTATTATTTTAAAAATAACATCCTAAATTTTTCTTTCTCTCTTTTTCTCGTGCTCTCTCTTTGTTTTTGTTTTTCTTTTAAATATTTATAGCTCATGGTATTATTGGGCATGGAGGCATTGGATTAGCTGGACCCGCAATTACACACCTTGGGTAAGTGGCCAGTCAGGGACTGACTGAATGTCTTAAAATGTACTTAATATACTTTTGTTTTTGTTTTTTATGTAATGCAGACCAGCTCTACTTCATTAATCCGGTATCGGGACATATAAATTTTGTGTCATTAAAATAAGCTATATATACTTACATACATATTTGTACATATATACTATACAATATACTATGGATGTGCATGTACATATGTACGTATGAATAAACAAGCAAACAAACAAATCAATTCACATACAAATCGAATCGAATCGGATGGATCGATAATGTTATTTGATTCCATTTGTGAACCCCCTTCGGAAGGAAAATTGATTGGACCATCAGTAACCTTTATATAACCTTTATAATATACTTATAAATGAAAACTTAATATGTATTAATATTTAAACCAACTAATTATTATTAGAACAAGAGACAACTACAACTACGAAAGCCATAAAAGCCGTGATGTCGATCCCATCCGATTTGATCCAAAGGCTCGAGCACGAATACAAGAATATCACCTAAATGTCAACAGCTGGCTTATCTATGTTTAGTGTTTTTATTTGGTATTTTATTGGTTGTTATTGTATTTAGTTTTCGGTGATTTCAGTTTCAATTGTTTCAATTGTATTTTGTGCTGTGTTTTGATTTTATGTTTGGTTTATCGTATGGATTAGAGTATTTTTTTTTTTTATTTTCCTGTATTTATCGCGGTTGAATTTCTTTTTGCTCGTATTAAGGCAAAGAAAAAAGTAAATAAAATCATAAGTTGTAACAATACAAAAAGAGTTTTTCATTTATTTTGTGTGCCATACGGGGGCATAAAATGTTATACCCTCACAAAGTTATGGAGTGCGAAGAGACAATTTTCTGTCTCTGTCTTAATGGAGGGGAGAACATCAAACCAATTAGTGCTCGATCAATAGGCATCAAATAAATATGTTAATCTTATCTGGATACCTGGATATAGTGGGTATTTTGGGAACGAAGTGGCACATGTACTCACCAGGAATGGAGTGGCTACTGTCCTTATTGGACTAGAGCC
This sequence comes from Amiota communis, assembly GCA_037043315.1. Lineage (NCBI taxonomy): Eukaryota > Metazoa > Arthropoda > Insecta > Diptera > Drosophilidae > Amiota > Amiota communis. Next base: position 882,397 of record JBAMAV010000686.1, read on the forward strand.
ATTTTGCGGGCTGTCTTGGAGTTCTACAAAACATAAACTAAAACAATGGCTTGATAACAAATCGCATCAGCATTGGGTAGATCCAAAAATATTACATAGCTAATACACTCATGCCAACTACATCTCACAAAAGAACACAAGAACTGCTGAGATTACTGAGAAAAGGTATTCGTGTACTCAGGTTTCTTAACAGGACATTGGTGAGAGTGATGAGTCATCAACGTAATATGCGGATAAGTCGGATTGATCAATGTAGACTATGTAATGAGGAAGAGGAGACAGTAAAGCATTTGCTATGCTACTGTCTGGTCCTAATTTGTGTGGTTGTCACAATAGGCACTTTTAGCACTTTTCATTCGCGACGTCAATTTGAATGTAATTCAAGCTGGGCTTTCGATATACAAGTTCTCCTCGCCATTATGGATCTGTCAGTAAAATTTTGCTTTAGACTTTTGTTTCAGTGATGACCTCGTTAATTGGCCCAAATTTCTTACCCCCATGCCATTTCTTCAAGTTTGGAAACAAGAAATAGTCACAGGAGATTAAATCTAAAGAATATGCTGAATGGATAATACCCTGATAAAGGTAATCGTTGTGAATGACACCGTGTTCATCAAAAAAAACTGTCGCCATGACCGTGTTGGACGACAGACCCACTTTCGTCTTTTTTGGTGCACGTTCACCCGGATAAAAGCAATGCTTTGACTGTTCCTTGGTCTTTGATGAATTATGATGGTTTCATATTTGTCCACGTTGCAAAAACTCGGTTGGATGGCGGTTGAACATCGCCAAATACTCCTTTGAAGTGGCCACGCGGTTGCGCTTATGGTCGAGTGTGAGCAATCGCAGCAGCCATCTCGCGGATATATTTTTACATGAGTATATCCAAATATTCAATCCCACCTCACGCACTTTCGATTTCCGTTCGTCAAATATCATTCCATGGATTTTATCGACGATTTCTGGCATGACGACCTCATTTCGGCTAGTAGGACCACAAGGAATTCAACAAACCACTTGTTAACCATTGAAAAAGATGGTGCAGGGTCCCCACAATATTTATCAAGGACTTATTGAACGATTATTATTATTTTATAATTGCGAAACACACCATATGTGAGAGCGAACAGAAGATAAATAGTTTTCTTGCATTTTAATCAAATATATGACATGTATTTGAGATACATACGTTTATATTAGTCGTTCATAGTACACCTAAAACAAGTGTTTAACACACATGATGGACTACAATATAATTGAAAAGTCGTTCACAGGCTACCTAAAACCATTATTTGAGAGTCGTGATGGACTTGGGATAGAATAGTCGTTCATAAGCTACCTTAAGCTGTGTGGGCTGAGTTTTTTAATTCGTTGAAGAAACTTGATACCAGATAGAGACAAAATTCACCGCTGGAAATACGGTGTAAAGTGTTTAAGAAATTGTGCAATTGCAATTAATTGCAGGCATTTTTCAGTGGCAACTGGACTGAGTCTTAAAGTGACGGAACAAGGCATGGAAGGTGCCGAAAAAGTGGGAAAAGATGACGCTAACTCAGTCGATGTTGCCGGGAATAGCCAAGACACTGGAGAGAGCCTGATGGTAATCGATCTCGACGTCGATGATGAACTCATGGATAAAGGTACATTGTATATTACTTACAAGTACACTAACACATCATTTATGTTGTTGTTGTGTTGCCTACACTACCCTCAGAGTTAACACCGACTGCGTCTGAGCAATATTGGCGTGGTTGTTCCATGGAAGAGATTCATCGTTGTCTCAATGAGTTTGAGCTGGAGCATATAGAGCCCGTGATGCCGTCATCGAAGCATACCGTGCTCCATCACTATCCAATTAGGGATGCAGCTGACACACCCCCGCGACCCCTGCGTGCTCATCCAAAGTGGGATTCAATGCACGTTCGTTTGCCCTGCTCCCCAAAAAGTCAATATCCTGTAATACAAGCAGATGGCACCGCAGTGATTGTGTCACGTTGGGATATGATCGAGCAAGCACTACTCAAGCCCATTAGAAATAGTTACGAACTGCAGGCAGCCATAATATCTTACAACTCGAAGTATAAAGATCAATGGGATTTTCGTGCTCTGCATAAGCTTTTCAAGGATGAATTGGACGAGAGTGAGACTCGGGTCTTCTTTGAAGATTTGCTTCCGCGCATCATTAGATTAGCATTACGGGTGCCAGAACTGATACATTCGCCGATACCCTTGCTAAAGCAGGGTCATAACCATAGTTTGACCTTAACACAACAGCAAATCTCATGCTTACTTGCGAATGCTTTCCTTTGCACGTTTCCACGGCGTAATACACTAAAACGCAAATCAGAGTATTCCAGTTTTCCAGACATTAACTTCAATAGGTTAGTATATAGTATGGTCCTACGGAATTAAAAAAAAAAATTATAATTGTCTTATAGATTGTTCCAATCGTATGGTCATTCGGTGCTGGAGAAAATTAAATGTTTCTGTCACTACTTTCGTCGTGTGTGTCCCACGGATCGTGGTGCAAGTAACGTACCAACTGGAGTGGTGACATTTACCAGGCGTCATTTGCAACCGGATGAATTACCACAGTGGGATGAGTGTTCGGCACCAATTGGTGCGACTCCTCTTCATATAACATCGCAAGGCACAATTGAAGATCATGGACTTGGCTTGCTGCAAGTGGACTTTGCCAATAAATATCTCGGCGGTGGAGTTCTTGGCAGTGGTTGTGTCCAGGAGGAGATCCGATTTGTTATCTGCCCCGAATTACTCATCTCAAAGCTATTTACTGAATGCCTGCGCCCAACGGAAGCTTTGATCATTTGTGGCGCCGAACGTTACAGCAATTATCGTGGTTATGCCAGTACCTTTAAATGGGACGGCAACCACGAAGATTGTACGCCATATGACAGTTCCCGGCGCCGTCAGACAAACATTGTTGCGATCGATGCGCTTCGCTTTCAACAGAAGGCACATCAGTACCGTGAAGAGTTGATTGTACGCGAACTAAACAAGGCCTATGTAGGCTTTGTGCATCCCTTACCAACACCAGCTCCTGGCATCGCCTCCGGTAACTGGGGATGTGGTGCCTTTGGTGGCGACGCCAATCTCAAAGCACTTTTGCAACTAATGGTCTGCACGGTTGCAGGACGTCCGCTAGTCTATTATACATTCCTAAATGAAACTTTGCGTGATGATGTTCACTGCATGCACAACTTCTTTATCGAGGAACAAATACGTGTCATGGATCTGTGGGCTGTCCTACTGCGTTTTCAAGCGCAGAACCTATCAGCCCAACATCTCTATGATTTTATTTATAGAGAGCTCAGAAATCGTAATGGTGATAATAGTGATAAGGCAAAGGTATAAAATTTCATATTATATGTTGTGTCAGTTAAGAAATTTACCATTTATCAAATTCACTTTCAGCGTAGCACGAGCAGCAGCAGCAAGCCCATGAGTCTGACCAAAGATTGTGTCAGTAGTGATGATAGTAATTCCAAGGACTCAGCATCCAACAATAGTAGTGGTTATGGCCATAAATCTAAATCCGGCGCAGCACAGAGGGATATCAAAGATTTTTTTCCGCGAACATCATCAAAGGAATCATCAAAATCAAAGAATGTACAAGGTGCCGCGGCGGTTGTGGCGGTGGCGGCATCTGTATCACACACAGTTATCGGAGGATCAGCTATAGCTGTTGATGACTGCATTGAAGAAAATGAAACTCTGCTTGCAGTATATGAGGCCTCATCAGCAGAATCCGAAGTCCCAAAAAAAGCACAACGAGCACCAAACACAACAGAGGTGCCCGTGACTTCCAGAGGCGGCGTACGGCAACGTACACTACTCGAAGTACTCGATGAATGTTACGCAGAAGGCGTTAGCTCCAAGCGACATTGCCAAGGCAAATCGACCGATGGCAACGATGAACAAAATAAATGAATGTATGATGTATGTTAGTGTATATTTAATGTATAAATAAAATCTGATCGTTACCAATTTGAAATTGTAATTTAATATTTATATGTAAATAGTAATCTGTTGTACACCACAAAAAAAAAAAAATTTTGGAGTATAGAAATACAGTCGGACTTAAGGGACTGTTGGTAGAAGAAGTCTTCGCTATAGCGGAGTTTGGATTCATTTATAAAGAAGTCGTTGTTCATCACTTTGTTAAAGAGAAGTCGTTGTTACAAGGGAGTTTGGTGGGACTCATCTTTAACATAGTCATTGAGAATGGTCAATCACTTCGCTATAGAGAAGTTCGTTATTGAGGAGTCCGATTGTATTACGTTAGCACAGCATTCTAATAATGATTACGGCGTTTATTTGAAGGACAGTATTCGGCGTATTCTTCCCAAGTGCAACCGTTTTTGGTGCAGCACTCATTAGTAATCGATGGTGTGCCAGAGCGGCGTGTTCGCAGTAGTTGCATGGCCACGTTGCTGGGAAGCCATATGTTCTTGTCAAGAAACGCTGCTGGCAAATAAATATGACCTCAGCTGAACAAAACTCTCACACAGACTTAGAAGTTTCGATAAATACTTACGCTGCTTGTGAAAATCATCTGAATCAATATCCGCACGTTTACGATTACGTCTACTTAAACGATAGATGTCCTTCTCGCAAGCCCAATACAACTGGCGTACGAGCTTGTCACGGCATCGAGAGTGCATCTCACTGTGCCAAACATCCTCCCAGTCAGATTGCGTGCTGCTTGCATTACGAATAATTATTGATTGGTATTGATTAAATCTTCTGTCTAATGTACAATAGAAGAAGAGCCATCTTAACGTACCGCTGATGAAAGAGAAGTTCTAAGCCTTCCTCTGTATGAAGCGCTTTCACACTTAACAAATTTGGAACCAGTCCAATTATTATGCCCAGCAACAAAAGCGCTTGCGGTACCTTCACCCCGGTTACCCAGGACATGTCTTCCCTTTGGGCGTAACGATGGTACTAAAATTTTTTTGTTTTTCCTTAACCGAACTTTTTAGTCTGGAAGTGTTCACTGTGAAGACTACACTATGACTGAGCAGGTTTAGGACTTTGCATTCGCATTTTCAACTAGAATAGTAATAGATAGCTGCGTTCGCCGGTCTACGGATACTAAATCCTTTTGCTCGCATGCTCACTCGCCTATATATGTCTAATTAAATTGCTAAAGTGACAGACACAGTACTAGGAGTGGGGTGAAGTCAACTAAGTACAACAGGTTGGTTCTAACATTTATTTGAAGTAATGAGCTGATTGCGCACAATATAGCAATACCAAGATTGGACCATTACCGGGCAAAACAAAGTGAACTCTTAGATTTTAATTTATGTAACACACACTCTGTCCATTGTTCCCTCTATCCATCCCTCCCAGACCAAGATACATAATGATCCTTTTACCTGTTGCACACAAATTTTACGTGTGTTCGTTTGTTGTGTACAAAACAAGCTCATAAAAATCACGCCATGTTCCATGTTGTTATTCTATTAGCTTACACAACAATAAATTCGCATAAATTGAATAATATTTACACACATTTGGCGAAAAATAACCCTCGCTCGCATTGCGAAAATACTCTCGAAAACCCTGTTGTGGTGAAGTTACCCCACCCACCACCATCACCTTATGGTGATAATACTAACAAAGCAAATACATGCATGGACATACTACATATACTCGTATATGTATCTAAATATGTATACAGTAGATACAAAAAAATGTCCTCTTGTTTGCACGCCTATTTTGGGCTTGTGTGGGTTGCGAATAACTACTAAAGTATCTTACAATGTATCTACAATAGTAAATGAAGTATTTATTATATGTTGCATACACATACATACATATGTAGGTATGTATCTACCTACGTCTATCTATTTAAAAAATTTATGTATGCATAAAGAAATTATATTTACAAATGTATGCAAGGATTAGGATTGGGACTTTTACTATGTAAAATTAGTTAATTTGTCTTGGAAACTCCAATCTCCAATCCTTATCCTTATTCATAGTTTTTCGTTTTTGTTCACATTTTCTTATTTGGAAAATCCACCCACATTACGATAAAACAAAAAATGCATCTGAAAATATTGTATGTATTGGACCACGGTCTTAAATTAGCCCTAAAAACAAAGTTCTGCTCTAACAGGTAGTACCAATTGTACCATACCGGCCTATGGAAGAAACTTTGTGGAACGCTGACGGGTAACTCTAATATTGAGATATTACGAAAATACCAGACTCTGTGACTCTACTACGTAGTACAGCAAGTGCTCCTTGGTATGTGAGCAATTGTAATACACAAACATACATATACTATACATAGAGACTTGGAAATGTCATTCGTTAGGGATGAAATAAGAAGAATTTCGGATAGATATACTTACTAGGGTTGTAACGGAACTTCGCATCCGCATCTGCTTGAAATCGTACCTCCACCTTTGCATGTTTTTAACGGAAAAAATTTCCAAAAAAAAATAAAACAAATTGACCCAATCAATTCAAGATTTCGTGGTATTCCAAGCAATACATTGTATTCGTTTGTACATATTCGAACCCAAGGTACAAATTAAAGTTTTTGGATGAAATTGTTAAGAACAAAGTTCAATGTGAATTCTTTAAAGCGTTTGATAACGCTGCATGACATGGGTCTTGTAAAAGCTTCAAGTGAAGCTGATGACGACGGAGCTTCTGTCGCCAATAGATCTAGGATTGAATTGTATCGAGTTGACGATAGACCGTGTACTCGCTCCCAGATTTCACCGCTAACGAAAAGTGTGTACCCAAATATGGCAGGCATGCTGGAAAAGACGTGACGATGAGGAAGATAAAAATGACACCATATAAAATCATAAGCCTTTTTGTGCCCGTGCACGCTAATCTCAGAAAAGGCTTAACCTATTTAAATGCGGTTTTCACTGGTGTATTGAAGCAAGCTGTGTGTAACATTTAGCGTTTATTTTCTCGAAATCGACCGACTAAATCAAAAGATATTCATATTTTAATTCTGTTGCCTACTTTTTGGCTGATTTTCGAATGTTTTCCTCTTTCCCCACGTGTACGAAGTCGTGGGCCCAGCAGTCATTGATAAATGAGTATAATACCCAAAACCGACTTCCACCAAAAGAAGATCCTTTAATATCGTGGAAATATAATACAAAATTTCAAGCTTTTTTTCCAATCGTATGTGCTTATTTATCGTTGGTTCCAAGCGAGCAACTATTTAGTGGAGCCGGTATAATTTACGAACCATTGAAAAAGTGACAAAGCTGCAAAATTGTTGTTTAATAAGAACAATTTGCCTCTTATCAATCTTTATTACCAATAGTTACTTATATGGTATACTATATATAAGCATACTTTGTAGTGCAAGTGTATTACTTGTGGGTAAATTTTATTCTTTAATAAAAAGTAAAAACCGAATTTTTTCTCTTTGTTAACCCACCTCCGCCTCCGTTAACATCCGCATCTGCAGAGGTCAAACTCTGGACTTCCATGACCTCCATTACAACGCTATTACTTACCTTACATATTCAAAAGTTGCATAACCTAGAAATAAGTCTGTTAGACAACATAATGGATCAGTCAGGCTTCTAAAAAGGTTCTATGCTTTGAACTTTTCACATAGATTTTAAGATTTTGGTATTGGTTGAGCTTGCGACGAATTTACTTGAGTGTCAAGCGATGAATCGTGATATGGCAAAACTTATCCAGAACTAGTTATGTAATGTGAAATGGATTCATTATCTTGGTTATCCTGTATCTCTTAGGATTTAACACAATAAGAAACTATCACATGTGAAAAATAACCTGCGTTGCTTTACATTGGAAAAAAGAAGCTGCGATTTGTAAATAGAATTCTTTAAAGACCTTGGGCCCTGGTGCTTATGCAGACTCAATTGAAATGTCCTACATAACTAAGTTACAATATTTAATTCCTTCATGACCTAATTATTTATTAGTATGGATATCGGTAAGAATTAGACTTCTATTGAAATCTGAAAAAGATATCCCTTCTTTCTCTTGTGGCTAACCAATAGATCTTGACTTTGCCTAGGCTCTTTTCTACTCCATTAAATCTTCAGTTATTCCACATCATTTTGCTGCACACAAATATCCTATAAATCCAACCTTTCCTTTAAATTTGTTACTAATTGCATGTGAAGGTATGCCTGAACGTTTTCCAAGGATACTAGGTCTGGTGTGCTGTCTAGTATTGATACCTTTCAATAGTATAGCTAGCCACCGAGGGCAGGAATGAAACTGTTATCCATGTTGATGACATGGCAAGCTAAAAGATTTGAACCATTTTCTGGTTGTCTTGGAGTTCCAAAATCAATGGTAAAATCTTCACGCATTTTAGCTCCAGCAAACGTACTCAAAAGATACTAGGGCGGCTAAATCGGAAAGGTATCCTCAAAGCAGTCTCGGCCAAAAGTTAATCTGATTAACAATTAATGATTTATGATTAAAAATCTTAATCAAAAAATTTAATTTATCAAATCATTAATCAACATTTCTGATTTCTTGAAATATCTATTCATGATTAATGTATTGAAAATAGTTAATTGATTAAAAAATTAATTGATTTGATTAATGCCAACACTGCTTCAAAGTCTCAGTCACTAGCTTCTTTCATAACAGGACGAAATTGTAAAGTTATGAAGCAAATTAGTCATAACGATTAATGTAGATTATTTAATGAAGAAGAGGAAACAGCAGACCATTTGGTATGCCATTGTCATTAATTTGAATCAGACTCCTCTGACAATTAGACAAGCATTAATTTATCTAAAACTAACAGAAATTGAAGACTTTTCTTTGAAGAAAATCTTGAATTTGGAATCTCTCTGTTTTTTTAGTTCAGACCCAATCTAATCTAACCAGGGTTCTACACAAGAAAGATATTACGATGGAAAGATATATTACAATAGTACAACACAAAGATTTAAACAAAGTACGTCGTTCATTTTTCTACAAATTTTGTTCCATTCCACTTGTCCACATTAATAAATCTTGACGTTGCTACCGTAGCCGATGACCAAAGAAACGAAACGAAATAACCCGACCAACGTTTTTTAAAGTGCAATTTTCCAATCTATTTGTAGAAATAGAAATGGATATCATAAATTATTAATTTTATTATTACTTGTAGTTCAATGTCGCGTTCGATATCTTGATATCATTTTTAAATTTTTTCCTTTTTTTTTTTTTCTTCTTTTGTGTAAGGTGAAACGAGAGTAAACAAATTTTTACATATTATTGAATTTCCCAACAGTGAACAGTGAATAATTTAAAAGAGAGAGAGATAGAGAGAGAGAGTTTTGTTGCAAGCGCAGTCAGTTTCAAATACTGACTGACTGACGACGACGACGACGACATTACATTACATTATTATTATTTAATACAAATAGTAAAATTTTATCGACCAATTTTCTGAATTCAAATTGGAAATGGGGAATAATTGTGTGTTTTAAATTTCTTTTCTTTTAAAAATTATGAAAATTATGTGATAATAACAAAAGCAAAGCAATATCACAAAGTATGATACTAGTGTCATACATACATACATATGTATGTACTATATGATATGATAGTTGTTTGCTGTGTAGCATAACTTGTTTTACTTGCTTTTGCTTTTGTTAAAATGTATTTTTTTTTGTTTTCTTTTTTTTTGTGTTTTATGTGTATTTTGTTTTTCTTCTGCAATATGAAAAAGTTTTCACAAGACCATTTTCCTTCGAATAGAGAAGAAGCATAGGTGGAGGAGAAGCAAAAAAAGACAATGGACAGTGGATGGATGGATGATGGTTGATGGGTGGTCAGCTGTATTTGTTTGTTTGTGTACATCATAGAGTGTGTGTGTGAGTTTGTGGGTGTGTGTATATAAAAAAAATTAATGTAAAAGTCTAAGGAAAAATCATAACAAATCCAAGAAATTTTTTCTTTGTTTTTTATTTGTAAATTTGTGTTGGTTTTTTTTTTTAATAAATAAATTTATACATATGTATGTGTGTGTGTGTTAGTATGTGTATGTATTTTTATATTTCCCCAAATTAAATTGGCGCGAGTGAACAGATCTAAAACCCAGTAGTATACAACAAATAATGTATACACACGCCCACATCCACATCGTTTATGAATTCGTTTTTTTTTTCTATTTTTTTTATTTTCTTTCGATATATTTAAGTAGGAAACAAAACAGGATGTTGTTTTGAGTGAGCAGAAGAGACTGAAGACTGACAACGATGTCGATGTCGTTGTTTGCAGGTCAAGTGTACAGGAAAATCAAAATCAAAATCACTGCAAATCAATAATAAGAAAATTTAACTGAAACAAAAGTAAAAAAGTTTCTTCTTCCAATCGAAATCAAATCGTCTTAGCTTAAAAAATATCAATAAACAAAAACAACAAACAACAAAAAACGAAAACAAATACAAAAAGAAAAAGAAAACGAAAGAACATGTTCGTCTCGCGTCGTCGTCGACATCGTTTATAAGCAGAGCAGAGCAGAGCATCCGTAAATTTATTTGAGAATCGTCGTCGACTCGATTTGAATCAAATCAGCTGTTTACTCGCGCTCTCTCATTGTTGTGCAGTGCGCGAGCCCAAAAAAAGTGATTATTTGTGTGTGAGCGAGAGTGTGTATCAGTGAGAGTGACAGTGCGAGTGAGAGAAATTATTGCAAGGGCGACAAATAAGCGAGCGCAAGCGTTTGCCAATTGAAAATTTTATTCTTTGCCACACACAATACACAAACCGAACACAATTGTGTGTCGGTTGTTTTTTTTTTTTTTTTAAATTTGAATTTTGTAAAATTAAAAATATTGTGAACAATTTAAAATATAAAAATAAAGTTGTAAATTCGTGAAAATATGTCGGCGTCGCCTAGTGAGACATCCGCGACGCCAACATCGGTTACTGCTGCTGCTACTGCTGCATCACCACCGCACCAACATTATCAAAACAATCATAACCATAACCATAATCATAACCATCATTACCAAACACATACAACAACAGCGATAGTTGCTCGTGGCAGCAGTGGTGGTGGTGGTGGTGGTGGTGGTGGTGGAGGAGGTGGTTCTGGAGGAGTTGCTTGCAAAACCAATAGCAATAACAATACCAACATGATGAATAGCATACAAAAATTGCGTACGAATGCAACGTCCACAGCAACAACAACAGCAATAAACAGCAGCAGCAGCAACAAACAACATACTTCACTCACACCATCATCGTCGACATCCTCATCGGCTTCGAGTGCTGCTGGTGTATGTAACGTGATAAGCGATGGGGCCACTGTTGCCGTACATCATCATGTAAGGTCAACATCATCGAATGGTTCGTCCTCGTCAGCTATGCAGCAGCGTCGTGGATCTGACAGGGCTGCTGAAGTATCCATTTGCCCGTCAGTCAAAGCTGCATTGGCTTCGACAACAGCAACAGCAGTATCTGTTACAACTACAACATCCGCTGCTCTTATTTCATCTTCGTTGACTTCCTCATCATCATCATCAGCATCATCGTCGTCTGCGTTGTGCTCCTCGGACGTATGCTGCAACAACCATCATCATCATCATCATCAACATCACAATCACCACTCTCATCAGCATCATTGCCACACACATGCCCATGCCCATTATGGACATAACGCTGCTGGTGCTGCTGCTACTGCCAGTCAAAACGGTCACCATGCCTTCGTCACTCCGGTCATAACACAGAAAATGTCTCGGACCATACCATCGGATAAGGTGAGTTGATTTCATATTCTTTACTATGGTATAGTATTTTTTTTTTAAATTCCCACAATTATTAAATACGAGGATCAGTGAACAACTCAGACTCATACTCATCTTGATGTAATTGTAATCCGCTTTGTTTTCAGATGATAGCAGCGCAACATTTTCGACCACGACCTATGTTACAGTTATCCACTAAAACTATTAGAAAACAGTCAAAGACTATAAAATTACAAAGAGATACCTTTCTTTTTTTGTTGAGCGATTTGTCCAGTCTATTTATTTTAAAGTCTTTGGGAAAAGAGAGTTCTGTCTTTGCTAGGTATGCTGAGATTTGAAAGCGAAAGAAGAACACTCTTGTTCTGAGCGATTAATATCCAGCCTATTCATTTTATAGTCTTCGACGCAGCCATCTAATAAAGTATTTTAAAAATTATTCGTTCCAAGATTGAACTGTTAGTTTGATCTGTTAGTCAGGTATTGTAGTGCCAACAATCTATGTAGTTGTACTTTTAGAAACTGGTGTACCCCATATTGAATAATTGGAATTTGGTTGAATGATAAAATCAAGTTTAAGTCCGTTATACTGGGTAGAGACACAATCACATAAGACTATGTGGAGCGTACAATTTTGATACTTGTATGTCCAATACATACTAGACGCACGTCGGTTATATGTATACCATATACCATATAGGCCTCCTCTATAACGAATTCTTTGGAAACGATCAATCATTTTAATATAGAGAGATATTTTTTCAATGACTTTTGTTATAGATGAGGTTGGCCTCCTATATAAAGTAGTCATTGGGAACCATCTAGCAGTGTGCTGTATAGAAGTCTTTGCTATTAGGGAATTTCACCTACTTGAATCACTATGCTATAGAGAAGTCGTTGTTACAAGGGAATTGGACCTCACAATCACTTTGCTATAGAGGAGTTCGACCTACTCAAAAATCTTTGCCGTAGGGTAATTCTACCTCTTCAATCACTTGTCTATAGAAGAATTTGCCATAGGAAGTTCGAGTTTTTCAATAACTTTTCTGTAAAGAAGTCTCTGCTATAGGAGAGTTCGACTTCATCAATAATTTTGATATAGAGACTCAATCCCTTTGATATAGGGAGTGTTTTCTTTAGGAGAGTTCGATCTCCTCAATCCCTTTGCTAATAAAAAATCATTTGCTGTAAAGGAGTTCAATCTCCTCAATCACTTTGATATAGGGAGTGTTTGCTATAGTAGGAGAGTTCTTCCTCCTCAATCCCTTTGCAATAGGAGAGCTCGACTTCCTCAATAACTTTTCTACAGAGAAATTTTTGCTATGGGAAAGTTCAACTTCCTCAATCATTTTTCTATAGAGAAGTGCTTGCTTTAGGTTAGTTCGGCTTCCTATATCGAAGTCATAAGGAAGTTCGTTATAGGTCAATCCGATCGACTGTACATATGTACAGAATTAATGATAATATAAGTTGTATGCATACCATATTATAATTAAAGAATATAAAGAATATTGTGTGTTATCTATTTCTTATATGATCTGAGTTCAATTCACAGACATACATATGTATACATATGTACGATACATACCATATATCATATACAACATTGCTTCAGAAAATTGTTTCCAACAAAAAGATACTTATGTACATATAGAGTAAACTGGCACAGTTAATCTAGTTTTTAGATAATTTTGTATACGATGAACAGTTTCTTTGTATGGCCTCCAGCAATATAGGAGGAACTTAATGCTGTTTTTTTACTATACTAGTATATAGACATATCTATAAGTCCATAAGTCAAATGCTGTACAGTAATTGACAGTGTCATTGAGTGAAAATTCTTATCATAAATTCTGTATTAACATGTGTGTTTGGAATATTAAGAAGAGAAGATGTTACTGACTAGTACTATGGCTGACTTAATCGATATTGGTATTAGGTATATGTCATATAAAATAAAATCTTTATTTTTTATTGTAGTATGCATTTGCATTCCCACTTCTCAGTTGTGAAGGATATAAAAATGCATCAATAACATCAACATCAACATCAACATATCTATTCAATCTCTAGTCACGTGTGCGCAAACGCTTGCTTTAGTTCAGTTCAGTTCTGTGAGTAAGTGAAAACATCGAATTCGTGTTTTTTGTTAGTTGTCCTTGGGATTTCAAATATATGAATTATATATGTACCTACATACATACATATATAATGTTGGTAGTTGAATATTTTTGAGCACTGAAATGTAATGCTGTAAGGTGATTACCAAATATTTGAAAACGTACATAGATATTTTAACTGACACTGGTAAATATATATCGTAACCGTAACATTTTTAGTATTTTCAGTCTATTACGTCTCTTATGTCTCTTGAGTTTGGGTCAGGGTTGTGGCAATCAGTCCTGACCTTAAAAAACAAATCGCTTTTCTTTATATGCGCGCATGTTTTTTTTTATGAGTCTGAGAGAGGCAGTGGCAGAGGTAGGAGTAGAGAGAGGATGAGAACAGCGTGTATGCAATTATGGCCTTGCATTTGAGGGACATTGAAAATTGAGTGGGGGCCTTTTTGATGGCTCCTTTTGCTGCTGCTTTGTAGCATTTGTGTAATCTTGACCGGACAATAATATTTGATATATGGTATCACATATTATTTAAGTAATAAGACGAATTTTATATACATATATTGTGTTTGTCGCTTCTAAGGAGAAATGTAACTAACCTTGTACCTATAACCTTCCTTCAATTAAAAAAAATCTCCTTGACAACCAAGGACTTAGATACTTATGTGATATAATTTCAATGTCAAATTTCAAAGTTTTGTGTAAAGCTGCATTTTTCAACATTGATTTATATTAGAGTGTTTTGGTTGGGTGTTTCCATCATAGACATCATCATCATGCATCATACTCAACTTTATTAGATGATTGTTCATACATGTGTGTGTATAAGGATAGGAGAGATAGGTTGCTCGAATACAAATTATGGAATGAGTCTTTGCATCAAGGACCAATCACTTGAAACCAATGGGCTACTAGCCAAGTATATTTTGAATGACAATATATAGTTTAGTATTGACAGAAAAACATTGTGATACTATAAGAGAGTGTGGCGAGTCCACCCAGAAGCCTTGGGGTCCATTGTGATGCCTGGTTTAGACTGCCTATTAATTCAGTATTCGATTTTTCACTAACCCTACTAAGACCTCTGACATTGCTTTTTGTACCTAATGAACACCTTCTCACGACAAGGTGTCAATCCATTCCAGCAAAAAATATATTCTATTGTACCAGAACTAAAAGCTGGAATTTGTTACGTAATGACAATTGATTTGTAGTATTATATGATTTGAATTTCTTCGATGCACATAATTTTATTTTTTATGATACATAAATTTATTCTAATAATATGTATTATAGTATCATATTGAACAATATGGAACAGTTTTTATAGTCAAAGCTTACTTAAATCCTAAGTATTACGAACAAAGAAAACCTTGGACCACTATTTTAGATTTATGTACCTATATATAAATTATAGAGTTAAAAATTTGATTAACTTGGGAACTGAAAGTTATACCAAGTGCATTTTGTAACTTTCATTTTAATGGGATTATTCGAATCTCAGGTTCGCTTTTGAATAGTACTTTTCCTAAATGTGTATCCTGTTTAAGGTAATTTTCGGAGAAATCAAAGTTATTACAATATTTTTTCTTTGAATTAATATTTTTGTAACCTATTTTCTTGATCTTCCTTCTTTCTTTACAGATAAATTTACGTTTAATACTCGTTAGTGGCAAAACAAGAGAATTTCTTTTTAATCCAACAGATTCAGCTGGTGATATTGCACAGACAGTATTCGATAATTGGCCAGAAGGTAAGATAGACATATATACAATATACAATACAATAAGATATAGAAATAACTTTACACATGACTTATACATATAATCGATTCGAAGTTCGATTTTGTATTGAATTGACTTTGGAGTAGAGAGACATACTATAGTATAGGAATAATTTAGACATTTTTCTATTGAAATTATGTAATTAGTTATTCAATTTTGAATATATCTATCCTGTTCTCTGGGAGTAATGTTAGGTACGAGCACAATGAGGTGGAGAGGTGAGAAAATCAACCAATTTATATAAAGTCTTAACCATAATGCGGAAACGCATCTACAACGATGTAGCCTTGTCTATCCACCTGTTTTTTTTTTTTTTTTTTGGTAAAAACATCAATGATGTGTAATGCGAAACACAGACAGGAACAGATTTTTTTTTTACATTGATTGAAAAAGTAATATTTATCATTAATTAAAACTAGGGGGTCCAGGCTTTAAAAAGTCCAGGTTATAAATGATATTAAACAACCTATTAATGCAGTAATTGCTACTTTTACACTATCGGAACTAAATATCTTAGAATGCTACCTTGATAAAGTTGAATAGAATTCCATTTCTTCTTTGTTTTGTGCCTGGAGTGGCTCACAGTAATTTGATGACCGATGAACCAGTGCGGCAATACTTACGTACATAACCATCACAATATCACGGCTCATCTAAGCTATTCAATTGCCATCGGGCTCTGTTAATCTTCATATTTTCCCTAGAAAAGTTTAGCCTCAAAAGAGGAAACATTTTATCAAGAAAGTGGTTCCTTCTTTGTGCCTTCATATAATCGGCAAATAGGAAGCGAGCGACTAAGTTAGCGACCCACCAATGCCGCGAAGGCACTTTTTTTTTTTTTTTAATAATGGTCAAAAATAAATCTCGGACTTTTGATGTTAATATATAAAAAATTGATGTGACAATATTACAGATGCTGCTTAAAGCAAAAAAAAAAAAAAAAAAAAAAAATCCAGGGAAATGTTTGTTTAATTACGGATCGTACGTCCTCTTTGGCATCCGGATGAATATGCTTGAGCCTCCTCCTGCAAGTTGATTTGATCACGGAGCGAGAGGAATCTTAGGTCCCTGGGTACGACGTCATTACTCAAGAACTAAGAAGAGTGTATTATCTGACGGAGGGCAGAGTTCTGCATCTTCAATATTAGATATACTACATACATTAGACTCGGCTGCGGTGACTCATTGGGGAATGTTATATGTCCATGACGGTACACTAAGAGTTAAGTGAAGAGCATTCAACAGTAATATCAGACATATGTAGATGATAAGTACATAAGTACATATCAGGAAAAAGGCAGAAAAGAATGCAGCTGTACATACTGATGGGCTTTATGTATTTATAAGACTTATCAGAAATAGAAAGAGCACAAAACAGACGAGACAAAAACTGAAATTATCGAATGAACTTTGAGTGAGCGTTGTACAACTATTATATGGTTTATACCATATGTATGTCAATTTAACTGATAAACATGTTTCAATAAACTTATATTATTGCTTCTTTTTTGGACATATAGTGGTGTGAATAAGAATTATCACTTTGTCGTGATGTTAGCAAAATTTTGATGGATATGTCTGTCTCAGACCCTATACACTGATATTATGCATTGAAACATATTTATTTATATGTACTCGTATATACATATACATTTGTATATCAAAATTTCTCAATTACTAGATGAGGTAGCGTCCATAATACTTACTAAAATATTTCATTTAAAATTCTGCATTTACTTGAAATGGTAGTAGATAGCCCCCTATAGAAATTCAATGCCAAATTTTATAAAACGTCTCAGCAGAATACGTCCATACAGAACAATACGTTGTGGTTCGTGTTTTTCATTAACTAAGAAAACGCCTCTTAGATGGGTTTATTTTAAAAAAACAAAGCAGTGAAGGTTTTCTTTGTCGCGGTGAGTTTGCGTTTTCAACTAATTAGAATGTTTGGATGTATCATAATTTGAGGCGATTCTTTCATCATTTATCGAGCCATCTTTGTTGAATTTTTTCCGCATGGTGGACTCAGGATTATTCTCTAAAAACGATGGGATTTCTTCAGGATGATGGTGATGTCTTGGTGAAATTGATGATTCGAAGGTAAGGAGATAATGATTATTATTCCTGTTGTCTGAATCTGGAAATCAGCTAAATATCCCCACGTTGGGGAACTGCTTTGTTGACATGAAACGCATGCTGTGTCCTGTGACTACAATTTTCCTTCTCCTCAAATTATATGAGTACGTTAAGAGCGTCAAACAAATATCTATGTGAACCGGCAACTATCATAGAATAGAAATGTTAGGCAAATCTTCGACAAACTGCTGTGTCAAAATATCGTATTGGTCCATAAAATGCATGACGCAACGTTTTCCACGATCAATTAGCATGTCGAATGAATTTTTAAGCTGTTCTGTAGGAATATGTCCTTCAGAATCGCGGTCGACGCCTTTTGTATAGTCTTAATATCGGCATAGCGCTTTCCTTTCAGTGCCAAGTATAGTTGTCGGAAGAGGTAGAAGTCGCAAGGTGCCAAATCAGGAGAATACTGTAAGTGGTTGACGGTGAAAATATAATTGTCCAACAATGAGCTGCGATAAAGCGAGCACAAACCTTCCTGAGTCCTAATTTTTCGGTCACAATGCGATGTAGTGAATCTATTGATATGTTCAATTCCATTGCCATGTATCGCAACGAAGATTTTGGCTTATTTTTTATAAATTCACCCACAATTTCAATGTTACTTTGTGTAATCACGAAACTTTACTGACCGTCGTCCTTGATGTCTTCACGACCTTCTTTGAATCGTTTAAAACACTCATGGACTCTGGCACAGGATAAACAATTGTCAACAAACACTTGTTTCATTAATTCAAACGTCTCATTAAAAGTTTTTCCAAGTTTTTAAAACACAACTTAATATTCGCTTTTTGTTCGAAGTTCATTTTTCGACCGATGCTATAAACACACTGTCACTTATAAAGCAATAACTCGGCTTCTAATTGTCCGTTGGTCATGAAATTTTAACATAATATCAGTAACTCGGACTCCCGTCCAAAGATAGCGATGTTGCTTGCTTGCTTAACTTTATTCTTATAAGAATAAATAATTATTCTTTAACATATAACAGATAATTCGAATGGGATCGAATCGGATCTTAGTTTGTTTTACCATATACTATGTACAAGGTGGCACAAAAGACATCACCCTATTGGAAGATGCTCTCATTTTTGCAAATGGCCGCCAATGTCAAATCTGTTTTGACATTTGTGGACTAGACAGATACAGAATACAAGTGAATAAGCCATGGAGCGATACACTCCCCAAGAACGCGGAATAATTGTGTCTATTTTTTTGCGTAACAATTCGTCGATTTGCACTGGCCCGCCAGATCGCCTGATTTAACGGTCCCGGACTTCTTTTTATGGGGTTTTTTGAAGTCCCGTGTTTACATCAACAAGCCTGAGACCTTGGAAGCCCTCAAGGACACGAATGCGAGAATTTATCGCCCGAAACGCTCGCCGAAGTGATGGAAAATGCCATAAAACGAGCCCGTATGGCAATCAATTGTGGCGGCGCCCATTTGTCCGATATCATCTTCTCGACTTAACACAATTAATTCTAAAGGTCTAAATAAACATAATCAAAAATCAAATCAGAATCGAAGTTTTTCATTTAGAAAAAAAATAAGAGCCAAACAACATCGGATGACTTCTTTTGCGCCACCTTGTATAACACATTGTTTTTTTTTTATATAATTGTGTTTTATTGCTTTTTTTTAACATATTCCGTTTTGTTTTTCAGATTGGGAACGTGAAGCTGTTTCAAAAGCCGAAATCTTACGTTTAATATACCAGGGTAGATTTCTACACTGCAATGTAACTTTAGGTGCATTGGGACTTCCATTGGGCAAAACGACTGTTATGCATTTAGTGCCGCGTGATAATTTGCCAGAACCCAATTCCCAAGGTAAGTCTGTTTATACTAAGTATCTGGGTTGGTAGAAAAGTAACTTCCGAAAATGAGAAACATGTTTCAACAATTTGTTTTTCTTATGACAAAGCAACTTTATTTCATCAAATATTTTTCATTGCTATTGATAACCTTTTGCCATCTTTCAGGAAAAACCATAATCCCATTTTTGTAGAAATTCTAGGGTTTCTGATCAAAAAACTGGCGCAATACCATTTCGCAGTCATTTACGGAATTTATTGTTACGCCATCATGGTAATTCTGTATGGAGCGAAATAAATGGTAATCAGATGGTGCTAGGTCCGGACTATATGGTGGGTGCATTAACACTTCTCAGCCGAGTTCCCTCAATTTTTGCCGATTCATCAAAGATGTATGTGGCCTAGCGTTGTCGTTGTCTATTCACCATTTAGTCTTGTTAGTTGTTGACAATAGAGTTCCGAATTTCTCGTTTGCCCAGGTGCGAGCAACTTATAATTCACACGACCTTTGCAATCCCACCAAATGGACAGCAACAACTTTCTCGTAGTTAACGTCGGTTTTGCAATGGTTTGGGCAGGCCCACCTTGTTTAGACTATGACATTTTTCTCCCATTATTGCCAGATGTTACCCATTTTTCATAGCCACTTATTAATTTGGATAGAAAAGGTTGCAAATCTGTCAAATTGTGTGGTACCCAAACATCCAGGTTATTTGCATAGCCGGCCTTTTTTAAATGGTCTAAAACTGTCGGATGATGGATACCAAGATCATTAGTGATGTCACGAGTACTCAAATGCCGGTCATTTTCCATTCTTTTTAATAATTTGGTCCACATTTTCGGTGCAAGGCCGATCAGACCGAGGCGACTCATTTCCTTTACGCAAAAATAGCAGATTTTATAATCACTTGTTCATTGTTTTAGCAGCATGGTTTTACTTTTCATTGTTGTATGGCATTCCCAGATCGGATTAATACTTACAGAGATGTCGCTTTTTAAATCTAGCAATTCAAATTTTCGGAAAATACTTATCTATCAACCCAATACTTTACACATATGATAATCTTAATGAATATTAATATTTGTTTTCATATTTCATTAATAGATCAGCGACAGAAAAGTAAAGGTGGCTCAGGACGATGCTGTTCAACAACATGTTGCATCTTGTAACTAAGCAAAAACTAAGGAGGAAATCTTAACTAAATTTGATAAAATATAACAAAAACAAAAACACCCAAAAAAATAAAAAACATAATGAAATTAATAATATATACATATATTTATTTAAATTAAATTAAATTAAATGTGCAAGCGATGGTCAAAAATAAAATTAAAAATAATAAAATGAGTAGAAAAAGATATGAAAAAGAAAAAAGAAAAAATAAAAACAAAAGCCTAAAATAATATTCAAATATATAAATTAATAATACAACAAAAACTTAAAAGAAAAATTAAAATCAAATATAATAATTAAGAGAGAGAGAGAAAATTATTAATTAGTTTATGTTTAAATATAAATTATAAATATTATAATATATTATATTGTATATATTACAATATATACTCGTATACATATATATACCATAAAACAAAATCTCATTTCTTTTTGTTTTTTTTTTTGTTTATTTATTTATTTCTATTTACTATATGGTAATTAATATAATAATGTATGATGATGTACTTGCAAATATATATTATTAAATTAAATATGAGGAAGGTTGTGGTGGTGATGGTGGGTGATCGATCTTCATCTAAATACTATACCTACTAATACTGATCTGATCCTTTAAACTCATTCAGTATTCTTATTTCATTCATAATCAGATCACATCACATCCCATCACATAAAATTACATATTTCCAATTAGTTTAAGAGACTTAAACTTGTCTGCAAAAACAGACAAAGCTTTTTGATTATTTTCTTACTTATGTACTATAAAGATAGAATGTATAGATTAAGAAACCTCTGGTTAATGATTCCATAAACATATGTACTTACTTCTTCATCTTCATTATAATTTATTTAATTTAATTTAGTTTAATTTTTTTTTTAAATCACATATTAAAAGGGAAAAATACCATACACTGCCGCTTAACTGAATAGAGTGAGTCACTTCAACACTTGTTCAGGAATGAACATGGTTGTTGCCTCAATGACGCTGGTGTCAGTGCGACGGCACGACAATTTAATTAAGGTATAATGGAAGAATTTATTTCTGTTCAACACTTCTTTCAAAGTAAAATGACAATATCTCTCTTCAACCAATATGCCGTTTTTCATTTCTCTTTTTTTAAGGCATTTTACCATTTTGCAATCACAAAAATATTTGGTCTCCAATGAGACTGCCTATTATACTATATAATTGTCCAAGACAATGTCAGTCTCCTGACAGTCTCACTGTTTTTATTTAAATTAATGGCTATGATTATGTATTTTACGGTGATTTTGACTATATCGTCAGACTAACAAAAGATATGCTCAACATTGACAATTCTTCTGAGTGCTTTATTTTCATACCTTTAAAATATTTTGGTGTTAGAATTGCTTGCTCGAATTGATTTAGAGTAATCAATTATTTTTCACTCAATTTGTGTTTCAACTTACAAAAAAAGAAATCCCAAGTATTTCACAACTGTGGATTGATTGGCGCAACTGACGATTATGCAACAATAAAAAGAACGGTCGGTAGAAGGTCTTGAAGGGAAGACTTGATCGAAAGCTTGTTTGATATTCAATAAAACCGCCAACTCAGTATTATTTGCTGTCGAGTGCAGAATGTAGAATGTGATGCACGACTCGGTGAACTTGCTACGGGGTACCATGGTATTCCCATGATGGTTTGGAATGACTCTCTCGGGGGGGCCAATACTGCCAGTACTCTGCTAAGAAATATTCTTTGAGATATTTTGGAGAACAAAGCTTATTGGCCTGTACAAATTTAAAAATCATGTCCATGGAATCCGTCCAAACATTTTCGAGAATTATGGAAAAGCCTTTTGTAGTTCAGTTGTGTATATGGTACATTCGCGTTCATTTTTGATGTAATAAACTGCAACTACAAGCCAGTTAAATGACACACCACCCCTTTCGCAGGTCATGAAAATAATAATTGTAGCCGAGCGGTCCAGGTTAAGGTTGAACTTCTTCTTCAATCAGAAAGACAATGTGACACTCCTTGTTCCAGGTCATATGCTTTGCGCATATTATTTCCTTTACTTTTATGGTAGTCTCTTCCAATGAAACGTGCATTTTTCATGATTTTAGCAGTGGAATGTTGAGAATTTAAAGCAATTCTAATGTTAAGTCAGCTTAGCTGCTGGAGTTGTCATGTATGAATCACCTCCATTCATATTATTACTTTTTGGCTTCGATCAATTTTCTGTAATCGCTGTATACCCTAAGTACATATTCTGTTGAGCGGCATTGTACATATTTCTAATATGTAAAGATACAAATTTTGTTGTAATTAAAAGGACACCAGTGTAGGCTTGGGCAAGATATTCGCACCTATTTTGTAGGATGAGAGAAGAGCTGAAAAGTGCTGTGAGCTCAGTCATCATGCACCCTTTATCGTAAGGGGAAGCCAAAGCTAACACATTAGCTTCACAGCAAGCATGCTGGGACTCACTCAACAATTCGGCAATTTTTCAATCATAGTATATGCCACAACCGAATATCAGTATTCATTTTGTGGTTATGAGTTTTACGAACTATCATCTTCAAAGAACTAAAGTTCTTACAGTAAAGCAGTGACAATGTTTACAATTCTGTCACTACACATAGTTAGTTTTTATGGTTTTTGTATTGTATTCTATTGTAGAAAAACACTCATTTTTAAATGCTAAAATTGGACTTAAATGATTAAGCTCAATGAGCAGTGATGTGTTGTCTTTGTCTGATGAAGCTTGAATGGGGGTGACATGTTTAAAAAAAAAAACCAAGGTATCAAAGCTTGTCCTTTTAACAATCATAACATTCTTAGACATGCATACATATATTACAAAAAATACTGACTACAAAAATGATGTTCAAGAAATGAAATTACCGATTTCTCAGTCTCACATTGATTGCTTACCAAAAATTCTAGATGTCTTCATTGAGGAATAAGGCAATGGAATCGATCAAGATGAAATAGTTGACGCCGTTTGGATTTGACAATGTTTAATGATGGTTGAGATGAAGATACAAAAGAGGATCGATCGATGACATTAGGAGAAATCTAAAGGTTTCAAAATCTATACATTTTGTTTAAGACTAATCAAAAAGCTTAAAAAAAAAGGAAAAAAAAATTTGAAATTAAAAATTATTGAAAACTTAATAAGTTATATAGATTGTAGCTAATAGTTCTCTGATCTTTGACTTATTGTTTCATATATTATTTATACCTATATAGTATACCTATAATATATTTAGGCAGTGGGTTTGAATTGAATTGAATTTTGTTGAAATTTGATCTGAGTTGAGTTAGGCTCACCTCACCTCATCCTCACACATCCTCAAGTACAGAAGGAAAAAAAAAAGAAACAATAGATTAGATTAGATAAGTTAGTTTCTTTTGTGTTTAGAATGTTTGATATTTGACCTACAATAATTTAAGGCTTACAAAAAAATGTTAGAGATATTTTTATTAATTTGTTTTAAGTAGATGAGCTTTTAAATACAAATATTTAAATTGAATTGAAAACGAAATAAGGAATATGGAATATGGAATACGAATGATACTAAAATGATGAAAATGATCTTTTTTTTTTCTTTTTTAATAGTAAAACATGTCCATCATGTCCATGTTGTTCAGCTGATAGAAGAAGAACACATAAAGATACAATATACCTACAATATAATCCAAATTCAAATCCAAACTTGTTTTTTTAGACCATTAATGGTGAAATATGATGCATCATGCAAATGTATTTGTATACATACTTACATACATAGGTACATATGTATGTACATAAGTAATTTTATAATCTGTGTGTGCGTGTGTGTGTGTGTCTCTTAAATAAAATTTTGAATTCAAATTATGTAATGTAGCCTCTCTCTACTCTGTACATCTACCCTATATACTCTCTACTACTACTATGTATGTCGTCGTTTTGTAGTAGAAGATGAATATAAGTATGATTACATACATACCATATATACTTATGTATCATTGATATTGATATTTTAATTTGTATATTATTATTATTATTTACAAGCTAAGGTTGATTATATACACAAATTACTTATAATATACCTATTATATAATCTTAATTAAGTTTTAAGAGTACTGGCTCGACTTCTTCTATATTTAAAAAAAAATGATTGTTTATATTAAATTAATAAGATGATAGATTACAAGTGGTTATGGTATGGATATAGATATGGATATGGATACTTTGTGAATGTTATCAAGGAATGATTTAGATATTTGTCTAGGCCTAGTTTTATACTGAAAATCAATCAAAAGATTGAAGCCATGAGCAAAGTTCTTTATAATGCCACAGATTGACAATGAATGTTATATGAATAAAAAGAGAAGAGGAGCTATGATAGCAATGTTCTATGATTAGATCCAAGAAAGCTGAACTTACTCTTGTCAGTGTTATTCTTGAAGAACTAGCAGCTTGACTATTATACCGTCTCTCAAGGAGGTGCAGTGTTTTTCAGACATAGATCTATCAACAATTTGGCAAGCAGCAAAGTTGAGAAACACCATGACCTTCTCTTATGCTCTATAGGCTCTGTCTTCCCCCAACATCAATTGCTAAACTATTCGTAGTACGATGGCGGCTCAATTTTTAAACTATGTTCTTGCATGTTAATACACAATATGTCAATATCTCCATATCATCGTCCATATTTTTAAAACTTTTACACTAGTATGAACTAGGAATAAGTTTCAAACAAAAAACAAGAAGTACTCTGCATTCAATCAAAACAATCTTAGTTTTTAGACTACATTCTTGCTCATTACTGTCTCTCATCACTAGTGTGGTGTCTCAGCACTATTGTGGGATTTAAATACTAGTGTAGTGTCTCAGCTCTAGTGTGGTACCTAAAATCTAATGTGTTGCTCAAACACTAGTGTGGTCACCAGGTATTATCACTTTAGATTTGACTTCATGTTTACAACGCACAGAAAACCTGCTTCGGAGATGCCTCTATTATTCAGATAAGCATCGATGTCTTAAAGCATGAATTTATCACAAATTAAAGTTTTGATTTTGATTTTTGTTTTAATTCAAACGACATGTTTTTGTTTTTTTTTTGAGTGACTGGCTTTCCTCTTGTACCGGGATTCAGGGGTATCTCTAATGATGCTCCAGCAGTAATCTGCGAGCATAGCAGGCTCCCATCTACCTTGAAAGCGCTTTTCAAATGCAGCAATATCTTGGTGAAAGCGTTCTCCATGTTTGTCACTGACGGAACCCATATTTTCAGGGAAAAAATTGAAATTTGAGTGAAGAAAATGCTTGTTTAAGTGCAACTTTAAGCATAGTCGTTGGACCAAGAGTACATCCAGTTATTTGATGCAAGGCCTCGATTCAATTTTATGGCTCCCAACTCTCTCCGAGAGTGCTTCCACATTTTTCCTGGAGCTCATAAAAACCAGCTCGGTCTTATGTTCCGCCAGACTCACTTAAAGTCTTTGCTACCACTACAATAGCAATGTCATCCGCATATCCAACGATCTCCAATCCATTAGGCTTACAAATCCGAAGAATGACATCATAAATGACATTCCACAGAATCGACCCCAGTAACGAACCTTGTGGGACACCTCCAGTAATGTCAAATTTCGTAGTACCTTCTTCCGTGTCCCAAACCAGGATTCTCTTACTGAAGTAGGACACCACCATCCGGATTAGATAATACGGTATGTTCAGTATGCTCAGCGCATTTAAGATGCAGCTCTAATCAGCAGTTGAAGGCATTCTTTACGTCAAGTTTGACAACTGCGCAGTGCCTTTTGTCTCCGAAAAGCTAGCTCCTCCAGACCTTCTGGATCGCTTCTACAGTACCCTTTCTCGGCCTGAATCTAAATTGCAGTGTAGACAGACTATTTGGCAACACCGTGTACTCCTGCAGTCTGGCGCAAATAATTCGTTCAAAATTCTTCCCATTAGTACTCAGTAGACACAAGGGCCTGTAAGACGATGGCAGCACTGGAGGCAGGTTTCTTTTCGGGATGAGAACCAGCCATTGATTCTTCCAACATTTGGGGAAGAGTCCTTCTCTCATGCAACTTGCTCATCTGAGTATGGACATTTGTGGTTTTCTAGGTAACAAGATGGTCAATAAGTATGCTAGAAAGTGATGGGCGCGGACGGTTTCTCTCAACAATTTTGCAGGACTCTTTAAGATACAACATACAAATGAACCAGTCTGTATTTTCGCTCGGACAGTCTGACCTTCTTATGAAGTGAAATGGGACTCCGAACTTCTGCAGGTTTTCAAAAATGGAATTCAGATGATGACGGAAGTCCTACTGGGGCACTGCGCAATTGTGTTAATGGCCCAAAGGATGCATGTTCCACATCAAGACTTATGTTGCAGCTGTGGATATGAGGAAGAATCAGAAAGTATTCAACATCTCCTATTTCTCGGGAAAGCTTTCTTTGATGATTTAGCAGTGGCAGACTTTCGTTCTGTTCGTTTATTCTTCGGATTGGTTCCAGAGACGGAGAGTTCTATGCGGCCGACTAAGGGGGTACCTTACTATCAACTTTACGTCCTTTTTAAAGAAAGTCATTAAAAATTGCAAGTCATGTACGTCACAATCGATCAACTCAACAATTCAAAATTAAGAAGATCAACTAAGCGCTAACGACACAAGAGCCAAGAAAACCGCGGTTACGGTATATGGTATATTAATGTTTCCCCATATAAAATAGTATATAATTTATAAATAAATTTCAAATTACTGAAAAGTGACATTAAACACATTGATAGAGTTACCATAATAGAAACAAACACATCGAAAGGTTTTACCATTAAACATCAATAGATCAACATATATCTGCAATCTTGAATATTCAATGCAAATAATTGTAAGACCCGCAATGATTACACGGAAATTAGTGCCAATTTATAAACCAATTGCTAAAGTTTCTAAAACATCCCACTGTACTTATGAATATTTTATTATTTTGCCCCATTGTACTTAAGAAAATTTATCGCCTACTACAAATGAAAAACTTGTAATTTCTTAATATAAAAAAGTTTATGCCGTTAACGAAATCAGTTGCTCTCCAGAAAGAAGAGATGAACTATCGACAAATTCTCTGTGTAAAAATTTAAAAAGTGAAATTTCCAATTATTGGATATTTATTAAATTGGAACTCAAAAGCAAAATTAACGTGCGGGGGCTCATCAATAAACCATGGATGGTGATTAAGGGACAATGAGGGACTATCAAGTATAATTAAAGCCAAGAAATATAATTTGCAAAAAGAAGCGCAGATGTAAAAAAACTGGTAAAAAATAACCAATCCCTTGGTAAGTTAATATAATACATATATTGCACATCTTTATTTTTGGACCCAAGTAAGTCAAGTACAATAACTTTTTTATAATCACAGGGATCAATGACGCAATACTAATTACAAAAAAATTAACCCTATTTTGGATATTCATTATTAAGTGCAGATTCCTTCCTTATCAGTACTCACATTTCATTGAGGGCGGTGTCTCAAATCATCTATATAAATATACAAATATATTGGATATATTGGATATAGTTGACCCGACTCGACCCTCTTATGTATTGTATATTTTAATGGTAAGTAGTAGAAGTAGCATATATGGAATTTTGCATTATAAACTCACCCTTTTTTTATATCATTATCAGGTACTAAACGCAAAATACATGGATCACTGGATCACTCAGTTTTTATTTTCTTAACTTTTATATTTTTTACAAGATGACCAGTGGACCACTCAGTTTTTATATTTTTACAAGATGACTTTTACTAAAGTACATAGTTACAGATATGATGTTGATTGTAGAATTGTATATTTTTTTAAGTTGAAGACAATATATGATTATTGATTATATTATGAGCATAATAAAAGAAAAAAAAAATATATATCTTGGTCGGTTTCATTCAGCACTTAAGGAGTGTTGGCAGAAATCAGATTTGGTATTTAAAAACCTTGAAAAGTCTGTCTGATCGAAATGCGGAATAATGCGGCAAAACTTGTCACATAATTCAGATCCATACCTGGACGATCTGGCCACTAGGAGACATTGTTCTTATTGTCTATTCTCCGAGATTGATTTAATGAAGGCCGGTCGGCCGCGCTTTATCACGCTAATCTGGGTGCCTGGTCATACCGGTCTCCAGGGTAATGAAATGTCGGATGAGTGTGCCAGGAAAGGCTCTGCACTGCTTGTGTCTCAAGCAGTTGCCGATATTTATAGACAACTACAAGATATCCTCTCAGGACTGGAAGCAAAATTCTGGCAGGAAGTAGGCAAATGAGCCTGGCTGCACTGTCGCTAGAACACTCTGGGCTTGCTAATAGCAAAAGAGAATCTCCGAGCTCCTACACTTCAACAAGAAAAGAATTCGGACAATGAAGGGAGTTATAACGGGGCACTGCACCATCGGGTGCAGGTTACAGATCATGACTTCTGTCGTAGCTGTGAAGATGAGGAGGAACCGGAGAGCATTCAGCACCTCCTCTGTGATTGCCCTGCTCTTCTTGGTAGACGAACCCGTTTGCTCGGGAAACAATTCTTCGAGAAGTTGGGTAGATTGGTCCCTTGGGGACCTGGCTCTGTTCGTGGACTCCTCATGTTGGTTTTAGAGAAAGAGGGTAATCTCTGGGACCAACCTTGGACAGTAGTGTATTACCCCTTACCCCTCACAATCCCCCAACCCTTTCACAATTTATCAGACATCAAAATGGGCCTTAAGTCTATTGGGTGAACTAGCGAACAATCGCGAGTGGCCTACATAACATAACTTTACTTATGCAAAGTAATGCGGATGGATTTTTCATCAAAAAGATGTTGGTGAGTAAGATGTTGGCTGTATCCCATTATCAATCAACAGACACTGGAAAGTGGATGGAAGTTGAGTGTCTTGGAGCACATTGATTTCTTGATTTTCTTGAGTGGCAAATCATGTTCATTGTCGTACCCCAACTAAGCAGTCTCGACCAAGATTCTTGATTTAAATTTCATCCCATTCACTCATTGGCCCTAATAACAGGAAGATTTTAATTTTTCAGAGTTCTAATATGTGAGCTTCTACTGTATTCATTCATTCTATATTCTTATTAGTATGATAATGGATGTGTGCGAATTCCTTTATTTATTAAACTAATCGTCAACATAAGGCACCTTCAAAACACGCACTTTCCAAATATCCCATGCGTATCAAGCAATAGTCGAGTAAGCATAAACAGCGATGGGTGAGTGGTGATTGGGGTGTATCAATCATTTAAGACTAGAATTAAAAGCCAAAGGCAACAAACAACCTTCAATTAAATTACGCTTAAACTTCAAAGGAAGACAAATTTTAGATTCATCAAATATGCTCTTTTTAAGTAAACAAACAAAGCACAAAATTCCTTCCTTTCGTACTCTAATATCCTTTTAAAGAAAATTAGTTGCAATATTAATAATAGGTAAACTGTTACTAATAAAGAGAGAAGCAGAATAGAATTTAAAGGACGCCACTTCCCTTATAAAAGCCTTGAATATTTCAATGTATATATTCAAACGGAAATTGTGCCTCTACTAGACCAGACGAGATCAGTTTATACAATGTTGCTTAATCCAATAACGTCAAAAGATCCAAATTTTCGTATACCAAGACAATGTGTTTGGCTCAAGATGAATGGTTCCTGGCCGCTAGCTGAGCGCAAGGTGTCGTCGTCGTCATCATCACACCTAGATGATGATACATACAGATTAAATATTAGTGATATATTTGATTATTGTTATACCTTGTGGGCTTGGTATGTAATTTTTTCGGTTGGTATTACAATAAGTTTTCAGACAGGATTTCTTATTGATAATTTTGGTGATATTATGATGACCACGGAGAATTGCTGCACTACCCTGATGGGCATACTGAATTTTGTGCGTTTATTACATTTGCGTCTACACCAACAAGAATTTCGCGATATCATACAGAAATTTGTCGCAGACATATGGATTACACAGTAAGTTAAGTTCAAAATCCATGGAATGTTCATTACAGGATGTGATACAATTTTTTTTCTTCCTTTAGTGGCACTCATCCAAAGATTGAGGAAATTTGCAATAAACGCATGGCAACATTTCGCATTATGACTGCTTTATTGGCATGCCTTATACTCATGTACTGTGTTTTACCAGTTATCGAGCTGACTCTTGTCTCCGGTGTGAATAGCGTAGAGAAACCATTTCCATATAAGATGTTATTCCCATTTAATCCACACAAGAATTGGTTGCGTTATGTGCTTATCTATATATTTACATCATATGCTGGGATTTGTGTTGTGACAACACTATTTGCTGAAGACTCAATACTTGGTTTCTTCATAACCTATACATGTGGTCAGTTTGGTATTTTACACGAGCGTATTGATAACTTAATAATAGCCACCAATTCCAATATTAAATCTGGTAATGCATTACAATGTGAGTATGTGCAACGTCAAAAAGAAATCGCCAAGCAGCATAGTAAACTCATCAGGTAGGTGGATTTACTTATGTACCTCAAGGAAGAAAGTATAAAATAAATAAATACATATATAAAATACTTATACGGTTAAGGACAAAAAATTACACACCATACACTCATTAAATTTGGTGCTAAAAATGATTTGAAAACAAAAAAAAAGGTAAATTTTGCACGAAGTTGTCTTTTCACCGAAAGCTGCACCTTTGTCGGACAAATCGGACCACTAGGAGGGCTACCTGCCATACAAACCCAATCGAACTGTATATAGCCTACACTATAAGTGTTATTACCATATTCACAAACCATGTAAATTTATAAGATCCTAGGATTACTGGATCATATAGCTCTCGTATGTGCAGTATGAATACTAGAGTCTGTACTAAACATAAGTAAAATCAATAATGCGGGCTCAATTACAGGAGGGTCATGTGCCATCTACATATGACAATTGTGTATTGAAGTTAGTATGAATACTGGCTCTAGGCAGTGGCAGATTTGCAGTCTTGACCGCCCTAGGCCCCAGGCCATGTAGTAAGTACCAGCCAACCCATTCTCAGCACCCATCAAGAAAACAAGAAAATGAACGTTCTCCAGAACTGTTATTGGCGGATGTACACATATACATACGAAGAGCAATATCCACGTTTGGCTAAATCTCTTGAAGACCTTCAATACGTAACCATTTGTAACCATTGTTACGATTGGCAGCCCCAAATATCTGGCTGCCCTAGGCACGGGCCTAATTGTCTTTAGGGCAAATCCACCTCTGCATTTGTCAGTATTTTGTTGGATCGCACTGGTTGAGGAGGGCTGTAAAGCTGACGTGAGACCTAATACAGCAGCCATTCCTCCACCGAAAGTGTGAAATATCCAAATTGATTCTTGTTTTTGATATTGAACCACTGTATCATCAATGAAATGCAATTTTCCCACACCAGATTTCTCGTTTGAAGGGTGTTCTTAGATTTACGTCAGACTTTAGAACGACCATCACTTCCGAACAAATTGAACTTAAATTGATCAATGAAAAGAACATTTGAACATTGCAAATTTCAATATAACTTTTTTATTTTATTTTTAACTATTTAGAGCATGATTGACCAACATTTCTGGCTCCCTATGCCACTTTGGAAGAAGGCCTGCTGAGTAACGAGGAAAAAGATAACGAAATTTCTGTTCTCTTTTATTCTCTGTGTTGGTCACTAGGCACGCGGGTTGAACAGACTTATTTTATGGAATTATGCTTCTATACACCCGTGAACATGATTGTTCGATGTATTGGCGATGTGTTCCGATAGTTTTCTGATGAAATTTCTTTTAGATAGAACTAACATTTCGTCGAGAATGTTTGTTTGGTTGTTCGATTTTTGTTATATAATATTTTTCACTGAATCGTGTCATTTATATATTCTAACTAGAGTACCCGGCGTGCTTTGCTATGCTTCCGACGTGATATTAGTGGGTGATACTATTCTCTTTTTACTTTTGAAAAATCAGACGAATAAAATATTAATATTATTATTTGACAAAGGTAACTCGTAAAAGTAAAAAACTGTCTGTAGCCACCTACCGGGTCCAAATGTAGCTTATAACCATCCACTTGACCCAATAAATACAAAAAAAAAAAAATTACATTAAAATCGGTCCAGCCGTTCTCGAGTTTGGTGCTTACCAACACTTTTAGCGATTAATTTTTATATATATAGAGAAGAGATAACAATACTTAGTTTGCAAACAGGAAAATTGAATATTCAATAATTATCCTATATACTATAGTTAAAATTTCGAGAATTGATTCTATTCCTTTTCCTAATATTAGACCACTAGCTAGTAGGAATTGGACTCTAAGCAATTATGATATTATAATAATAGATTGAATCTAAGAGCTCACAAGTTTTTAGGAAAAAGAATATTTTATCTAAATTGGTTTTTGAAACAAAGATAATAAGGGTTTGGAGTTAGTAAAGAGGGCATGAGCATTTCTGATACGAGTACTTTGAATATGGGGGCATTGGTCCAATGGTCACCGCATAGGTGACAAGAAGGGCATTTATCTCCATTGAGTAAATAAGTGTGGGCGATGAATTCAAAGATGAGTGAAGATGGTACATTTTTGTTTTTTTGAGTCTAATAAAATTAAGTTTAAAGTTTACATTTACATATGCCATAATAACTTGATTTATGGTAGTCTACTTGAAATGGAATTTATCAGTGTTACTAACGTAGAATGGCTAATTTTGTTTCAATTCACGACCACAGCGTCTTTGGCCTATTTAATGGTCATTTTTATATTACATGCGTTGAAAAGATTCCCCACAGGGCATCAAACGGAGCTTAAGACAGGACTAAATGCTGGTCACAAGAGTTTCTTTATGATTTGAGCTGTGTGATTTTGGAGGCGTTATCTTGTTGAAATGTCCAGTTTTCCCAATTAAGGCTATTAGGAAACTCAATTAATCTAGTGTCTAAAAATTCTATATAAATTTCGTTTCGAGTTCATTTTGGCCATTATAAAGTAGATTGTAGTTGATCGATCCACCACCAAGATTTCCTTTTAAACTGATCTGTTGTGGATGCCTTAAATCGCCCCAGTACTTTTGCCTGTCATCTGAATTGTCTAAATTTAACTTTGTTTCATCAGAAAAACCTCTTTAACGAAACTCATTTATCCAATATGTAGTATTTATATTTGTCGGCAAATGCCAAAAGAGTTGATATGTGTGAAAATATAGCAAACCTGTTCGCATTCCACTAAGAATTGCTAAACTCGTATTCTATGGTATATATATTGAAGGATTAAGTAAGCCCTTATTTCATTGCAACTTATGTTTCTTTGAATAGCTAAGTGCCGAATTCCTCGTTTGTAGAGTTTGTCAATATTTGTGGGTCTAACGCTAAGCTTGATCTATCTAATAATTCGTGTTTCCGTAGTAATTGACACCACAATTTTGACTCCACTTTTCTTCAATCCAATTGCATGTACCATTTAAAGATATGATACGTTATTGTACCATCTATATATATGTTGTATGACCCCTTTGGACTCCGAAACTGCTAGACCGATTTTGATGAAATTTTTAGGGAAACTCAGGAATAGTCTGAAGAATATTCCTGAGAAGTTTTTTTTTTTTTTTTTTGGCACACATGAATATCTCAAACAAATGTCCTCCCGTAAAAAAGCACATATTGTACATATGTATGTACTTTCTTCCCTGAGATATAACTTGACAAATTTAGTTATGTATTTGATATTTTGTATAATTTGTATATATCCCATTTTCCATTTCCCTTGCTATATGCATGTACAGGTTTACCAATCAATTGGAAGATTTTTTCAATCCCATATTACTGGTAAACTTAATGGTCTCTTCACTGCTTATATGCATGGTTGGCTTTCAGTTAGTTACTGTAAGTACATATATACTCGATATATGTATGTATAATGAATTAAAGTGCATTGACTCGTTCGTTCATAGGGTGAAAATATGTTTATTGGTGATTATGTAAAGTTCATAGTCTACATATCATCGTCTATATCGCAACTATATATTCTTTGTGGTTCTGGCGATGCACTCATACAATATGTAAGTGACATTGTAAATAGAATTGAAATAATGGATATAATATCATCATAAACAGAAACAGATACAGAGATTACAGATTGTCAATTAAATGTTTCCATAATTTATATTTAATGATTATTGTTTTGAACTAACATGGTTTTTTGATTAGCCTAGATAAGCATTTCTGGTATTTCATTTAGAACTTAAAAACAAACAATATTTGAATGAATTTTAAATAAAAAATTCATTCATTCTTAACAAAATCCAAGAATGGTAAAGTAAAAATCTAACTTTCTACTACATCATTATTATATTTCCTTGGTATTTCTGAACTAGTATAACTCAGTGACAAAACTTTCGAATCAGATACAGGCAATTTGCTCAATTATCTTTGTAATGGCATTCTAAGTATTGAGCTGATCTCTTACAACTCAAAAAGAGAGAGCAGACCAACCTAACCCAACCCAACCCAATCCATTTGGGTCGGAAATCGGGGCACCCGGCCCGTCAGCAGTTTCAGGCGTGTCAAAATTATAATAATTATAATATGATTGAAAATAAAAAACTTACACCACAAAGCGCCTAGCATACGGAAGCCTGGTTGGCTCACCGTCAACTTGTAAGAAAATACCATTGTATATATAGTAATTTATCTCAATTGCTGGAGAGAGGGACGCCACTATCAAGTTTCCGCCCCGGTTCGAAAAAATCGTAGATCCGGTGCTGGCCAAATCGTTAGAGTACGGCGGGTGTGGTAGCACTTCCTAGACATGCTTTTGAATTGTTTCCTTGGTAATATTTTTGAATCGCCGCATTGGTCGTTTGGATTCGTGCAAGCAATTCATAATGAATAATTCCTTCCCAATCTCACCGTATGCACAACGTACGAAATCATCTTCTTAGATGCACCAGGAGGAACTTGTAAAACGTTCCTAATTTATTTGATTCTGGCTATAATTGAATGTAAACATGACATAGCTCTTGCATTGTCCGGAATAGTTACTACATTGCTACCAAGTGGAAGAAGAACTGAGCATTCCGTTTTGAAATTTCTATTGGATAATAATCCATTGAAGCTCCCATGTGCTACAGTTCAAAGGCATTTAGAATCACTTGTTTACTGGGACTATTCCAAAGCATTGGCTGCTTCCGTATTCTTCGCAGTTTAGAATGTTGTAAACAATTCTTAGTTCTGTTGACAGAGAAAATTTCGACTTTAATAACTCTTTAATAATTCTTCACTTATACTAATTAAATTAAATTACAATACGTCATTTTTGTAAGTGGCATAAAAAAATGAGTTAACGATACGGACTTGTCAGGAACCATATGTGGACAATACTCTTCAATATGGTATAAGTCCTCAACATGCTTGGATCCACTTATTCAAATTCGTATAAAAAATCTCATATAGAGTTGAGGTTAAGAAGTGGCATGTCAAGGGTTGTGACAAAAGGTAAGAAAAAATGGGCATTCATGTGGATAAACCGAAACCAAATGGCAGTGGAAACACAAAAGGCAGAAACACAGCCAGAAGAGCGTTTTCTGATGCAGCACTGTTATCACCGATATTAAATATGGATTACGAAACTCTACAAAATTACAATTTCCTGCGAGTACAAAATAAACTCAGAAAATTTGGTAGCCTTCTGTGGTAATGCCATGTTGGTACATGGACACCATATAATAAATAGTTGTATAGTTCCTCTTGGTTGCCTTGGGGAACATACGTCCGAGTCCCGAAATAAGTTGTATACACGAAAATGCAGTCGAATAGACAATATTACAGATGTTTTTAACATAGCCATGGATAGTTCTGATCCCTTCTTGTCATTGCGTGCGACGTCACATTTCTCACTCTCTCTGACATCCCATATCAAAATTTCAAAATAAAATAAAACTTATTGAAGACATCAATTCAAGATTTCGTGACATTCCAAGCAATACATCATTGTATTCGTTTGCTTCATATTTGGACCTAAGGTACAAATTAAAGTATTTGGATGAAATTGTTAAGGACAAAGTTCAATCTGAACTATTGAGTCTTGTTAGAGCTTCAAGTGAAGCTGATGACAACGTAGCTTCTGTCGTCAAGAGACCTAGAATTGAATTGCATCGAGTTGACGATGAACCGTGTACTCACTCCCAGATTTCACCGCCAACGAAAACTGTTTACCCAAATCTGGCAGACATGCTGGAAAACAGCAGTGACAATGAGGAAGATAGAAATGGCACCATAGGGAAATCATTGAGTATAATACCCAAACGAATACACACACTTTAATATGGTGGAAACATAATACAAAAATATTAAGCTTTTTTTCCCATCGTCGCTTTTTATTTACTGTCGCCGTCAGGGTCGGTTCCAAGCAAGCAACTATATTTAGTAGAGCCAATATAATTTACGAACTATTGGGAAATCGGTTAGAAGGCGACAAAGCTGCAAAATTGTTGTCTCTTACACCGCGATTTTGGCATTTAATTTAAAAAATGTTTGTTTCCATTATATTTAGATATTTTAAGAATTCTTCAAATTTGTACTCAAAGATAATTTCTCTAAAGTTTTAATAGCACAGAAGCCTTCTTTAAAAGTTGAAATTTCAGCTTGGAAATCATCGTTCTCACATTCAGAATCATCATCTTCATTTTTAGTACTTTTGGCTAAGCTAGAAAGAATTTCCTCATCCGTCTAGGTCCCAAAACAAGAAAGACTTGAATTCAGATTTACCATAGACGGTAGATCCCACCCAGCATTATCATCCAATTCATCCACTTCTATCATCTAAAATGAAAACTTCATTAATAAATTCATTGACGGTCTTGTCTCTCTCCAAGGCAATCAGTGGTGTTTTTTTATCTACTGCATTCTACTTTGAAAGAGCGTAATATCCCTTGGTCCAGAGGTTGTAAGATGGCAGTAGTGTTTGCTACTGATAATGAATATAGATATTCTCGCAATTCTCTATCGGGATGTGGCAAGCTGTGTTATCAATATTGTACGGTTCTTATTCTTCATTTCTTCATTAAGAGAGGAAATATTTTTTTGTAATAGTTCTCCCGTCATCCAAGTTTTTATGTTATCAAAATAAGTCAGTGGCATATTTGCGTTTATGAAACGTGCCTGTAGCAAAGCAGCGTTAGTCGTACTTTTTGGGTCTTTTGACCTTTTGGTTGCTCCCCGCGCAGAAATACCGCTTTCATTAGCATACAATACATTCTCTACACTGCACTGGCTCAGTAAATCAAGTAAGATATCACGTGAAAATCACATGCTGCTGCATTGTCATTTTCTGCTGGTTCGCCATGTACCTTACCAAATTTAATGTTATGGCGCTTACGCCAGCGCCACAGCCAGTTAGCATCCGGATCCCTCGCACTCAATATTGAGATTATTAAAAAAGACTTTTGCTTTGGCCAGAAGCAAATGACGATCCAATATTGTTGTTGATTAAACCAGATTTACAAAGTCTCTTTCACAGAATCATGTACCCCTTTTCGTTGCCTCTTTTGTTGCAATTCTGAAGAAACTACAGCATCTCGTATGTTACGAGATTGTGGATCTATCCACTTTATACTTCTTACACAATTCATTTTTTTCTGTCCCCTTCTTAACAGCATCAATTATAGTAAATTTTTGTTTATTTGTTAAACATTGAACGCGCTTCACTTTACCCATTTTGCAAAAATCACCGACTTCTTTTTAAACAGGCACTCAAAGGTGTGCTTATCAGCTGTCTTTTACGAATTAACAGACATGCGCAAAAGCACAAAAATATTGCCATTCACTAGAAAAAACATAACGATCACATAAAATTGACACCAACACACGGCGCAGCTTAAGAAAATTTTTACCACCAATATGAAGCACATAAGTTAAAAATGCAACTATCCGAATTCTGCTAAAATGAAATCCTACATACAGCAAAACAATAACAAAACAACTTATTTTAACAAGTGGGAAGGAACAATACATTTAATATGATCTAGTAGGGAGGTCGACAAGATGCGATCTTCTCAGCCGCCTCGCCACTCTGACTCCTCCCTTTCTGCGCCTCTTTAAATGGCGCCTGGCTAGTTCGTTTGGATGATTTACCAACCGATCAATGTAGTTCTTGGCCTGACGATTAATCACATCGCCGATTTTTGGTACTTTCAAATCATTCTCAAGGTCCGCTGTTTGCATGTACCATCGGGCCCCGGCAATCATGCGCAATGTCTTTGCCTGCAGTACTCTGACCTTGGAGATATTTGATTTTGCTGCTATACCATACACCTGTAAGCCGTAACGCCAAGAAGGAGCAATTACTGCTTTGTAGATGTGTACCTTATTTCTTAGTGACAATTTATCCCTACTATTTAGGAGCTCTGTCCGAGCCAGTTCGTTATATTTGATATATTCGATTTAAACGTTAACCGCCTATCCAAATACACAGCAGCTAGTTGCCAATGAAGACTCCCGGACAGTCATCCGGCCGTAAGGCTTAAATTACATTGGCACATTTCTTTTCGTTAGTGCCAATATACCATCTTCTTGTCCAGACTTCATAACTATGCAGACTTCATAACTATTATTGCAGGCTGTCCGTGGCTTCGTAAATGCACTTGTTTCTGGAGAGGATGACCGTATTATCTACAAACGTGGCGATGATTACATCCTCAGGATCTTCTAGCGGAAGTTTTAAGCCATTGGGCATATCGTGCGTGAACAGGGTATAGAGTGTCGGCTCGAAAACGGTACCCTGGGGGACACCTGCGCGAATAGCTTTGATGCTAGACTCTACAGTATCCAGTATCAATGTAAAAGTCCTGTTATTGAGGTAGCTACGTACTATTAACCATAGTTGAGGCGGTAAAAGATTCTTTAGTTTACTGAACAGCCCATCGTGCCAAACTCGATCGAAAGCATGCTAGATGACGAGATACGCTGCCACGACGTACTCCATGGCCTCAAATCCTTCGAGGATAAAGTTGACCACCCTATTCAGTTGTTCTGGAGTTCCGTGGGACCTACGAAATCCAAATTAAAATGGAGGAACTACTTCCTACTACTTTCAATTAGATAACTGTTTTCTTTTTTGTTATTTTATAAAAATATTTAATTAGCATTTAAATTTACTGTTTGTGTTAAACTGAAGATTTATTGGCATTTTGCAAACATTTTATTGGCAATCTCTAATCTGTATTTACTGATGTTAATATTGGTTATTAAAATCTATGCTTGATCTGATAATTTAATGCCATCCATGCCATTCATATTCCATACATACACCACCATATACACCAGTCAATGACTACAGCAAAACATTTGTACAATTGTCATTGGGAGGGCTACAGTAACGGCAATAAGCGTTTAAAGCACCCACCTGCTAACAAGGAATTCCGCACCAATTTGCAGTTTATGATACTTTGCAGTCAACGCCCAGCTAAAATAACCGCTTTCAAGTTCTCGACATTGTCTTTGCAAAGTTTTACAGCGGTATGTTAAGGAATTTACTATACAAATGATACAAAACTGATATATTTAAAATTAAAATTCAAATTGGAATTTCTTTTTGCAGATACTCAGCACATCTATGAGTTACTTCACATTGCTGCGTTCACTTTTCGATGATCAGGAGTAAACGCAATTTTTTTATTATAATGTATTATTTGAAGAGTCTCTCATCTCGAGGAGATCATAAAAAAATCTTAAATTTTTGTTGTAGTATGTATAGGTAATGAATGTTACATCATGATATGTAGTATGTGTAATTATGTTTCTGTTTCTGTGCTTTAAGCTATTAAAATAAAATATTAAGTGATTTCGTTGTTTTTTTTTTCTTCATCGACTTGATGTGTGTGGTGTGAGTGTGTGTGTGTGTGTAATGTTTGAAGGAGGATAAAATTATCCTGATTTAATCACATCAAATAGGTTTGCCATTATCTTCCTTGTTTTCAGTCAAAGCACGGGATTCATGAATAAAGGCTGGCACATTAATGCCCTGAAATGAAGAAAAATAAAAACGATCATCAAATGTACGAAGGAGAAGAAAAATTGCTAGATAGATGTATTGCATAGAATCACATGTCAATCCTGTTGCTGTTTACCTTCATTTTCGTGGAACGTATAAAAGCTTTGTTAGCTGTAACCGTCATAGCTAACATTTGCATTCCAAAACTGAATATCTTCAGACTGCGATCATTGATCTTAGATGTAAATTGTATAGCGGCCAAATTTTTTGGTATTTCCACAATATCCGGTAATATTTCCACACGTTTCATGAACTCTTTGGCACGTTTCTGTTCATTTGGACCAGCCAATTGTCCCACAATGCGTTCAAAAGAATCATAAGCTGTCTGGCAACAAATCAATCGTTTGCCTTTAAAAGAAAGACATACATATGTATACATTGTAATTAATTTTAGATTGAATTTACCTTCAAACAACTTATCCAAAACCGGTTTAAGTGGCTTTTCACGCTCCTTTTTGGCTTGTTCGGTTAGCAAGGGTTCTACAAATATATAATTTGCATTACCATTTGTCACGGAGCTTATGCAAGCTAACATTGTTGTTACATCCAAGTTCAATGTGTCTGTAACAGTTGGTGACATTGTCTTATCATCATCATGTGGCCCGTCTAGAGTTCTAGTCTCAACTCCCAAGTCATTTAATTCTTCACACAATGAATTCTCAACTTGTTGTGAAAAATAAAAAATGACCTAAAAAGAAAAAAAATATTTCTAATTTTTGTTTTTATAAAAAAAAACACAAATAATTGAAAACATGTACAACATTTCATCACATCACATCACATCAAATCAAATATTAAGAACAGTAGGACTAGATATCTGGGACACAGACGAACCGACAGACAGACATGGCCTACAGCATTGACAGCGAATTGCAAAAGGATTATCATATGACCATGACATGTAAAATTTTCAATAACCTTCTGTTGCAGTGTACTAGATGGGAATAGATAAGAATACATATACATAGTATATATTAGGGAAGTCACCTGTAGTGGAGATTGCAACTATGGCTTGTAACAAACTTTCAACTACTAACTACAGCTACCCCGACAGTCTAGTATTTATTATGAATTATAAAATTTCCTAAGGTTCTCGTGGGCAGCCTTCCTCTATTCCTAGCGAGTTTATCTGCCACTTTTTTCCCAAAATAACCAACCACTATGACCTAGCTGCAAAGTACTAGATAGTTATGTATGTATATGTTTTAAAAATCTAATCTTATTGTATCTTATATCTTATTGATATCTCCAAAACTTATTTTCATCTTTTTAGTTTGATTTTAAATGGAGTACAGTTGTTTGTATGCAGTAGTTGGTGGGTTATGTCCAAGCTATTTGTTTAATATTATTAGCATCTGTTAATTGATATGTTTTTGTCTCTGTCTTACTTTTAGTGAATCGAACGAGCAACTTACAACTTCTCACTCAATTCTTCAATTTTATTCCCAAGGTAAAGAATAAATGACCTGAAGCATTCCCACATTTATGTATTTTAGATTGTTCCGAGTCCCACGACCATGAGATTAAAATGCTCATGCTCCACCGACTGAGCTAGCCGGCCAATGCTCAGTTGGGTCTATTACACTTGGTTTTGGCACAATAGCATGTGTATGTGGTCGGTCTGGTGGGAAAACAACTCTCTTCTCTTTTTCACAAATTGGATCACCAAATTCTTTCAGTTAAAGTTCTAGTTCGTAAACAGTTGGCCTCACATCCTCAGCCTGAGGCTACCGAGTTCAGGAGGCAAAGCACACGCCCACCAAAAATCAATCCCGACATTAAGAT
Source organism: Amiota communis (assembly GCA_037043315.1). Lineage (NCBI taxonomy): Eukaryota > Metazoa > Arthropoda > Insecta > Diptera > Drosophilidae > Amiota > Amiota communis. The sequence goes on from JBAMAV010000686.1 coordinate 925,018, forward strand.
ACAGACAAATACATACTTGTTTCTCTCTATGGTTACCATGTGCTGCATGGTAGGCCTACTTACGCCTAAACTAAATTTGTGTGTGATGATAGATTCCGCAGTAACGGAACAAACTATATAATGTACATGTGTAGTAGTTCGTTTTTGTGGAAGTGGTGGTATGGATTATAAATACGCACTTTGGGTTGTCGAAATAGACACAAATTTATTTTGCTTGCCATCAGATAATCTTGCGCTTGATCAAGAATGTTACGCGTTCCAAAGTTCAGATTTCCTTTAGCTGCATCTAACACAGACTTCGGATTACGCGCAATAACTGCAAACGAAGTAGACATGCACCATAACCATTAACATTACCAATACCAGTGTGAGCTTACCTTTGATCCATCTCATTCCATTATCGGCCACTATATCAACGCGCAATGGTAATTTCCGTGATTGCAACGGAAAAAGGCAATCAATGTGCACGACGCCACATTGGGCTTGAAGGGTTTTCAATAAGAAATCATAGTGTATCAAATTAGTGCTTGTAATATGATTGTACTTAATTGTCTCAGTTGCAATAATCTTCTTCAGAAATTTTATCTCTTTTTGCAAATTACTTAGTATCTTCGTAGCGCCAGAAATACCATCATACTTGGTCGTTACTAACTTCACCAGCTGTTCACCAAGTTGAATTTTATCTTCAGCGCGTTCCACTAAATCCTCATAGCTTAGTTCGGATTCCATTACAATCCCACTTTTTACCAAGATACGCAAACACTAATGATGATTTTCAAAAAAAATTTAATTTATTTTAAAGAAATTTAGAAATTCTAAATTCACAGACGACTGCTGCGTCCTAATTGTGTCTTGTTGTGTTGTGCCGTAAACTTCAATATAAATGAATACTTTGTTTTGTTTTGATATCGATAATCGAATATAGTCGTTTTACAGAAAATAAATCAGCTGACTTTTCGATAGCATTGAACTGAGAGCAGCAGTCAGTAGCCCTGGTATTTTTCTTTACTTTTTTTTCTGTTGAATGAATTTGTCCGTTAGAAGGCAACATATTTTTAAACTATAGTGCTGTATCATTTTGTATAATATATAGAGCGAAACATTTTCTTGCATTCAAATGAAATATAAACCTTTATATTATCATAAAGTTAAGATAAAGATTGAATCGAACTGGATCGGATAATTTTTACTTATTCCTAAGTACTTAAAATTATCGCCAATTTAACAAATTTTAAAATTCTGAATATATAAATTTCGAATGACTTTGTCCAGGAAGAGGTGTATATCCCAGAAGATAATGCAACATCAGCTAATTATGGTGATGATGAATTTGATTGATTTCCAAAACATTCGATTTTTTTGTTTTGGTGTTCTTTTCTGCGTTATTATTTGAAAATCCTCTTTGTGTATCATTTTTGTTTGGTATTGATTGATTTATGGAGTACAAGAAGGAAGACAATCATCAAAACAAAGATTTTTATTGGCCTTTAAATGTTTTTCTGTGTGTGTGTGACCGTTTTCACCATACATTTACTAAAGTCTCGGTAAGGTGAGAATGCTTTGAATTCCTTAATGCCTTTTGAAGACAGAAGGAAGTATGCCGTCTCTTACGACAATTGTTATACATCCATCTCACAACCCAATTTGCAGAATATTAACGCTAAACTATTTCGTACCTTTGATAGAAACTTTTTTAAAAAGAAAACAGTAAAGTTATTAATTCAAACTACATGTTCCGCCTCCATCGTGTAAAGTGTAGATCAACGAATAGAATGTACAAACAGGCTCGGATGATAGTTTAGCTACGCATAGTGAACGTCTGCAAAATACATTGATATAAGTCAAGAAGTACTCAAATGAACAAACTAAATCAAAAATTGGTTTAATTATATATTTTTGTAACTGCAATGCATTGTCACTGTTAGCAATCGCTATAGGGCCTCCAGCAGTAACGCTATCTTTATTATTTCAGGCTATTGGATATGTACATACATCCGTATCTGCTAATATCTATTGAATAATTTGTTTTTTAAATCTTTAACTTGCTTACATTTTGATTTTGCAGCTTTGCATGAAAACAGACCTGTCAACCTGCTCTAATTTTATAATTTTGACTGCCAACTGAATAATGGATTGGTCCGTGTAATCGAAAGTACTAATTAGTGATGACGATATTTCAATAACAATATGGCATTTTAAAGCCGCATTTTATTTAACCACCTTCATAGTTTGATTGTTTTTATTATTTACAATTTATAAATTAAATTTTCAATAAAAATTTCAATTGTGTACGATTATAAATTAGAAGTAATAAATGACAACGCCATTTCCGCGCCGTGTCAAGGACTTGTTACAGGATGAATTCGACTCTGAAGATGAATATAACACACCGCATAAGGCGCATTCGAAGGATGATGCCAAAGGAGCAGTCGGGACTAAGTTAGGTATTAAGTTAATATTAAATCAGAAAAAAGATTTTATAATTAATGTGCAATCTAGTACTGTAGACAACAAAGGGAAAACATATTCAGCATTTCCATCCTGTAGTAACAGTAGCACTGTTGACGGTATCAGAAAGGGTATCATTCGTAATTTGTAAGACCACTATAAAATTAATAATATACATACATACCTTTTAATGAAATACCTTTACAGTCCAAAACGGCGTTCCGAATTGCCCATAGCTGATTCAGAATCTGATGATGATGATTGCCGCAGCAATAATCTGAATCGCGCCATACTTAATGATTCGTTTCTGTTAAGTCCAAACGATGAATTATCAAAATCCTACAATCTTGCTCCAGATGATGATCAAACTAAAAACAACAACCTCAGTAAGTTTGACAGCATGAGAATTAGCTGTATCAACAATAATCCTGTGACACCAAGTGGAACGGCGGCGGTGGTAGAACGTAGTAGCCAAATGAAGCATTCACATTACATGCAAACTTTGGAACCTATTTCTGAACATCAAACGGCATATTTAGCAAAATCAAAAGTTGAGAGTCCACTCCAGTTACCAGTTACTACTGCTGCTGCTGCTGCCTCTATCAAAAAGAATATAGAATCACAATTTGCAACTCCACAAATGTGTGCGTTATCAGTAAATCGGCGGCCACTCACAGGTCACTGCTCGACGCAATCGGAAAAAACAAGTTCCGCTATGCCAAATGAATTTCGTTCACAAAAAGTCCTTTTTCAAACGCCTATGACAGTTTCACGAACTGTACCGTTGCCTAATGATAGTATTTCACTTTCCTTATGCGATACAATTAATGAGTCTGACACAACAGAGAATATCCTACATGGGATGAACTCAAACCCGCCACCACCTCATGTGAATTTAAAAAAATCTTTGGAGACAGAATTTCTGAAGGTGGAAAAAGAAACGAAAACGAAAAGTGATCAGCCAACACCAAGTGAAGTTATCACAACAACAACAACAACAGCAGGAACAACATCAACAACAACGGTTAGGTCGCGTTTCTCTGCAGCTTCGTCATCCGGCTCCTCCTCCTCCTCTTCTGCTTCTTATGTACGGTACCACATAAATAATAAGGAATATGCTATTATAAAAAAACTTGGGTGTGGTGGTTCTAGTATGGTATATTTAGCAAAACAAAAAGATAATAACAAAGAGTATGCACTTAAAGTTGTGGATTTACAAGGTGATCCGGCAGTAGTTGAAGGTTATTTAAATGAAACAAAACTGTTGGCAAAATTACAAGGCAGTGTCTGTGTGGTATCACTATTTGAGTAGTAAGTACATAGTAGTATACATAAATTTGGTTTATATTATAACATACAACTCTTTTTTAGTCAGCTTCTTCAGAAAGAATCTAAGCTTTTTATGGTGATGGAAAAAGGTGATTCCGACTTGAATAAAATACTGCAAACGTATACATCTAAAATGCCGTTATATGTACTTACGAACTTCTTGTTTCAAATGTTACAAGCTGTCAATTATATACATCAACATGGCGTCATACATTCTGATCTGAAACCAGCGAATTTTCTTATGGTTAATGGACGCTTGAAACTGATCGATTTTGGTATAGCAAGCAACATTGCAATTGATTCTACAAGCGTTATAAAATTCTCGCAAGCAGGGACCTTTAATTATATAAGTCCAGAGGCTCTGACTGATACATCAACCGGCACTAGTCCCATGCAAAACAATCAGCCTAAGATAAAGGTGCGTAATAAGTTTTGTATTGTATGTAAGTACATATTGTAATTTTGGATTTATTTTTTCTTTCTTCTAGATATCAACTAAATCTGATGTTTGGTCACTGGGCTGTATATTATATTTATTCATCTATCAAAAGACACCATATGGTCATATTAAGAACATCTATCAAAAGATCAGTGCAATTTCAAGCCCTAATACAATTGTTGACTATCCAACACTCCCGGTCTACTATCCTGTTATGCTGGTTAATGTTAGTGCACCTAGCTCCATGAATTATTCATACATACAAATTACATATTTCTTACAATTTCCAGATGGCCAAAAATTGTTTGCAACATAATCCAAAGAAACGACCTTCTTGCGATGATTTACTTAAATATCCTTTTAATATGATTATACCAATACAGAATCTTTCAATACCAACAACATAAACGGACAGCAAAGCTACATAGTTAACCTTATATTTTTTCACGTAAAAAAAATAATCAATTAAAATCAATTAATAAAAATTAGTAGTAGAAGCGAAAATTGGTTGGACAAAATTAACAAAATTATGAAATTTAAAATTAATGCATAAGTACTTACATCGAATATTACGAAAAAATCATACATACTGTATGTTTCTAAAACTGAATTTAAATTTTTAATCTATTACCAAATAAGTCAAACTGTGTGTGTCTTATGCGCAACAAAATAAAACCGAAAATAAATTCAAATAAATTCTTTATTTATAGACGACAAAATCTCCTCGCTCTCCTGTACATAACGGCTATCTATAATGACATCTTGAGGCTCATTCCCATCCCAGTGGAAGTGCGCTGAGATATTTTTGATAGCCAAGCCTAGGTCACATGGTCCCAGACCATCAGTTCGGTTTTAGGAGATGTCACGGAATACCATAACAGTACCACCGAGTGGTACAAAAAATTCTCAATACCTTCGAACATCGTGAGTATTGCTCTGCCGTGTTCCTAGATGTCCGACAAGCGTTTGATAGAGTCTGGCACCCCGGCATCCTGTATAAGCTAAAGAAGTTGCTGCCGGCACCATACTATCTGATACTAAGATTGTTTTTACACGAGAGGACCTTTTATATCAGGAGTCTGACATAAAGAGTATGCGAGCCGGATTTCATCAAGGCAGTGTGCTGGGGCCCATCCTATACACGCTCTATACGTCGGATCTTCCGATCTTGAGAGACGAAAACCTCTCAACAGCGACTTATGCGGATGACACGGCCCTGTAAGTGAGCGACATAAATCCGATTGTGGCCTCTGCTCTCTTGCAAGACCAGCTGACTCTCATGGAGCCGTGGCTAAGGAGGTGGAACATCTGCGTCAATGTAGAAAAATCTACGCATGTCACCTTCACTCTGAACCACTCAACATGCATCTCTGTTTTCATCAACGGTGCGGTCGTTCCAAATAGCGCCACTGTGAAGTACCTGGGACTGACACTGGATAGTCGCCTCACTTGGAAACCTCACATCACGATAAAAAGAAAACAGTTGAACCTTAAACTCCGCAGAATGAGCTGGCTGCTCAGTACAAACTCTAAGTTCAACCTACGAAACAAGCTGTTGCTGTACAAGGCCATACTGAAACCAAGTTCTTTATTTATGGTATCATATTATAGTTTGATTTCAATTTGTAAAATTTTTTTTAATTTAAAGTCTCTTAGCAAAATTACTAGCTTTACGATTAACCTGTTGTACTAGGTATATGATGTTCAAATTTGTGGTATCTTTTTAAATTTGCCACCAGTTTTATTACTAGTACCTGGATGTAAAAGAATGTTTTTTGATGTATGAAGTACATTTTTTTTTTTTTTTTGTTAAATGCTTTTATTTGTATTTAGTCCGGTAAGAGAACTTTAACAATTTAACGTTAATTTTAAATACTATCAGTCAGCGGATAGCGGATGATTTACCCTCGAACAAAGATTTCTGTTTCATACTACCAAACTTAACAGATCAATACTAGCCTCTATAGACTCTCCTATGTCTGCCCCAATTTCTAATATCCTAAAATCGAAATGCCACCCGAAATTGCCTTCCTCCCTTCACCGCGCAATAGCTCTTAACATTCAACTAGGCCTACCAGTTGAACCCCTACCTATCCCTAAATGTACGTCTCCACCATGGCCCTTTAAGCCCCCTCGATAGACACAACCCTTCACTCTCTCAGAAAACCATTCACCCCAGTATTAATCTATCAAATGAAATTCCTCGAACTGAAAGAATCTCTTCCTTCATTCTCCTTCCTTTATACTGATGGTTCCAAATCGGAATCCGCTACCTCATACAGTATAACAACAATCAACTCAATCATTAATCAATCCCGTCTTCCTCCCTATAGCTCAACTTTCTCATCTGAAATCATAGCCATCTTCAACGCAATCAATATTTGTTTATAAAAAAAAAAAAAATTTTGCTATATGCACAGACTCATTAGCTTCAATAGAATCCATCAGAAACATCTCTAACTACTGTTATTACCCCACCGCTATTAGGCAAATCCTATCAGATTGCTTTCCTCGAATAAAGATACAAACAAATTGGTAGCATTCATTTTGACACCACCCTCCCCCGTTCTCAAAACTCATTCGATTACGCCTTGGCCACACTCTCCTCACTCAGAAACATATTTTCGACAGCCCAATTTCTCCCACTTGTCCATTCTGTAATACTAATATTCACATATCTGTCATTCATATCCTCTCAAGCTGTACCTTCTTCAACAATCTTAGAAATCAACCTTCCACAACTCCAATCCTCTCCTCGCATTATCGGAACCTTCCCGCGATAACATCTTATCAATCATGGATTTCCTAAAAAAGGCTAATAAATAATAAAAAATCCAATATTATATCCAATTTAATTTTCAATTTTATTTTTATTTTTAATCAAAATTCAAATGATATCATCATATGATATTGTAAAAAAAAAAAACAACCTATAGATCTATTTATAGATTTACACACATATGTATATGTGTAACTAAAGTGAGAGGTAAAAAATTGATAAGATAAATTAAATTTTTGAAACTGGCTTCAAGCCGAGTATATAGAAACATTGTTTCAAAACAGCCGCTGTAGCTTCGCATAACAGAATGCGACTGTGATTCACCTTGATAATGTCACCGTTTTTATTCTTCTCAATGCAGTAGCAACAATCGTAGAACTCCGAAAAGGTTGTGCACAATTCATAGCAGAATTCACATAATGTGTGAATTAGTAAATCCTTGGAAATCTTAAGGAGTACATCGGGTAACTTTAATAGTGTCTTAGCCAGCTTCCATTCTTTTTCATGATCCAAAACAAATGTATGCTGATCAAGGACTTGTTTCAGATTACTAAAATCTTCACCACAATTACGCGATATTGAACAGATACGTGTATAGGCGTATAATAAATATACAGCAGTATTGCCACGATCCTCCAACATTTTGTCAAAGGAGAAAACATATTCGTTTGTGCGATTATGACATAGATCAGCATATTTGATACAACCATAGGCTACAGACTCCTGGGCAGCACGTAGCTCTTCGGGTGTGAGTATTTTGTCGCGTTCCTTTTCCAATAGTTTATCCAGAGATCGTTTGAGGCCTTCATCTAATAGATCGGATAACTTAACAGTGTCACCAGAGCGAGTCTTAAATTTTTTGCCATCTTCGCCAAGTACAACGCCAAATTGAACATGATCGGTGCGATGTTTTTTGGGATCTAAAATACCAGCGCGTTCGGCAGCCTCGAAAATGGTTTTAAAATGTGTATGCTGGCCAGCATCGACAACATATATTATCCATTCGGCAAGTTCTTCCTCTAGACGATAACGTATGGCTGCCATGTCAGAGGTGTCATAGGTAAAACCTCCATCACTTTTAACAATGGTAAGGGGTATACCAGTCTTTTCAACAGTAGGCCACATAATTTTCCGTCCTTCATCCAGTTCCAACAAGTTCTTTGAATCTAGCAATTTAACAACTTCAGTCATTCGCGATTGATAGAATGATTCGCCTTTCTCCTTAATGGTAACATCCAAACGATCATAGATCTTTTGGAATTCTTTGCGCGAAACATCACATATAAGATTCCAAGCCTTGATAGAATTCGGATCACCACTTTGTAGTGTAACAACACGACTATAAGCTCGTTTCTTAAATTCTTCGTCCTCATCAAAGCTAATTGATGATAAAATAAATTCAAATAAAAATTAGTAACGTGACATTAGTGTGTCAATTGACAATTTTGTGTCTTACCGCTTCTTTGATTCTTTGTAGAAAGCCTGCAAATCACCAATCGGTGGACTTTCATTTAAGAAATTCGGGAAACGATCCTCCAAATGTGCAATCAACATGCCAAACTGTGTACCCCAATCGCCCAAATGATTAACACGCAAAACTTCGTGTTGCATAAATTCCAAGAGGCGGCTAATGGTCTCGCCAATAATTGTCGAACGCAAATGGCCGACATGCATCTCCTTGGCAATATTTGGAGAAGAGAAGTCAACCAACACCCGTTTCTTAATGCATTGAGGTGGCTTAATGCCATTTCGTAAAATATTGTTTAGCGAGCGTATGGCATAAGACCTAAAGTCAAGTCAATTCAAGATGTGGCATTATTCAAACAATTATCATTGGTTTAATCAAATGCTTACTCACTTTTCCATAAAGACATTTATAAAACCGGCTCCAGCCACTTCCAGTTTCGCAACCAATGGCGATGGCACTACATGTTTCAGTATTTCATTAGCAATATCTCGAGGTGATTTATTTGTGCCTGCTGCTTTTAGACTCTTTGCAATAGACATGGCACTGTTGCACTGATAGTCACCGAATTTCGCTGAGGCTGAATTCACTGGTGAAATAATTGCCGCAGTGCCTGCAAGTCCTGGATATGCCAGGGCAATGGCATTTGTAAAAAGATCAACCAAATGTGATGTCACCGAAATCATTTCATCGACATTTTTTGGAATAACAGCAGGCTTGAATTCCATTGATGATGATGAAGTGGTAGATGCTCCGCCGTCGTTCATAGAAAGATTTTTTTCATTGGCAATTGCCTAAGAGAGATAATTTGCAGCAATTTCTTTTACAGTTAATATTTTTCTTTTTACTATTATTATTGAACTTACATTCTCTAGCACAGCTAAGCGATGTTTTAATTTAGTGTTTTCAAGCTGCAACTTGTTGTACTCCTCATCGTCCACTTGGACATCCCATTGCTCGGTGCGTTCCAATTCCTTTTGCAGCTCTGCAGTTGTACGTTCCTAAGGACAGACAGACAGACAAGTAGACACATAAAACATTCTATTCCAAAAACTACTAGTCAAGTGATTCATTCATTCATATAATAAATATACCAAAGATTGTAAAAGCTCAATTTCCCGTTTTAATGATATCATATCGGCTACAACTACAAAACAGTTAAAATTAAATTAAACAAGCGTTTTTTCTATGTTTAATTCATTCAAATCAACAAGCCACATGTAAAATGTTGCAACAACAATTTTTTTCAGTTCTTCTTCTTATCTCATGGCTCCAACAACAACACAAAGCTTAATGCCATACTGTCGAAGTGTAACGATCCGGCAAGGTTAATTTTGCCGGTGAGTATGCTCGGGCCGCCCTACGCGTATTATTTTCCAAACAAATAACTAACCATTAAATACTATTGCACCATAGTAGAATTCACCAGCTTCATACACATATGAAAGTAATAAAACATTTGGGTAAATTATTCTCAAATGACTAATTTTTATAAAAATTACATATGTATTAAATTTATAAACAAAACATAACACACAATTAAAGAAAGCATTGTGCATAAACTACTTAATGCAGCGCCACCTGTTGTCATTAATAAAAATTATAATTTTCATACATTCACTTTCATGTCTAACAACAATTTGCAACACTACATTTCACTACCAGGAGGACCATGATACAATAAAAGAAGGTAGTGACCATGTTACAATAATACACCATGGGTAGTGACAGTAGTTTACAGTTATGTGGTTCTCTCTCAAGAATATACTTACGCTCTTCTTCTTCTTAATTTTTACTTTGCACAATACTATCATATGTTGTTATTTATGTTTTTTCAGTTTATATACGTAATAATGTGCATATTTAACTGCCCGAAATCTGGAATTTGTGTGAAAGATAGAAAAGTTGCTGCTTTGTTTATTAATTTGTTGTTTCAACACTAAATGCGTATTTTACCAGCGTTTTAGAACACCGATATACTTATGAAGTCAAAATTGAGAGCGAGCAATTTTGAGAGCGTAACAGGCCAAAATTTCGCTACCTTGTTTTTTATTGTATCATGGAGGAGGACGTTCTTCCGTGTTTGTACGTAAATCCTACCTTTGCTCTCTCTCAAGGTTCTTATTACTCTTACAAGGTTCGTTTTACTCTCTCAAGGTTCTTGTTACTCTATCAAATTGAGAAAAGTTACTCTTCTCACTTCTGCACCCCTCCCGCAAAAAAATTGTTAAATAAGTAAAAAAGTATCGTGTGTATTTTGACCTTTCAAATTTAATAAAGTCAAAGTACACACGTTACTGTTAAACAAACGAGTTTTCTCCTCTTCTTCATCTCGTTCTTCTTGTTTGTTTATTTGATTTTTACTCACTCACTCACAAATCTTAAAAGCGAACGGTTACTCGGTTACTATTCGACCATCCATACATATGTGTAGTTGGTGAGCAATTTCAGTTTCATTGCGAATTTACTCATTTATGATAGTAAATGCAGCAGTAATTAACGACAAGAATATATAATAAGAAAAATGTCAGTTTCCTTGCAACATATGTTTTTATACAATTCAACAAAAATCTATCATTATTCAATGCAATTTATTTAAGTGCACCACAATATAAAAACCGGCTTCGGTGTGATAAAAACATTAAAACAAAGAGAAGAGCAGCGAGCAGTGTGTGAGCAGCTATCAATATATTCAAGTGCAAATTGTAAAGTGTTTTCTTTTTTTTTTGTACTGGAAAGAAAAAAAACCATATAAAGTAAGTTTATTATTTAGACTTGAGACAGGCAGACATCTGTCAGACATAATATTCCAACAATCCGCTTAGTTTTAGCTGCTGTTTCTTCCAGATATTTTCGTATTGCTATATTCTTTGTTTTCTCTGATGTTATTGTTATTTTATTTTTTTTTTTATGTTATGTGTGTGTCTTGCCATGGAAAAAGGGTGTGTGCCAGTGTAACTGACTGACTAAGCGGCGCATCTCAAAAAAATTACCAGACAGCCGGCAATAATGAAAGATTATTCGTTCTTTTCCCATGTTAATAAGATGTTTTTTCTTTTTAGTTATTCTGTGTTTCATTGGAAAATAAATCCATTTCTTCTTCTTTTCGTAAGATCAAAAGTGAATTTTACTAATTTGCAATAACAATTGACCATCAAAACAACAATGCTTGAGAACAAGTCGAATGCATAATAGTACATTAGAAATATAATAGAAATGCATTTCCACCACTAAATAAATCACCAACAACAACAGCAGCAAAGGTAAAGCAAAAAGCTTTGCTAAACAACCACAGAAACACACAAACACGCACACACACCCACCACTTAGCTTAGCTTAACTCAGTTCAATTCAGTTTATCTCAGCAAGGAAGAATAATAAGAAAAAAGAGCGCAAGAGCGCAAGAGAGAGAGAACACAAGCCAGAAAACGAAAAAAGACGAACAAACGCACGCACGCACCCAACTAGATTGAACGAACTGAACCGAACCGAACCCAAGACAAAATTATCGTACGCCAGTCCAGGCGTATATCGTATGTCGCACACATATTGGCATATTGTGTAACCCTTTGCAGGTATAGAGCACAGCTCAACAAAGCACAGCAGACACTAACAACCAACAAAATATTGTACAATGTACATATTCAATTATGATGATGGTGATGATGCACCCTTACCGATTTTCTTCACTGCTTATTACCAATAAATATTTTTATCTTTCCCAAACTAAGTATTGTATGAATTGTACTTGCCGGAAACTTCCGGTCAAAAGCTTAGCTCACCTCAGTTCGCATTAGTATTAGCATTCTTCATTTTAATGTTATATACATACGTTTTACTATGCCAAATTGACTTATTTGGCAGTTTCTGTGAACGAGATGTGTCTCATTTCTTTGAGCATAGTCTTTGATGTTATCTATTGGCGGATTTTCAGCTTTTGTGAATCACACAAGTGTTCTATGGGATACAGGTCAGGTGATTGGGGAATCGTCTGAAGTTATTAAGGATAATTGTAGAACAACCACAGCTTATCTCTGTGAGCAGTATGCTTTGGGTCATTGTCCTGCTGGAAGTATGTATGTAGTAGTACTTGCCTAAACATTGAGATACATCAGTTTTTATCATAGTAGATTCAATGAACTCTATTCGTACCACTCCTTTGCTAGCCATTCCAAAGTCCTTTGATCACTGAGATGCAAAACTTGATTTCATCTGATAAACTAAAGAATATACGTTACAATTTTAATGGTCTATTTTTTGGAAAATTGTTTACAAATTTCTCTCTAAACGCTACTCAAAATCGATTTGGTTCGAGTTATAGAAGTCATGTAAGTTTGACTGTATTACCTATTTCCCGATTTATACGTTACACATCGAGTAATGAAAATAACATCATATTATGATGATCAAAAATGAAAGAATATTAATCTACCATCGATCTTTGGTCAATTTTTTTCTATCTTCCATGTACACTACTCTACCTTCGCTACTAACCATTATTATAACATAGGATAAAGCAAAGTCGAAATTCAAAATTTTTTGGATACGGAGAACTTAATTTAATTGCATGTCGCGCACGTAGGTTAGATCCTGACAGGTCCCGGTCAGATTTTAATATAAAAAGTCCAAATTTCCAACCTTTCCGGTGGATTTTCCAAAAATTTCACATTATTCTAATTGGCCTATAATGAAGACAAGATAAGAATAATCAGCCAAATAGGGCAAGCCGTTCTCAAGCAATACGCTTAGAAAGAAGCAATTTTTTTTTGTTTTTATTCAGGCTTTAATACGAAAAGTTCAAATTTCTAACTTTTCCGGTGGATTTTCCAAAAATTTTCTTTCATATTCTCTTAATTGGCCTATGACGAACACAACAAAAGAAAAATCAGCTAATAGGGTAAGCCATTCTCAAGCAATAAGCTTACAAAAGAAAAGATAATTTTAAATTTTTGTCACCTTTTTGAACGCCCAACAACAATGGGGGAGCTTGTTGACATAAGCGCACCATTCCTCTTGCAGGCTTCATCACTTCCTATATTTTCAGAATTTATAAATTTCTTGGCGCTACGACTTTTGAGTCACGAGATATATTAAAAACAATTGCGACAAATTTCGTTACATTTCTGAAAGATCATCAGATTCTGATATGTATCCCCTTTTTAAAAACGTTTTCACCCTAAAAAAAATGACTGGGCAAAGGAATCAATCCATGCTTCTCCCTCCGCACACTTTTCGAAGCCTCATACCAATAGTGAAAGAAGAAATTTCTAGGTATAATGTAGGGTAAAATGAAAAAAAAAAAAAAAAAAAAAATGGTGAAAATAAATGATTTTTTAAAACAATTATAACTTTAAAGTGAATTTTTTTTTCGATGGTGTCCTCTTCCAATAATCGGAAAACTTTTCTGATTTTAACATACAAACTAAGTACAACAATAAAGCGTATCTCCAGTGTCTGAACCAAATTTCAGTTCAACGACGAGTCGCGCTTATCATTTCCATATAATAAAAAAAAACTCATCTACTCAATATCATACCATATGTATCGAATCACCTGATCACGATCACATTATTGGTTTAAAAGAAATTTCTGACGCGTTGAGTAAAATGAAGTGACATTGAGATTGAGATTTTTTATTGCCAAGAATTTTTGAGAAATAGGATTTCTAATGAAATTTATTGTAATGTGAATTGTTATTTGAAACCGTCTGGAACTTATAGACGGCACATTGAATTGCAAGAGTCAAGAAGAATGCAATCATATGCACTGACGGAAAGATAATACTTTTTCGATTCTTTTCATCGCGTTTACCATTTTCTTCATATACTTATGTATGTGCATACAGAATGGGATCGGGTAGACAGGCTATTCGTTTCACCCAGAAGACTTATGGTCCATTGTGATGCCTGGTTTGGAATGGGTGGTCGAAGGAGAAGCTTCTCTTGAATGCATGGTAGTGTCGTTAGAGAAAATAAACACACATTGTCATTTAGATTTCATTACAGATTGTCTGGTTTCAATATTTCCTCGGAGAAAAGTCTGTAATTTCTGTTACTTCTAGATTAAATAATTCTTATCTAAATATCTTCAGCACGTTTCTCTAGAAATTGCTGATATTCATAGACCTCTACAGGACATCCTTTGAGGCATGGAAGAGAATATCAAGGAGCTAGAAGGTATGCAGGGAGCGAATGAGCCTGATCTTGCTATCAATTAAAACGGGTCAACTGACAACAAGAAAAGGGTTCAAATGATGAAGGGAGTCCTAACGGGGCACTGCGAAATTGTGTTGATGGCCTAGAAGATACATGTTCCATTTTTAAATTCTGTCGCAGCTGTGAATGTGATAAGGAAGATAGTATTCATTCAAGACCTCCTATGTGACTGTCCTGTTCTTCTTGGAAGATGAATCCGTTTCCTCGGAAAACCCTTTTTTGATAATTTGAGCAGTTTGGCAAAGTTGCCATCTTGTGACCTAGCTTTGTTCGCGAATTCTTCAGGGCGTAAGGCTTCTGTATGAACACGCGTTTTGTTGCTAGCAGCCTGTGCAAACCTTACATACTGGTATGTGCTAGAAAACACCGACGTTTTTGATGTCGGATGTTTTCAATTTCGTCCGAAAAATCTTAACTGTGCTAGAAAACACGACGATTTACATTCAACCGTTGATTGAAAAGTGTATGCGATTTTGTGTGATTGCCAGCATTGTTTCGTTTATTTTGCTTGAATTTAAAAGACTTTTTTGTAAAATGCTAATTTATAAGTACTTAAAACAACTGAAATGTTTGCAGCTTAGCGAGAAAAACAATAAGCTCTGTAATCTTGTTACTTTTTTTCCTTTAATAACTTCAAATAAGGGAGAATTTAACCAAATCGTCTGTAAAAAACTATTCAATTTCAAAAACGTCAAAAGCGGTTTCTAGCACACCTAGAAATGGAATTGGACTGGAATTGAGACGAAAGCGGTTTCTAGCACATACCCAATCATATTATATGTATTATTCTATCGCCACCCAGTAGTATGAATCACTGGTCCAAAACTAGTTCGCTACTTCCATTTCTATCTCTTTTACTTGTATTTAATTTGTGAATTTAACACCGTTCACCGTTGCTTTCAGCGAACACGCACAATAGGACACTACAGTGAACACTACTCAAAATTGATACAAATCATCCTAAATGCACTGTTTCCACAATACACGTCTTCACTACACTTTTCAAAATTTTTAATTTCTCCTGTAAAACATTCTTTCGTTCCGGCTTTTTCCGCTATCAACAACAGTTGAAAGAGAGTAAATAAATACTTACCTCTCAATTGTTCTTTCTTCCTATGTTATGCCTAGGACTAGTAAATTCTCCATATAATAATAAAGCGGACTAGTGAATTACTAGCGAAACGGGGACAATTACAACCGATTATACCTACTACTGGCAAGTCACAAGTTGGTGGTACATAGTATTATAAAACAAATCTGTATTCAAAATGTATACAAAAACAAAAAAAAAAATGGCTCCAACCACCACCTCTATCGCCACCATCACCAACTATTACAACCATATATGTAGATAAAAGATAATGGGTTATACACGCCTATGTACCACTGAAATGTTGCTGAAATACCAAAACAGGAACGAAACTACAATATATTGTTCATGATTTAATCAAAATTTTATCAAAACAATAATTTCTATCGAAATTGTACTTGATCCCACAAAAGTTCGGGCCGGTCGATCGGCTGTTACCAGTTGATAATGCTACTTAGATACAAAAATTTATATCTTGCTTCTTGTCTCTTGTTTCTTGCTTGTGTTGTTGTTGATGTTGTTCATGCGAGTAATATTAATTTATTGGTGAAACCAAAACTTATGTTTATTTTTTTTTTGCATTCTTTCTTTCCATTCCTTCTGTTTCACATTCTAAGACGGTCAATTACAAACACAAACACAATCACAGATGTTTACGTCTGCTTTCTTTTTTGCTATCAATATAATTTCATATCACCTACAACACAGCACAACACGTCACCATAACCATCATCATCATCATCATCCTACTTATCTATCTAGATATTGTTTTTGTTGCTTATTCTGTTCGGTATGTTTGGGTTCTGTTTTGTTCGATGTTGTTTTTTTTTTAAATTGTGTTTTCTTAAAATTAAAAACAGATTTTCGTAAATTCTTTGATATTTGATATTTTTGTATATACTACTGAGTGTGAGTGTGAGGTGAGTGTTTTGCAAAATTCCATTATTCTCTAAAGGGAAGCGAAGTGGAGTGGAGTGATGTGATGTGTTTAGTTTTCTTATCAAAACTTATCAATATACACATGTGTGTTGCTTTTGTTATTTGTTTCTTTACGCAGAATTACCGGTTTTTTACTTCACTTCTACTTACCCGCAAATACTTGACCCCGTTTTACTAGGTTGATAGTTTGTACATACATGTGTGTACGACGTACATAAATCCGTTCCAATACTGAATGACTAACTAACTTACTGACAGACTGCTTAACTGACTAAGTGCCTCATGCAAGTTGTTTCCAATGATTTCTTTAAGCTTATCAATATAGAAAAGAAAGGACAGGTTCACCGAAGCTTTACATACCTTTTCTTTGACACCTTTATGGTAACACCATCCTAGCAAATAAATTTCTTCATACAGAATCAATTCAATGGTATTTCTTCAATGTCATTTCGCCGAGTTTAATCTGTCATTCCAAATACTAGTAAGTACTTCAATTCAATTTGTTTGGAAAAGTTATGTTTCAATATTCTAAGAACTATAAGTTTTCCATTAATCGATCATCTGGAACTTATACTATAGTCATTAAATTACAAGAAGCAAGTTTGAAAAACACGATGAAATGATCATGTTTTATGTTTTTGGGGTATGAGGTATGGGGTCTTTTTGGCAAACATTACAACAAAGTTATAATACCGATTCGCACTATTGGTGATGATGAAAAAAGGTATGAAAACTCAGTTTGATTTGGTGGTGTGCTGGTGGTGCTACTAATACTGAATGCTGCTGGTGGTGCTGATCATTTCTATAGTCACTTTGTGACAAACAGGTTGTGTTTGTGTTATTGGAAGTGAGCGCGCGTGTTTAAACTTTTAAACTAAAACAAACGAACGTACACAGTTATACTACAAAAACATATATCCCCAATTAAGCTTTCTTCTCTAAGGAAAGTGGTTTTTTTATTTTTATTTGCTGGTATTGCTGGATCTGCTGCTGTCGCTTGTTACAGTTAGTTAGTTAGTTAGTTACTCACTCCTCTTTGGTTTCTATAGCTCTTCTAGCCGGTCAACGTTGTCATTACATTTTCTTAGGCCACTTTCTTTAGCTGCTTTGCTTGTTTGCCTGCATGTGGCCAGTGTAGATAGATTACATATCTATTTATCTGTATACTGTTGTACCGCATGGACAATTATTTAAAAGTGAGTGGTAGTTCTTAACAAATTTTAAGTGAAATATCAATAGTATCGGCTGTGATCGTAACAATCAAATTATTATTATTATTATAAACCCTGTAAAGTAATGTGTGGAAAATATGTCAATAAAAATATATAGTCTATCCTTTTAATAGTTTAATAGTTTTCTCCTTTTAAACTCCTAGTTGGAGCATAGGGCATCCACAAGGCTGGGCTGTTGTTTTAGTGCCATGTTGACATCAGCTAGTTCCCGCAAGGTTGATCTTCTCCAAGTGTTCTATACGCCACATATATATGTTCAATTCATAAAGTGAGAAAAGCAAAGTAGAAAAGTACTACTAAATACTTTTATATAAGATCTCCATAAGTTGTCAGCTAAAATACCTAATTACAAGCTTCTTTCTCCATCTTAAGAATGATTTGGGTTGGTTGTGTAGCAATATAGAATGCATGATTATACAACTAACTAACTCTTAACTATATTTTAAAGTCTTCAAATTTATATTTAAGTATATCTGCTAAGAAAATTGTTCTACTCCAAGATTGATTATCAACATATCTAGTAATTATATACAAATATATACATACTTATACATATGTATATAATAATTTTTTATTGTATTGTATTATTAGCCGTGTCGAGTCGAGTCGGGTTGAGTGATTCGAGTCAAGTTGTCATTATAATTCTGTTGACAAATCAGTATTCCATTTGCCTCACTAGTAGCAACTTGTTGGTTGCGGATAAAAATAAATCTGATAATTAAAAAAAAAAAAAAATAATGTGGCAACTCTATCATGAGACTGTTTCAATTTAAATCTGAATAAACAAAATCAAGACTTAAAACTACGTTTATATAAAGTTCAATTATCATTCATTATCTGTTAGTCGTCCGTCGTAGTTCTCGAGAAAAGTCAACTAACACAAACCATTTTGAAATATTATAAAATAAATAAAGATACTTTGTATCAAGTGAATAATACTAAACAATACCTACTATTTATATTTTCAGGAACTCAATTTCGATTTGTGCTAATAAAAAACCAGTGAAAGTGCATTTGAATTGTAATAAAAACTCGCCGATAATCAAATATCACAACAATCAGCAATCAGCAATCAGCAAATCACAAAAATAACTGTTTATAGAAAATAGAATAGTTCAATTAAAGAAAATATTGAATATTGAAAATGGCTTGGCGATTCAAAGCTTCCAAATATAAGAATGCAGCACCTATATTGCCGAAACCAGAAGCCTGTGTGCGTGATATTTGCGTTGGATCTTATCAAACATATGGCAACAATATTGCCTCTTCAGCTGCTTTTATGGCTTTCAATTGGGAGCATACAGGCTCTAGTGTTGCGGTGCTGCCATTGGACGATTGTGGCCGTAAGAGCAAAACTATGCCATTGCTGCACGGCCACACAGATACAGTTACCGATTTAGAGTTTTCACCGTTTCATGATGGACTTCTTGCGACCGCGTCGCAGGATACGCTGGTAAGTGAAAAGTGATTGTACAATTTAATTAAAACCTATACATTTTTGATTATATATGGTGAAATAGATTGCCTAAGGGTGTGGTTTCTATTTATATACTTAGCTTTATCGGAACCCGCTTTTATCTGAGTCTCTTCTACTGAACGATTCTTTAGTTGATAATGTACACAAACTCTGTCTTCCCTAATAAGCTCTCCCAGCTTATATTCCATTTAGGTTAGGTTAGGTTAAGTCAGACGAGAGGCTCACTTAGGCACAAAAAAGAGTATGGTCCCCTTAGTCCAATGCGGAGAACCATTTGCATTCTGAAATGAACCTAGCTATGTCCCTGATTGTTAGGAATGATAGTTCGGTTAAGCTGAAGAGAAACCCAGAGTCCAGGTGGAGCCATCTTCTTCTGGCGAGGGATGGACACTGGCACATGAAGTGAAGCACAGTCTCCTCTTCCTCTTTAGAGCCGCAGCTGAGGCAGAAATCGTAATGAGAAAGCCCAAGTCTGCCAGCAAGTTTGCCTATGACGCAATGGCCCGTTAGTACGTTTATGGTCTTGCTTATTGAGGTTCTACCGAGATTTAACGGCTGGCCGGTTCGTTTCAGAGAACATTGTCTTTTACTTGATAGAATTTTCTGACAGTGAGCTTCACTGTTGCTAACGGAATTCCAGCCGGAGACGGGAATTCCAGTTATTCCAGTTAAAAAAAATAGTTTCGCCTCTGAGAGTTCTTTTCACAAAATCTCCAAAAACCTTTTTAAAAGTTGGGGTCCGTCTACAACCTTGTCCTGATATCCTCAAACAAGATTGATTAAAGACAGAGAGAGAGAGACCCTTGTCTTTTTTAGTTAAGTTCCATGACCTTCATTTAATGAACGATCTTATAATTGTGGAAAACTAAGAAAACTGTAAAGTTAAAACAATTCCTTGTTCTGAACAAACTTTTTGCTTGAACGCGATGAATTGGGATATAAATGTAATTCTGACTATATTACTGTTCCACTATATTAGTTTTATTATTCCATATCTGGATGGAGAATTTTGGAGATCTGAGTGGCTTGTAATATCCACACTTTTTGACAAAGCAGTCTTGTTCAAAGCAGTAACAATCAATTTTTTCATAATGAGCCAACATCCACCGATATCGATTTCCACCGACTGTTTTGTTTTCTCAATAAAAATATGGCCCAATGATGGGTTAGGCGCAAACGCCGGCTCAAACAGTCAGTTTTTGGCAATGGCGTTTAATGGATCTCGTGTGGATTTTCCGTTTCTCAAATGCGGCAATTTTCCTATCAGGTTGGTTCAGTGTCAACCGTTCGAGCGACTGTTTTGCCATATTCCAAGCGACGTGGACGCTTTGTCGGCAATATTATTTGTATTAATTGCACTTTATATGGAAACAAATGCAAATCATCCTTAAAAATGTGCCGCAAAGTAATTTCACTGACGCCAAAATGATGAGCGCGGTGACAATAGGATACTATTAGGTTCTAGGCAACGCACTCTCCCTGACTGCTTGAATCATTTCATTGGAACGTCTTGGTCGTTGATGAACGGCATGTTGATGTTGTTGCCCCATGCTCAACAAAATTCGACACCAAATGACGAACAGTGTTGCAGGACGGTGCCTGTTGGCCACGATCACTTTTTCGGCGCGTTGGTCGATTCTTTGTTAAAATTCCACTGAATTTACGGTATCAAAGACTTGTCCACTCAAGACGGTCGGTTGTCAAGGTTATTCAATATAATGAAACATAGCCCTGTAGAATGGAAAGCCTTTTTCTTGCGATTGCAAAACATTCAGGTCCAGTCAGTGTTTCAACAATCAGTTCAGCTTGCGAGAGAACAATTTCCAAAGCCCTAATGGCGTAGATCTTCCTTGTTTTTGCCTCATATTATCATATTTTCACCACCGATTTATAATTGTTGTTGTTTGTTGTTTATTTTGTTTTATAGGTTAAAATTTGGCATATACCGGAAAAGGGGCTTGAAACGTCATTAACAGAGCCGGAATGTGTATTTTCGCACAAACAGCGTCGTGTCGAAACATTGGGCTTTCATCCAACAGCTGATTGTCTGCTCTATTCCACAGCTGCTGGCTGTGTTACGCTCTTTGATATAAGCACCAAGAAAGAGATATTCTGTAAGTAGTGATCTGATGTGATCTGATCAATTGAATCCTATCTTATCTTTCTAATCCTTTTTAATTCTGTCTACTGTTTAGCCAACAATGAGCATCCCGATGTAATACAATCGGCAAGTTGGTGCCAAGATGGAACAGTTTTAGCGACCAGTTGTAAAGACAAAAATGTTCGTATTTTTGATCCACGCTCAACTGGTTCCCCCATACAAATGACAGCTGAATCACATCAGAGTATTAAGGACTCGCGTGTTGTTTGGTTGGGCAGTCAGCCAAGAATTTTGACCACAGGCTTTGATGCGGCACGTGTCCGCCAGGTTATTATTCGTGATATACGTAATTTTGGGGCTATTGAGAAGACACTTGAATTGGATTGCTCGACGGGAATTTTAATGCCACTCTTTGATCCTGACACAAATATGCTGTTCTTAGCAGGCAAAGGCGATACGACAATCAACTATTTAGAGGTCACTGATAAGGAGCCTTATTTAATTGAGGGCTTGCGTCATACTGGAGAGCAAACAAAAGGTGCATGCTTGGTACCAAAGCGAGCACTGAAAGTCATGGAAGCCGAAGTTAATCGTGTGCTGCAATTAACCTCAAATACTGTCATTCCGATTATGTACCAAGTACCACGTAAGGTAAGAACGATTAGAAGGAATTGAGATAGAGATGAAAACAATTTACAATATAGAATTTTGATTTATATTTAAATTTTGTCATTTTTTCAGACTTATAGAGATTTCCATGCAGATCTTTATCCAGATACTACAGGCTACAGAACTGAACTAATGGCCAACGAGTGGTTTAACGGTACTAATATGCCCGTACAGAAAATGCATTTAGATCCAGCTAAACGTGAACTGGGGGATGCACCAATTATTGTAAGTAACAAAACACACACACACACAGAAGAAGAACATAGAACATAGTCAGTCAAAATTATAAATAATGTTGATGATAGATTGAAATAGATTACAGTGAATTGAATTGAATTGAATTGACTTGAATGTACATACATACATAATTATACTTTCTTATATTAATCTATGAAATTTTCACCCATCCCCCCCCCCCCAAACAAATCAACAAACAAACAAAAACCTCAAACACAAAATCACAAATCAAATCAATCCACACAACATAAAAACCAAATTCAAATACAAAAATACAAAATACACACACACCAACACACAAAAAAGATACACCGTGGCACTCTTGGAGATATGGTGAATAATATTGAAAATCAGAAAACCAGTAATGCAATGTCAATGGTGTCATCTACCACCATACAACGTTATGGTGGAGGCGGTGGTTGTGGTGGTGAGAGCGGTGGAATCGGATGCGGAGTTACCAAGCGCAATGATAATGATCGATTTGTGGTGCGAAAGAATCAAAATTTTGAAGAAAAAAATGGCAATACTGCTGTTGCCGATGACAACAACAGTGGTGGCGGTGGCATCAAAAAGTATTCTGAATCTCATAAAGAGATAATACGCAAATTCGAAAGCAATGCTGCACATGCACATGGACATGGACATACAAATACAACATCATCACAAGCACGCTCCAATATAAGTTCAATGGAATCGCCAACAGAGAATTCAACTGGCAGCAGCGAAGAGACTTCTTTGAGTATGAATTCGCCGCCTAAACCTATGCCGCGTACTTCGCATAACAATTCATTGCAAGATGTTTTAGCACCAGTAGGTGGCGCTGCTACATTCATGATGTCCGAATCACCGGATTCATCTTCTGGCGTACCACGTCCACGCCCACGTACAACTACAACTGTGTCATCATATAAGGTGGTTGTTGTTGTTGTCTAACGTTGAAGGAGGAGAGGAATTTCTGAATTTCTGAATTTTCTCCTTCTACTTTTGTTTTTTGTTTTTTTTTTTATTTTTCGTTGTTTCAATTTACAATTTTCTTTTTGTTTAGTTACTGTTATTGTTGTTGTTGTTGTTTTGTGTTTTTTTTTGTTTATTGATTAATTTTGAATTTAATAGTAAAATATATAAAACATTATTATTTTGTATACCCCAACTGACTGGCAACCATAGAAACAAACTTATGTGATCTCACAAATAAATATATTTAGAGTAGGAACAGAACAGCAGAACAGAGCACTTGCCACTTACATGTTCTAATTTGGACCAGACTCGACTGGGTGAGAGTGTTTTTTCTTATGATTTGTATATTATTGTATATACAATCCACAGTCCCTCAAGAATTTTAGGTTGTTTAAATAATCTGGTGAAGTACAAAGTATATAACGATCTGGGAAGATTGAGTTTAAGGGTATTTAGGCAAACAGTACTATACAAAATCTAAGAACGGTCTCGAAATAAGGCACTCTTCTCTTTCAGAATTATGCATATTTCGTTACTTTACGTGCTCAATTACGTCCGGGCTTTGGGGTGGGGCATAGTATAGTAATCAGTCTATTGTAGGGCAATGTGAACAGTGTGGTTTGTGGAATATCCACCAGATTATTGCTTTCAATTTCGATAACCTTAGCCCCCTCATCAAACACTTAATTTCCAACTTTCTTGCTGCTCCTCCATCATGACATGAAAATAGGAGCTAAATGTTTCGGAGTCTTGCGTAGACTGAATACAACATACTTAGTCTTTGTCGTCGTCACTCAATATGCTGGCTAAACTGACCATAGTCAAGTATTTGTCAGTTGTTAATTACATAATACTGTATATACACACACATACATATATAGTCGAACTTTTAGCTTAGAGTTTCATCATGATCATCGTTAATAACATCCCACCATCCATGCTCCATGGTCATTTAAATCATAATAGAGTAGAATAGATTAGAATAAATCTTAATATGTACATTAGAAACTCGATACTTGTATACTGTATATTCATAATACTGGTAATAATATATATATTTATTAATATATTAATATAATATCACATTTGTTAATCAATTTTTGAATTAGCCACGCCTTGGTCCAAGGAAATTTTCGACCAATTCAGCAGATTTTTCCTTTGATAAAGTATTTGCCGTTCCATTGGTAGCAACTCGTGATAGTGTGAATACCACTCAGCATCAGCCATTGGCATTGTCTCAAGGTAATACACACCATTCAATCATTTAAACCATTTAACCCATTTCTTACTACTGTTTCGGCAGACGCAACTTAACTTCACACTATGTAGTACTGAATATTTTTTTGTTTATTTTATCTTTTAACATCTTTTGCAGTAAACTGCATAACACTTTTATATGATTCAGAAAATGATGTGGGTATAGTGCTAGGGATTAATAATAAGCTAATAATGCCAAATACTCAGAAGGTTGTTACTTCCATCTTAGGGGTAGATCATTGGAGTGTAACCTTTTCATTCTACGACTTGATAAGCAGTGGGTGAGGACAGTCGCCAGTGGGTTGGGATACGTTAAAAGCTTGGCGTCAAAGTGATTCGAGTTTATCCTTAGAATGTGTAAATTTGGAATACTGTGAATGCAAAGCGAGTTAAAAAAAATCATTTTCATAGTGTGCACAGTGTTATTGCCGGCTATTATCATTACTTAGTGAGCACTTGTGCAGGGCTTTAATAACAATATTCACCAAAAAATCTCCTGTGAATCAATACCAGTAACAAGATGATAAATGAAGACATAAAATTTGATAAATCATTTGTAAATTCAATTTTTTAATATTTTCTTTTGTTTGTTGACTGACAGCAGCAGCAGCAGCAGCAGCAGCAGTAGCAACAGCAGCGGAACATAATGATCATGACAATGGTGGTATAAACTCTGGTAATGGTATCCAAAAGACTTTAAGTACTTCGGAACGTCGTAAGGTAAGTGTGCGTCTGCTTGTGTGTGTGTGTGTGTTTGTAATTCACATTCATCATTCATTAACTAACACCACACCAAAATCAATCAATCAATCAATCAATCAATAACAAAATCTCTACAGCAATCAACAATCAAATGAATTAAATGAACATTAAATTAAATACTAAAAATATTTTTCTCTCTCTTTTGTTCTTTCCAAATTAAATTGCTCTCTGCTAACATTTTGACTCTCTCTCTCTCTCTCGCTCTTCCAACTCCAACACTAATCAATCCAACAATCAAACAATCACTTTTATACAACAAACAAACAAACATACAACCAACAACAACAACAATAGTCTTCAGCAGACGATGATGAATCGCTTGATAAGGTTATTTTTACATTTTTTTGTATAACTTTTCAACATTATAACTGTTATTTTTGTCTTCAGCTATTCATCTTTCGTTGTATTATATATTAATATATAGAATTAATAATATGTGTTAATAGTTGTTCTAATTATGATGTGTGTGTGTGTGTCTATGTTTATTCGCTTTATTAGATATTTGAACAGAACTCGGAATCATCGGAGAATTCAATGGAAGGTGAAGATAAAACAGATGCTGAGTATGAGACGTTTATCATCTACTCGCAGCAGCATTGCTGAACGTCGTCGCATATACGAGAGTCGCTCCAAAAGCACCATTGAAGAAAGAACCCAGTCACCAATAGCTTTGTAAGTAATTCAACAATCAATCAATCAATTCAAATCCCATTAATATAATTTCCATGTATGCACAGACGTCGTGAAATATCAAAAATAACAAAACCATGCGGCGGTGGCAATTCTAACTCACATCCTTTAACTGCAATAGATAATAAACGCATTTCTGTTCCCGAGGGCAAACTTCTTGAAGAACATCGATCTAATGTATCGAATATTAGCAGCATCACTAACAATGGTAGTGGAGGCAATGGCATATCTGGCACTGCTGGTGGTGGAATTAAAAAGTCTGCTACTGAATCAACTTTTAGTGGTGGCGTTGGCAGTGGCGGTACTTCAACCAAACGCACTTCGACTGTATTTGGCAAAGTATCAAAGTTTCGCCATCTTAAAGGGACACCAGGTCACAAGTCCACACACATTGAGAATTTGCGTAATCTAAGCCGACAAATACCTGGTGAATGTAATGGTTTCCATGCCAATCATGAACGCGTTGCTGTGCCATTATCTGGTCCAGGTGGTAAAATTGCCATATTCGAATTGAGTCGTCCAGGTCGTTTGCCCGATGGCGTCATACCATCTCTAGTAAATGGTAGCAATATAATGGACTTCCAATGGGATCCATTTGATTCAAAGCGTTTGGCTGTTGCCTGTGATGATGGCATTGTAAAACTTTGGCGCATCGATGAAACTGGTCTGAAGGAACCGACAAATATACCCGAAATGGAGTTGACAGCACACATGGATAAAATCTATTTTATACGTTTTCATCCATTGGCATCGGATGTTCTAATCACCGCCAGTTACGACATGACCATTAAATTGTGGGATCTAAGGACAATGATTGAAAAGTTGACACTAACCGGGCATACTGATCAGATCTTTGACTATGCTTGGAGTCCGTGTGGACAATATGGTGCCACTGTTTGCAAAGATGGCAAAATACGTGTGTATGATCCACGTAAGTCAACGGCACCAGTGCGCGAAGGCAACGGACCACTTGGAACTCGTGGAGCACGCATTACTTGGGCTATCGAAGGACAGTATATTGTGTGCACAGGATTTGATAAGTACGATATGATTAATTGATGATAACGTGTATTTATATATATATTTCTTATATTTATATCCATATTTCCAGAGTATCTGAACGTCAAATAAGCGTTTATAATTCACGTAAACTTGATGCTCCTTTGAACATAGCCAGCTTGGATGTTTCACCATCAATACTCATTCCATTCTATGATGAGGATAGCTCAACATTGTTTGTCACCGGCAAAGGTGATTCCACCATCTATTGTTATGAGATCACCGATGAAGAACCCTACATATGTGCATTGTCACATCATCGTTGTGTATCGCTTCATCAGGGTCTAAGCTTCCTTACTAAAAACCATTGTGACGTCGCTAGCGTTGAGTTCTCAAAAGCTTATCGGCTAACAAACACCACCATTGAACCCCTGAGTTTTACAGTGCCACGCATAAAGGTATAAATCGATAACGATCTGGATCTCGATCCATAAGTTCGATGTACATTCACAATTAATAATTTGTTTGTTTCGTTTATAGAATGAACTCTTTCAAGATGATCTATTTCCGCCGACACTTATAACTTGGATTCCCACCATGTGCTCAAACGAATGGTTTTCTCTCAGTGACAAGAAGCCAGTTAAAGTCAGTCTACAGCCTGATGGCATGGAGTCACGTAAGTTGTCAATTGTCTAATGAGAATTAATAAATTTTGTACCAAACAGGTCATTAGAATTGCTGCTTTTCTGGTAGGCCGTTAAAGTAGCTTGTGTATTTGGTGTCATTGGTTTAGTTTTGACTTTCACATTCACTCTTTTTTTTTTAACAAGTGGCAGTCATTCAAACATGGAGCAGAAGTTCACAAATACGGAAATTCGCTCTATTTTCAAAGGAAATTCTTTTTTGTGCAAAGTGAAACGACATTGTGAAAGATGGTACTGTGTCAATATACGAGCAAATTTTGCATTTAAAAGTTGATAGAAACGAAACAACTTAACGCATAGTTAAGTTCCTGACATTGCTCTATCGGATTCCAATCCGATCTCTTCTTATTCTAAATACAATGAAGGTATTTTAAGAGAAGAGCCAGGGGCATAATGAAATATAAATGAAATATGATAAAAAGCAGCAAGTCATTTCCAAATGACCAACACCCTTGTTTACGCCACCAACGATAAAACTAAACTAATACTGGAGTCCATGTCAGCAAAACCACTGTCTGGCGCACTGTTTCCACTCAACCTTGCACATAAAGAAATATGGTTAATTTTTTGTTGACTTTATAAGGCATGGAAAGATGAATGTCATAAGATGATCAGATTATTATTTCCATGATTTGCGAAGAGATACTCATCAGTTAGATGGTTTTCACAGCCGAGTCGACAGAGTTATGGTTTGGGGAAATGTATTCTATTATGACAACTTGGAACTTTAACTTTGTGCGAGAGGAGACAAATGCCATCGACAAAGTCCAAGTCCCCAAGATGCCGAGTGAGATTCCACATTATGCCAGTTTTCTTGGCGAAGAGGAGCGGGGATAGAGGGCAGCATTGCCGTACACGGTGAACGAGTCACTGATGCTGCCATTGTGAAGAACCGCCAGTTCAGGGTACTCGTACAGCGCTATTATAAGGCGGATTAGCTTTTCTACTGAAAGCCAGCCAGATGTTGTTATGCTTAAGTGTGTCAAATGCTTTCTTGAAGACGACGAACTGCATGTAAACCGGGGAACGCCATTCAATCGATTGCTCGACGATGATGCGAAGTGTGTTTGCTTGGTCAACACAACTACGTTCGGGGCGAAATCCAGTCTGTTCGTCCCTTAAAGCATTCTTAACGCATTGGAGCCTATTCTGTATAAGTGTGGCTAGAATTTTATAGATGGTATTGTGTAGGGTTATTCCTCTCCAGAACTGAAATTTGGACACTATAAGTTTCTGATCCATTTTCATCAATCATACAAACCCAAAATAAATTATTTCTTACAATTTCGATTAATTGTTTGTTCTATTCTACTATTTGCATGCAAAAGTATCTTCAGTGCAACAAGTGACAAATTTGCAAAAGAAATCAGATCTACATGGACCCAGTGGTGGTGGTGGCGGCGGTCATTTCATGACAAAATCCGAATTTGAACGCTCTCGACAGCAGGAGGTAAAAAATAACTTAAAATTAATTTCAAGTGATAAACTGAATAATATTCCATTGTAGATACAAAAATCTGTAAGCGCTCGAATGGAATATAACACCAAACTGGAACAAGATGAAATGGAAGGTGTTGATGAAAATGAGTGGCATGATTAAAGAAGACAAAAAAAAAGAAAAAAAAGTCTCAAAAAAAAAAAAAAATATCAAAAACTGAAAGAAAAAAGGCTACAATACAATCATCATCAATAATAATATTATTATTATTATTATGATGATGATGATTGATTGATTGTGGCCATTGCCATTGAAATTGACAAATTAATGAATGATGCTGATTGATGATCAGGATGATGATGATTATTTATATTATTATTATTATTATTTACTTAAAAAAAAATCTACATATTTTTTATATGCAAAAATTCCATATATTCCATAAAAAAAAATTTAAAAAAAAAACTATACTACGAGTATGTATGTAGTATACAATATAATATTAAAATATATATACTATATAATTATATATATATATATATATAATATATTTTATATGTTATCTTAACAAAACCAATACAAACAAACAAAAGATAAAAAATAAATTATTAAAAAAAACACAATGATGAAAATTGTATCAAAAATTTACAAGAAATTCAAATGAAGAAATCATAGGAAGATTAACTCAACACACACACACACAAGTAATGACAAAAAAAAAAAAAAGTAATAGAAGCAATATAGAAACATACTTAAATGATATGTGACCGTGACCGTGACCATGCAAGCAAAAACTAAAAAGACTAAATAAATTTTAAAAATACCATCGAAACTAAAACCAAGCGAACATGCAAGCAATCGAATGGGAGAAATTATATTAAATTAAATTAAATGAGAAATTAAAATATAATCAATAAAAAAAAATATTAATAATAAAATGTGGAAAATATGAAATAAGATATAAAGTTAAAAATCAATCAATCAATCACTAATGTTGCTTATCATGTGCTTCTCATTCTTCGGAAAATTAAATTGAATTTACATAAAATTAAAATAAATCAATCGTATTTATATGACGAAAATCTCGAAAAGAACTGAACAATTGCCAAATTGATTACTTTACATAGCACTACTTACTATAACAAGAAAATTCTCAAAAAAAAAAAAATAAAAATAATAATAATAAAATAAAAACAACATTATTACATACATCTATATATGTATATTTACAACCTATATGATTGATGTGGTGTATTCTATGATGATTATGATGTATTTATCTAAGTAGTTGTGGTGCAACGAACTGACTATAAAAAATATTATTTATTAGAATATGTATAAGAAGAACAAACACTTAATGAAAATCAATTCAGAAATCAATCAATCGAATCAATTGTCAAGTATACGTCTGTCTTATTTCTAATTTAGTTTACTAATAGAAGTACATAAATATATTCTACTCTCTACTCCTTCTCGATTCGATTCTTTGTAGATTGTATTGTGTATTGTATTGTACAGTCAGTCAGTGGTTCTATTCAATTAGTATACCGTATAAGAAGATCATTATCCCAAAAAATGAGATAACATACTAACTAAATCAATCAATTTGTAACAGGGTTGCAAACCGCTTCAAAAATCAGTGAAAACTTGTACTGGTCAAATGCACTTAGTGTCTATTTATGTATCAAAATTATTATTTCAAGAAATATTTGGAAGACATTGTTCTTCAACTGTTTTACAATAATTTACAAAAGTTATTATATACATCAATGCTTTTCAATTATTCAGTTATCAAATTAAACAAAATATTGGTCAGATCTTATATGTGGACCTCATAACAAGCACCAGCTTTCAAATAAAAAAGAATCATCCAAATCGGTTCACCTAGAAAAAAGTTCTGAGGTAGCAAACAGATAACTACTGGCCAGATTTTGATCAAATTTATATATGGACCACATGACAAGCACCAGCTTTCAAATAAAAAAAGAATCATCCAAATCGGTTCACCTAGAAAAAAGTTCTAAGGTAACAAACAGATAATTACTGGCCAGATTTTGATGAAATTTATATGTGGACCACATGACAAGCACCAGCTTGTTTTGGATCAGAACCGGTTTGCAATCCTGTTTTATACTCTCCTCGACTTGTTTTTTTTTTTTTCTGGGGTTTTTCCAATCTTCTATTCTATTCCAAAATTTGTCATTTTACTGATAATTTTAAAATTAAGTGACAAAAACTTAAGTGATGATTTTCTCTCTTTTATTATGTATAAATATTGGAATGAATACACTCTACCCTACCGTGCCTAGCATCCCTTTCCTTAAATACATAAAAAAGGAATAGGATGTATGAGGGAGGGGAAATAAGAAATAAAAAACACAAATTTCGATTTCTCAACTTTTAAAAATACATACCAAGATAGGCTTACTAAATTGAGATTTTCATTTTATATACTATGCATTTGAATGTCTTGTAGCAGATATCTCCCCCAGGCGGACATGTTTCGTGGCCAAACAAATGTCTTAGTCTAAAGTTATGTTTTATTCGAATATAATACATTGCATTGTGTGGACACAAGCCAAGGGATATATTACTATATATATATATATATATATATAATTGAACTGAATAATCAATCAATCAATCAATCAAGTTTATATTTAAACTAAAAAATCAAGCAATGAACTTAATAAACAATCAATCAAATCAGACATTCAGTCAGATCGATAACGATGAAATTATTATAAGTAAATCCAAATTCCAATCCCAATTTTGATATGCAACATAGTATAGTATTACAACAGACACAGGACCGACAATTAGTGCATTAAAATCATTAACTCAGCTCAGCTTAACTCTCCTACAAACAGTATCTTACTACAAACAGTATCTTATGTAAAGGTTAAAGATGATGATTATTTGAAAATTCAGAATCAGAATCAGAATCACAATTTCTTTAATTAACACAGGACAGTGGAAAGTTGAAACTCTTCTTTCTATAAATATGTATGTAACACCACCAACCAGTTAATACCAGTTAAGTAAGTTAAGTTTCCTAGTTATTTTTTCTTATTTCTATACATTTTTGGATCTCTTATTCTTTAAAACAAAATTAAAATAATAAACAACAATATAAAGACTGTTACACAGATACCGTTGTACTCTGAACATTGTACGCGGCTATAAGAAAGAAGATTTTTACTATAAATTTATGTGTGTGTATTTATTTTAATGATGATGATAATAAATGATGATGATGATGAAAACCCTTTAACAAACAAGTAACAAGCAATAACAAGAATTAAGAATTAATATTAATAATGATAATGATGATGATTCCAAAACTGATAAACGAAAAGACTTAATACAAAATAACAACAACAAAACAAAACATAAAAAGTTGCCATGATTTTTTATACAATATAAAATATATTAGAAAAACATTCAATATTATTATTATTATGTATTCCATATCGGGACCAAATTTCCAACACAACAAACACAGACAAGCAAATAAACAAAAAAATAAACAAATGAATATACTATAAACTAAACAAAAAAAAAAATATTGTAAAATACATCATCAACCGACGACATAAATTATAAGAGTGAACTAAACCAAAGATTATTAAACATGGACAGCACGCATAGTTGTGTCTTGTACAAAAATTGTTGCTGGTATCCCGAGACAGTAAGTCTGAAATGAGA
Source organism: Amiota communis (assembly GCA_037043315.1). Classification (NCBI taxonomy): domain Eukaryota; kingdom Metazoa; phylum Arthropoda; class Insecta; order Diptera; family Drosophilidae; genus Amiota; species Amiota communis. The sequence continues at coordinate 957,953 of JBAMAV010000686.1, forward strand.
TTCAACAATTTTGAGAGCGAACATATATGTTTAATAGTCTTTAACTGAACTGATCTGAAAAGTATTCATTCCTCCATCAGAGAGATCACTTACATATAGGTACATACTTAGTAATTTACCAGTCCCCACATAGACGTATACATCAATAGATTATCAACTGATATAAAAACAAATAGTAATCATCACAAATATGATGGATAATGATGGACCAAATGCTTCACTAATAATCATGGAAGACACTTTTACTGATTTCTAATCATCAGATCATTTCGTTTCAATCATTCTAGAGAGATCAGCAGTGATCAAAACTGAAAATGAACTGAAAACAATTGTATGTGTTGTTTTCAATTCATATTTTTCATGATTCAGACAACCGTTTTTCTGGATCAATGTTGAAGAATATTAGAATTCACTCTAATTCTTTCGGAAATGGTGCAGATAGATATATATACATAGAGAAGCATACCATACAGATAGTCGAGGCTAACCTCTGCCAAACGACTAAAAACTAAACAGTTTCCAAAATTAGAAGATTAGAAGTTTAATTATGATCAGAATGATCAGGATAGGATTTTTTTTATTGAAGACCATGCATACATACATAAATCCATAATGGTGGCGATCAGTTGATATTTAAAGTATTAAAATATATATATTATTTTAATTTTTTATCATTATTATTATATATAATAAATGAATGATAAATGTGTTGTACTAGTATTTCATAATAAAAACAAACAAACAAACAAACAATAAATACAAAATTATCAAGTATAAACAAATGAAATACAAAATATTATACAATAATGTGTATAATACATAAAAAAAAAAATATACAATTTTTTTTTAGTTAATTATTTTATTAATTTATTTTAATTATTATTTTTATTATTAATAAATTATTTATTAATTAACAAAAGAAAACAAAGACATGATGATGGACTTTATGCTAAATAAAAAAAATTAATTAATTTAAAAATATCGCAAAATAAAATAAGAAAAACAGAAAGAGAATTCAATTTACACATAACAACCAACAAACATTATTAAATAAATAAAATAAATAAATAAAAAAAGAGAAACCAACCGTCAACCATATTTTATATACAAGAACAACAACAACAATAATATATACAATATAATAATGAAAAACAAAAAAATTAAAGAGAAATCAGAGAAGAAAAAAATAAATATTGCATATACATAAATGATTTTTGTATAAAAATATATACATACATACATACAATAACAACAACAATAATAACAACAACAACAACATAAATACAATATAAAATATACAATACAAGAAACATAAACAATATATAATATATTAAACATAAATAAATTCGAATGTTTTCGATACTTTAGTTTTAAGCAAACAAAAATAAATATTAATAAAAATATTAAACAAAACAAAATTTTTTTTTTTTTTATTACATATGTACATATATAGGAAAACATTAACAGCAGAATCCGCCTTAAAATATTGGTTTGATTTAGTGAACAGTGATGAGTCCGTCACAGACGCTTATAATAATGTTATAATATTATTATAAATATTTTTATTTTCATACTCTCCTTGTGAGAAGATCATTAGGGTGTAATCTTTTAAGACGCCTGAGTGGTGCATTTAACCTTAGTGAGGCTACCAGTGGGTTTGGATGATGAATGAGTTTTATGTTGTATCTGCTGCTGTGGAAGTTTATTTCTTCTAGAACTGTTGACGTGTTCAGATCTCGGTGAAGAGTCGTGTTTCTCACGTACCACGGAGCTCCAGTAATGCGGCGAAGGGCTTTGTTTCGACAAGCTTGGATCCTACGAATTTTATAAGCAGCAGTGGTTCCCCATATCTGTATGCCATAACGCCAGACTGGGGCCACCACTTGCTTATAAATCAGCAATTTGCTACTTAACGATAGCCTGCTGTTTTCTCGCAGTAGCCAATCAAGTCTGCGCAACTTCTGGTAGCAACAAGCAGCGGCACTTTTGACATGGGCACGCCAAGTGAGACGCTTATCCAGGATCAATCCGAGGTATCGAATTTGATTCACCTGTGGGATGATAGTTGAGCCATATTTAATATCTGGACAGCTATCTCGCCTTAAAGTGAAAGTGCAGTTCACGGATTTTTCTGCGTTTATCCCGATGTTCCAACGTTTGGCCCAAGTGTGGAAACGTCTCAGGTATGATTGAGTCATATCAGCTGACACTTTGGGGGAGTCGTCATTTGCTAGGATGGCCGTGTCATCTGCATATGTTGCCAGCAATATGTTTTCGTCATCTGGTACCGGCATATCAGATGTGTACAACGTATATAGAACTGGTGCCAAGACACTGCCCTGAGGCACGCCAGCCTAAAACAAAATGTTGATATGAAAAAACTTAATTATTTCGAAAAAAAAAACATAATAAAATGGGAAATATTCACAGGACTATCTATCACACACATCTGGGTTGTGCAGATTTATTAGAACTAGAGACCGACCGAAGGTTCGTTATTTGAAAGCTGAGTGTTGGTAAGTCGTTAGGGTGAATCTTTTTTAACCGCCTTTGAATCACCGGACAGAAGTCTGTTATTGTATCGGCTGATGTGGAAGTTTATTTACTGTAAAATTGTAGGCATGCTGAGGTCGTTGTGAAGCGTAGAGTTCCTGACAAACCAAGAGGCATTGGTGATTGTTCTTAGAGCTTTGTTTTGAAGGACTTGAATATTCTTGCGATTTGAAGGGCGTGATGTACTCCAAACTAAGTGTGCCAGTTCAACCTTTTCATTTTATAGGAACGAGCAGTAGTGGTAATATGATATTTCCAAGTTAGACGTTTATCTAGTTGAAAGCCCAAGTTTTTCACAACTAAAGACTATGGTATCGACAGGCCACCAAAAGCTACCTGAGTTCATCTTGATAATCCACCTTGTGAACCAGGCTTCCAAACGATTCAAGTATGACTGTAGGTTCAGTAGGTTGTCGATTTGTCAGTTGGTGGAATTGGTAGTATGTTGCGGTATATCAGCTGTAAAGATGGTGAAAAGAACAGGAGCTAATACGCTGCCTTGGGGAGCACCAGCCTGTATAGGTCTGATTGACGACTTAGTATCTCTATACTTGACGTAGAAAGTTCTGTTAGTCAAGAAAGATTTTAAAACAACAGTTGGTAGGATGTCTTTTAACTTATAGAGTAGTCCTTGAAGCCAGACACGGTCGAAAGCTTGTTCGATATCTAGAAAAGCGCCAACGCAGTATTGCTAGCCCTCAAGTGCAGATAATATGTGGTGCACAACTCGGTGAACTTGCTCCATGGTGTTCCCTAAAACCAAATTGATGATTTGGAATTATAGGTTTGCTAGATTTCAGGATCTCTTCACGGGAGTGAATAGTATTATAAGTTTGTCATGAAGTTTGTAACACACAGAAGGACACATCGCAGACCACATAAACTATATATATTTGTGATCAGCTCGTTGAGACGAGTTGATTAAGCCATGTCCGTCTGGCCGCAAACTAGTCCCTCAGTTTTTGAGCTAGAGTGATGCACATAGGTTTCTTTTTACCATACGCTGCACATTTGTCGGAATCAGCCGAATCGGACCACTAGGGGGGATACCTCCCATACAAACCCACTTTTAAATTAAAGTTCTTATTAGAAAAAGTTTTTTTTTATTTAACGTATCGAACTGAAATTTGGAAATTATAAGTTTCTGGTTCATAACCACCATGTAAATTTCCTGATCCTAGGGTTACCAGGAGGTGTACCTCCCATACAAACCCAAATTAAATGACAAACTTATAAAGAGTAAAAGTACAATAAAAGTGCTCATATTTGATACTCAGACTGTGTTCTTTGTTGATACTCAAACTGTAACATAGAGAAGATAGTGAAAGGAAGGTTGGATGCAAACCGGAGGAGCGTGAAGAGTATTACATCTTTGGCTTAGCGAATGATATCCTTCTTTCTGGTTTACTTGGAGTTTGTTGTTTTAATCTTCCAATTGATTAATTAGCAAGAAATTATAATCTATGTCGTTAATCGATGCCTTGTTAGTCAATACCCATGCCTACCAAAAAGATTTTCGAATATCTTGAAACTTTATAAGGTCTTGTAAATAAGATCTAAGAATTGTTATTCCTTGTTTGTTCTTTTAAAATATGTTCATCTTTCAATATTCCATTGTGATTTGAGTTGCTTCTTCCCTTTAAGCCCAAAGGAATTAGTCATAGATATGGTTAAAAGTATGAATTATAATGAATTCGTTGAAGTTACTGTGATGAAAAATAACTGCATTAAAGTCCACACAATACAACTGATGGGAGCACAAACAATTGAATTCATGACACTGATTTTTAAATTTTCAATGCATTTTCACATTTTAAATGTTCAACACTAATTGCATTATTTCAGCGTTTTATATACTGATATACTTGGGAGCGAACAATTTTCGAGATAGTAAAAGGCTCCACACTTGGTTAGTCATGCTTGAATCAATCAAGAATGATACCGATAAATTTGGCTTGATTCAAGCTTGATTGACTGTGTGTGGCGGTGAATGAGCAAAGTCAAATTCATTTTGATATTTTGGCTTAAGCCAAATATCGTTCTTTATTGATTCAATCATAATTGAAAATGGATGGTCCCTATAACAGGCCAATTTGGCACTACCTTGTATTATTATACCATGGGTCTTCCAGTGGTTTTCCAAAAACTTGATAATTAAAATAGAATATTTAACATTAAGAATTAGATAATTTTTTTTACAAATTTGGTAAAAAAAAAACTGCCTGGATCTCCACAACAGCGCCATCAGGTCCAACTGTAGCTAAGACCCATCCAGGTGACCAAATAAGTACAAAAAAATAAATTTCATCAAAATCGGTCCAGGCATTTAGGAGACAAAGATTCAAACAAATCCGTACACTCGAATTTTATATATAAGAAGATTTATTTACATATACATATATCTATCTAATAATTAATAGTTTTTTTCAAAAATTATCGCGAATTTTGAATTTAAGCGGGCTACGTATATCCGATTTTTGATTTTTTTGTGGTATTATGTTGGTACTCATGTCCCCCACAAGGTCGATCATTTTGAATGTGTAGTTAATTTTTAACAGCTGTGTTGCATGGACATGTTTTGGCTCGTCTTCGATTTTTGTCTATTCCAAAACATGGATATCTATAAGATTTTGTGTAAAAAGCTACCTTGGACCAAAGCAACGTTTAACGGAGGTACAAAATGGTCTCAGAGGGCCGAGAAAATGTGGATGACGACGAGGTTGCCGGATGCCCCAGCTCGTCAACAACAGACGAAAACATTGATAAAGTGAAGAAAATAGTATTGGCCAAACGTCGAATAACGCATCTTGCTCAAAATTGACAGTAGTCCATTAACAGATAGTAGTTGACAGAAGTAGTATTTTATTTAAAGTTACTACGTGGGTAATTCAAAAAGTCACTGACTTATCTAACAGTCATCGTATTACAACAAATTTCAATGGGACAGAGGCATGTATAAGCCATTATCTTTCATCTAGTACATATATACCATATATGGTTCTAATATGGCACCATATTTCTCTGTATACTCGTACATATTGAGTATCGATTTCACTGACATCACCCTCATCATTTTGTTTTTACCGAACAATAAAAATTACTCACTTAATACAATATGATATATGTGTACCAACTTGTGACTGGTGATAGATATTTTTTTTTATGTGCGACAAGTGTTTTACTTGTTGAAATATTGTATAATACCTATATAAATGTAAATTAATTATACTTTTGAGGAGCTAACAATGTCTTTATGGACTGGACGGAACTATTTTGCGGGCTCGCTCCCGCCAGTCCCTAATCTAAACTCTTATTTATACTTCATTCTATGTTCAAATAGTTTAAGTAAATTACAATACTATTATATGACAATAACATAACTTCCTTAGGAGATACTTAGGATATAATGGTATAAAATGTACCTTCGAAGAATACAATTAGGATATGTTATAGATTAAGTACTGAGGGGTACTACGTGAACAATTTTCAGAGCTCCAGGTGGGGTATGTTTAAAATATTATAGTAAATTGCGATAAGATAATTGCTCTCACATGAAATATTAAGAAGCTCTTTCTCTCTTAAAAGAAATCTTTAGGAATCTGAATCTGTGTTTATCTTCCGACTATAGTAAATGCAATACAAATCCTGATAAAGAAGGGGTTAATCTGCCATGACGCTTCCCTGCATTCAAATAAGAGGCCAATCATTCCAAACCAGGCATCACATTGGACCGTAAGTAACTTCTGGGTGAAGCAAATAGCCTGTCTATACAATCCCATCCCAATCTATATGAACACATGAACATATGAGGAAAATGGTTAACACCATAAGAAGAATGGAATAAGTCATACCCGTCCGTCCGTGTATATGTTTGCATTCTTCTTCATTCTTGCAATTCAACGTGTCATATATAAATTCCAGACGGTTTCAAACAACAGTTTACATTACAATATCTGTCTCATTTTATTAGAAATTCTCATTTTCATAAATTCTTGGCAATAAAAAGTCTCAATCTCAATTTCACTTCATTTTACTCAACGTCAGCGTCAGAAATTCCACTCAAAACAATAATGTGAATATGATCGGTGATGGGTAATCGAATATACAATACATATGGTATGATATTGAGTAGATGAATTTTTTTATTATATGGAAATAATAAGCACGACTCGTCGGTGAACTTAAATTTGGTACAGACACATATCTCCCGATTTACATGAAAGAAAAAATTTAGATAGCTCTTTGTTTTTCAACTAACCATAGAGAATAAGGAATGATGTTTAGTACACCATTACCTAGCATACTTTGTATGGAGCTTTTTTTTTGGAAGTAATTTATAGGTACTTATTATAAGTATTGTATATATCTTTCTAACTCTTTACTATTTTTTAAAACCCCAATATGTATATATCCATTTTTAGAAGTAAATATCTTGAATGATTAAGAAAATTGTTATACTCCAGGATTGATCATCTTTGTTGCAATAACTTATTTCAATATATCGCTAAAGAGAACTTAATAGACAGATATATATATATTTTATAAATACTCGTATATATATACATATACATCCTTATATATTTCTATATACATCTATGTAGTATATATATGTTCGTATATAGTTTCTATTTATATACAATATATTCCACTTGTGTTCGTCATCCATATTTCATATTGTATTGTATCGTTAGCTGAGTCGAATGAGCCGAGTCAAGTTATTATTACTCGTATATTCGTAAGTTCGATCAAACCTTCTGCTCCCGACAGTATTTCAGTCGGCAAATCAGTACTCCATTTGACTAACTAGTTGCAACTTGTCGGTTGCGGATAAAAATAAATCTGTTTATTAATAAAAGTTGGCAACTCTTTATTGAGACTGTTGTAATTTAAATCTAAGTAAACAAAATCTTGACTTAAAGACAAGTTTGCCATATATAAAGTTATTAATTCGCAATTCTTGAGACAAGTCAACCAATACAACCAATTTGAAATATTAAAAGTGAAAGTTATTTTGCATCAAGTGAATATGTGAATAATATGTGAATAATACCATATTTATTTATCGGTAAGTCAATTTCAATTGATCATGATCTTCAATTATGACAAAGTGTTAGTTGTTTAGTTTCTATGCAGTGAACTTAAATGTCTGGAGTAGTGTTAAAGTGAAAACTTCTATTAATTAACTTGGGATTTGCCAGGAGGAGAATGATAGTGAAAGGATCCTTTGAAAAGTTTCATCAATCAAAACATCGCTCACTAGGCTTTTCTGCAGTATCCTCAATTTATGTACTCCTCCTTTATCCCTTCAACGGTCCTTGTGAGCTTTTCATTGTTCGAAATAGTGCTGGAAGTTGTATTCCATCAGATCCTGAATATTGCGTGGCGCTATTATTTTTACAGCATTAATAAATGGAATTCTTGTTCTTTTTCACAAGTCTCTATTTTGAATTTAGAAAACAATTGCTGTCTAACAAAAGAGGAAAGATAAGTCAAATCATTCCTGGACGATAATCTCCTTGTACATCTTCAGGAGTGCAGTTTCAGCCAATCTCCAGTTAGTTGGAGAGATAGTGCCGTCCGCGTTGCTCCCGTCGATCACTGCCCAGATGAGGCTATCCTTGGCCACCTCGCAAAACGTCTGTTGGGACGGGGTGCCGTTAGTCTGGGTTTTTTGGCATCTGGTGGTACTGATTGAGAGGGCTGTTCAATCGACCTTTGTCGTTTCTGAGTAGCAAGTGAGAGGCTTGGGCGTGCCTCGGCGTTTTGTTGAGCCCACACGAGTGCCGCTCTATCACGCTCTGACAGCTTAGTAGGGTCAGCCGCTTGGAGTTTGCTTAGAATTCTATGGGCAGGAGGTGGATCCACGAGACAATTTTGGCGTAAGGCCGCTGGTCGGCTTTTGCCGTACCAGACGAGTAGGTTTCCCTTTCGGGTTGGCCTTCTCGTTTTTGAAGGGGGAGGGAGAGGGAGGCCTGCCATGGTTTTAACGGAGACAGGTTGTAGCTTAGACCAGAGCCGTTCGCACAAGGTTTCACCCAGGTGTTACTAGGTCTGGAGGCCACAACCTACCAGCATAGGGGCAAACAAAGTCAGAAAAACAGTGAGGTAAGCATTGTCCGTGGACAGAAAGGAGGTCGTGTATCTAGGCGCGGGCAGAGATCTCTCCTTGAGAGGAGGAACGCAATGCACCGGAGGGGCGGCGGACAACTCTTGGTTATCACTCCTCAAGCTACCTTTCTGACATGGGAAGTCCTATCAGAGAACAAATGTACTCCGTCAGCATAGTTAGTTGAGTCATTGCAGTTCAAGTCTCCACACCGTGGAAAGGTGGTTGTCCTTCGTGGAAAAGCCCCAAAATTTACATATCCATTCTTAGTAGTAATATCTTGAATGATTAAGAAAATTGTTCTACTCCAGAATTGATCATCTTTGTTGCAATAACTTATTTCAATATATCGCTAAAGAGAATTTAATAGACAGATATATATATTTTATAAATACTCGTATATATATATTTATATATTTTTTTATACATCTATGTAGTATATATATGTACTATATATATACAATATATTTCACTTGTGTTCGTCATCCATATTTCATATTGTATTGTATCGTTAGCCGAGTCGAATGAGCCGAGTCAATTTGTCATTACTCGTATATTCGTAGGTTCGATCAAACCTTCTGCTCCCGAAAGTATTTCAGTCGGCCAATCAGTACTCCATTTGACTAACTAGTTGCAACTTGTCGGTTGCGGATAAAAATAAATCTGTTTATTAGTAAAAGTTGGCAACTCTTTCTTGAGACTGTTGTAATTTAAATCAAAGTAAACAAAATCTAGACTTAAAGACAAGTTTGCCATATATAAAGTTATTAATTCGCAAATCTTGAGACAAGTCAACCAATACAACAAAACAAAAAGATATATTGCATCAAGTGAATATTATGTGAATAATACAATATTTATTTTTTCGGTAACTCAATTCCAATTTGTGCAAATAAACCAGTGAAGAGCATTTTACTTGTAATAAAAACTCGCCGATAAAACCGATCATCAAATAAATCAACAATCAGCAAATCACAAGAAAATAATATAGAAAATAAAGCAGTGCAAATAAAAAAATATTGAATTTTGAAAATGGCTTGGCGATTCAAACCTTCCAAATATAAGAATGCAGCACCTATATTGCCGAAACCAGAATCCTGTGTGCGTGATATTTGCGTTGGATCTTATCAAACATATGGCAACAACATTGCCTGTTCAGCTGCTTTTATGGCTTTCAATTGGGAGCATACAGGCTCTAGTGTTGCGGTGCTGCCATTGGACGATTGTGGCCGTAAGAGCAAAACTATGCCATTGCTGCACGGGCACACAGATACAGTTACCGATTTAGAGTTTTCACCGTTTCATGATGGACTTCTTGCGACCGCATCGCGTGATACGCTGGTAAGTGGAAAGCGATCGTACAATTTAATTAAAACATGTAAATAAATGCAGTTTTTCTGAGATAAAGAACTATTATTTTGACGTCTTAAATGTAAATGGAGTACTTGACCATGGTAGAGGCTTTTATTTATAACTGTTGTTATTTGTTGGTTATTTGTTTTATAGGTTAAAATTTGGCATATACCGGAAAAGGGACTTGAAACGTCATTAACAGAGCCGGAATGTGTTTTTTCGCACAAACAACGTCGTGTCGAAACATTGGGCTTTCATCCAACAGCTGATTGTCTGCTCTTTACCACATCTGCTGGCTGTGTTACGCTCTTTGATATAAGCACCAAGAAAGAGATATTCTGTAAGTAGTGATCTGATGTGATCTGATCAATTGAATCCTATCTTATCTTTCTAATCCTTTTTAATTCTGTCTACTGTTTAGCCAACAATGAGCATCCCGATGTAATACAATCGGCAAGTTGGTGCCAGGATGGCACAGTTTTAGCGACCAGTTGTAAAGACAAAAATGTTCGCATTTTTGATCCACGCTCAACTGGTTCCCCCATACAAATGACAGCTGAATCACATCAGAGTATTAAGGACTCGCGTGTTGTTTGGTTGGGCAGTCAGCCAAGAATTTTGACCACAGGCTTTGATGCGGCACGTGTCCGCCTGGTTATTATTCGTGATATACGTAATTTTGGGGCTATTGAGAAGACACTTGAATTGGATTGCTCGACGGGAATTTTAATGCCACTCTTTGATCCTGACACAAATATGCTGTTCTTAGCAGGCAAAGGCGATACGACAATCAACTATTTTGAGGTCACTGATAAGGAGCCTTATTTAATTGAGGGCTTGCGTCATACTGGAGAGCAAACAAAAGGTGCATGCTTGGTACCAAAGCGAGCACTGAAAGTAATGGAAGCCGAAGTTAATCGTGTGCTGCAATTAACCTCAAAAACTGTCATTCCGATTATGTACCAAGTACCACGTAAGGTAAGAAGGCTTAGAAATAATTCAGATGGAGATGAGAACAATTTACAATATAGAATTTGAAATTTTATTTAAATATTGTCTTTTTTTCAGACTTATATAGAGTTTCATGCAGATATTTACTCAGATACTGCAGGCTACAAAACTGAACTAATGGCCAACGAGTGGTTTAACGGTACTAATATGCCCGTACAGAAGATTCATTTAGATCCAGCTAAACGTGAACTGGGGGAAGCACCAATTATTGTAAGTAACAACACATAGAACATAGTCAGCCGAAATTATAAATGATATTGAAGATACTTTGAAATTGAATTGACTTGAATGTACTTTCTTATATTAATCTATGAAATTTTCACACATCCCCCCAAACAAATCAACACCTCAAACACTAAATCACGAATCAAATCAATCTGCTCAACACAAAAAAGATTCACCGTGGCACTCTTGGAAATATGGTAAATGAGATTACAATTCAGAAAACCAGGAATGCAATGTCAGTGGTATCATCTACCACCACACAATGTTATGATGATTGTGCCGGAATCGGATGCGATGTTACCAAGCGCAATGACAATCATCGTTTTGTGGTGTGTAGCAATACTGCTGCTGCCGATGACAACAACGGTGGCGGTGACATCAAAATGAATTCAGAATCTCATCAGGATATTGTACCCAAATTCGAAAGCAATGGTGTACATGGACATACAAATACACCATCATCACAACCACGCTCCAATATAAGTTCGATGGAATCGCCAACTGAGAATTCAACTGCAAGCAGCGAGGTGACTTCTTTAAGTATGAGTGTGCCGACTAAACCGCCGCGTTCTTCATTGCAAAATGTTTTAGCACCAGTAGGTGGCGCTGCTACTCTTATGATGGTCAAATCTCCGGATTCATCTTTCGGTGTACCACGTCCACGCCCACGCCCACGTATAATTATAGCTATGTCATCATATAAGGTGGCTGTTATTGATGTTTAACGTTGAAGGAGGAGATGAATTTCTCAATTTTCTCCTTCTCCTCCTGTTTTATCTTTTTGTTCATTTACAATTTTATTTTGTGTTAAGTTGTTGTTGTTGCTGTTATTTTGTGTTTTTGTTTATTGATTAATTTTGAATTTGAATTTACTAAGTGCTAAGTAAAATATATAAAACATTATTCTTTCTTATACCCTGACTGACAACCAAAGAAACAATCTTTTAGGCAGAGAAAGAGTTTTTCAAATTTCGTATGCGATCACACAAATAATATATTTAGAGGAGGAAACAGCAGAAGGGAGCACTTGCCACTTATGTACATGTTCTAATTTGGACCAGACACGACTGGGTGAGAGTGTTTTTTCTTATGATTTGTATATTATTGTATATACAATCCACAGTCCCTCAAGAATTTTAGGTTGTTTAAATAATCTGGTGAAGTACAAAGTATATAACGATCTGGGAAGATTGAGTTTAAGGGTATTTAGGCAAACAGTACTATACAAAATCTAAGAACGGTCTCGAAATAAGGCACTCTTCTCTTTCAGAATTATGCATATTTCGTTACTTTACGTGCTCAATTACGTCCGGGCTTTGGGGTGGGGCATAGTATAGTAATCAGTCTATTGTAGGGCAATGTGAACAGTGTGGTTTGTGGAATATCCACCAGATTATTGCTTTCAATTTCGATAACCTTAGCCCCCTCATCAAACACTTAATTTCCAACTTTCTTGCTGCTCCTCCATCATGACATGAAAATAGGAGCTAAATGTTTCGGAGTCTTGCGTAGACTGAATACAACATACTTAGTCTTTGTCGTCGTCACTCAATATGCTGGCTAAACTGACCATAGTCAAGTATTTGTCAGTTGTTAATTACATAATACTGTATATACACACACATACATATATAGTCGAACTTTTAGCTTAGAGTTTCATCATGATCATCGTTAATAACATCCCACCATCCATGCTCCATGGTCATTTAAATCATAATAGAGTAGAATAGATTAGAATAAATCTTAATATGTACATTAGAAACTCGATACTTGTATACTGTATATTCATAATACTGGTAATAATATATATATTTATTAATATATTAATATAATATCACATTTGTTAATCAATTTTTGAATTAGCCACGCCTTGGTCCAAGGAAATTTTCGACCAATTCAGCAGATTTTTCCTTTGATAAAGTATTTGCCGTTCCATTGGTAGCAACTCGTGATAGTGTGAATACCACTCAGCATCAGCCATTGGCATTGTCTCAAGGTAATACACACCATTCAATCATTTAAACCATTTAACCCATTTCTTACTACTGTTTCGGCAGACGCAACTTAACTTCACACTATGTAGTACTGAATATTTTTTTGTTTATTTTATCTTTTAACATCTTTTGCAGTAAACTGCATAACACTTTTATATGATTCAGAAAATGATGTGGGTATAGTGCTAGGGATTAATAATAAGCTAATAATGCCAAATACTCAGAAGGTTGTTACTTCCATCTTAGGGGTAGATCATTGGAGTGTAACCTTTTCATTCTACGACTTGATAAGCAGTGGGTGAGGACAGTCGCCAGTGGGTTGGGATACGTTAAAAGCTTGGCGTCAAAGTGATTCGAGTTTATCCTTAGAATGTGTAAATTTGGAATACTGTGAATGCAAAGCGAGTTAAAAAAAATCATTTTCATAGTGTGCACAGTGTTATTGCCGGCTATTATCATTACTTAGTGAGCACTTGTGCAGGGCTTTAATAACAATATTCACCAAAAAATCTCCTGTGAATCAATACCAGTAACAAGATGATAAATGAAGACATAAAATTTGATAAATCATTTGTAAATTCAATTTTTTAATATTTTCTTTTGTTTGTTGACTGACAGCAGCAGCAGCAGCAGCAGCAGCAGTAGCAACAGCAGCGGAACATAATGATCATAACAATGGTGGTATAAGCTCTGGTAGGGGTATCCTAAAGTTTTTGGGTACTTCGGAACGTCGTAAGGTAAGTGTGCGTCTGCGTGTGTGTGATTCACATTCATCATTCATTAACTAACACCACACCAAAATCAATCAATCAATCAATCAATCAATTAATAACAAAATCTCTACAGCAATCAACAATCGAATGAATTAAATGAACAATAAATTAAAAACTAAAAATGTTTTTCTCTTTCTTTTATTCTTTCCAAATTAAATTGCTCTCTGCTAACATTCTGGCTCTCTCTCTCTCTCTCTCTCTCTCTACCAACACTAACTCTAACACTAATCAATCTAACAATCAATCAATCAACCAACAACAACAACAATATTCTTCAGCAGAAGATGATCAATCGCTCGATAAGGTTATTTTTACGTTTTTTTGTATCTATCTTTTAACATTATAACTGTTTTCTTTTCTTCAGCTATTCTTCTTTCATTGTATTGTATATTATATATAAAATTAAAATATCTGTTAGTAAATGTTCTAATTATGATGTGTGTGTGTGTCTTTGTTTATTCGCTTTATTAGATATTTGAACAGAACTCGGAATCATCGGAGAATTCAATGGAAGGTGAAGATAAAACTGATATTGAATATAGACGTTTATCATCTACTCGCAGCAGCATTGCTGAGCGTCGTCGCATATTTGAGATTCCAATAGCTTTGTGAGTACTCGTATTGTAATTCTACAATCTATCAGTGAAGTCAATCAATTCAAATCACATGAAATTTACTTAAATTAATAAAATTTCCATGTATTCTCAGACGTCGTGAAGTAGCAATAATGGCAGAACTAAGCCAAGCAAATGGCACTGATGGTAGCGGAATTAAGAAACCCGCTACTTCAGCCAAACGCACTTCGACTGTATTTGGCAAAGTATCAAAGTTTCGCCATCTTAAAGGGACACCAGGTCACAAGTCCACACACATTGAGTGTTTGCGTACTTTAAGGCGCCAAATACCTGGTAACAGTAATGGTTTTCATGCCAATCATGAACGCGTTGCTGTGCCATTATCTGGTCCAGGTGGTAAAATTGCCATATTCGAACTGAGTCGTCCAGGTCGTTTGCCCATTGGCGTCATACCATCTCTAGTTAATGGTAGCAATATAATGGACTTCCAATGGGATCCATTTGATTCAAAGCGTTTGGCTGTTGCCTGTGATGATGGCATTGTAAAACTTTGGCGCATCGATGAAACTGGTCTGAAGGAATCGACAAATATACCCGAAATGGAGTTGACAGCACACATGGATAAAATCTATTTTATACGTTTTCATCCATTGGCATCGGATGTTCTAATAACCGCCTGTTACGACTTGACCATTAAATTGTGGGATCTAAAGACAATCACTAAGGTGTTGGCACTAACCGGGCATACAGATGAGATCTTTGACTATGCTTGGAGTCCGTGTGGACAATATGGTGCCACTGTTTGCAAAGATGGCAAAATACGTGTGTATGATCCACGTAAGTCAGTGGCACCAGTGTGCGAAGGCAACAAACCACTTGGAATTCGTGGAGCATGCATTACTTGGGCTCTCGAAGGACAGTATATTGTGTGCACAGGATTCGATATGTAAGATATGATAAATGGATGGTACGTGCATTATCATATTTCTTATATTTATTTCCATATTTCCAGAGTATCAGAACGTCAAATAAGCGTTTATAATTCACGTAAACTTGATGCTCCTTTGAACATAGTCAACTTGGATGTTTCACCATCAGTACTTATTCCTTTCTATGATGAGGGTAGCTCAACATTGTTTGCCACCGGCAAAGGTGATTCCACCATCTATTGTTATGAGATCACCGATGAAGAACCCTACATATGTGCATTGTCACATCATCGTTGTGTATCGCTTCATCAGGGCCTAAGCTTCCTTACTAAAAATCATTGTGACGTCGCCAGCTTTGAGTTCTCAAAAGCTTATCGGCTAACAGACACCACCATTGAATCCATTAGTTTTACAGTGCCACGCATAAAGGTATAAATCAATAACATTCTGAATCTCGATCCATAAGTTCGATTTACATTTACAATCAATCCAATTACAATCAATAATTTGTTTGTTTCGATTATAGAATGGACTCTTTCAAGATGATCTATTTCCACCGACACTTATAACTTGGATCCCCACCATGAGTTCAAGCGAGTGGTTTTCTTTCAATGAAAAGAAGCCAGGTAAAGTCAGTCTACAGCCTGATGGCATGGAGTCACGTAAGTTGTCAATTGTCAATTGAATTAATAAATTGTATTAATAAATTTTTGTAAGGGTTTGGTCATTAGACTTACCGCTTTTCTGGTAGAGGGAATTTGAATAGAGTAGCATTTGTATTTGGTGTCATTGGTTTAGTTTTGACTCATTAAAACTGGAGCTAAAATTCTTTTTTGCGCAAATCGAAACCACATGCAAATCGCATCTCATCGTAAGAGATTAATGGTTTTGTGGGAGATGGTACTGTGGCAATGTACGAACAAGTTTTGGCGTTTAAGAGTTGGCCGCAACAACACAACATACCCTTAAACCTCATTCCATCTACGAATTATTACTGAAACGCAAAGAAAAGGAGCCGTGTGACGTTAAAGAAGGGTCACGGTTACTTATAATATTGTCGTTCGCAAACGATTGTAAGCAAGGAAAGATGGAGTGGAGCAGGTCGTTCCAAATAATGTCAAAGCTTAGGAAGGTTTTGTTGTGTTTTCTAGTGGGATTGGGAGGAAATCAATCATCCACTATGAGCTGACGAATCAGGCGAATGACTGGCGGTGTATCGAAGAATTAGAAAGAAGTGGTTAATAGAAGAGGAGTTCTGCTCCATTAGCTCACACATTAAAAGCTCCTGGCTCTGATTGATTGGGATGTTTTACTGCACCCGTCCTGACGTTGCTCCATCCGATTGCAATCCGATAATTGCTGACTTGAAAGATTGCTGTTTTGTTGTTTACCCTTTTTTGGTTCTTATATTTCTAATATCGACAATCTCTGGCATTTTATAGAGCATTACTCAGGGTTACCCCTAGCATATCTATTAGATAATATGATGATATGATTAAATTTTTAATTAATTGTTTATTCTATTTTATTTGCATGTGCAACAAGTGACACACTGGCAAAAGAAATCAGATATACATGGAGCCAGTAGTGACGAAAATGAGTCGCATGCTTAAAGAAGAGAAGAACAACAAGGAAGAAAGAAGAAAAGTGTCAAACACCACAAATTAACTGATGATGAAAACCGATGAACAAGAGAACATAGGAAGGAAGATTAACTTAAATTAAGAAATTAAAATATAATCACTAAATAAATTTCAATATTTCAAAATGTGGAAACATAAAACAAGAAAATTAAAAATCAATTAATCAATCAAACAATCACTTATGTAAGCGATAATGATAAATTGCTCACGGTCGCTTATCATCTGCTTAATAAATCGTATGTATGTATTTATGATGAAAATCCCGAAAAGAACTGAACAATTGCCAAATTGATTGCTTTACATATAACACCAGAAAATTCTCAAACAAATAAAGAAAACAAAACAATTTTACATTTCTATATGTATGTATATACTTACAATATACTTAGGATTGATGTATATATGTATTCTATGATGATTATGATCTATTCATCCAGTTGTGCAACAAACAACAAACTGCTATTGTAACAAAAAAAAAATATAAACATTTTTTATCAGAAAGACAAACACTAAATCAAAATCAATAGAATCAATCCTCATCTTTATGTTTGGTATACTTAAGTATATTCTACTCCTCGACTCATTGTAGATAGAAGATTGTATTGTTGTTCAGTCTTCTATTCAATTAGTATACCATAATCACAATGGGCCATATTCTTTTTTGTGCCTAAGTGAGCCTGTCGTCCGAGGGCTGCCACCTAATCTAGTATACCACATAAGAAGATCATTGTCCCAAAAATGAGACAACAAAAACTAAATTAATCAATCGAATTAATCCACAAGTATTTTCTACTCTTCCTCAGAGAACTGAAACATAATAAAACTTAAACTAAATCTATCAATTTATATCCTTCTCGATTCGTTCATTGCGTAGTTCTATCTTCTATTCTATGAACTTATTCGGGAGTAATATGTCTTTTTTGGAATTCAAACATGTGATTCGGAATGGCTTCTTTGATCACACTTACTTCCAACAATCTATACAGCAATATTCTTTCGAATATTTTTGAGAACTTTGGCAGTAAGTTCATATTGCGTGTGAGTTTAAGTCATACGCCAAAATGCGCAGGCAGTGTTTTCTATTATTGTTACTATTGATTTGTGAAAAAAAATGTTGCATACCGGCTGGGGCAGCACTAAAACTTTTGGCAGCAATACAAGCCCAGCAAGCAACACATAAAGCAATATTATAATAAAGAAAAAGGAAAGAAAGAAAGAAAGAAAGATAAATAAATAAAATATACACATACATACAACAACAACAACTTAAACACAAATAAATTCGAATGTTTTAATTACTTAAGTTTTAAGCAAACAAAAATAAAAATCAATAAAAAATATTAAAGAAAACAGAAAACTTTATTATTTCGAATGGAATGGGAGATTAGCAAAGGACTATCACACACACACACATCTTCTATGTACATCTACACTAACATAATAAAGAGGTAATATTTGTTTAGAGGATACGGGTAATCTACGAAACGACTTATCCAATTTTAAAAATTCTTCCACAAGTAGAATGCTACGTTATTACTGAATGCCATAGGATACTTATGTTTTTGGTTTATTAAACATTTTAGTTCATGAATTTTGTGTTATTTATGGTATTGTTGTATTCTCTCTTTGAGTACGCAGACGAGTATTGCGTTCTTCGTTATTTTCTTTTTGTATATGTTGGTCACTTAGATCGATCCAAGAGAGAGACTGTGTGTTTTGTTGTTCGTGCTTAGATTGCTTTTGCAAAGCAGATGTAAGTTAAGGTGTGTATGTGTGTGTACGCACAAGAGTATTGCCAAAGTCCATTATCTACAAAGACTGGACAATTTCTTTAAGAAATTGTGTTCGCTCTCAAAATTGTAACATAAACAATTTCACTTTTACGTTTTTATGCTTTGCTGCTTTATGGAATTTATATTGTTGCTGTTATTGTAAATAAATCCAATTCGCAGTCATTGAATGTTTCCGGGATTAATCTTGAAAACCCATGATTCTTGCAAGGCCAATTATATGTTGTCTACTCCCGTGTTGGGAAACCTTTAAATTTGTTTGCTTACGAGCAAGGTAATCAAACAAAAAATATCGTGTACCAAAAACTATTGTAAAGAAAATATCATATAAGCTACACAATATTTCACGGCACTGAACGCATTATAACGAGCTCTTCAAAAACCATCTACAGCCTTGACCAGAACTGTGTGTCTCTTACGTCAATGTGCGCCGGGTATACGTAACGAAAGCTGCTAGCCAAGGTTGATACTTCTATTATTTTTTAAATGGTACCAGTATGGGCAGAGGCAACACAGAAGCTGTCATACATGACGGGCAGCAGTATCTAAAGAGGATGTCCTGCGATGCAGTATCCAAGAATTGCAAAAAAAAAAGGGAAACTTCTGAAAAAGGATGAAAATAATTTCCCTAATTGGATGATCTCGTGTGACGACCTCTTTTGGGCGACAAGAATGTACGGCGTCACTTGGCTAATACGACTACAACAAAATTCAGTAAACCACCACAATGACGCATCTTGCTTAACAGATGGTAGTTGACAGAAGTAGTGTTTTATTTAAAGTTACTACGCCGGTAATTCAAATAGTCACTGACCTATCTAACAGTCGTCGTATTACAACAAATTTCAATGGTACAGAGGCATGCATAAGCCATTATCTTTCATCTAGTACATATATACCATATATGGTTCTAATATGGCACCATATTTACCTGTATACTCGTACATATTGAGTATCGATTTCACTGACATCACCCTCATCATTTTGTTTTTACCAAACAATAAATATTACTCATTTAATACCATATATGTTAAATATGTAGCAACTTGTGACTGGCGATAGATATTTTTTTTATGTGAGACAAGTGTTTTACTTGTTGAAATATTGTATTTCCATATGAATGTACAGTAATAATACTTTTGAGGAGCTAACAATGTCTTTATGGACTGGACGGAACTATTTTGCGGGCTCGCTCCCGCCAGTCCCTAATCTAAACTCTTATCTATACTTCATTCTTTGTTCAAAAAGTTTAAGTAAATTACAATACTATTATATGACAACAACATAACTTCCTTGGGATATACTTGGGATATAAAGGGTATAAAATGTACCTTCGATGAATACACTCAGGATATTTTATAGATTAAGTACTGTAGGCTACTACGTGAACAATTTTCAGAGCTCCAGGCAAATCCTGAAAAAGAAGGGGTTAAACTACCATGAAGCTTCCCTGCTTTCAAAAAAGAGGCCCCCAACCCTTCGGCCAATCATTCCAAACCACGCATCACAATGGAACGTAAGTCTTCTGGGTGAAGCGAATATCCTGTCTATACAATCCCATCCCATCCTATATGAACACATGAACATGTGAAGAAATTGGTTAGCACCATGAGAAGAATGGTATACGTCATACCCTTCCGTCCGTGTATATATTTGCATTCTTCTTCATTCTTGCAATTCAACGTGTCGTCTATAAATTCCAGACGGTTTCAAACAACAGTTTACATTACAATATCTGTCTCATTTTATTAGAAATTCTCATTTTATAAATTCTTGGCAATGAAAAATCTCAATCTCAATTTCACTTCATTTTACTCAACGTCAGCGTCAGAAATTTCACTCTAAACAATAATGTAAATATGATCGGTGATGAGTGATCGAATATACAATAAATATGGTATGATATTGAGTAGATGATATTTATATTATATGGAAATGATAAGCGCGACTCGTTGGTGAACTGAAATTTGGTACAGACACATATCTCCCGATTTACATGAAAGAAAAAAGATAGATAGCTCTTATAGAGAATAAAGAAAGTTGTTTAGTACACCATTACCTAGCAAGATGTTTAGTACGCTCCATTTTGGAAGTATTTTATAGGTACTTATTATAAGTATTGTATATATCTTTCTAACTCTTTACTATCTTTTAATGCCATAAAATGTATGTATCCATTCTTAGAAGTAATATCTTGAATGATTAAGAAAATTGTTATACTCCAGGATTGATCATCTTTGTTGTAATAACTTATTTCAATATATCGCTAAAGAGAAATTAATAGATACGATATACATACATACATGTTGTATAAATATATATATATATACATGTATATATACATCTTTATATATTTCTATATACATCTATGTATAGTAACTTATTATATATTTTTCACTCGTATTCGTCATCCATATTTCATATTGTATTGTATCGTTAGCCGAGTCGAATGAGCCGAGTCAAGTTGTCATTACTCATATATTCGTAAGTTCGATCAAACCTTCTGCCCCCCACAATATTCAGTCGGAAAATCAGTACACCATTTGACTAACTAGTTGCAACTTGTCGGTTGGCAACTCTTTCTTGAGACTGTTGTAATTTAAATCAAAGTAAACAAAATCTAGACTTAAAGACAGGTTTGCCATATATAAAGTTGTTCATTAGCAATTCTTGAGACAAGTCAACTAATACAACCAATTTGAAATATTCAGCAAGTAAAAGATATATTGCATCAAGTGAATATTATGTGAATAATACCATTTTTTTTTATTACTTGTTTCTTTATTTATTGGATCTTCTCTTTCTTTAGAGACTAACAATAAGTAATAGAATCTTAACCTAATTTCTTCTTTATTACTTTTACTTCACCTCCAGTTGGAGGGAATGTACTAAGTGCCCTTATAATTGAAGTTGGGCTGGTAGGTCATTTCTCCTAAGTCGTGTCTGTGACGAGTGAGTGCTTTTGCTAATGGATTCCGGTGCGGTTCATTTTTTACTGTTGGTATATTAAGATCTATATGTAATCGCTCATTTTTAAAAAACCAAGGGGCTCCAGTTATAGTTCTCAATATTTTTGATTGCGCTCTTTGAATAACGTCCAGATTAGAGGCGCTTGCATTACCCCATAGCTGAGAACCATAGGTCCAGATTGGCTTTATGATGCTGTTATAAAGGAGAACTTTATACTCAATATTTAGTGGAGATCGTGAGTTAATAAGCCAGTGAAAGCTGTTGGCTTTCAGTTTCATTTGAGTTCTCTTGGCTTCAATGTGTTTTCGCCAAGTAAATCTTCTGTCAAGATGGACTCCGAGGTACTAATAATAATACCATATTTATTTTTTCGGTAACTCAATTTCAATTTGTGCAAGTAAACCAACCATAAAGCAGGATAAAGGGAAAGTGTAATATTTTAATTGAATAAGTAATTGAAATTGAGTGATCTTCAATTATAACAAAGTGTTAGTTGTTTAGTTTCTATTCAGTGAACTTAAATGTCTGGAGTAGTTTAGAAGTTGAAAACTTCTATTAATTAACTTGTGGTTTACCAGGAGGAGAATGATAGTGAAAGGATCCTTTGAAAAGTTTTATTATTCAAAACATCGCTCACTATGCTTTTCTGCAGTATCCTCAATTTTTGTACTCCTCCTTTTCATTGTTGGAAATAGTGCTGGAAGTTGTATTCCATCAGATTCTGAATAATGCTATTGAGTGGCGCTATTATTTTTACAGCATTAATAAATGGAATTCTTGTTGCTTTTCACAAGTCTCTATTTTGAATTTAGAAAACAATTGCTGTCTAACAAAAGAGGAAAGATAAGTCAAATCATTCCTGGAATTCTTCTAGGGAAACCAAAGATATCTCAAAGGACCGCAGTTAATGGGAATCCACAAGCGATAAGTCAAATCAAAACTGATTTTAAATTATGTAATTAAATATTGCTTACCAGTATGTCTTGGGTCCTCTTAAATATCATAAGTAATTCAAAAGTACAAGGTATCCTGCACATGACTACCGCTCATTACAAGATCAAAGTCTCTTCACGGTAATGTTTGTCATGTTTGTAATTGCCATGTCACACCTTCCTAATATTTTGTCGAGATTTTGGCTGTTCCTTTTGAGTTTTTCCAAATTTTTTCCTTGTTCCAAAACCACCCCAGTATTGAGGCGAACAAAACTTTTTACCAAACTAACACAAATCAGTTATATATATGTACATATATTTGTCTTATGTTCCATTATCTATTGATTGCTATTCATGTAAGCAAGAGTACATAAACACATATTTTTGTTGTCTAAAACCCACTCAATGAGTGAGCAGAGCAACTTCTCCAATTTAAGTTGTATGAAGAGAAATAGGTGTAGTTCAGGCCTTGCTACCAACAGAACAATTATACGAGCTTCTTTACAATAACGAGAATAGAATTCGGATAGTAATGGGAGTCTTAACTGGGTACTGCACCATTGGCATAATGGCTCAAAAAATGCACGTTCCCCATCAATACTTCTATCGTAGCTGTGGAGATGAAGAAGAATCAGAAAGCATCTAACTTATTATATTAGACTGCCCTGCTCTATATAGATTTCCATATGCCAGCAACTATTTACTGTGCTGTGTCTTTTAAGTAGCATGCGTTATACACATACAAAATAAACAAGTAGTACAATATGAAATAGCTGTTCGCTCCATGCGTTGCCATGACAAGCAGCTATGTCCTTCGACATCGATCAAATATTTGCATATGCAAGGACTTTAGTTTAAAAATATGTTACACAAGGAAAAGGATACAATTATTTTTTGAGCAATTGCCTTAATATTATTAATTCAAAATCGTAGAAAAAAAATAAATTCAATAACGGGAAAATGAAATTTTTTATGAAGAGATGCTTACGTAAGAAACCACCGGAGATGAAACCTGGTGCCATTTTGGATGCCGTCATCTCACAATCAAATGCTACATTATGCAAATGTCTGTTGTACAAACTGGCAGACTTTAAACGTGGTAAATATCTATAATATATCAATGCATATCTTATAAAGATTAAGAACAAAAACGTCCAACTTCAATGTTTGTAAAGGTGGAGACCTAATTGATGCTATTAATACGGGTGGTCTTATTGCCGTAGAGCAGTTGATACGTGATCAATTTGGTGTTTTTATGTACAATGATGGCAAAGGTCAGATGATAAATCGTGCAGAGTTTCTGCGTTGGAAGTACCGTGATCATACCGAAGTCACTATACCCATTGAAGCATCATTGTCCATACATGATCCGCTCGGTAAATGGCAGGATCACAAGGCCTGCTGGCAGATGCAATATCGTGGTGCTTTGGGTGAGAGTCTATTGCATGTGCTCATTATATGCGATTCAAAGGTGCATACGAAATTGGCCCGTGTCTTATTGCGTGTTTTTCCGAATCTGGCACTTGATGTTATGGAAGGTGAGGAATACTTGGGCGCAAGTGCCTTGCACTTGGCAATTGCATACACGAACAATGAACTGGTCGCTGACTTAATTGAGGCTGGTGCCGATATTAATCAACGTGCCATTGGTAGTTTTTTTCTACCGCGAGACCAGCAACGCATAAATCCAGCCAAATCAACAGATTATGAAGGTTTGGCCTACATGGGCGAGTATCCATTGGCATGGGCCGCTTGTTGTGCTAATGAAAGTGTCTACAATTTGCTTGTAGATTGTGGTTCCGATCCAGATGCACAAGATACATTTGGCAATATGATTTTACATATGGTTGTTGTATGTGATAAACTGGTAAGTTCAAAGTTGAGTTGAACTTCTGGATAAGCTGCTGTACAAGTAAATTTTGGTTTTATTTTTAGGACATGTTTGGTTATGCCTTAAGGCATCCCAAAACTCCGGCTAAAAATGGTATCGCTAATCATTCTGGTCTAACTCCACTAACGCTGGCATGCAAACTTGGTCGCGCTGAAGTTTTCCGTGAAATGTTAGAATTGTCGGCACGTGAATTCTGGCGTTATAGTAATATAACATGTTCTGGTTATCCATTGAATGCTTTAGATACATTATTACCAGATGGCAGAACAAGTAAGTCCCAATGTTTGGATATTATTATCTAAGATTTATAATTATAAACTCTACGCCAGTTATTAATAAGAGCAATAGCGTCAAAGACCTTCAGCACAGTGGAGAATTAAGAAGGATAGGAGGAAAAAAAAAAAAAGTGCAGGACCAGACATGAACGGGAATTTAACCCGTGACTCTAGAACAGGGGTGTCCAACCAGCTGACCAAATGAAGTATCAAGGCGTCCCACTTGATCGAAGTGGCAATCAGAAATTCTTTGACCCACTGTACAGCGTTTTTAGGGTTTCGTATCCAAAGGGTGCCAACGAGATCCTATTACTAAGCCTACGCCGTCCGTCCGTCCGTCCATCCGTCAGTGAGCTCTATCTCATGAACCGTAATAGTTAGACAGTTAAAATTTTCACAGAGTGTGTGTACCACTATAACGACACTGCGCGCAGTTCTCACAACCATTCTCACAAAAACTGTATTGCCGACATATATACCTGATATACTGCTTCCCAGTTGGACATAAAACAATTCTCACAAAAGCAGAATTGCCGACATATATTCAACTTGTCAGAGCAAAGAAAAATTAACTACTCATCACGGATTCTTCCAATGTAGTCCAGGAAACCAAAACGGTTGGACAGTCCTGCTGATATGGATAAACTCGGCTCGAAATTCATTTTGGACCTATGGTTCCTCAGGCAAAAATTCTTAGAATGATCCATAGAATCAGAATCTGGATGTGCACCTGAAGATTTTTTTAGTCCCCTACAATTTGACCCACCCTAATGTATTTACAATTATTACCAGCTTTCTCATCAATGGATCTTTGATCACTGAGTGATCTAGTATGTCTATGTCAACAAACCAGGTGCCGCTTATTTTTCTACTTACTCTAATATTGGGTTCTCTTTCTTCAATTGGGAAATCATGCTCAATAGGCCAAATAGTAACTAATACAGACGCCACTGTTTATCTTCTCTGAACTTATTTACCCTAATTGTTATGGATTCCAGAAAAAACTGCGAGCAAGCGTATCACATCTGTAAGTTCTTAAATCATTTTCGAAAGCATTTATAGAAACTATCCTTTAAAAAATATATTGTAGTACATATGGTACAATTCAAATTCATCAAATTCATGAAACGGATTTTTCCTGTAAAATACACAAATATTTCCATATGGGACCCAAATTTCTCATCTATGCTAGTTAAAGACTAATTTACTTAAGTGTCAATGGGGTTCAAGACTTGACCTATGTGCGTCTCTGATACATGATAGTACAAATATCCAATTCAAAATTTTCTCTTAATTTCTTTCCAGATTGGAATTCAGCGCTATTCATTATACTTAATGGCACGAAACCACAACATTTAGACATGTTAGATGGTGGCATTATACAGCGTCTGCTTGAGGAAAAATGGAAGACCTTCGCACAAAATCAATTTCTCAAACGTTTACTTATACTCTTTACACATTTGTTGTGCCTTTCGATTTCTGTATATTTGCGACCAATGCATAATGGAGAAAAAGATGATGAAGCTGTTCAAACTGTTTCAACAAAACTGATTAACGATCCGATGATCCGGCAAGATGCTGTTATAGGAGAGACCACAGATAATACAAATTATGATATACAGGCTGTGGCTAGATATTGTGCCGAATTCGCCACTATTGCTGGTGTCCTAAGTTATGTTATATTTCAGCAAGGAGATGAAATTAAAAATCAAGGATTATCGGCGTTTTTAAAACAATTGGTATGCCTAATCAGATGGGATCAGATTAGATCAGATAAGACAACCAACCATAATCAGAAACTAATGACAAATAATCATTGATTATTTTCAGTCGCATGCACCGGCCAAGGCAATATTTTTAGTATCAAATCTTATGATTTTGGCTTGTATACCATTTCGTTTAATTGGTGATACTGATACCGAGGAAGCCATACTCATATTTGCTGTACCTGGTAGTTGGTTTCTACTTATGTTTTTTGCAGGGTAAATTCATTAAGTTTCTTAAAAGAGAAAGTTTTATGTTGTTCCTTTATTTTTTTTTTTATATATATATACTATATAGTGCAATACGGTTGACTGGTCCTTTTGTCACTATGATCTATTCAATGATAACTGGCGATATGTTCACATTTGGCATTATATATTGTATTGTGCTTTGTGGATTTTCGCAAGCCTTTTATTTTCTCTACAAAGGACACCCACAGATTTCTTCCACTATGTTCAACACTTACACCAGTACTTGGATGGCATTATTCCAGACAACGCTTGGAGATTATAATGTAAGCATAGATTTGTCAATTTAAAGATCAAAATTAAAAAGTTATTACTTGAATTAAATATTAAAATTGATGAATGTACTTGCAAACAACAGTATCCGGATTTGAATTCAACAACATATCCAAATCTATCGAAAACCGTCTTTGTCATATTCATGATATTCGTGCCCATTCTATTGTTGAACATGTTGATTGCTATGATGGGAAATACATATGTAACTGTTATTGAGCAATCTGAAAAGGAATGGATGAAGCAATGGGCTAAGATTGTAGTTACGTTGGAACGTGCTGTGCCACAAGCTGATGCCAAGAGCTATTTAGAAGCATACTCAATACCGCTGGGCCCATCCGATGATTCTGGGTTTGAAGTACGCGGTGTTATGGTTATCAAAAGCAAGAGTAAAACTCGGGCTAAACAGCGCAAAGGAGCTGTCTCCAATTGGAAAGCATGTATCCTCTATTCTATATCTTTAAAACTATTCTATACAATGTTTTTAATCAATTTCGATTCTTGTATTTTGTAGCGTGTCGGCCGTGTCACTTTAACTGCTTTAAAAAAACGTGGTATGACCGGCGAAGAGATGCGTCGTTTGATGTGGGGTCGCGCATCCATTTCGAGCCCTGTGAAAATAACCAAAAAGAAACTTACTGATCCCTATAATCTCAATGCTGAGTCTGATATTACTAATGCCATGAGCATGCTTACCTTTGCTAATGATCCCGTGAGTAGTGTCGGCATTCCTTTGCGTTCGAGTCTGACTGCAATGCCGAGTGAAAAGCTGCCTCCTGCTCCAGATCCCTTTAGGGAGTTGATAATGATGTCAGACCAGCATCCAGATACTCATGATCCACACTATTTAGCAGGTCTACAGCAATTGGCCAACAAAGCTTTTGATTTGGTTGAACAAACATTAAAAACAGAACCAAGTGTGACTAAGGAACCTGGAACACAACCAATGGCACAAGCACAAACTTCAACTGTTCTCAATACAATGATTCCACTGACAAACGATGTGTCCGTGGCATCTACCACAGCCGCAAATGCTACTGAAGCTATCGATCTGAATGCTGTTCCTATCACGCCATTGACTTCTAATCTAACAACACTTTTTCAAGATCCAAAAGATATCGTTGACCCAAAGAAACTGGAAGAGTTCCTTAAAATTTTGGCCGATGTCGAAACTGAGGAGAGCGATGGCAGTGGACCGATACTTGGTAAGTTGTCGCTTGCACGAAGAACGCATGCTGCTCTCTTGAAGACAGACATTAAAATGGAACCAAATCTGGGCAGTAGTGAGAATATTGATAAGCTAAGGATATCAATATGGGAACAGCATATACCTGAAGTGCAATTGGAACCAGTAAGTAATAATCAGTAATAAGTAAATAGTCTTATCTATTCAAAATTTTCTAACTGAGAAGGCAGTGACCGAAGAACTACTCACTATTGAGCAAAAGGCCGAAGTTGAAACAGAAGATGGCAATAGTTGTACAGATGAGACAAGCGACAATTTGCCAAGGGCCGACGAAGTTCATGCAACAATGCAGCAGTTTCACTTGCGCAAGCGTCAACCAACACAAGATCAGGCAGCACGGATCGCCAAGAGTGGACGCATACGTCGTAAAAATAAGTCCGTATTATCAGTATCCAAATTAGAAGACAATAACCACGATAAATTTTTATATTTTAGAATTTCACCGGAACACAACGAAGCGGCACATTCTTCTTCGCGATCGGAGAGGCACTCGGCTCTAACGCGTAAGCCGTTATCACCTCCAGATCCTCTGGAACCATGGAGTACACGTGAACTTCAAAACATAAATAAAATTCTATCAAAAAAGTAATAAGAGATAATTCAGTTAAAACTGCATAGTACTATATGTATAATTCTAAAGAAAATATGAACAAAATTCCAATTAAAAATCATAATGTATAGAAATGTGAAGGGGTCCGATAATCGGACCAACTATTGGTTACCAAGTTTCCCCATACATACTTGGACAAATCAATTTGTGTTGAAATTGTTATTTCTTTCAAGTGCAATATTTTTCTAAAATAAACACTTCAGTTAATATAGTAGAGATGATTTTGTCTCTAAAATTGCAAAACGTTAAAAAAAAATAAAAAATCCTCTAATGAAATACTATGTAATATACGGGTATGTGCTAGAAATCGCTTTCGTCTCAATTCCAGCTAAATTCCATTTTTGGGTGTGCTAGAAACCTCTTATGATGTGTTTGAAATCGTTTAGTTTTTTACAGACGATTTGGTTAATAAATCGTCGCTTTTCTAGCACACTTTGGGTTTTTTTGGACGAAATTAAAAACGTCCGACATCAAAAACATCGGGGTTAGCACATACCCGATAAATAGCGTAGTAATAATGGTGATTGGCGGCTTTGATTCATTTATATTGTAGATACATTCAACATGTTTGTAGATGCTCATCATTATAATAAAAATGGGTTGACTTGAATTGGAAAATCTGCAAATAATATTTGGTATAGTTAGTAAGTCATTAAATTAAGAGATCTCAAGAAATAGTTACCTCTATAGAACATAACCATAAGTCAATCAGTTGTGGGTCAGTTGACACGAATTGTTGGTAATAAGATATTTGAAAACGTGAAGAATATTGGAGAGCTAAATACCATATTATGGGCAGCAACAAATGTTTGCGAAGAGATCAAAATTTTCTCTGCACAACTCGAGAATAAGACACTTAGGTGGTCCTAGTGCTACAAAAGTCTCAAGCCCAATTTCATTGTACCATCAACAATATTGATTAAATTTGTTTTGATCCGAATTCCCGAACTAGAGAGATGACGACCGAAGGTTTTGTCTTTTTTGTAACATCACCTAATGTCATGTCATACTATATGCTTGGGTGAAAGTACATTCTTGTGTGACGCGTGTAGATGGCAGTAACAGTGAAATGCATGCAACTCATTATGCTGGCGAACCGAAAACATACTTGTATCCTAATAGGTGGTATTGATTGGACTATTCGAAGCAACTGATGGCTGACATGATTACATGTGTCGCCACTATCACGTGTCACTGAATAGTGAAATAGTTTAGGATGAAATGCCAAACTGCTTTAAAAATTGAAGTTGTTTAGTAAAATCTCTTTCTCAAGATGTATCTGCTGCTGCTGCTGCTTAGGCCTTGAGCTTAGTAATCCTTGTTTTAACATGATTAAGGAATTAGGTCTAGGTGGAGAGTGGTGATTGTGATCATCTATTGTAGTTTTATGAAATGAAGGAAATCTTGATTAGGAAATGTTTTTGGAGGATATAATTGCTTCAAAAATTTTATTAACAAAATCTCGACAATCTTCTTCCCTCATGATGTTGGTACTAGTAGATGATGTAGCTGCTGCTGCTGCTGGGGTGTTGAGTAATTTACCTGTTCCTGGTATTAACACAATTCAAGTGGTAAGTGGTGAGTGAGTGATGATCTGAATCTGTGGTTGTAGTTTTATGAAATCAAAAATTAATATTAAAAATCGTTTTTTGTTTTTGTTTTGTTTTTGCATTTATAAATAAATTACAAACTTTTATTTTTATCTCAAAAATCATACAATGTAATAAGTATATATGTAAATTTACAATTGTCATCACCTACCATCATTCATTATCATTCGATCGGAATCTGCCGGACCTGTTTTTATACTCTTCACGGGAGTGAATAGCATTATAAGTTTGTCATGAAGTTTGTAACACACAGAAGGCGAGAGACATCACTGACCAAATAAAGTATATATATTTTTGATCAGATCGATGAGACGAGTTGATTCAGCCATGACCGTCTGTCCGTCTGTATGTATGCAAACTAGTCCCTCAGTTTTTGAGCTAGATAGGTTTCTTTTCGGACCACTAGGGGAGTACTTCCCTTACAAACCACCATTTAAATAAATGTTCTTATTAGAAAGGGTTTTTTGTTTTTGACTTATCGCACTGAAATTTGGACACCTTAAGTTTCTGAACCATATTCATCAACCATGTAATTTCAAGATCCTAGAGATACCAGGAGGGGTACCTACCATACAAATCCAAATTTAAAAAAAAAAACTACATACAAAACTGTATTTTGCCCTTAAACTGTGCTCACATTTGATATACAAACTGTGTTCTTTGTTGAGATACTCAAACTGTGACAGAGAGAATATAGTGATGCTAAGAAAGGAAACATATCTGCTATCTGGCATATGTCGCCATTTGGATCGGTTGAATACAACCCGGAGGATCGTGAAGAGTATTATATCTTTGGCATAGCCAATGATAACCATCTTTCTGGTTTTTTTATATGTTGTGTTTGTGTTGTGTTTTTTTACTCGTACGAGTCTATGCAAGTTGTCACTTTATTTTAAACCTACACTAACTAAAATGGCTGCATGTTTGATTGGTTGGTTGGTTGATTGATTGGTTGGTTAATGACTTTATTTTTGGTTGTATTACAACTACAGAATTACTACACTAATAATAGTCATAATATTTATAATAATATTAATAATTAGGTTAATTTTTTTCAATTTATATAAGTAATATATTATATATTATATGCATCCGTTGTGTATGCACTAAAACGAACAATTGAGAGAACAATCGAACGAACGAACGAACGAACGATCGAACATATTTATAAACAAATAAAAGAAAGTACCTAGTAAGTTGCTGCTACACAAATATAAAACTCCATTTAAATTGTGTAAAAAGAGTGTAAAAAAAGAAGAAGCTTCTTAATAATTATGGATAAAAAATTTATATAATAAATACATACAATTTTTTTTCTCACATAGCCACCAGCACAAATTTCATATTCATATTCCATTCCCATGTACAGGGATTTCCAAAAAGAGGTGTTATTATTAACAAAACGACAAAACAATTCAAATTGTCCAATTTCTATATCCACCATAAACATTCATGACTCCCACATCTACTCTATACATAATGCTTGGAGATATGTATGTAGTATCACCAGTATGTAGTACTATGTCTGTAGACACAGCACCATTGAATGCATAGGATAGAATACAATTATATGAATCGCTTAACCATAATCGATTGATCGATTGCAGAAGACACCAATTAATATGATTTACTAATTATTTAATACTATTCCAGTGAGAGAGAAGAAGAAGTGTTCGAATTGTTAAACACTGTTGGAAGAATTGAAACCGTAAGCGGCTTTGGACATGGTGAGGGTGGCAGCGGCTGACTGGTATTCGCAATGAAATGGAGGACGTTAGCAATTGTGTCTATATGCGTTTGTTGATGATGTTGTTGCGATGCTGTTGCTGTTGTTATTCCCCCCATTATTACCGCCATTCATTTGATGTGTTGTTTGCGTTGCCTGGGCTGACGAAGATGTATTCATATATATACCTGTGCCTGTATTTGCATTTGTAATGTGGTTTCCAGCGACGGCACCAGTGTTCGTTACTCCTTGTGATTGTTGTTGTTGTTGTTGCTGCTGGTGGTGCTGCTGATGCTGCTGATGTTGCTGTTGTTGGGCAGTAGTTGTTGTTATAGTTGTCGCCGCATGGCTTCCAAGTTGATGTAAAAGCTGTTGGTTGGTTATCATCTGAGCGGGTACAAGGACTTGCTGTTGTGTTGCTGCTGCAACTTGGTGCTGCTGATGTTGTTGCTGCTGGTGTTGTTGCTGCTGATGCTGCATTTGCAAACGCATCAAATTCAATTGATTTGCATTTATGGATATCTGTAAATATTATAATATCGTTTATTTTTAGTATTGTTTATTGTTACTTGACCGACTGTCTTCTGTCTTTTGTTGTTTGTTCTCTATTGTTTGATATAATCATATATAAATGTTAATGTTACATATAATGTTATAATTTAAAACGATCGTCAGGTGTTGCCAATACGCTGCCAATGCGATCAAAGAGCAGCGTATCCCTGGAATGAGCAGCTGAGGTGAAAAAGAGGAAGACGACAAAGTATTGAAGAAGAAGAAGAAACGCAAAACAAGAATATGATCAAGAAATAATCTCACTAAACCTCACATTACATACGTAGGAAATGGCAAACACATAAGGAGAAATAAATGAATGAATGACTAAAGGTAGGAGAAAGATATGAAACAGCGCATTCCGTCAGATAAAGATATATGTGTCCTATATCAACCCTAAATGTAAAACGAGCAAGCAAGATCCTGTTCATTAGTGATCTGCTACAGCCTAAAGCTAATGCCAAATGCTGTGAAGTATGCAAACGAAATTAGAAAACAATAAACTTGCACAAATGTGCGTTAAAGGCTAAGATTTTCACAGATGGTTACATGGGAGAAGCCCCGCATAAACCTGCTCGCTAAAAAAAAGACCATAATCTATACTTTACACTCCCTCCTCTTTCAATGAGGAGAGCTCTAACATTTGAACAGTATGTTAGATTATACTGGATGGTTGATCAAAACCATGCTAATACTTTTAGGAGCACTGTGTGAGAATCTTAGGATTGAGTTCACATTCCCAGTCAAGTTCACTAAGTCACTTAGACTGCAACTGTCAAACCTTGGATCACATGCGAGTTCTTGTGAAAGCCAACTCTGAGATTGATGGTTCCCAAATAAAAGCAAATCAAAAAGGAATTACATTTTTCAGCTCAAAAATAGGAAAGGCTTGACATCTTTGTTAAAAAAAGGAAAGTTTTCTTGAGGAATAAAACTGGTTATGATATCTAATACTGCAATATTTAACCAAAGCTATTCAATGGTCTTGGCTGGTGAAAACATAGATGAAACCGACTTAATAACTTTATTGGCTCATTACTTTCAGATTTGCTGATCATTTACCATTTAGGAGTCACAATAAATAATTTTTATAAATTGACCATGGCCATGAGATGAATTAAAGTCTTACCGGAACATTAGTTATTTCGCCATTTGGCCCAACAACTTGTTGTATCAATTGTATTTGCGGTTGCACGTGCTGTTGCTGTTGTTGTTGCTGCTGTTGCGCTGCTAATGTTTGTAATAATGTTTGCGTTTGCTGTTGATTAGTTGTGGGCGTGAGGATAATTTGTTGTGCTTGTTGCGGTTGGGTGGTGACTATATTTAAACCGATTCCATTTTGGAGTTGTGCATGTTGGGTTTGATGTTGTTGTTGTTGGTGATGCTGCTGCTGATGGTGCTGATGGTGCTGATGATGTGTTTGTTGTAGTTGTTGTATGATTTGCGTTTGGTTTGGCTGCTGACCAGGTATTGTGATAAAATATTGCAATTGTTGTGGGTTTGGATGTCCTGCAGTTTGTTGTATGATCTGTAACTGCTGCTGTTGTGGTTGTGCTTGTTGTGCAGCAAATGACTGCAATTGTTGTTGCTGTTGAGCTGTCAACATATCAGAGTTTGTTGTTGCAAAGCTTAGAATCTCTGTTGTTCCATCCAGTTTAAGTGCAGTAGTAGCATTTATGCCAGCGCCAACTTGCATGGCTGGGCTTGATATCCTTGATACAGTACCCTGAGCTACAACTGAAGCAGTAGCACCACAATTAGTGTTAATAATGCTTGAAGTTGATGTTGAGGCTGTTGAGTTATGTACACTACTGGAAGCAGATTCCTTTTTATGACTTGCCGTTGGTTTTATATCTTCACGTGGTACGATGTCAATTAAAAAGTCAAACTGATCATAGTTTGCTATTGCTTGAGCTATATCTGATCGTTGCAATGTGCGTCTTTTACTTTCTTCAGTAAATATCCATGCTCGCATTGTCAGCTCTTGTATGAAGTACTCACAAGCCTTGGCAAAGAGGAGCGGAGCTTCAGCCGCAATCATTTTGGCATTCTCATCCAGTTTCATGATTTTCTTAATGCGTGCCAGTGGTAATACCTGATGTTTGGCATCAACATGTTGTATACTATTCACATCGTTCAAGATATTCGGCCAAAAGTTGTCTATGTTGGGAGGTGGTTTGCGTGGAACTTGGGGTCGTGGAGTCCTACTTGTCTTTTCCTTCGGTGTCGTACCTGTTCCTGTTATACTGATACTAGCTGCGTTCATCATATTATTAGTATGTTGATTTACCAAATTTGCATTTGAAGTCAAAGCTGCTGCTGTTGTTGTCGTGTTGTTGTGATCATTACCATAAGACATTGAGATTGTGGCGAGTGCAGGGGGTGACGTCGTTGTTGATAACGATGATGATGACGATGGTACGTTTGTTGAGCGCCGCGTGTTATTTATAGTTGTATTAGGCACAACAGTCAAACTATTAGTAACATCATAAGCGTGTGTTAAACCAGAAACCTCCAGTTTAATTGGTGTCACTGTAATTGAATTCTCAAATATTGGATTCCCACTGCAAAATGAAAATATAATTATGAAATTAGCTATGGACGTTTAGCAAAGTAAATTCTTATGCTTGTGCTTTTGCCACTCGTATATGGTATACACACCCACCTTATTGTTGTTGTTCTATTGTTGCTGGTACCGTTTGTGCCGTTGGAGAACATAGCACTCACGTGGAGGCAATATGCACTTCACCGAACTGCAGACACCAAGATCACCAAGATTGATAACTGTTTCTATTTCTGCTGTTCGTTAATACGGATAAACCTTGAAAATACTGTAGAGCATTTCAACTACGACGCATTCACCAAATATGTTGTTACATTTTGCATTTTTCTATAATGTTTATTATAATTTATTAATGTTTATTATTGTTATTTTTAATGTTTTGATTTGTATGTTGGACCAATGAGAGGAATTCTTAGTAGTATTCGCCAAGGAAGACTTCCATTGGCTGAAATTTGTAGAGCAAAATATGCACTTGCAATACTAAGAGTTTATCCGCCATTGATTGGCTGATGGCGTCAACAGTGTGACCAGTTTGCAATTTTAAAATATGCACCAAAATAGTCAATAATCAATCATACTCAAAAGAACAACAAGCATTAGAAACAAACAAACATTAATCAAATAGAAAAAAATAATATACAAGTCAATGAATCAATAAATAACTTAAACTATGTTAGAGTAACACAAGAAATGAATATTGAAATATGCAAATATAGAAATGGTCAGTCTAGCCATCAAAATCGAAGTTGTTTAGTGTTGTAAAAGTTCTTGATTAATTGTGTTTTCGTAATTTTCCAACACTATGACTATTGATGGATGATAATGATGTTGATGATGTTAATGATGTTATTGTTATCAAAACGTGTCAACATACTCATTAAACTATGAGTATGCCGCCTTTGGTTTAACACCAACTACAATTGGGAAGATGCAGAGCTACTTCTGGCAAATATTTGGCATTGCCACAGCACTTAAAGTGCTGTTAATGCCGGCCTAGTAAGTCTTTATATCCATTTTAAACAACAGTCAACTCCATTTAGCAGCAACCGCTTACAACTTACAGATTTTCTTCTTTTGGCTTTTTATTAGCTATAAGTGCATTAAGAAGTGTATTCGGTACACAACTCACTTAGCGCTTTCTTTTGTTTAAAGTAAAAAAAAACAACAACAGTTTGCTGAAGATCATTCGCTCTGGTTTGTACAAATACAATGTACAAACTTTTGAAAAATTCCGAAGCCTCATGACCAATTGTAATGATTGGTTGGGACTGCTCACCTGCTAAGCTTCAGTATTCGCCTTCAATCTTACCAATAGCATAGACTACCACCAGCACCGCTCTCAGATCCTTATACCTAATGAATCGCCTTACTACGACAAGGTTGCGGCAATCCAGTGAATCGGACCTGATTCTGCTTGTAATTGTTAAGCATTAAGCAATGAGAAATTGGGGAAAGAATGTACGAAATAACAATGTTGCATGTCACAAATCTAAGGTACAACTCAAGAACACAAGTGCATCAGCATTGAAGAGGGAATATCATCAAATTTCTCCCAGAATTCAAAATGTGCAGCCTTCAGCAATAGCAATGAAATGAATGAAGGATGCGGAAGTTTTTCGATTCAATGCTTTAGTAATGTCATCTCTTTCTATGGGGACTTAGCTGAAATCATCATTGATCTTGTAAATCATGAATAAACAATAAGGTAGTGGTCCTGATCCAGACAATTGTCAAATCAAGAGTATAGGAGAAAGTCATGATTAGCAAAATACACGAATGAGAAATGGTGGAATTGCTTCAGTTAATCAGCTTATCGATCTATTTCATAGCTTTATTTTAAAATTTGATTGAAAACAACTTTGATTTATAGTCATTGATATATGAATTTTAAAATTTGTTTACTTAAGCCGCGGTGTACTGGAATCAGTTTTGGTTTTAGATGTATTTAGCACCGGGGCTTTTTAGCTATACTTGAAAAAATTGTGCTGTTGCTTCTGCGGTTGCTGGTTAAACAAATTCACACATAATTTGCTTATATTAGTATTTTATTATTTTTTTCAGTTATTCCACAGACTTTGAAGTGCATCGCAATTGGTTGGCAATTACTAATTCCTTACCACTTCAGCAATGGTATGTCGATGCCACCAGTGAATGGACACTGGACTATCCACCATTTTTTGCCTATTTCGAATGGATTCTCTCGCAATTGGCTCAGTATTTTGATCCGGAAATGTTAAATATTAACAATCAATATTATGCTTCCAAAGAGACTATTTGCTTTCAACGAATGTCTGTTATAATTGTCGATATATTGTATGCAATTGGTGTAAAACGTTGCCTCAATGCTTTGCATAATCGTTCGGAAAATGGAAATGGGCAACAACATTTTGTTGGCGAACTTCTATTACTGCTAAATGTTGGGCTTTTATTTGTAGATCATATACATTTTCAATACAATGGCTTTCTTTTTGGAGTCTTGTTGCTAAGCATTAGTTTTCTTCTGGAAAGCAAATATCTCTTATGTGCTTTCACATTTTCAGTACTACTTAATCTGAAGCACATTTTCTTGTATATTGCGCCAGCATTTGGCGTTTATATTTTACGTTTTTATATATTAGAGCACCAGCACCACAAACAGAAACAGTTGTTTAATATCATTAAATCTAGCTTAAAAATGTTGGGTGTTGGTCTGCTGCCATTTTTCTTATCATTTGGCCCATTCTGGAGTCAATTACCTCAAGTATTACAACGTTTATTTCCATTCAAACGTGGCTTAACTCATTCCTACTGGGCACCAAATTTTTGGGCTCTCTACAATACCATAGACAAGGCAGCTGCCATAGGTTTTAGGGGAAAAGCTGTTGCGGCTGCTGGTGGTGGTCCAACTACATCTTCAGGACTTGTACAAGAATTCAATCACGTCATATTACCTTCCATAGTACCAGTTACCACATTTGTGCTAACTGCTATTTTTATGTTACCTGCTCTGATAAAACTATTTTTCAGTACTTTCGAGAGGTTTGTATACTACACACACACACATCAGAATATTCATTTGTTATAAGAATTTCTTTATTTCTTATTTGTGGTACTAGTACTTCGAAATCTAATCTAATATTCCTACGCACTGTTGTTCTTTGTGCCTGCTCATCTTTCATCTTTGGTTGGCATGTACACGAAAAGGCAATACTGATGATTCTAATACCAATGTGGTAAGTAAGCATGAAATTGATCTACACTATTCACATTCATATATCCTTCTATCTAATTCTTCTTTTTCCTTTCTTCATAGTTTGATATCATTAGTTGATCGAAATGATGCAAAATATGCATTTTTTCTAAGTGTTCCAGGCTATTATTCTCTACTCCCGTTGCTTTATCCTGCCAATCTAATAGTGGTGCGCTACTCCTTATACTTGGCTTATGTATTAACCATGTATTCACAGCTAGTGCGTTTATACAACAACAAAGGCCAGCAATCAACTATCATGCTAAATTTGCTAGAAAAATTATATATTTTTGGATTTACTGGACTTCCCATTTATGAGCATATACTGAGCCCATTATTGGGACTTAACAGAAGCCTGCCATTTATGCCTTTGCTCTTAACTTCGCTGTATGCCAGTCTAGGTGTGCTCTATTTTTTCATTAATTACTATGTCTATGCATTGAACAGCAATTCCAGTTGTAGTAGCTGCGACTTCCCTTTTGCTAGTAGCAAAAGAAGTAGCAACCTTCAATCCAGCAATGAGAATGGAATATCATCATTATCATCACCATTGGTGTCGAAGGAAACTAAACCAAAGATTCGAAAACAACAACAACAAAAGCATAAAAAACATTAACAGCATGCGTTTCGTCCATGACCTTTTTACTAATTTTAACAATTCCAAAAATAAATATTACCACTTATTGAAACAAATCCAATATAATCTTTAATACACTCTATGTATGTATACACATATTTATAAAAATCCAAGTAAACTCCATTCCCATCCATATGATGCTGTACTGATGAACATACTTATTTCTCTTTATTTTTAATTATATGGATGACTACTAAAACTTTTTACTACCACAGCAATTGGGTATCCTGTCTAATTAAGACTAGGTACTAAAACTCCTTAAACCAAGGCATAAGACTTCCAAAACTTTTTACTGCTACGGCAAGTGGGTGGGTATCTTGTGTGCTTAAGACTACCAAAGTTCCTCCTTATCATTTTATTTGATTTGACAAAACTATACGCAATGTAATATGGCTTATCAGCAGTAACTCAAGAGAAGTAACGGTATCTATATGATTTTCAATAAAGAGAAGGTATTTATAGATTTAAGATCGCAAAATATTGCGCTGATTACTTTTTTCATTTCCTTTCTATGACGTTCTGTGTGAGACATTTGGCTGGACAAATGTATTTTGATATTGGTTTCATTTGAATTTTCAGGCAGACCACATAATACTAAACAAATTTCATAAGAAGTCAATAACCAGCATATTATAGCAGTTAGTAGAAAAAGTAGTTAAAAGACCCCTAAAGGAGGCCAGTTTTTATACCTCATAGACCATCCAATTCCTTTCATTTAACCAAAAATAAGCTTAAAACATCTGAGAACAAATTTTATAGAATGTTGCAAGTTATTTTGAATATTATAGATCGAGAAAAAAAACAGTTTATTGCACATATCCTAAGAATGTACTGAAAAATAAATGATGCTTGTATGCGAAAGGGTAGCACACATGCTGGAGGCACTGTTATGTTTTTGGGAATGTGTTTGTTTTAATGGCTTGGTCGATTTGGTACCTATCAATGGTACAGATGATAACAGATTTTATGAGAAACATGGAAGTAAATACATTAGATTGATCAGCTCAAAGCCAACATAGTATAATTAATGCTCATATCCGTACT
This sequence comes from Amiota communis, assembly GCA_037043315.1. Taxonomy (NCBI): domain Eukaryota; kingdom Metazoa; phylum Arthropoda; class Insecta; order Diptera; family Drosophilidae; genus Amiota; species Amiota communis. The sequence continues at coordinate 998,475 of JBAMAV010000686.1, forward strand.
GCGTTTCAGATCCAAAACCTACGTTTTTTACCAAAATACTGCATTTGTACTGTGTTCACACTGCATTGTTATATTATTTAAAATGTTCAAAAATCGATTTTAGTCAAGTTTCCTAACTGTCAGAAATCTATAACGCTGTAATACACCGGATCAAGCTGATTAGGCACCACAACGTATTATATTCCAGCACACAACAAGCGAAACTCAATGCAACAGGAGAAAGCGTTCCGTCTTTTTATTTCGTTTGGTATGTGTTGAAATTTTGTCTTCAACAGACGAAAGGCCAGCTATCGATAAAGAGACATGTTTTTCTGTTTTGACTTACGCGGTATGGGTTGCGCCATAAGAAACTGTGCAATTATCGACAGCGATGCATCTTACGGTGTGTGTTGTATTTGCTTTTCTCTGCTTTGTACTCCATAATATGAAGCAATGTATGTACTATTGTTGTATCAGACAAAGGAAAAAAACATGAAATTTTCTTTCTCTTTTTTATAGCCTGTAAAACTAAACAAAACTTTTTAAATACATTCTATGTTTACCCGGGACAACCACAACATGAAAGTCAATTTGTTTAACGTGAACACCTGTCGTAGAGACTTAATATCACTGTGCCGAGCACAGGAATTGAAACGTCAATCAAGCCATACTTATTTTGGTCGTATGACTCATTCCTTGGTTAGGAACAAGGTCTATCTAAGCCTCTGCTGCACTGTAGGTCACACCCGGTTGTACACCGCAACTCCAAGTCGAGCTCACACTCTACCCTCATTTGGGTACAACCACAGCCACCCCGATACTCCCATAAAGGGGCCGTCTCCACTGGCCAGGACGGAAACAAGTTCCTGGCCACCCGTGGTACCAGAAAAAAGCCTCTAGTCAGACTTCGTACCCGACCAATTTGAACCCCAAATAGTTCGTGGGTTGGGGGACAACCGCAACAGTAGAGCAAGTATTTTCTGCAGTAAAGAAAACTTAGACACCTGACAAAAGCCATTTAAGTATAGACACGTTGAAATTGATTTTAGCCGTCAAAATCAATCTTGTTTTTTTGTGTTCGTAAATCGCTTCAATGGAAAAATAAATCAAAACTTTGGAAGGTAACATCATTAAAATGTCAAATGATTGGGACGCTTAAATTAAAGACTTGGTATTTTATTTCATCCTCCGAATCGTCTTAAATTTTCATTTCAGTCTCTCTTTCCGTGGTTATTGCTTCAAAGTGCGAAAAATACTGCTTTTTGAAATCGTTTGTACTGCGATATAAACATTTTTGGAGGAAATGTACTGTCTTTTGTCCAAAATAAGATACGAGTATTAAGTATAATGTATGGGGGGAGTACATAGCAAACAACAAGCTAAAATTTAATAAAAACTCGCAAAGAGACGTATAGGATATTTCATTGGAAACAATGCAAAATTTGGTATAATCGATTTCTGTGCGTTTGCAAAAGATCATTGACATAAAGGAGGGTTTATTTATTATTAATCTTGCTGTTAAGTTTTTGATTGTGTCCCTTTTTTTTCTAAACAACAATATAAGTATTGTCAAAATACTTTTGTCTTCCAACATTTATGAAAAATCGTTCATATCTTCTTAAGCCTAATATGGAAAATAATTAACTTATGAGTTTTGAGAAGCTTAATATATTATTGTTCTCTTAAAAATTTTGTTGGATTTATTCATTAAATAAATCACAAGAAATAATCAAACAAATATAAATGGTGGCCAACAATCAACATGTCTTGTGTCTTAATATTGTTCGATTATTCAGGTGTCATAGAAATCTCTTTCGTCTCAATTTCAACGCAATTCCAATTCACTGTGTCATAGAAATCGCCTTCTGACGCATTAAATAGACCCGTTTTGGTTAAATTCTCCCTTATATAAAGTTATTGAATTTAAAAAAGTACCAGCAATTGTAGTTTATTGTTTTCCATTGTAATCTGCATTTAAAGAATTCAACATTTCATTTGTGTTTGAGAAGAATTTGCATTTTACAAAACCGTATTTGAAATATCAACAAAAAGAAACAAACACCAAAACAACAGGCAAGGCTGGACATGCCATACTGCTCACATATTATTTGGGTTATTTTCGAAGATTCGAATGTGTTTGCAACAAAAAGCTGTCAGCCGATCATTCGAACATCTATGTTCGAAAAATAAAATCTCATGTTGTTCTATGATATCGATGGTTTATTTTGCCAATTTCGAAAAAAAAAACGTTGGCGATTTCCATTACACACCTGATTGACTGACTTTTAAGTCAGCGCACGGTGGTGTATGAATGAAATTATTATGTATTTTATTGAGTAAAATGCGAACACATTTCTCATCTCACACACCTGATCATCATCATCATCAATCACACAAATATTAACCTATTTTTATACTAATATATAAATTGGTCAAGTAAAAAAAAAAAAAAAAAATCAGAAGTGTAAATATATTCAATTCAGTTCAGTTGACTTGATTTGTTTAGGTTTGTTTTTATTTAAAAAAAAGAAATACACCAAAAGAAATGTGCATGTATTGGGGGGATAAACGTTTTAACGGTTGGACTTGGCAACACGTTCCAACTCATCCTTCTTTTTGATGGCGTACGAATTAGATGAGCCCTGAAAAAATATACAAACAAATAAATAAATTAGTAAGAATTGGAATTGGATGAAACAAGTGTTTAGAAATGAAGAATTAATTAAATAATGAAATGTTTGCTCTTAGTCTCCAAATGCATTGCGGTATACGCGGATGCTTTATTATAGAGTAAAGAGCATTTTGGGATTACTTTTGTCTACAAGCGAAGCAACGCACTTTGGGTATACACAAGTGTGCTGTATTTAAGTAGACATTATAATTTACACAAAAATCAAATCAAATAACAAACTAACCTTAGCAGCATTAATCAGCTCATCGGCCAAGCACTCGGCAATGGTCTTGATGTTCCTGAAGGCAGCTTCGCGAGCTCCGGTGCACAACAACCAAATAGCCTAGCAAGCAATTGAAAAAATATGTGTTATTAAATACTTAAATATTTTCAATGAGTGAAAACTTACTTGGTTAACACGACGGAGTGGCGACACATCGACGGCTTGACGACGTACAGTACCGGCACGACCGATACGTGTAGAATCTTCACGTGGGCCAGAGTTAATAATGGCGCTGACCAAGATCTAAAATGAAAAGAATCAATGAATATGCATGAATATGTTGGCTAAGTGAATTAACACAAATTATTTGAATATGTTTATAGTTTTTGTTTTGTAGTTTTAAGTTCCAGGAGTATTTGAAGGTGGTTTTATATCCTTCAACACTAGGATATTAAAACTCGCTTTTATTTTAGTCTGCAAAATTTGCTAACACACTACTAACATAAGTTGTGCTGCATTGAAGTAGACTAACCATCATGCATGATATGATGGTACACATCAGAAGGTGATAATGAATGTAAACAACAACTCACCTGAAGTGGATTTTCTCCGGTCAACAAGTGGATGATCTCAAATGAGTGCTTAACGATGCGACAAGCCATTAGTTTCTTGCCGTTGTTGCGTCCCTTCATCATGAGTGAGCAAGTGAGGCGCTCAACGATTGGGCACTGGGCCTTGCGGAAACGTTTGGCAGCATAACGGCCAGCTGAATGTGGCAAATAACGTGCAAATTTCTCCTTGACTGAAATGTAATCTTGTAGGGAAATATCGTTAACGGTTACATCGTCACAGGACCAGCGGCCGAAAAGTTTAATTTCTGGCAATTCTGTGGTGCCGACCACATTTGTCTCCAATACAGTTTCGGAGGTCTCGGCTTCAACTGGAGCCGGCTCCTCAAAGGTCTCAATATTTTCAGCAACCTCAGCCATGCTGCAACAACAAAATACAAAAAATTTCATTCATTTAATGTATGTAATTTTATACATATAAATAAGTATGTGTATGTATAATAGATCCGCTTAAGCGGTTTCTGTATGTAGGAGTATGCAAGGAGTTCTGGAATCCAACAATCTACTATCCTATTGTATTTGTAATGTTGATGGTAACTTTATTAAGGTTTATATCATTAATGCGATACCCTTAAGAGGAATAGCTCATCATGGTGTTTAATATCGTCCAACTGAATACCACAAGACCGTTTGTTTCGACAATGCGGTTTTAGTTTTGGACTTGCACACTAAAAGTATTCATATGTGTCAGCATATATAACTAAGTTAGTTAAACTAACCATAGATTCAAGTTAGCAGTTTCTGTATGTAGGAGGGTACAAGGAAGCAATATCAGACTTTATGAGTATATATCTGTGTGTATTATTCTATTGTATTTGTAATGTTGATGATTACTTTATTAAGGTTTATATCTTTAATGCGATACCCTTAAGAGGAATAGTTCATCTTGGTGTTTAATATCGTCCAATTGAATACCATAAGACCGTTTGTTTCGATAATGCGGTTTTAGTTTTGGACTTCCACACTAATATATTAATAACACGTGTGAAGTTCGCTAAGAACATCATCAACCATGTTTGTTGGCGCTAGCTACTACTCTTCCTTCCATCTCATGTTGTGATTGGTAGTGGCAGGCTTAAATCGAATCGGGTTTAACCTTACAAATGCCGCTAACACAAAATTTCATATTACTGAACATGAGATAAACACACCAATAAAAAAAAAAAATACAATGTCTAATTGCAAGCGACAATTTGTGGACACATTTAAACTTAATTATTTATATTATTAACAAATTTTAAACGCTTTATTTCTTACTTTTTTTACACAAAACAACTATCACACGATGCGAGCAGCGACGGCGTTCGCAAGAAAAAGAACACGTTGCGGCCCAATTCACAATGAAAACGGAACGGAACAATGGAAAACTAAAAAGTAATGCCATATTTCCAAAGTAACCCTGTTTCTCACAGTGTAGAGTCTACTCAAAATAAAATAAGTTCGAAGTACTGGTTACTTTCGGTATTCAAACGAATAGAATTAGTATTATGTTCAAATTTTTAAATTATTAATTTATTAATTTATGTTTTAAGAAATTTAAGAAGCAATAAAGTTACAGTTGGACTTCTATGTAATGAAATCTTTGGGATTATGGAACCACTTCATTATTGAGGAGTCTTTATTATAATGGAGTTAAAAATGTTATTAATTTTTTGCCTTAACGTCATTTTGCAAAAACAAATGGAAAACAAAAGCAGTGTTTCTAAAATGACTTTGTTATTATGCATTTGCAAAGGTTTCTTAGCTTAGATAATTTCGTTACATATTTTGTGGCAATATGTCAAAGTAGCTTAAGTCAAAAATTGAGTTTGAACGGAAACATTATTAACCGCTTCAGAATTGAAATTCGTATTTGCGAAAAAAAAGGCTTAGAATCATAGTTATAACATTTTGACTTTAGAGTGTTTGAGTTTAAAAACATTGAAATAAAACCAAACAAATTGCATTAAAAGTTTTCAATTTACATACGCACAAATTGGCTTATTATAGAAGAAATATTCTCTTATCACGTGGAGAGTAAGCAAGTTTTTAACATGCAATTTTTACACAATATAAAAAATGATATAACAAATAATTCTGCATCATTAATTCAAAAATCGCGTTTTTTTTGAGTTGCAACACTTTATTTAAACATATGCCATAAGTCCATGTTAAGTTTTGTGTTACGAATTTTCTAAGATCTTTTGCCAAAATGAATGATTATACAACATAAAATAAAGATCAGATCAGTCAGATGTTAGTTATGTGAAATATTTAATGGTATTCTACAACATAAAACTCAAAATTTAGTTATAAACCAAATATTTTACGTATTTATGTAATATTTTTAATGTATGATGGTTATTTTTTTGAACTCGTTTCTTGTACTAATGGGTACTTAATGCAGTGCTGTGTAGTGTTATTTTGTGCTGTTCAGTGCTGCCAGGTTGCTATAATTTATTTTTTTTTTTTTTGCTATGTGGGACGAACCTCAACTACAAATCAGTTGACTGACTGCGCTGCTGCCACCTTCCCAAGCAAAGCAAAGCACAGCAAGCAATTGTTTGTTTCTTTCTTACATGTTTTCCATTTTATTTTAGTTGAGTTGATTTGATTTTCATTTTCTTTTTTAATTTTGGTGCACAGAACGTGTAATAGAATCTTATGTGTTGTGTGTGAAGTGAAAATGTCGAAGAACAAAATAAATACAGCAGCGGGTGCTGAGACCAATTTCATTGAAGTCAAATCTAAGGTAATCAACTGATGAATGATGATGATGATGATATGAGATTGCATCTACAAAAATATCTAAATGAAATACAAATACATATTAATACTACTAATTAATATTATGGTAAATTGGTGAATGCCATGAATGATAAATTGCAAGTGCATTATTTTATGTAATTAATGTTTGGTTTTTATGCCACTCGATTAAAGAAAACCAACCATGAATCATTCGAACCATATTCTGCATTTAGCCTTAAAAACTAGGAGGGTACTACATTCACATATGTATGGGGTATCTACTCATACATTTCTATACATACAATCTACTACTAAGTACATTCTAATCATATATGTAGTAATACAACAATATCATCCATCATATACTTAATTGCATATAATTAACATTATTTAGTATTACTATTTTGTTATTTAGTAATAGGCAGAGTAAATAGACAATGAATGTATGAATGACTTTGATTTTTGATTATTTATTGAGAGTTTTGATATCTATTTTTTGTTTTGTTTTTATAGTTCGATGCAGAGTTTCGACGTTGGAGTTTTAAACGTCATCAAGCTGAACAAAGCTTTGAGAAATTTGCTTCATTAATTAAACAATTACATAAGCTTAATAGTATGCAATTTTTAATACTTTACATCGATCCACGCGATAATGACCTGCTGCCCATTAACAATGATGATAATTTTGGACGTGCACTTAAAACTGCACGACCTTTATTAAGGATAATTGTACAACGTAAAGGTTCGATTCCATTCAATTCAATTTGATTTGATTTTATTGATTTCTATACATACTACTTATATATTTCGATATTTGATATTGCTTTGATTCTATATTGTATTCTTCCTATTCACCTATGATTTCAGATGATATGATTGAGTTTTCTGGGTTTGGAACTATAAAACCTCGTATTAATATTATTAGTAGCATTCTCGGACAAACTCCAGTTAAAACAAAAGCGCCTTCCATTTCGATACCACATGATTTTCGACAAGTTTCAGCCATAATTGATGTTGATATTGTGCCTGAGACCCATCGACGTGTTCGCCTCTTGAAACATGGCAGTGATAAGCCGCTTGGTTTCTATATCAGGGATGGAACATCGGTACGAGTGACAACAAATGGTTTGGAAAAACAACCAGGTATATTTATATCGAGACTGGTGCCTGGTGGTCTAGCCGAAAGTACTGGACTCCTTGCTGTGAATGATGAAGTTATTGAAGTAAATGGCATTGAAGTAGCAGGCAAAACATTAGATCAGGTATGAAACAAATTGTACATTAATGATCTTGTATCTTTTTATTTTATGTTATGTTTTTTTTTTGCAATTCAATTCAGGTCACTGACATGATGGTGGCAAATAGCTCAAATTTAATTATCACAGTAAAGCCAGCGAATCAAAGGACTCTAGCATCGCCGAGACGAGGATCATTTTCACGCAATAGCCAATTGTCTAGTGGCTCTCATCATACCAATCATACAAATACATCTGATGAAATCGATCATGATGATCAAGATGATATTATTGATTTGACTGGCGTTACACTTGACAATCCAACTAGTCAACAGCATCAACCACAACAACCGGAATCTTTAACATCATCATCATCTCTACAAAACCAGCAACACAATGCAGCAAATCATTCTTATCAACAGCAACAACAACAACAACAACAAGTATTAAATGAATCTATAACAAACAATGTTAACAATGCTTCCAGTAATGGCAGCAATGCCATCAACAACAATGACAAAGATGGTGGTGGTGTTTTGCACTTGTAAGCAACATCAAATTTTAACTTCATTTTACTTCATACAACAAAAAAAAAATATTGTAATATTACTACATATAGTTAAATAAGATGATGATATACAATACAATACAATACAACACAGCCACAACCACAGCCACATACTACTACATAATATTCTAAACAATTTATCAATCAATCAATCAAACACATCAAATGATCAAATGAAATATTTAACTCATTGAGTATTTTTTTATAAATTAAATTTTTTCTTTTTTTTTTTTTATAAGTTTTTGGTTTTGTTTTTCAATAACACACACACAGACACATGTGTCCAATTTTTCCATTTTAAAACTGTGAAATTGTTTTTTGTTTGATACTCTTGATATATTATAATAATCTTCTAATTATGTTATGTATTCGCATATGCAGAATAGAACAGATGAAAAATGTATGAATAATAATAATGATGATGATACAGAATCAATCAATCAATTAATCATTCTTGCAAACAACATCACATACGGTGTCATCAGACTCATAATACATTTAGAAATGATAATCATATATTTTATAGGACAATATACATATTCATCCATTTATATTATCATCATACCGATCATTCTCTCCCTCCCTCTCTAGTGTATTGTGTGTGCTCTTCCACTTCATATTTCCATACCTTACCTACCTTTCATACTTACTTATGAGCATATGAAAAGTAATTTCACATATGATATGTGATGTGTGCATAGAAAATCTTTTCTTATAGAAATGAAAGTGACAAGGAAGGAAATGGGAATGGTAAGGAGGAGAAGTAAGACAAAACATGAAACAAATGATGGAGAGAGAGAGAGAGAGAGAGGTATATAACGGAAGATATAGAGACATAGTTTGAAAAGAAAGAAGTTTTTGTGAATAGTCGTAAGATTATTTCATTATACTTACTTACATATATGATTATGAAATAAGTTAACGAAGCAAGCAATCAAATTTGTACTGATCACATACTAAGTAGTATGTAGTAGCATTGTTAAAAGAGTTTATAAACTAACACACTATACTACTATTACATACAAGTGAAAATGAAAGTGTAGTGACATCATCATACACTATATTCTGAAGAATCGCATTCCATTTTGAAACAAATATTCCGAATTATTCTGTATTTATTTACAATATACTATACTATATATATTTATATTATTATTATTATTATCTATATATTTTATTTTATTATAACTAAAATGCTAAAAAAAAAACAAAAACAAAACAAAATAAAAGAAAATTGTATGAAATATTGTTGTTCAATGGTGGAATGAATTCATGAAAACATCAAAATTTAATACCCAAAGATTTTTTACATTTTAAAAAAATGAAAAAACAATTTAAAACAATATTGTTTTATTTATTCCGATGAGATAAATCATATTTACTATCAAATCTATGATGAATTTATTAAGCATCATCATCATCATTATTTCAATCATTTTTATCCATTCACAGCCAGCATTTTGTGACACTCCTATATGATTATTCAATTTCAATCTTGCTTTATTCCCTATAACATTTACAATTTCACTTAAGCTGGTGTTTTACATTTTATTTACAGAGTTTAGTATTCAATATGTTACTTTTCTACTGCACTGTATTTAGTTATATTTGTATATACATATGTTTTGTTTATGATAGATTTAAATATTAAGGAAAAATTGGGAAAACCCTAAACAATTTCGACTAGAATGATGTCAGTACTTAATAATACTAGGAATGTATTTAGTATGTAGAGTACTGAATAGCACAATCATTGTGCATTTTGATATTTTCTTATGTCGAAATTTGTTTTTGCGCGTGATATTTGATCTTCGATCATTTGGACATTTGTTTCGAAGTGCAGTCTAGCTTATTTTCGGTCGACAGCTTGGATCTCCGTTTAATGATGGGATATAGTATCCGTATAGTTCTATTCATCTTGTCGAGGATTTTCCCAATATGCACGTTGAAGCAAAGTTTTTTATCGAGATGAATTCCCAGATATCTAATATCATTTACCCATGGGATTTGTTCATTGTTTATGTTCAAGGAGTAGCTGGGTAGGTGACTTTCTTTACGCTTCCTTGTGAAGTATATTGCGCACGTTTTATTGGCGTTAATTTCGATTTTCCAGCGTTTGAAATATGCTGCAAGAGAATCTAATGATACCTGCAGTGCTGTTGCTACCTGATCAAAGGTTGCACCCGAGCTGTAGATCGCAGTGCCGTCAGCAAAAACTCATGTAGTACAATAACTTGATGTTGGGATGCCATAGGTGTAGATTTTGTATAATGTTGGTCCTAATACAGACCCCTGAGGAACTCCGCCACATATCAGCTTGCTTTCTGAGTCTATACCGTCCATGAAAACTCTGAAAAAGCAATCCGTCAAAAAGGTTTGGATTAGCTTTACTAAGTACGTTGGGGTACGAGTGACAATTTATATGATTAAAACAATCAAATATGCACTCATTTTCTCTGCCATCCGGAGAAAATGGTACCCTGCATATGAGTATTCTTGAAGAATCATTTATGATTTCTGCTTTAATGCAGTTTTCATGCTTCATTTGCTATCATTTGTGCTCATTTTTTGCAGTCACTTCTTACTTCAATTTCCAATCCAACATCTGATTGCAATTTGATATTTTTTTTAATCATGTCTTCTACAATTTTTAAATTTCTTTTATTCATATTTATTACATTCACTTCATTTCGTTTACAAAGTATAATATAAGCTATGTATGTACATTATTATTCATTATTATATTATAATTATAATGGACCAAATGCTTCTGTAAATACTGCTTATCTCTTTGTCCTCGGCCTTATACTTCAAATGGCATATAAGTATCTATGAGGAGAAAAAATGTTATATCATGTTTTAAATTTGAATCATTACATTCTTACTTTTTATTACAGTTGTAACAAATAACTTCTCAGCGCTAGGTTTCTCATGGTCCCCCTCGGATGGCACTTCCTAATAACTGCTACCAATTTTCGCATTAAAATTTGTCTGAAACAAAAAACAAATTAATGGGAAACAATATAAAAATTACGCAAATATACTTACGTACAAACTCATCCCGAAATTACTGAACCTTCTGAACAAGTTTCAAGATTACTTGCCATAATCTTTTCAGCTTCTCTTTTCTTTAAGCTTTTCTGTTATAACAGCAAAACACAAAAATCAGTTTTGAATCATATTGTAGACCAAAAAATGATTCCATCTGCACGAAGAAACATATTTCGTATATGTGCTGACTAAAAAATGATTTCTCTTTATTTTTTTCCACCATGAATGATCAAGAACAACTCACGCAAATATCAACACTTTTTAATCATAAAGAATAGTCATATTTGACTACTCTTCCCATATGAAAACACATTTTTTAATCACCTAAAGTAGTCAAAAATGCGTCAGTAAGATTATTATCGAAAAAACAATCATCCAAATGCTTGCTGTGATTGGATTGGTTTGAACTTCTTGTATGTAGTATGAACAAATCATTAGATCATGAATGAAATTAATAGAGAAAAAGGCCGCTCATGATCATCCATCCATCCATCTATACCTACACATACTACATATGTCATTCCATTTTCAAGTTCGTTCAATCTGAATCACTTTCAGGAATCAATAAAAATTTGAATCACTTCGGATAAGATTCAATTCGAGTTTGAATCCCTTCGAGTGTTCAACTAGGATAGAGTAAAACTCGTGTACTCGTATGAGTCGTTTGTTATAAAAATAAAAAAAAAAGCATTGGAAGTTCCTATTATGAACCAAATTTTTAAAATTCATTTGTTTTTTATATAATGGTTTTAAATTAATCATCTGCGTCAATGCAGAGAGATTCATGCATGTTACCTTCACTCGGAACCACTCAACATGCCCTGTCGTTTTCATCAACAGTGATTTCATTCCAAACAGTACCACTGTCAAGTACCTGGGACTGATACTTGACAGGCGCCTCACATTATGATCAAAAGAAAACAGTTGGACCTGAAACTTCGAAGAATGAGTTGGCTGCTCAGCACAAATTCGAAGCTTAATCTGCGAAATAAGGTGTTACTATTCAAGGCCATACTGAAACCGGTATGGACTTACGGTATACAGCTTTGGGGCACTGCATCCAACTCAAACCTGGAAATACTGCAGAGGTTTCAGTCCAAGCTACTACGAAGGATTGTAGGCGCGCAGTGGTTTGTCCGTAACTCGGTTATCCACCGAGACCTGCAGTTACCAAGGATAACGGAGAAAATCGTCAAGTACAGCAACAGACACCTCATAAGGTTGGAGGCCCATGAAAATCACTGTCCACTGAACCTGGCCGCTGCACTGGCATCGAAGGTATTCGTATTGCTATTGTAGATAAATAATGGGTACTACAACAGCCAGCAAGTAAATTTGAAAAGAGCAAGTGTTAAGTAGCAGTAGCAAATGATTCGTTATAGTTTATAGCAAAGTCTGATAAATCAGTCCACACGACCTTTACGCGTGGTGTGCCACTTGTCCTCCAGTTGCCTTGAACAGCGAATATGTCCGCTTTAAGCATATTGCTAAGTATCTCGGTCTTACTCTGAACAGGTTCAACTGGCAGGAGCATATCAAGAGAAACAAGAAGCAACTCATCCTGAAAAACTGGAAAATGAACTGACTGTTAAATCACAGAGACCTTTGGGTACCACTGGTCAAAGAAGAAATACGACGATACTGTGAATTACATTCGAATAGACTGGAGAATCACTCCAATTGGCTGGCTTTGGACCTTCTAGACAACAGCCTTCAAACTAGAAGGCTACGAATATACTCTATATGACTCATCTTGTTCAACACTTGAAGTGATTCACACTCGAATTGAATCAATCTTAAATTAAGACTAACTTGAAGTGATGCCCATTTGAATTGATTCAAACTGGAAGTGATTCAAACTCGAAGTGCTTTAAACCGAAGGAGTGCTGTGATGTACTCGTTCCTCGTTTTTAACTACTTATATTGATCGAGTCGGCTCGATACTACTTGATGGAACAAGTACATACATAATATGAGCAATCGCTCATTCACATTGCCAACAAAAGTTGTAATTCATGAATGCATACTCAATATTAGTGTAGACGACGAAGTTTGTATGTTGGCAATGCTGTGTGAGAGAAGATATGAGTGAGTGAGTGAATAATTCATTAAGAAATGGATTGAATGAGTATTGTGCCTGCATATTCAAAACACACGAAATAAAACAGTGAATGTGGAAAAAACGATTGGATCAAGTTTGTTTCTGAATTAGGGAAGCGAGACAATGTGGGGAAGCTGAGCCATTGCAAGCGGTTTTGCCGACGTTTCTCTTTGTCTTCTTTCATTGTTACTTCATTTCGTTTAGCGTTTGTAGAATGAGGGCGGGCGACGTGATCACATTCAATATACAGTTGTAAAATTCACAAAAAAATCCATGTACCATATTCACTCATACCAACATTCAGCCTTCATTCACAATCTGTATAGATAATAGAGATCTGCGTGGCTTCCCTCACAAGAGTGAGAGCAAGACACGAAATGAATGAATATGCATGCAACTGTGTTTTGAGTTCGAAATCCGTCTGCATTCTGTGAAATGAGTTAGAAAGAATTAGCGTGCAAAACGAAACACATCCGAATTGATTCGAATTTTCGTTTGATTTGAATGAAGCTCGTGATCGTACAAGGAAATGAGCGGAGAATAAGATGCAGTGGTTGTGTGTATGTATATGTGTACTACATATGCTGTTTTTGTTGTTTTCTTTCTTCTTTTCCTTATGCATTGCAAAACAACAACAGCCCTTTGTTCTTATGCAAAAAAAAAAAAAAAAAAAATGAAGGCATTCGAATTAATTCGAAAACAACCTCTGACTGAGTCTGACGTCAGTGCACAAATTCACTCGAATTCTTTCGACGTCGCATTCTATTTCACTCAGTTTATATTGAACATTGTTGATTCGAACGTAGTTTTTTTTCCCCATCATGCAGACCTCTAGTAGATAAGAACACATGAATGTGAATGACATTCATACCAGTGATGCCATTTTAGCCTTTTTCCGGACAGATCTGTCCTTTTTTTAACTGACCTATCCGGAGAAAAAAGTCAAACATCCCCTATCCGGAAATCTATCCTTTTTTAGTTTTAATGTATTATTTAATTATTTTTTTCAAATTCTGTCAATATGCTAAAATTACGCAAATAATAGAAATAGTCGACATGTATTGGGTTGTGTTTATCACTAATACCATAACTTACCATTGTGGCTGATTACATGACCCGAACATAACATAAACAAACAAACATGCCGAAAGAAATATATAAACAAAAATTTCGCGAGTCGTGGCTAAATCAGCCTGATTTAAAAAGTTGTGTGCGCCGCGATCCAAAAGATAACAATAAGGCTTACTGCAAGTTTTGTAAGTGTGGGATTAACTCTAAAATTGATCAAATACGTGCGCAAATGGCCACAAAAAAACATGTGGCTAATGCCCAGCCATTCGCACAGCCAAATAAATTATCGTTCCCACCTAAGCCAAGGAACGAAACTGCTGTCCAGGATGCGGCGCTAGCAATGTTCATTGCCCAGAATGCTGCGATTGAACCAGTCGCCTATTTAAGTGACTTGTGCAAACAAAAATTTGGCGCATCGCAATTGCAATTGCGCCGGACGAAATGCATACAGGTTATTAAAAACGTGTTAGCCGAACATTTTAAAGAAGATCTTCGGAAAGATATTGGTGATGCAAAATACAGTCTGCTAATCGATGAGACGACGGATGTAAGCATTACTAATTATATTATAGGTAGGTTACACTTATGAGGTACCAGATAAATATCTCAACATGATTGGCTTTAGTGCCTCCTACAGTAGTGCCTTAAAATAAGAGGATTATGACCTCATAGATGAGGCAATAAAGCTCATTTAATATACAACAAAAATTTATAACTTTAAAATTGATAAAAATAAAAATAATAAGGCAAAAAATGTTGTCCTGTTTTCTGTCCTTTTTTAAATATTTTGTGTCCCTTTTTCCCGCTTTTTTGAGATCGGTCTGTCCTGTTTTTGTGGTATGTTGATGGCATCACTGATACACATTCACATCCACTAAATATGAATGAATGAATACTCAAACACATTTTAGAGTGAATGATACAGAAGCCGTTTTGAACGCATTCACGCTCAAGTCTAGTATATACTAAAAGGAGCAACACAGAGAAGAGAAGCAATTAGAAGAAAAGGAGAGGTCCAAAAATAAAACAAAAACTACAATATACATATACATATATATTTTTTAATTCTGATGCGCTTATGAAAATAACAAATTTATTTAATATTATTTTAATTAATATTTTTTTTTTTTTAATTCCTTTAAGTGACTGACAACTTTACATAAAATTTTGTTTGTTTGTAAATGTAATCCAACAATCAATTATCATACATACATATATCATAGTGTTATTTTTTTCGGTATTTATTTGTTTTTTGTATTACAAGTATATAGTAGACATATATATATATAGGTATATATTTATATATAAAATATTTAAAAATTGAGACAATTACAATGAATTACATTTATTTAATTGAATCAAATTGAATTGAATTTGTATTTGTAGGTAGTATTTGGATCTGAATTAATCTGATATTTTCTGTACGTATTTTTCTATGAATGTATTTTCTTTGTAAGTATTATGTATGTTTGTTTGTTTGTTTGTAGAATTGGCTAATTCTTAAGCATTATGTATAATTTTTTATATTTTTATTATTTTATAACAGTCTTTATCTTTGAGTTTTCTTACAATGCGTGCATTAATAAAATTATTGGCTAAAAAACAACAACAAAACAAATTTTAATATATCTAAAAAAAAAAAAAAATTTACATATAATAATATAATTGATACTATGATATAGAAATAGAAAATATAGAACAGAAACACGTCTCAAAATGGAGGACATTAATAGAATAAATATCTCATAGTTAAACTATGCTGCTGTTGCTGTTGCTGTTGCACTTCTTGGCGTTCTTTTTAGTTAGAACTTTTTTTTTTTTTTTTCTTATATACACAGATTTTTTCCATAGATACAATATACATAGAATATAGAAGATATATGTGTATTTGTAGTACTTATAGTAACATGCTATTTTTACTTATAAATATTAAAAGTTGAATGCGTATGTCAATCCCTTTACCAATACCAATTTCAATCCCAAATTTGTGTGGCTTGTTTTTGTCTTGGCTTGGTCTAAACTATGCTGATAACATCCACGAGTTTTTTTTTTTCATAGATACAATAAAGCAATGAACGCATATGATAATCCCAATCCCAATACCAATTCCAATTCCAAATTTATCTGTCTTGTCTTGGCTTGGTCTATATACGACTATACGATAATAACATTTACTTAACATAGAACATCTTATATACACAGGTTTTTTTTTTTTTTTAAATATTTAGATACGAGTATATAGAATATGTATGTACGAGTATGTGTATAGTTACTTAGTCCACTTTAGTAAGAAATGTTAAAAGTTGAATGCGATGACAATCCCTATGCCAATATCAATACCAATCACAAAATGTGTCTGGCTTATTTTGATTTGGTCTGACCAGACCTCCTAATTGTCTTATCAGGATGATAGGCCATATTTAGTAAGTAAATTAATGTAGTGGACTTTGTGGATAAATTAACGAATGAAATATAGTATCTGAAACCTATTTCATATGGTGAAGACATAGACCTTAACCCAGAGCCAAAGTTCATTATTTACCCTTTTTTCTTTTGCTTTTGTATTTTATTGACATTATCATTCCTTTCTAGGCAACACGTGATCCATAAGACCTGGCCCTGCATAAACCTCCTCCCAGGCCCGGCAGTTCGCGTTCAGCCCGTGTGGGTACTTAGTCAATGGCTAAGTAATTTAAACTTTTTTGCAAAATAATTGCCCTCAAATACGTCATAAGTAGGCAAAGTACGGAAGCATTTGAACATTCGTCCCTGATATCGTCATTAGCAAGCGCACGAACCGATTTATTTTCAAAGCGACTTTTAAGCGATTCTTATAATTGGTCAAAATACTACCAAATAATCTAAAAAAGTCTTCTGGTGTCTTAAATTGAGTACAATCACCACCTGAATCAATTCTTGTCGGGATCTTTCGCTGACGCGGAATTTCTGGTTCGTCAATTCTAGTTCATTACCCGCTCAAACAATTTCTTGCCATATAACGTCAAAATTTGTATAACGAGATCCGCTCAGAATGTGTGTTACTACTTTAATCTTTTCGTATAAACACTACATAATTTTAAATCAATAGGTATGATCAATTAATATTTATTTTAAAGCATTTGCCGTATGGGTAATTACCCACTTACAAAATTACGTGTGGGTATAACTACCTACCATACGCACATTATCTGCCGGGCCAGCCTCCTCCCAACAACTTAAAACAAGTAACTAAAATAAATTAGTTGCTATATGCTATTCATTTAAATAGGTCATCTATATAGTAGGTACAATATTAACAAAATCATTCATGAGTAGTTGTTGTTGTTGTCTTAACTGCAAGGTGGGCTGATGCATGTACTGCTGCAGCCACGCAGCAAGGATGAGTATTCCTTGGGCGACTGATGTCAGGTGATTCCGAACTTAGATTTGACCATTCTAGGGGGGAATCTTAAGGTATAGTGATGGGATCTGCTTCTTCTCAGAAAAACCAAGTATTTCTCTCTTTTTTGGTTACAAATCTCTCAAATATTGTCCAAATTATATACCAAAATCTATTAAGATTTTATTCTCTATAGATACAAACAATGACTGAATGAAAGCAGTCTGCCAATCTAGCCAGTGCTTATGGTATATTAAGTGTTGGTAATACTTGAAACTTGGGAGTATTTCTTCTTATTTTTTTTTTTCATATATAATTTTTATATACACTATGCTATACTATATATTAATAGTTAGGAATACCACTCCCCCCATTAATATGGTATACCTAGAAAAAATTGAAAGAAACCATGTAATTTACCATTAACCAACCTGATCGTTTCTCTTTTTATGGTGCATACAAGAAGAAGAAACGTAGACGCCCCTAAATTAAGTCAATTTTATAGTGATAAGTTCTTAAGATGGGATGGGATGGGTCTATGGCTAGAATATATACATTTATGTATTATAATTATAATATATATTGTATAATTATTGGCCGATATTATTTTTGAAACCATATAACTGACAAGGGAAAATTTCTAATAATCTTTATTGTAAATTTTCTTAGCAATTCACCATGCGCCCCCGTTCCACAAACCATTTCCCTGTCACCTAAAGTATATAACATCAAAAAAAAAAAAGAAAAAAAATACACATAAAGCAATTACCAAATAACCAAAAAATTTGGTACTTGATATTCTCTCTAAATATACAATAGTATAAATGTACATATATGTATGTAGGTATATATTTACTGTATCTATTATATGTTTTCGCTCTCGAAATTATCTCATAGAACTTCATCGATCTCTTTAACTTACTCATTAGACTTTACTTATCAATTAATGACTTAAAAATGATGCAAGATACTCGTCGTCGACTACTATATACTTTCTTACTTGTCTTGTCACTACCATACACATCATTCATTCATACGTGTATTACATAAGAGTATAAAATCTTCGTTGCAAATTGAAGTAAACTTTTAAGTACTATAGTATTGTATGTAGTATATAGATACATAGGTACGTACTAGTATGTAATTGTTTTTATCCGTTTGTACAATACAATTCTTTTGTGTGTGTATGTGTTCTAATATAATTAGCACTTTGTACCGGATTGCGCGGCGGCACATCAGAGAGAGCAAGCGAGAGAACTCAGACCTCAAGTAGTAAGTAGAATAGAATTCTTCTGATTCGTAAGATAAGAAGTTTAGACTTTTTTTTTTTTTTTTTTTTTTGCTTTTTTGTTTTAGGCTTGATCTTTTTTTCATCTTGGTCGAAGTATGTCTGGTAGTTCTGGATCGGATTTTGCACTGTTTTGCATTTGCAATTGTACTTCGTACTCGCTTTTAATGTTATCAAGAAGCTCAGTTTGTTTTTGGTGCTCCTCCTGTTTTAGTAAAGATATAGAATATTTGTAGATCAGATCAAATGAGAAATGTTAAAAATACAAATCTATATATAATGGGTGACATAAAAGGTATCCGCTGTTTTTTGGTACATTTTTGAAGAACAATTTTTATTTTCATCAAGTACATATTGGCCATTATTATCTATGACCTCTTTTCATTTTCCGGGTAACTTCATAATTCCATCGGTGTAGAACTGCTGTGGTTTATCGACGAAAAACTTCGCCACTGAAGGAGACATCGGAGACCCCATACAGTATAATCTTATATACAATATTTAAACGAGCAATTACTAATATAACATCGTAAACGTCATTCTGTCTGTGCAGGCTAATCTCAAAAACGGCTTAATCAATTTGAATGCGGTTTTAACTGGTGTATTGTAACATATAGTGTTTAGTTTATCAAATCCGACTAACTAAATCAAAAGATATTCATATTTTTAGTTCTGTTCCCTACTTTTTGGCTGATTTTCGAATGTTTTCACTATTTGCAACGCAAGAACATTAAACTGCTGATGATTAGGAAAAAATTTAACAAAATACACGCAATTACAAACATATATCGTATATCCCACGCGTACGAAGTCGTGGGCACAGCTAGTAGTATATAAATCATGTATGGTTTAAGAAAAGAGAAAATTCGGACAACCCGAAACGAACAGCCGCAAAAGGGGAATAGATAAGGCACATGGCATGGTTTTTTACTGGTGCAAAGTTCTCATACATTATCTCTCTCTATAATTTTATATCTCTCTATTATTTTATCTCACTCTGTTATCTTATCTCTCTTTGTTATCTTATCTCTTTCTGTAGTTTTACCCATCTCTGTTATCTTATCTCTCTCTGTTACCTTATCTTTCTCTCTTATCTTTACTTTCTCTGTTATGTTATCTCTCACTACAATCTTATATCTTTCTGTTATCTTATCCCTTTCTGCCATCTTATCTCTCTCTGTAATCTTTACCTCTCTCTAATTATATCTTTCTCTCTTATCTTTACTCTCTTTGTTATGTTGTCTTATATCTCTCCGTTATCTTATCTCTCTCTGTTACTTTATCTCTATCTGTTATCTTATCTCACTCTGTAATCTTATCTCTGTCTGTAATCTTATCTCTCTCTATAATCTTATATCTCTCTGTATCTTATTTCTCTCTGTAATCTTTATCTCTCTCTGTTACCTTATCTTTCTCTGTTATTTTGTTTCTCTCTGTTATCCTATCGCTCTCTGTAATCTTATCTTTCTCTGTTTCCTTATCTCTCTGTTATTTTGTCTCTCTCTGTTACCTTATTTCTCTCTATAATCTTATCACTCTCTGTAATCTTATCTCTCTCCCCAATCTTATCTATCTCTATTATCTTATCTCTCTCTGTTACGTTATATCTCTCTGTAATCTTATCTGTCTCTGTTTTCTTATTTCTCTCTGTTATCTTATCTCTCTCTCTGTTTGGACCAATGTAAATTTCAAGATCATAGGATTACTGGATTGTATAGCTCCCGATATGTGTGCTCAATACACCACTAGCGTGCCAAAATTAGTATGAATACTGACTCTGCCCTAAACGTTAGTGAAATCAATAATATGTTTAATATTTCTGTATGCTCATTCACAGGAGCGTGAAGAGTATTACAACTTTGGCATAGCCAAGTATAACCTTATTTCTGGTTTACTATTAAGATAGTTTTGCAGAGACCAAAACAAAGGGTGGTCAGACGGTGCAAAGTCAGGATGTTGGCCAATTCTGGCCGCTTCTCCTTGATTGCTTCATTCAAACGGTCGAGTTGTGAGCAGTAGAGAATCATATTAAACGTTTCATCAGGCTGGAGCAACTCGTTATAGACAATTACCTTCGAATACTACCAAACACACAACATAATCTTGTTTGCCGTCAATCCAGGCTTTGTAGTCGTTTGTGGAGGGTCACCGGCCTTTGACCATGATAGTTTGCTTTGTTTATTCTCGTATTTCATAAATTTTTCATCGCCCATAATGATTCGCTTCAAAAATGGTTCGATTTCTTTGCGTTTCAGCAGCATTTTACTCATGGTAATTCGGTCAATTAAATTTCTTTGCGTTAATTCATGTGGTATCCGAACATCGACAGTCTTTGCGTAGCCTGATCTTTTTAGATGATTCCAAATTATCATGTGTTTGATGTTTAGTGCCTCCGCTATCTACAGACAGCTTGCCAGTCGGTCTTGCTCCACCAAATTCAAAATTTCATCGGCTTTTTCAGTGATTGGCATTTTTGACATTGAAATTTCCGGAACGAAATCGAGCAAACCAGTTCTGGGTCCGGGGTTCACTCACAGCAGCATCCTCACCGTAAACTGCACAAGTATTTCGGCATATTTTTGAAGTGGTTTTTTTATATTAAAACCAGAAAGAAGGCTATCATTGGCTATGCCAAAGATGTAATACTCTTCATGGCTTATTCAACTCGTCTCATCGAGCCAATCACAAATATATGTATATAAAAACATCAAAAAGCGTATTTCTTCATTTTCAAATCAATATAAATTTTTACACGAGCAACGAATTACAGAAAATATCGTATAGCCTGAAATATCACATATCGGACAATTGCACATTATATGGGTATCAAGACCATTTTGTACCAAAAAACAGCAACTAGTTTTTATATCACCCAATATATGTATGTGTATATAGTTACATACTATTATTTCCTCAATACGTTGACTGGTATTTGGAACATCGAATTTGCTACTCTGATCGCGTAACTCGATTGCAGCACTTAGTTGTTGGTTTAGTTTGCGTTCAATTTGATCCAGAGAACTAGTTAAAACTTGCTCGATTTCTATATTTTCGTTTTTTAGGATAAGAAAAATTTCAAATTGAAATTACAATAATAAAAAGTAAGGAAAGGAAATAGGAGTAGGATTAGAAATAACAAAGATCGTTAGGTAAGTTACCTTGCTGGTTCAATAATCGTTTTGCTGGTGTAGCACCGTCATTGTCCGATGTGCTGCTGCTTGCCCTCTTGAGAATTGCAATCGTTTCTGGATCTAAATTACTTTCGAAAAAGTTAGATGAAGCACTGTCGTCTCCTTTTTGTGAATGGCACGTGTAATTCTCTGACGTTAGAGTTTCTGGTTTATTTTGCTGTATGACTCGTATATGCTTCGCTGCTGTCACATTAGCAACACTAACACTTTTCGATATAGATGACTTAACTGATGCTGCTTCAGGTGGAATTAATGCCAGCGGTGGTGTTTTGGGTTCCACATAGCCTGATACGGCTAAACGCGAATTGGACACCGAACTGTCAGTGTGCGATCTATTTTGTTTATGATGGCTTTGTCCTTGGTCTTGGTGTTGATGGTGATGTTCTTGATTCATGTAATATGTATTTTGCTGATAGATTTGCATGCTGTTATTTAAGTCGGATGTATCAATGTTGTCTTCATCGTCATCTGATAATTGCTTTTGCAGATTCTGAATGAGACATAGTACCGCCTTTTCTAGTTGTTGGGGATTTTCTGAAGCAGGTACATCATCCGTTGGTTGTGGAATTTTTGTATTAATGATAACTGAAAATTTTCTTTTCATTTCCTGCACGCGCCGTTTGCCTTCCTCGTCATCCAATAGCGTGTTAACACAAACAAATGAATGTACTTTATTTGTATCTTTATCGATTTCCAAATAACCTTTGGATTGCAGGTAAATAATGTTGCCATTACGCGTAAATAGTCGGTAAGTAGACTCTCCGTAGGAACTATTGCAATCGTACACTGTGTAAAAAGGCGAAAAAAGATTAGATTGTAGATTAGAAAGTACAAAATTCTAGAATGGTGTACAATACACTAGTCGGTTGGGCCCAGCCTATGCCCAACTATGACAAAATCTGAAGCAGAAATTATCTTAAGGGTCTTTTCTATTGCGAATACAAAGACTTCAGGAGGAGCAATCAGATGATTTGCAACCCATCAAGAAGGCCTACAGATCTATAATCAAGTTTATGGGTAGTGAGGTTATCTACGTAAATTTTAAAGTTCTGGCAACGTAGAGTCTCACAACGTTGCAACTCTTCCTAGAGAATATCGTACGTTACATTACACGCAATGTGCTCACGAATCCTTTCCATATGCAATCCGTTGGACTTCTCTATGAGCTCCCATAATTTCTCGATCTTTTGCCGTTTATTTTCGATGCGTTCAAGGTCTACAACCTTCTCGGATATAAGCTTCTGCATGATGCAAAGTAATGTCAACGATTCATTCTTAAGACACGGATATCGTTGATTCGTTAGACCATTAACTAATGCTGTCGTGGTAGTAACAAACACCGCAGTGGATGATTGATGCATGTTACAAATAAAGGAGGACTCAGACCCTAAGGACGACAGTTGAACCTATGCAAGTATTAAATCAAAATCGCGGCTAGTAAGAAAACTAACGACAGGGAAAAGCAGTAACCTTAAGAGCAAATCAAAAACTGTAACAACTCTCAGAGTTGACGGAATATCAGCATCATAACAATAATGAAATACTAGAACAGCTGGCACCGGCAATAAGGTTCTATAAAAAGAGAACGAAGAAAAGCCAGAATCGCCTCGGGCATTGTGCAAAAGACAGAGAGGAGTTTCACATCAGAGGAAAAAAATCCTCACTCAGTTAGTGTAGCAAAGAGATAGCAGTCATTATTGTTAAAAGAAGGTAATGGAATGGTATTGGGTTGGTTAATGATTTATTAACCATTTTGTTCGATGACCTTATGCCATCTTTCGAGCAACTTTATAGTTTCACTATCATTAAACTTCTTCTCCTTCTCACTTTAAATCTTGTCAAGGTGCTGTTTATGCACCATTGCATTTGGAGGCAAACATTCGTGAAATTTCATCACATCCTTATGACAGAACATTTCTGTGCCATGGGACCACTAAATTTCTTTAGCTACTCATATTGTATTCGATGCAAGTATTACAAAACAAACATACCGTTACCCGGACAAAATAATTATATTGTATATCATTTTACCCATACTAAGTAAACGGATACTGGGTATATAAAGTTTAGAAAAATATGTGGATGAAATACTACAATAAGAAAAGTTTAAGACCCACAAAACTTAGAATACTCGATAGCCCCGTGTGTTCTATAATCCAATAATAAAAATAAGTAAATTGTATTTTTGTGCGCCATCCTAACAGATCTTAAGAAATTCATAGAAAGATAGAACCACTTACTTTGCCGCAGTGCCACAATGACCCAGCGCACATCATCGTTATGCATAAAAGTAAACGGACTTAAGTTTCGAACCTCGTTAGTCATATAGCCTGCAACTATGCCAATACGCTGATCACAATCAATAATGCGACCATCAATAAGATGACGGGTTTTGTACTCTAATGTATTGGCATCAAAAAGTCGATTGATGATCTTTGGTGGGCGTACAACACGCGCACATGCCGTAAGTACCTTTAAAAAAGACATCGATGGTATAATTATTATTATTTATAAAAAAAAAGTATTTATTGGAACTTACAATATCATTGCCACTAAACATATGCAGTGGTATGGGATCGTCTCGACCACGTGTACGACGTATCAATTGCAGACTTGACGTAAACGCGCTAGGCTTAATTCCTCGTGGTGCTTCATCGCTGCGTCGAAAACATCCATCTATTTTAACGACCTCATAAGCTGTAGGCTCAGAGCGTGGACCAGCGCGTGCCAGTCTTTTAAAAGATAATTAAAGAAATTTTGATATAGAATTTAGGTATATCTTCTAGTTATTGGAAAACTCAAATTAAAAATCATATAAGGGCTAGTGAATAAGTGGTTAGATTAGATTAGATTAAATTAGATTAGATTAGGGAAGGGTGGATGCTAGTCATCTCGTGACTGGGACTTTGCTTATACCTATTGTAATAAAACCCACCCCATAATCACAAATCCTCCGAGACTCTGGTGTTCAGAAATAATTCAAAAAAGGTCTTCGGAGTAAAATCTGCAATTTCTTTTCTTTCTAGGTATCAGAGGAGCCTATTCCATATTTGACCATCGCAGTACTCTGCTGTTTCTTCTATTCTATTACATAATCTAAGTACATTGATCATAGAATCTTAACAATTAATTTAATTAATTTATTTATGTTCTCAACATTACAGTACCTAGATCAGAGAGCACTTCGTAAGTAAAATTGTGAATTTGCCATATTTGGAAATTTTTTAAATGTTCTTCCACATTTTTCCTTATTTTAATATTCCTAACAATAACAATGCATTCCCTGAATTTTGAGACCAACAAAGAATACCCAACCATCAAATCTCCTATTTAATTACAATTATCATAATGTAGCGGATGGCTTCTGGGTGAACTGGCGCTGTCCGTATACTATTCTATTCTATTCTATTCTATTCTATTCTATTCTATAAAACATAATGTAATACACATTACGAACGCTTTACTTCAGATTTTCTAGTACCTTATTTATCTACCCTTGTACCTATAATTGATTGAGCTAATTTATGAATCCGATGGATAATTGATTTACATATAAACTAATCTGTCGTTAATATTTCCCACTCCTTGCTGTGTAAATATTTTCCGTGGTATGGAGGCTTATTACTAGTAAAGATTTTGCAATCGATGCCAGTGGTAGCCTAGGTCATTCATACAGGTAACGTTGAAGGTGAGATAATAGCTGTCCAAATTTAGCAACGCAATGGGCTTCTAGGTGAACTCGCCCTCTGCAGTAAGCATTCATCCTGTCTATGCTATTCTATTCTATCCTATCTATCCTATTATATCCTAATATTTCTCCTACTATTTTGATTTTAATTCCGTACAAGAAAATTTAAACTAAAGAATTGCTTCTTACCTGATACGAAAACTTCGCCTATCTTCTCGAAGCTTTCTATCAATGTAATCTTCCTCCACTTTGTTGTATTCAATTGGATCATCCGTCTCCGATGTTTCCGAATATTTATTAAAAAGATTCTCCAGATTTGTTGGTATGAGTTGCTGTTTGAGCAAATTGTGATCATCCGGATGTGTTATGTGCAAAATATTTTGTCCATAAACGTCCGCCTTTAAAAATCAAAATATGAAACAAATTGATGAATTCCATTAAATTGCCAAAATGCATAGTTACAGGAATGTTAAACGAAGTGTGACCTTTTCAGATTGGCTAGACTAGACAAAACGCCTTTGCAGATAGAATGCTATGAAATCACGATCCATTAGACTATTGTATCTATTGTTTATGTTGTGAATTATTCGCTAGTCACGTTCACGTTCTTACAAATATTGCAGTTATAAGCACACATAATTCTATTATATTATACGAGTATATTGTATATACAATAGTATTGTAGTAGTACAGGTCGCGCTCCCCTTTAGAACACTTAGAACTTATGCACTGATAGATATATGTATGTATACAAACCTGACAGTGTCCCAAATGCTGTTCGACGCTTGTCGATATTAACAGAATTTGTCCTTGGCACGTCAATGTCAGAAAAAAACTATCCAACATGTTCATTAAAGTATCTGTTAGTTGAGGACGCTGTTGATTTAACGTCTTCCCAAAAACTATAAATAATTTAGATAAATATTGTTATTGACACAAAGTTTCCAATGTACGACATAGTGCCAATCATTTACCATATTTAAGACGGAGTCCATGTGCTGCGAATCGCAAAACGGCGGTCTTGTCTACACGTCGCGGTGACTCCGCCACATGCGGAACCATGGTGGACAGCTCCTGTATGGAGCCATTAAGTTTGTCTCTACGATTTTTTTCTGCGCGATTACGTGCCTCACGACCACTATACATGAATAAAATGTTTCAAAAATATATACATACATTATATTTTTTTTATTGTATAAATTAGTATGATGAGATAATGAAATATTTTTAACATAAATCCCAGTACAATGCTATATTGTAGTTAACTGATTGAGAGTACTATCCTTAAGAGGTGTCTTTCTTACTGCATTGTCACCTTATCGTGGCAAGCGATAGGCTCTCGGCATGGTAAAAGGCAAACAGCAGAACTTAAAGTCTAAACCAGGCATTACAAAGCCGTAAGACTTCTGGCTTAATTCGTCCCAGTGGCGGGGTGCCTGTTTATATCCTATCCTATCCTTAAGGATACTTGGAAAAATTACATTACTAAACTATTTTGCAAAAGAATAAATAAAGCTAAGAGATGCTACTAAGTCGGTTTCCCATTTATCAAAATAAAGAAAGTTGTAGACAAACCCAGAAAAAGGTTATCTTTGACTATGCCAAGGCTGTAATACTTTATATGCTTCTGTAAATGAGCATACAAAAATATTTTATAATTGATTTGACTTATTCAGTACCATACTAATAGTCATATGTAGATGGCGCTAGATTTATGGCGCATGATCATGCATGCATACATGACACTACTGTGATTGAGCACACATTATTGATTTGACTTATGTTTAGTACTGACTGTAGTATTCATACTTCCCCTTCTGGGAATTTTACAAGTTGTAATCAAGCCCTCTGTGCTTAAAATTCTAGTCAAGAAGGAAGATTAACAATCTTCACTTATGATTTGTGATCTGGGCTATCCTCTATAAATTGGGTTTCAAAGGCTGCAAGGATGGGTGAATACATTATGGGCCACCAGCGCATGTACTGTTTGGAGTGCATATTGGTAGTAGTTTCGGGTTCGAGGTCTAACCTGAGGCTATATCTGGTACTGCGGGTGGTCAGGAGCCCAAGCAACTTATTCCTTCCTGACCAGCGGATACGGCCCCTTATAGGAGTATCATGGTGGCTGTGTTTTAACACCCAAATGTGGGTAGAGTGAGAGCTCCACGTGGAGTTGCGTTATACAACCGTGTGCTGTTGAGCCAAACAACAGAACAGGAGTGAGATAGGCCTTGTACCTAACCAAGGAATGAGTCATACGACCAAAATAAGTATGACTTGAATTTGGTACCTGCGGATATAAATCCAAGGGAATGTTGATTGACGCTCAATCCGTGTGCTTGGCACCATGGTCTTAAGCCAACCACTGGCAGGTGGCCACGTTAGTCCAATGGACTTCTCCTGTAGTATTCATACTGCAAATATCGGGAGTTATACGATCCAGTAATCCTAGGATCTTGAAATTTACATGATTGATGAATATGGGTCAGACACCCATGGTGTTCAAATTTAACTTCGATAAGATGAATAAAAATTAATTTG
Organism: Amiota communis; assembly: GCA_037043315.1. NCBI lineage: Eukaryota > Metazoa > Arthropoda > Insecta > Diptera > Drosophilidae > Amiota > Amiota communis. The sequence continues at coordinate 1,026,817 of JBAMAV010000686.1, forward strand.
AATATGGGTTTGTATGGGAGGTACCCCTTATAGTGGTCCGATTCGGCTGATTCCGACAAATGTGCAGCGTCTGGTAAAACGAACTTCATGCAAAATAAAATCTCTCTAGCTCAAAAAGTATGAGTATTTTTGTTTTATTAGTCACAATGAATGATCCATGCTCGCGTTCTTGTCGTGTTGGTAAAGGAGTTCAATAGGTGTTGGAACCCTAAGATCTATCGATGTCTTCCATATCACCTAGAATGAGAACAATGAAACTAAGAGTAGACCTAATTGGGTATCATAATGGACCATAAAGCTCTATCTTTCCCATCGTATCCATAAAGAATCACCTTACGAACACATTTGTAGAAATATTCGCACTAAGTTAATATTACGTATACGCTGCTTGGGGAAAGGGTTAAACAAAAATAAACGTTGGCTCACTTTACTAAGTACATACATTTACATACATACACATGTATGTATGGAAACAGGAGACTGAATATGACAACTTGATATACCATGCACATGACGTGCAACCAATGCTGATGTGTCCTTCATTCACCCCCATCAAAATCATATTTTACTTGTACTAATTTGGATGTGGATGTTGAGGTTGATGTATAAAAATAAATCCGATTTGTAGTAGTTACGACTTACATACATATACACATACATACATACATGCATACATATAAATCACCGAATAATGTGGAAAATGGCTTTAATAAATAGAAAAAATGGAAGTTATTTGGAATTGGAAATTGTTTGTTGAATGCCTGCAGATAAGACAACAATCTTGCAGAGATAGTCAACAGTCAGCAGTAACCAGTGAGCAGTCACCAGCGGTGTATAATTTGCTTCAAAGCAGGATTCAGAATTCAAAATAATATACAATGCGATATACAATAAAATACTAATAAACATAAGTGCGCAATTCTCAAGGTTGGTCAAAATTGCAAATGGTGCGCAAAGGCGAAAAGCTGCGCATATCCCATGAGCTGAGTCGAGATGTGATTTTTTTTTTTTTTTTTTTTTGTGTCAGCACAACGGGGAAGCTTCAATCCAATTACTAACAACAGCGACATACGTCACAAATTTTGAATGGATTGGAAAGGAATGGAATAGGGAATTGTGAGCGTGACGCGATTGCGATTGAATTGCAAGAAGAAAACAAAGTAATCATCATTAAAGAACTATCTTTTATTATTTTTATATAGAAAAATACAATAATATTATTACCTACATACAATACAATACTTTCGTAGATACCATATAGTATATATGTAGGTACATATTGGTGTATGCGCATGTTGTGAAATTTAAAGGCTTTCAACAATTTGACGTGAAGAAAACTGAAACTGCAAAAATGTAAAATGTGTTTGACAGTTTTTTTAATGTTCAAAGTTTATTACGAAAATGTCAGTTGCCAGTCTGAGTATCTTTAGAATTTAGGACGTAGCAGGACTCAAATCGGGGTCACATGGCAAGTCACGTGGCAAGTCACATGACAAGTCACATTGCAAGTCACATGGCAAGTCACATGGCAAGCCACATGACTAGTCAAATGAATTTACTAGCAACTAGAAGGCCAGAATCAAGTACATACTAGGTTTCCATATACCGGACAGAGGATCTTCTTGAAGTTATCTTCATCTTCTATCCAGACCATTATGATTTTGAAACATCGAAGATCGTTTATTCGGTAACAAAAACATCGGTGTTTCCGTTACCGTATTTGTCGAAAAGAAAATAGAAAAGTAAACTAACTTATCACTATCACTTCTTCCGACTTTTGCAAATCATAAGTGTACATTTTTGTAGTTAACTAGACACCCGGACAGGCGTTGCTCTGCCTCTCTGTCCCTCACATTTATTGGATATTGATTGGTTAGCTGCAACATTTGTATAATCATTTTGTTATATCACTTGCACCCCTTAGTAATTTCGATTTTTCAATGCAGGTTGCCTTCCCATTCACACACCTGTTTCCGAATTTTCTATGTTTCTGAGTCGAACAAAACAAAAAAAAAAAAAATTATTGAAATCTGTGGAGCCATTCTCGAATTTTTGCATGACTTATACAAAGCAATTAATTTTCATATACATATGTATATAGAAGATAAACTTAACATTTTAATAGGATGGATAAAATGTTACGTTTCGTTCCTACTTTTTGTCTCCCTGACACAAAGTTGTATGTTATCTCTATCGCTCTCATGCATACATAACGTTGTTCGTATCAATTGTTTGTCCAGTCCGTAATTTTTTTTTTTTTTGTTGTTGCTCTTTGTTTCTCCAATGTTTCCGATGTATCGAGAGCATCGAATTCTTTTAACCAATATATCGATGTCGATGTTGCAACCCTACACCGATTTTGTGAACTGTATGTTGAATCATTGAAAAGACTTTCATTCAAAGCGCAATTAAGTACAATGCCTCCATCACAGATATGGAATGAAGTCGGATCACGGTGCCGAGTACAAGGATTGAAAAACTTTAAATAATAGCTGCTTGCAATTATATTCAAAGGTACCAAATTCAAATCATACTCAGCAATGCAAATTCAGCATCTGAATGACAAGTAACAACCACCACAATACTCCCAAAAAAAAGCCGTTTCTGCTGGCCAGGAAGTTACAAGTTCCTGACCTCTTGTGGTAGCAGACAAAACCTCTGATCAGACTTCCTACCCGAAGGTGTGCTATCAATTTGAACTCCAAAACAATTCTATGGTCTAAAAATTCCATGATCAAAAATAATAAGGGAAAGACTTGGTTGGTTTCCGTGGCTGACCCGTATAGTCCACTATGAGCCACAATTAGCACTAGAGTGCCGTTTTAAGACCACTTCCTCGCCGAACGCAATCAGTATTACTAAATCCAACCTGTCGTATTTAGGTATTTTAGGACATGTGACTGAACAGTCCGAGAGATTGTTGATGATGTATTTGCCCAGAAACTTATTTCTAGTTTTTGCCAGGGCTGGGCATTGACATAGAAAGTGGATGAGTGACTCCTATTCCTCTTCGTTTTCGCAACTTCTACAATGGCTTCTGAACGAAATACCCAGTCTCTCCGCGTGAGTCCCTACACACCAATGACCAGTAAAAACCGCTGTTAGCCTTGCGGTATCCGAGCGTCTTCTGTTGATGAGTCTAAGTGACCTGTTTTCGTTGTAACTAGGACAGTTGCCACTCTGTAAGATTCAATATCTTTGCACCGTCTGTTTGCCTGCTGACGGAAGTTGCTCCTCCTGACGACCGCCAGTGGAATTGGGATCTGTTCCACTAACGATATACCACCAAAACGAGCCAGTTCGTCAGCCTTCTCATTTCCCTCAATGTTTCTATGGCCGGGAACCCATAAGAGAGTGATATCAGCTTGACGTTTTAGCTCGCTTATCGTCAACCTGCATTCCTTAACGAGCTGATTGCAGTGTTTTGAGTGCCGCCTGACTATCAACGAAGATATCTATCTTACAACCTTCTGGTACGTTATTTCTTGCCAGCCAACATGCCTCTCTAATGGCTTGGACCACTGCCTGAAAGGGAAAGACTTAGTCTAGTATCTTCTTCTATAAGAATTTCTAAGCACAGTGGAATATTAAAACTCTTAACCATACGCAAAAGACATCATTTGCATTATTATCTTATAACTTCAGTATATCGAAAAAAATAAGAAAATTTTTATATGATGTGATATGACCATATTTTACTAAAGTATTTTGAAATACGTGTATATAGAGATATTGCTTCTTGAATTTGATTTCGGGTTATTATTGCAAATAATTAGCCACCTAAATGTAAAAGTTCTAAGTTATAAATACATACATATAAAAAAATTTGTTTTTGAATTTTACACAAATCATCATTTAATATTATTTATTATCACCTATCACCTATTACGAAGTAAACAGCATATAAAGTGTGTCGAAAGATTTGTAACAAGGGAACCTCCATAACCATATATTGTACATTCATATGTACATACATCATAATTTAGTTAACTACAATAGTTTGAAGTATTGCATATTTTTTTTCTATTGTAAATTAGATCTATAAATAAACCAGAAACCAGAAACCATAAACAATATACCTTATAATGTATTGTAGTAGGAGGTAATCGGACGGGCCTATAAATGTTCATTTAAAGAAATCCATCTATTTAGCAAATCATCGTGAAAGGTATAATGTCTTCGGTGAAACTTAAGTTAGCTTGTCTCATTTGTTTTTAGTGCTAATTGGTGTTAAATATACGAGGGTTGTATAAAAACTATATAGCCTAGGGCAAAAATAGCACTGCTGGTAATGGTGTACACTCAAATTTTGTAAATCGATGTGTTGTTTTATTATAATATAGAAAAACTTTTGTGATTGAATATTGATCAGGTATAAGTTATGTGGAAAGGAAAACTTATGATGAGAATCAAACAAAGTTCAGTGAAGCAAAGTTTGTGAGGACTCTACAATTTTGAATATCTAAAATCAAATGAGGTCATTTAATCATATTTAATGATGAAGATTGCATGAACAGGACGGATCGTGCGAATGTGTTTACCATTTGAGAAAGGTGTGTGAGATTACTGACAGACAGTAGACCATAAATTTGAATTAATTAATTTAATCAGTATTCATTTGGATATGATAATGATGAAGATATCGACCTTAAGCAGGTCATATTCTTCATGTAAACTTTGTTTGCAGATGTTTCAAAATAATCCAATTGGTTTGTATCATAAACGAAACATGACTTCATTATTTTGAACCCGAAAAGAATAACTAGACAAAACAATAGATGGATTTCACGGAGTGAACTATATATACTTAGTACTTAGCTTCCAAGAAGGCGACATGATCATAGTTTCATAGTTTTTTGATATTTTTGGGTAGCACACTGTATCATATAGTACAATAATTAATGTCAGTTACAATTCATCGAAGAAAATGGTCAAATGAAGATTTTAACACTCTCATATTAGACAGAATCAAAGAAAGTGCACTTCCATCAATTCTGATTCACGAATTCATACACTTGCTCAGGACCGACCGATAGTCAAAAACAACAAGTTTCTTAACGAAGTTTTTGCCCATCCAATAACATATGGTATATGGCATTTTTAGCTCCTCTCGACTATTTGGACTAGTTAAAACAAATGAGATTTACCACCAAGACCAGAGCAGCATAGAGAATCTCAACAACTCCTTTTATTTAAATGGGATTACAAAAAATGGAGAAACATTGGACTTTAAATTGAAAATTTATTTATCGAACCACCCTATAGCAATTTTTGTAGTATAAACACTTGCCACGAAAAGTATCCATACACCGGGAATAGAAATGTTTAGGTGCTTAAAAAAATATGTACTATGTATATTTATTTTTTAGGAAATTGATTATCCTATTTATTGGAAAAAGTATCCATCATCAGCATGTTTGTTGAGAATGTTGTTTGATTTTATTTTTCTCTGAAAATGTTGGCTTCAGTAGCTTGTAGCATATGCCTTATACTGATTTCTTTTGAAAGCTATTTCGGCATAAATTTAAGCAGCTTAGAAGCATCATTTTGGCTTATTTTGGTCCATTTATTTAGGATAAACCTTTATGAGTATTTTCGTCTAAGGTTATTTTATTATTTTGAATTCTACACAAATGCACAAATAGGGTTAAGGTCGGAAGATTCTGGCAATGAATGTAATTAGTGTAATACAATAATCATAGTTTCACAGTACGAACTGTGTTTTTGGCATTGTCGTCTTGCTGGAACTAAATATCTTAACCAAACTCCTATCGTTCAGCGTTTTGTAGGAAATTTTTTTTTTAAACATCCATATTGTTAACTCTAAAAACCCTCACATCATAACCCCACCACTAATGTGTTTAATTTGAGGTAGAAGGCTCTTTTTAACAACTATACTATACCGTTCTTTCACCAAACATTCTTCTTCCGTTTAAAGCTTAATAGTATGTAGAACTTGCTTTCATCTAAGAATAATGCTTTTTCTTTAAATTCTGGTGTTTTTTTATGTGACAACAGACGGTCTTTATATTTATTATTTTTAATACTTTCTGAATGCTCTTTTAATGGATATTTTTCCCAAAAAACACTTATGTATTTGGGAAGCACTAGCTTGAGGATTGTTTGAATTGAAGTACAGATGGTTGCGTTCTTCCCAAAATCTGTACCATTTCACGAAATGATTTGTCTTCCTCTCTTTGTTTCAAGGATATTTTTCTTCTCATCTCTGCCAATTTCTTTGGTTTTAGGAGCTTTTTTGTATATTCTTAGCGTTCAAAGTGCACGGATACTTCTTCTGGCAAGTGTAATACAATAATACGTATATCATAGAATCAATTTTTATTTAAATTCGAAGTTGTAGTGCAATACTCTTTACTCTCTTAATATACAATAATATTTCTATAGGTCGTGATTCATGTTTAAACTACTGAAATGTTTTGTTTTTTAGTAAAATTTGCTGGTGCGGACATGTGCACAGCTGTTTATTGAAACCATGTATTGTAAATATTGTACAATACTATTGTACTATAGAATATAATACAACGTACTACTAAAATTGAGTACTACGAGCGAGCATATTAAGGTAACAAAAGATATAACTTAAAATTTGGAATGAGGTGGGTTGGCTTATCAAAAATGTTTACTAGTAAGTATAAAACAGTTTTCAGTTTAACATCAGAACTTTAGAATACAATATCCTTAATAGTAGGTACTACCATCAGAAGGATAGCTTTGAAAGCCTATTGGCCTTATACCAAGTGCGGGATTTAATTTTTACTAATTTTAATATTTAAATAAATGATAATCTTTCGGCACCTTTGTACCTTTCCAAAATGTTAAGTTTACACTAAATATCTTAAATGATAACATATAACTTATAACAAAATAGCAACGAGTGTAAGGAGAGTGAGAAAAAGAAGTATCTCAGGTGCTAAAAAAGTGTCTTAATGAACACAATATCTTATCACAGACGAGACCCCCCAAAAAAAAGAACGCAAGACATTTACGAATTTGGATCTTAAGAGTATCAAAAATAATTATCAAACTATCGAAATCCTCTTCTCATCACCTTTATTCATAATTGTCCTCGATTGGAAGCAGCTCGCCTTGGATCGCCATACAATTTACAGGAGATTGTACCATAAGGGCAATAAACACTTCAACAGAGGGCTTGTATGTACGAGCGGACAACGGCGCCTAATTAGTTAATGATATTTTACCCATTGTTGCACAATTCACATGAAATAAAAGTAAATGGCATCAAATTGTGATCACACAGCACGCCAACCAAAACTTATTCCTGATGGCATTCGATCCTGGGATCCATAACAAGGACAAACGGACACCAAAAAATGATGCAAGTGCTATTATGATGTCAGTGCATAGACCGCTAGACGTGCTCTTAAAAGAGTGTGCTTTGGTCGACTCTTGAAGTTCTGTAAGCAGTATAAAAACTAGACTGTTGATAAAACGAGGAAACGTGTTATTTGAAGCGATGAAACAAAAATCATTTGTTACCAGGTAAGGAGTATTACTGGTATCGATCTCACTAGCCCATCCAAAAGTAACAGGTGCAGGAGATCATGAAACACTGCAGTGAATTTATAATAATTTGGGGTGCCATGAAGTCATTATGAAGAAAGAATAATAGTATGATTTTATTAATGAATTCTCGTATCCTGCTGAAGAAATAATTTTTCAGCAAGATGGAGATCCGAAACACATTGTAAAGGTGGTCAATTGTCGATTGTTATAAACAATAAAGGACTTTGGACAAATAATATGATAATATTGTACAATCATTTATAAATTTTGAAAGCGTTTAGAGTGCATAATATTCCGAATCAAAAACATTTGTCAAATCTTATTTTATTTTACATATCTTAATTATCATACTTTACTCTAGAAATGTAAAGCAATCGGAAAATTTTGCTTCCCACTATCTATTAATCTTGGATAATCTTTGTTTACATAATTACATATTTCAATATGCCTAATAGAGAATAGTAGACATCCAAAAACCATACAGATCACATCATTTCCCAAATACTGTTAGGAAAAATACCGAAAAATAAAAACAGTTTGCCATTTTTGGGAAAGTCAAGTTAATCTAATATTGCTATTACTCGTATTTCATTTGTACGTATGGTAAATAGTATTACCAAAGACCATTCATTAACTAAGTATAATACTACAATAATACATAAGACTGGGCAATGAGATGATTTGAGATGAAAAAACTTGTTCTTCAACATAAAAAAAAAAAAAAATTTAGAAAAAAACCAAAAAAAATGCCTTTGACTAGAGATGTTCGTTCACGTGACCAAAATTCTATTGTACTCATATTGTAGTATATCGTATACCATCTGTAAATTCGTGACATAATGATATTTTTTTTACTATATACTACTATATTTATTCTAAGTAAATTTGAGCATCTCTTAAGGCGTGCAAAAGAAAACAAGAATTGAGTTGATGGAAATTAATTAAATCAGACAACAACTGACTTGAAATCAACATCAACATCCAAATATAAAAAAAAAAAAAAAAAAATATGGTAGTTCCTATTTAAAAATATATATATATACATATGTAGGTTTTTATAGCTGTTACCTAATTAATACTACATAAAATATTAATTAATTTTGATCAGAGTTTTTAATTATGTTGTTAAGGTTATGTAGTATACAATACAATATGGATGGTTAGTTTCAATTATCAGATATCAAATATACCAATGAAAAGCAATTTGAAGGGAAAATCAAAATAAATGTTAGTGTACTCACCTATTTGTTAATTGAAACATATCTATCATATTATCATGTTGATAATGCGGATGATGAACATTATTATATGGTGGTTGGGCATTACGATATGGACCACCATATGTGTAATTACCACTAGCAACAGAAGGTTCAGTATTACTGCTGCTGCTTGCTGCTGGATTATTATATGGTGCATTCGGATACCACATATTCGGATATAAGCCCATTGCGAAGGATCGTTGTTGTTTTTGATTGGAAGATTCCTGGCCATGACGTTGCATTGCACCCATATGAGGTGAATAGCCATGCAAATGTGATGACAGTTCTTGACCATAACGTTGCAAATGCTGCGTTGGATAATTGCAATGGTAAGATGTATTTGATGGCGGGCGCAGTAGCATGTCACTCGGTGGAGCATTGTTTGGAGTAGATTTATTTATAACTGGAAAGTTGGAAGAGGAAGCTATTGGTGAAGAAGGATACATTTCTGGATACATTTGCATTTGTAATAATGTGTCTCTCTCCACATCCGATGATGATGGCAAAGAAGATACCGATACATTATTGCTCTCATAGTATCGAGCACGCTTAGCGCTAGTATTATGTTCATCGCAGTTGCTCGATTTTAAGTCGCTCGGATTGGGTGACAACAAGACATTATGTTGCATTAGTCCCGCACTAGAACCTGCTGCATCTTGATAATATTCATCGTTATCATTATCATTATCATCATCACTATTATCATTGTCAAAATACGGAATTTCAAGTCTGTAATCATCAGAATTAGCCATCTCAGAGTGGGAAAGATTTTTGTTGCATTGTTGTTGTTGTTGTTGTAAGTCTGTAGCTTCTTCCACTTTATCATCGTCATCATTTCTGTCTGTACCCGATGATGTTGGAATTGTTTTTGTTGATTCCTCCATACTATTAAGTAGGCTGTCCATTGAAAACTAATATAATAAAAATAAATAAAATATACACATACATATAAAATATAATAATCATACAATAATAATAACAGGGTGTAAGCAAACGACTATTAAGTTAGGTAATTCAAATGACATCAAGAAGTATATACTAGTATATACTTACTATGTATGTGTATAATCGATTATAGTTAGCTAAGGGCAACAATCTGTATCCCCGTACCCACTTGCTGTTGTTGTATTTCAAACATTTTAAAAGTCTGATAGATTGGAATATAAATTTTAATTTTTACCTATATTTTTTCATTTTCCATGAGAAGAGTTAAAGATATCTAACTATATCTACAATATATACATATGTATATGCTGATTGAAAGCTATTCATAGTTAGTCCATAACCAGTAAACTTTTCTTGACTCATTAACAGGCCCCGATTTGACTCTATGCCTTAGAAATTTGGGGCAATACTGCCACCACGTACAATAGTGTAAGGAATGTTCAGATTTGCCAAGGCAAGGCTCTTAGATAATTCCCAAGGGACCCCCTTGATATGATCGCAACACTATCCTGCATAAAGATCTTAAGATACCCACAGTTTTTGATGTAATAAATTTACATAGCAGCCATTACAGTTAAGGATTTCAAGGCATCCAAATATATTACTTTCGATAAGATCTCACTGAAGTTGTGACCCGATTCAGACTAAAAAAGACTGCACCCAAATGATGCTGGTAAATGCTTCATTTAAATGTGATTTATCTGAAAAATGTGTAAAGCTACAGCGTTAAAATTAAAATAAATTATTCAAAAAATATTCATAATATAATAATACATGGACAGGTATATATAGGAGGACTTAAAGAACCTCGTTAGAAGTCACATTCGAGCAAAGAAGCTAACTGATACTCTGCCATCAACCCAACAAGTTAAATAATCAGCATTGCTACCAACTTAACGAGACAGGTATGCGGAACATTCATTCGCCTGCATATTTTACATACACGGGATACCCATCAACACCTTATTAACGGATCATTTCGTCCACCATGTCCTCTCTGCGGGATCGACATCACCGTTGACTATTTTCTGGACTCCTGCCTACACTTGAGAAACATTAGAACCTCCCTCTTTGGTTCCCAATTCTTAAAAACCACAACATCCCTAAACATCTCCAAAATTTATAAATTATGAATTCTAACTTAAAAATTTAGACCACAGATGATATTAAATCACGTGACAAAGGCCCTAGCAGCTAGTTACTAGTGTCAATTAGTACTTATTAAGTTTTGTACTTATTATAATATAAGATTTAATCTTGTTAAATAATACTCTAATGAAAATTGGCCCGTGAAATGTGAAAATTTTTAAAATGTTAATGTAGGTAGATGTTTCTGTGGAAGTTATGTTAGGTCAGGGAACTATATATGTATGTAGCTCACTTATATACGAGTGAGTATATACATATGTATATCGATTGTATAATTTATATACATATAGTACCTATATTATATGAAAACCAATTGATGACGAACTATGTACATACTACTGTATATGATACGTAAATAGCTTTGAAGTTGTTGGAAAAACTATTAGTAATATATTTATATTTTTGGTTGCAATCAAGTGACAATAGATCAATAAGTCAATAAATACTATTAATAATGTAATTAGTTTGGGTTAGGCTAGGTTAGGTTAGGTTAGGTATGGGCTGATACAGTGTATCGTGGGGATTCCTAAGGAATTGTATTAGTTGAATTATGTTACCACAGAACATCACACAAAACAAGAAAAGAAAATATGAATGTATGGCGGTATATTTACTAGAAATAATGCCTACAAAATATTCACATATTGTGTTGCATTACAAGGGACTTTACTACTATATGGTATATATAGTACATATAACATAGTACGAGTATAACATCGCCATTTACTGTTTGTTGTTGATAATCTATTTCATTATAGGCGGAACAACTTTTGCGCACATCAATGTTGCTTATCAAAACTGCATTCCACTCCTCCCATTCCCATTCCAATATTGGATTTGAACCATGTAATCGCCATAGATCTTATTCAATATAATGCAATATCATGATGAATGTAGTAGTTCATTCGTTCGTTCGTTCATTCAGTCGATCGGTCGGTCGGTCGGTCAGTCGGTCATTGAGTGTAAATTGATAACTTAATGGTTACAATTACAATTAAAATGAAACCATTTACTCTCAAGTTCTGGGCTTATTATTGCTAATACAAAGTATCGTAATTTCATCGATGAAGTATTCTCTTATATACAATAATATAAACAAACATTTGTAGAGCATTCAAAAAAATATCGTAAATATAATCTATTACATACATATACTCATATGTATGGTATACATCGGGCATGGTTAGCATCGTGAGAAAAGAATATGTCTGGTCATTTCTTTATTATGAAAAGTATAGAGTTACAATTCATTGTAGTTTGCATTTATGCATGTTATAATAAAAAGCAGAGGTGTATAATTTTTGAAAGAGCTTATAAACGATCCACAATTGTGTGGTGTTATACTAGGATATGCATCTTCTTTCCTTGGCTTAAATTTAAAGTCTTATAAGTCGAATTTCTTCATAAGTTAAGTTTAGTTGTTGAAAAGTTGAAAACATGATGATTAATTTTAGGTTTCCAACTGAAAGAGTAACAGTAAGTTTCCCCCTTTGCTGGATTGTCCTCAGTAAGTGTAAGGACTCTGAGATCGATTCCAGTGATTACCTAGGTGCCGGTAATACAATAGATCACAGTAGAATATAAAGCTTTTGGATGAAGTTGCCTTTGTCTAAAGTAGTGTTTCTCGAAGTGTGGTTCGCGTCCACCTAGGGGATCGCAGAGGGTCGAGAAGCGTCACTAACAAAAAAAAAAGTCAAAAAGACATTTTTAATAAGGAAATATTTATCTACGAGTCATATTAATGTGAAGTGTGCGCCTGACATGCATTAACCAATTTCTCCCATCGCGGAACCGTTTTTGTTACATTTACAATTACACCGTATTCTAAATTTAAGCGATTTCTCTGTCTGCTTGTTATGTATTTGCGTCATTGATGAAAACGTCAACTCGCACAAGTAGGATGTTGCAAATGGAATGAAACACCTCAAAGCTTCTGTTGTTAATTCTGGGTATTCTGACTTTCTTTTTAACCAAAAGGTATCCAAATTGAAAGATTTGAATTCCAAGTGCAGCATTTCATTTTTAGATAATTCCAACAGTTTTTCTTTTAGGTTGGTTGTCAAACTTGCCTCATCTAAAGCTGCATTTAAAAACGGATTTATTATCCACCTCTGGCCAGTGTTTTCTGATAGTTCTTGCATTGAGAAATACTGACATAATTCATCTTTCAAATTCTGCAATACCATTTCCATACCATGGTACATGGTATGCTTTGATGTTTATCTCAGACCCCACTTCTTCAATATAATGCTGAATTGATGAAAATGAATCGAAGATGCTTTGTTTTAAAGATGATGACCATACGTTAATTTTTCTTGTAAAACCATGGATTTTGTTCTTAGCGGTAATGACATTTTCATCCCGTCCTTGAAGGCATTTAAATGGTTAAATAAGTCAGAAAGAAAAGTCAGTTTTAAAAGAAATTCCGAGTCACAAATAAATATGGAATATTCTGACCTCGCCTGCTGTAAATACAACAGAAGTTCAGCTCGAAGTCCGTTTACTACACGAAATATTTTGTGATGTCCCCAAAGAGAGCGACACATAACTGTTAAAAATTGATTCTACCTTGTTTTCTTATATTATGAGAAAATAGTACAGGCAGCTTTTACATTGTGCTGTCCACAAAATGACTGTTTTTTTTTAATCAAATAAATCAAAAAATGTATGCATAAATAAATTTTTAATAATATCCACTGTAAAGGTCAGAAGCAGCGAAGGGTGGTCGCAACACAGAAAAAAGATTGAGAAACACTGGTCTAAACTATCCTATACGATATGTTTGTAATAAAGTCTATTTAAATTTTTAAAAGTCTAATCAATCAAATCAACTGGCATTTGTGTGAAATAAAGACTCTTCATTTTTTTTTTTAATAGATTGATCTTTGCTAGTCATTGGATGATATGTATAGTATGCAGCTCTTCTTTTAGATAAAATTTATTGACAGTTTCATTAATCGAATTAATCATCATTTACTTGGCAAATGCTGTGATCACCAATCATATTTCCATTTCCATTTCAAGATCAACTGAAAAAAACTTGAATCAAAACCTTCTTCTGAAGGAGCCTAAATTTATATTTATAATTAAGGCTCCCATTGAATGAAACCGACATCCAGCTTAAAGAAATTCAATATTTGAACACAATTATCAGAGGTAGAGGCAGCTGATATGGAATATTTAGAAATGAGAACTTTTTTCTGAAGAATCCTGAATCTATTAACCAGTATACCTCGTTACTGCAAACGCAAGTGGGCCTATTGTAACAAACAGTTCCTCCAAGATTCTGGTATTCATTAGAAATTCCAAGATCCTCTTCTGAGGCACATCTGCCACTTCAACTTGTTCCAAGTACTGGTTTCCAAGGTGATGGAGTCTGGTCCAGATTAGGCCCTCGCAGTGACATAGTACGTGCTCTGCTGATTCCTCTTCTTCATTACATAGTCTACATACATCGCTATGACTGTTTCGCATGTTATGTAGATGTTTCATTACTCGGCAATGTCCTATGAAGAAACCTGAGACTATTCGAATACCTATCCATGTCAGTTCCAGTAATTCATGTGTTCTTTTGCGAGATCTAGTTGGCAAGAAGATTTTAGCCACTCTAGTACTCCTCATATCTACTCAATGGCGATGAGATTTGTCATCCAGCCATTGTTGGAGTTTGGAATTATTCGATATTGAAGGCAGTCTGCAGCATGGCTCTGGTCCAATGGGGACTTTAACATATCATTTTCTGGCGAGCTCATCTGTCTCTTCATTACCATGTCATTCAATATGCTTAACCTGATTGCTTGATGCCAGTCCTTTGAGTAGCAATAAGCAATCCCAAACCAATTTAAAATTGAACTCGAAAGCAATGAGTGCTTGCAATGCAGCCTTGCTATCAGAGTGAATGTGGAGCACTTTAATTCTCTCTTGAGGCATATTTATACTGAATGGATTTCCGCCTGGAACACTGAATTCGTTTGGCCCATGCAGCAGATTATACGTTTTTTAGGGTTATACACGTATACACCTGTTCCAACGACAGTGTCTGTCATAGAACCATCTGTATAACACACATGGAATTCACAAATAGACTTGGGTCTTGTCTGCTCCCATCTCTGTCTGTCAGGGAAACTAATAACAAAATTTTGTTGAAAATTAAATTTAGTCAGACAGAAGTTATTAATGATGGGGTTGTGAATGCTCTCCCAGTAGTGATTGCCTGATATCTACAGAGTCACTGACAATAAACAACAGTGCCACTTTCTTTATAAACAAGTGGATTGGCGGTAGGTTCAGTGAATCGAGACCATTCCAATCAAATCGACCTCAGCATAAAGAAATTGAATATTTGATTACAATGGATTGATTTGACTGTCAGAAATAGAGGCAGTTGCTGTGAAATACTGACAATTGAGAATCTTCTTCTGAATCTCTCTACTATATACATATATAATTAAGGCTCCAATCAAATCAAATTGACATCAGCTTAAAGAAATTGAATATTTGGATACAATGGATTGATTTTAATACTATCAGTGAAGCAGGAGGTTGTGAGGTTGTACTTATGTATGAAGTGTTTAGTAAAATCAGCATTTTACAGGTGTCCGTTATTTATTATTGTATTTGTGATGTTTACAATTACATAGAACAATACTTACCCTTCTTCCTTGAAGATTTTCTTCCTTTTATGTTATGTTACCTTTAAAATTGAATTTTTATTTCTTTTTTCTTGATTTTTTGTTCAATTCTGCTGTGTTATTATTATTATTATGCTATCTACGCATGTAAGTATATTATGTTATATTGCTTTTATCTCTTTTATTTTATATTCACTTGATACTTGTTACCGCTTTTTTTATTTATTTATGTATTAAAAACACCAACCACTTTTTTTTTATAAAAAAAATGGTAAAAGTAAAACAAAAAAATAAAAAATAAAACCACTGATAATTCACTAAATTTTTATTTTAATTTTGTTATTTTTAATTTAGTTTATACAATACATACGAAGCTATGTACATATGTGCATATGTATGGTACATACATGTGTATGTATGAATTTATGTATTGTATTGTATGTGTATGTATGTGGAATAAATTTTAATTCGTCGTTAGCTTTTTTGATATTTACACACTACATTTCTTGTAGTATTTTATATAGTACTACATACAATACTTTATTAGAAAGTGGCAAAAAAAAACACCTTAAAAATTTTTATATATTTGTACATGTATGTGTGTATAAAAACAACAATATACATATATGTATATATATTTATTTTTATATATATATAATCGTCTATATAATTTTTTTTACAATTTTTTTTTTTTATTTTTTCAAAAAAAAACACACGCAAACGAATAAAAGAACGAGAATCGAAATTGGCATGAGAAGATAATACAAACAACGCACCACGACACGGGAATGTTGGACGACTACAACGACGGATGGCGAACAACGGAAAGCACCATTAACATTAAAATCAACCTTCTGTGTGCTGTGTGCCGAGTGCTGTGTACTGTCTGCCTAATATGCTGGTGCTGTGTGCTGTGAGAGAACCGACGGAACCGACGATGATATATGATGACGACAATGATACAACTCAACTCAACTCAACTGAACCCAACTATGGTCGTTGGTCGGAACGTTTCGTGAGAGGCAACTGACTACTACTACTACCTACTCTAGGAACCAACAAACAAAACAAAAAACACAAAAAACAAACAAAATAATAATAATGAAGTAGTAAAAAAAAAAAATATTAAGTAAATATATTCATTTACAAATGTAATTAATATAGTACCACAACAATACAATATTAAGATTCAAAAATTATAGTCATATAGAAAAGAAAGAAGAAAAAAACGACGAGAGTCACAAAAATTCAAAAATTCTCTTTGCGCTGCTTATTGACATTTTCTGCAACGTATGTATACGACGAGTATGAAACGAGTCGAGTCGAGTCGAGTCAAATCGAATACACACATATATGTAGTACATATGAATGAAAATTATGAACCTAAACCAACGGAATTCACTCGTGCAAGGCTTTTTGCGCTACTACTTGTGCTTTCGTGATGTGTACGGTCAGCGCTTTCTGAGCGAACTAAGTGAACCGACTCGTAGAAGTGGATGTCGTCCGTTGTCGTTGGCGTTGTCAAGTTTATGTCTGTGTGGAAGCTCTCTCCGAAAGCTTAACACATATGAAAATGAATGAATGTTTTTATACTATTGTACATTGTGCCATTGCTTACCATAGCTTCTTGCTATTGCTTTTGGTTGCTTGCTTGCTTGCTAAATAAATGTATAAAATGAAAGCGTTGGCGACAAAACACCGCAGCTGTCACTGCCCCCCGGTGCTGCCCATTGCCAGTGTTGATAATAATATGAATGTTGTTAATTTGTCGCCAGTCAAACTGATAATAAAAAGAGAGCATTATTAAAATAAGATTTCATACGAAGATAAAAGCTCATCATCTAGTGCTTCGGAGACACACTACAATAAAATTGTGTGTTTAGGAGTGCTTTGCTTTGCTTTACTCAAAAGAAGAAGTAGAGTTCTCGATTTGCAGGTTTGGTTTTTTTTTGCTTTTTTTTTTTTTTATTTTCGTAAAAGTTCAGGTTAAAATTAAACAACAACTTAAAATATTGTACAATAAACCAAAACCAAAAGCAACAAAACAAACAATAATAATAAAAACTTTGAATTCAATAAATGTATTAGTAGTGGTAGTAGTAGTAGTAGTAACATGTAGAGAGACAAGACTAGACAATCCAGTCCACTTTACTCCACTCCACTTCACTTCAATCCATTCCATTCCACACCACTTACAAAATGCTTAGTTTGCGTTTATGTAGGTTCATATTGTTATTGTTTATGTTGGCTAAGTGATTTAGGCGGATTGAATAATACAACTTGCACTTGTATTTAAAAAAGTAGTGTTTAATGGCTTATCAAATGTTATACAACAAACAATATCAGCAATATCAGCCATTAAACAGATGACTCAATAAGTTCCAACGTTTCCTACTACTAATGAAATTTATTCTTTTGTATTCTTTACAGTCAATAACTTCAGTTATTCTCTTCTTCTGGAGATTGTTTCTGAGTCTTTTCGGCAAACATGTGTTAATAGATGAAAAACCGATCTTGAGAATGCAGTCTATAACTTCAGTGTTGCAGATGCAAACCTCTTCTTCTGGAAATGGTTTCTGCAGTGGCGTAACAACAATGACAGCAATGAGAATCCTAACATTTATTATTACAACATTAAATCCAACTAAAAGGGCAGGACGTTTCAATGCCATTTACACTTTAAAAGTTCAATTTGTTGAAGTTTAAATAGCGCTAACAAAAACAGTTCTATTAAATTCCAAAGAAGATGAGAGAAATGAAGCTATTTAACTGAAGAAGAAGATCGAAAATTACAATTTTATTATGTTGCTGGTTTTCCATTGCAAAATTTTACAGACCATTGATGCAGCCTCTAAAGCATTTCAGTCTAAAGCCATTCATCTTTCAAATGCCTTCAAGCGTTCGCATGTCTGTCTGGAAGACCTTGAAAAATATCAAAATAATTTCGGAGATTTAAAAACGCAAGCAAATGATATAGCAAACAAATGGTCTATCAAGCCAGAATTTCCTAAAATTCGTCACAGGAAGATGAAACGTCATTTTGATAAAATCTGCGAGGATGAACTTATCCAAGATCCAGAAAGCTTGTTAAAATGAACATTATCATCGCGTATTGGACATTATCATCGCGTATTGGACATCATCATTAATCAACTGAGATCGCATATCCTTGGAATGAATGAAATTGTTTGCAATTTCAGTGTCTTGCAACCTGCCTCTTAGCAAAATTAAAATGATACCGATTTATTGGAAAAGGCTACGACCACGATTGAATTCACAATACCAGTGATATACTGTGGTTTTTGATGGTGCTTTATCGCCATACAAATAACTGAGTTCTTCAGCACATTCTTGTTGAGATAATCCACGTCGAAAGTTGTGAAAAATTATTCAACGAAAACCTTCTCTTGCAATTTCCATTTTTCAGCCAAATTGATTTTCTTAACTCACTGTAAACGAAACAAATAGCACTTGTACATCAAAACATTGTGAGCACGTTTATGCTAAAAAATTTCAAACTTTATTATGGTGTTGCCGGATTTTAGCTATTGACATTAGTGTTGCCAGATCCCGAAATATACATAGTACCCCTCGTATGTATCTATGTGATATGAACCACCATCATTTGTACTGACAATTTTGTGTGATAGCGGCTACTGTGTAATTTATTTACCTCCATTACCGTGGGCATCTTAATGTATCTGTGCAGCATGTTATTTCGGATGAACCAAGGGACGCCTGTGATCCTTCGCAGTGCCTTGTTTTGGCAATTTTGGCAATGTTGTAGGTGGTAATGGTGTTCCATATTTGAATGGCGTAACGCCAATCTAGTTCCACCACTTGCATGTATATTAACCTTTGGGGTCGTTCAAGCTAAAATCATTGAAAGTTTGCTTACGTAATACTTGAATGCATTCTTTACCTGGAATACGATAATTTATTTGAAGATCGGAAAAGCCAGTTCAGTTTCTTAATCTTTGAGTAGCAGTGCTCCGTATCCTACCCCATCACGATTCGATGCAAAAAACCCTTCCGATATTACCTTTGTTCGTATGTGAAAAAACTGCGTTTGACTTCTCTTAGCTCGAGTTCATACGGAACCAATTTCTTTGTTTCTGCACCCCATAGACATGACAAGGGTTGAAATGGGGTGTTGAGAGAACTTCTCTTGAGATTGAAACTCGGCGTCTTCAAATTTTACTGGAATTCCATCATGTTCATTGTTGCTGGTGTCAAAACTAGTACTGACATGTTTTTATTTATGGATTGTAAAGAGTATACATATTGTAATATTTTTCGTGTCGTGTAATTTTGATAAATATTTCATTATTTCTGTATTTATTAGTTTAAATATCATCATAGTTGGATCACACTTCAAATGAATTGTCCTTCTGTTATTGTGATCATCATCATCAACATTCAATATTATCCAAATGATTATCTTCATAAGGCTTCCATGAGAAGTAGAATGCCAACATTTAACCAAGCATCATCATCACCCATCATTAATTTATGATTGATCTTTAATTAATCTATAAATACAAAATTAGATATATGTATGTGTGGATTCCAAAACTGATAAACCGATTTCGATGAAATTTTCAGGGAAACTATAGCATAGTCTAGAGAGTTGTCTTTGTCAAATACTAGCGTACTGAACCCGGACTCGCACCGATTGCATCCAACCGAACGGCTACAAATCCTATATATCAGATATGCTTCCTTCCTTATCATCACTACACTTCTCTGTTACAGTTTTGTATCAACAAAGAACACAGTTTGAGTATCAGCTGTGAGCACAGTTTGAGTATCAGCTGTGAGCACAGTTTGAGTATCAGCTGTGAGCACAGTTTGAGTATCAGCTGTGAGCACAGTTTGAGTGGCCCTTTATTTCTGCTAATCCTAAAATAACCGGACTAAGTGTTATTTATATAAATATAGCCCATGACACTCATTGACAACGTAGCATTCTACTGGTGAAAGTATTTGAAACAACAAATAAAAGGAGTAGTTTCGAAGATGACCTCTAAGATTGAAACAATCATTACCACTTTATAATATTTAGTACAGATATCAGATAGTTATGTCAATATTAATAACACAGGCCTGCAAGCGTTTCTCTCCAGAAAAACTGAGTAGTTATATGATAAGGTATTACGTATGTAGTTCTGGGAAAAATGCTTAAAAAATCCCATCACTTAAATTTAATGAGAAAAGAGTTTTTTCTATTACCTTAATAAAGATGGGCCATTTATTGGTCCGTTTTTAATTTGGTTATTAAATGGACAAAAGTATTTTTCTTTCAACAAGATTTTGCTTTATTTCATAGGGTAATTCTTCCGATTAAGTATGAAAAATGATTTCAATCAAATATTGGACTAGGCTGGCCATCAATTTTCAAGCATTTTGTTAGCCTTGGAACTTATTAGGTGATTCCAGCAGCAGCCCCGGAACCAACCATCCGGATCAGGTGAACCGATTGACTTATCGTATGTCTTATCTGTCACAACTTTAATAAAAAAAGCCCAAGCATAAATTTGGTGATAATTTTTACTACAATTTTATTTTTAACAATTTGACTGAATAAGTATGATTGATTGATACGTGAGCCCGTTGTAATGTTATCGGACTAATGGATACACTGAGTTATTTTGGAACAAAAAATGTTTAAAGATCATAATAGACTTCTTATTTCTTTGGTTTTGCTGGATTATACGCGCACCGGGAAGCAACTTTAGATCCGCGTCTATTTTCTGTCATTTCCTTCGGTGTTACAGTATCACCAATATTCGGGATTGGAGTGTTGGTATTTACATCTGATGTATTAGAAGCACCAGCAAGATTCATTTTCTTGTTTAATAAAATGTCGTACCCAAAATGACAAGCGGCTGCACCTCCGCGTGTATATTTCTTCGGTTCATGGCCATTCCCGGAAGCTTGCTGACTGTTCTCATTGTTTAAAGGCCTCTCAATGTTCTGACGCTGTTGATCAAAATTTTCTGGCACCTGCTCATCACCATTCGGTGCTTGGTCTGCAAATCCTACTTCGTTTAGAATATTTCCCAACAGAGTATTGAAGAGCACCAACCATTGTGTTAATTGCTGAACATATATTAAATAAAAAAAAAAAAAACAATGATATTAATGAGTTCTGCCTTCTCAAAGAAATAATATAATATTATTAATAACAACAAATAGTTCAATGGAAAATTTCGTTTCCAAGAACTAAAATTGAAAGTACACGTAATATAAGCATGACTAATACCCATTTCAACATATAGTTCCTTAACTGCTTTTCCTTATAATGAGTATTATGAGCAGCCATGATAAGGAAGGCAAAGAGAAAATCATAGACGGACAGGTGATGTGCTGTGTAGTGAATAACA
The DNA here is from genome assembly GCA_037043315.1 of Amiota communis. NCBI lineage: Eukaryota > Metazoa > Arthropoda > Insecta > Diptera > Drosophilidae > Amiota > Amiota communis. The sequence goes on from JBAMAV010000686.1 coordinate 1,048,732, forward strand.
ATAAGAATCATTTGGTAAGTAGTACAGACGATCCCCCGGACGCCGGTGACAAACAGAAAACGGTTTGGCAAAGCGATTAGGAAACGTCCCCCAGCGGCTGTAGCTATACTGGTTGATACTATAGTGGACATGTCCCCCCTTAGTTAGACCAAATGCAACTTGGTGGCGATCCTTGCTGCTCAAGTAATTACAAAGTTATACGCGAAAACAGCTACCCCTGAACCGATAACATTGCAAAGCGCTACAGACTAACGATGTTGCGAATATTCGCAAATGCGATTGTCTAAAAATTGATATTCGTTACATCACTACTAGAGACAGTTCCAGACGGTCACAAAAATGGCAATTAAAAGAATTGCCATAGAAAATGTAAGAAAATTGTTGACCGAACGGAAATAGAATTTCTTTTTTATAAGTATAAACAAATGTAACTTACCAATTTTATGGCTCCCCAATAAAATGTAGCTAAGCCCAATACTACGAACAATAGTGTAATCAGGAGACTGCTATACAACAGATAGCATTGTGATACTTTTTTCTCTTCCTCGACTTGTATTTGTTCCAAAAGCCATTTTGAAAAAGCCTATTTGATATCTGATGGATCGCTAATATCGGATTGATTCGATATATCGAGGGTTAATTATTGATAGTTATTACATATCGATATAAGTATATCCAGCATCCCTATTCAGCCTTATACATCACCTGCTGTTGATGGTATGATTTCTGCTCTTCTTCAGAGGGGTAGGGAGATGCTCATTCTGATTCTAGTCTCGCATTTGGTTTCACATTGAAAGCATGGCTATTGGAAACTCTTTAAACACTCTCTATGATACTATTCAATGGGGACTCACAGCTGCTATCAAATGGTGAGAAGGGATAGGTTATAAAGTACATTCTTCTGAATATAATACCCTTATAGATGCACCAAAAACTGGAGATTTAAAGCGGGAGTCGCTTATCGCTGGGAAACAATAGACAACTGACGAAACATCTTTAAAACATTAGAAACATAAGCAGAGTTCAATATTCACAAAAGAGTCAGGGGAGAAACATAGTGATATAATCTTATCAGAACAGTTAAAACTCTCACCAGTAAAGTCTAAACTATTGTGTGACTGTATGGGAAACCTAAACACCTTTAGCTATAGTAATTACATATGTATAAACGATATTTCCAGAAGTATTTCAGGGAAGTGTATAATATCTAATGCGAACTATTGTCCAAACCACCATCACTTTTCTTTGGATGCTCGTTCAACTATTCCTCTCAGGTTTATGTTTGTCTTGCGCTCTCTGATGCACAACATTGATCTTTCCATTGCTCAATGACCCACTAGCAGTCCATGTATTGTTGGTTTGGCAAAAGTCAACGTCTTACACATTGATCATTGCCTAGATATGATTAAGATATCATTAAATTTTCCACAAAATTAATCATACTAGATCAATTCTTTGTTTCTCCAATTACCAGATTATGGAATTTTGAAGACATTGTATCTCCTTGTTGTATTCCTCAATTGGAACCTTTTTATTTATCGGCACAGTCTTCCCACTGTGATGTGTCAGGCTCTTCCGATATCTAGGCAACCATTACCTAGAACCCACTATCAATCGAAATTTTGAAGTCCTTAATGAATGCCAGACTATCTGAGGATCTGTAATTATGGAGCTTATTAATCTCATCTTCTCCTCAATGATAAATAAAAATAATTTTTGCTTGATTCTTAGTTTATTTATTAATAGTTTTTACTTTGGTTTCACACATATGCTGGGAAAAGGCTTTCTCAAAACTTGTTGTATTAGCCGACCTCCAAGGTACAATCGCAATGTGTGGTGGACACCGGAACTCGGGCAAATCAGGCGAGAACCGAGAAGACTTTCTGAAAAAACAAAATTTGGACATTGTCAAGCTGAGTGGTACGCGTATCGACTTAGCTTCGAAAGACTCAAGAAATCTAGTAGGAAGGCTAAAAGAGACTCCTGGACTCCATTCTCCGAGGATATTACTAGCACCACAAAAACATCTACACTTTGGCGAGTTCAAGCAAAAGATAAGAAAAGAGAAGAGAGCGATAATAGGCGTACGAGGTTAACAGTGGGGAGTCTATGGAGCTGCTCATGGAAGCACATTTAAAGATTATCAGCATCAGTGGGATGAGACAGGCAATGAGTCAGCTGTGAATGAACTTATCACAGAGGAAAAGTTGCTTTGGACCATTAGGATATTCAAGCCTTACAAATCGCCGGGACCAGATGGCATAATACCAGCCATCCTGCAGTGACAGCTTCTGTGTAAATCGTGCCGTGCTTGAACACGAAGATTTTTTAATGTTTATCTCCCTACAGGATATATTCCGAAAAGCTGGAGGGAATTGAAGGTGGTCTCCATTCCCAAGTCAGGAAATTTCAACCACAAATCACCAAAAGATTTAAGACCTATCAGTCTTATCGGAAACAAGCTCACTTCACATATTTTCATACTTTAAGAATAGATCGGTTGAGACCACTTTGCATGAGGTGGTGGGGAGTGTGTTAAAAAAAAACTCCTTCAAAAGAATAAGTATGCGTTGGCGGCTTTCCTTGACATTGAATGAGCTTTCAATCAATTTTGGTATCGCTGAAAAGAATGTATTCCCATCCGGCGATTGCAAGGTGACTTAGCAATATGCTTCGCTGTCGGGTGACATGAAATAAAAACAATATTCTATAAATTTCTTTTTTGTTTGATTTTTTATTTATTTTTTTTTTTTATTTTTTATTTGCCATTTTTCTTATTTTATTATTTTGTTTCATTTTTTTTTTTTTTGTGTGTCGTTGTGTGGTTTTTTTTTATTATTATTCTTTATTGACGTGTATCAGTTTAATTGTTCTTTAATTAATTAATCATTCTTAATTGCCGTAATTGCTAATATACATTTTTATTTAAAAAAACAAAACAACAAAATTATACAATCGAAAAAAAATAACAAAAAAATGCAAAAACAAAAATTTACGCACTTTAATTTTTTACTCATTTGTTTTGTTTTTCGTTGGTGAGTATGGATCAGGCACTCATGGTGTCCAAATTTCAGTTTGATAAGACAAAAAACAAAAAAAAAAATGTCTAATAATATTATTAATTTGAATTTGGAAGTGCCTCCCTCTCCTAATGGTCCGATTCGGCTGGTTTGATTCAATACAACATTTGGAACGATCATCCAATTTACCCAAAGTCGGTTTTTTTGCATGTTCTTTAGCACCTGTGTTGCGGCTGCTGGAACGTGTTCGTAAAAAGCTCTTTTCATTGCACTTTTCAGTTTTGGGAACAGGAAATAGTCACATGGTCTTTGCAATGCTCTACAAGACCGATTTTTTCATCTTCATTCAACTGATATGGAACAAAATGTGCACTGACCTTTCTCTTACCGTTAATATTGCATAGAATGTACAGTAAGATGAATTGAATTCTTCTGTCAACATGGATAGCTATTATTTCACGTAACTTTTCACATAACTCAACACGATTTGATACTTCTGGTGGTCCAGGTTTTAAATCATCATTTAAATCATCACGGCTACTTTTAAATCGCTTCAACCAGAAGCAAACTTGAGTTCGACTCATACACTCATCACCATAAACTTTTCTTAACATTTCTTAAGTCTCAATGAATTTTTTACCAAGTTTAAGTTTGTTCCATGTTGCTGTTTTAATTTTTTTACGAAAAAGTATCTCAAATAGGTTCTATAAAATGTGCATAACTTTGTGAGCTGACATTGGATCAACTTAAGCTTAGCTGCAATCAAAAGAAGAAATATGCATCTTTCCAAATCCATCAAACATTAATAGATGTGTTATATGATTTAAATTTAAAGTTCTGCTATTTAATGAACATACCGTGAACGTGCAAATTTCAGCTCTCTACCTCTGTGGGACTAGTTTACATCCATACCTAGTGATGGATTGTGCGATAAATCGTTTAATTTCTTTCATATGATGATTTAATTATATCAAAAATTCTATTCGATTAATGTGCAAACTAATTGATTATTTCTGAAATAATTGACACCACTGTTTTATTGTTTTTTGATAATGAGTTCGATATATGGGTTTGGCCCACAAACGAAGAAGAAAGGACGATGAGTTAGAGCAACCTCTAGACAAACTTAGCTTCTTTCTCAGTGATCTGGCCCTCGAGTTGAAACATAATGTGGTTGGAGCTTGGGAAGAAAACCATGTACTCCCAATAAGTATTGTTTTATTCCAAAGCAGGTGCAATTCCTACGGAAAAACATAACAGATGAACTAAGCGCCTATCAATAATAGTGCTATGTATGTTCCTTTTTATTTGAATAAATGACCCGCTTAATTTTCATAATCAATCAATCATAACACTGTGTCACAGCGAAAAAAAACTTCTTATCAGACCTAGTGGAGGTTATAGGTCATAAAAAACTAAAAAGAATGGCATATAAAAAATTTTTGATACACCCTCAAAAACTTGACTTAAAGCTCAAAAACCGTTTTTAAGAGGTTCCTGTACATATTACCTTATAACTTAGACATTTTTTATCGGATTTCAAATTTTTATTTTGTGTTTAGAAGCTGAAATGTAGCCCTTTACAACCATGTATCATGTAGTTTGTTATCATTTAAATTCATGGAGATACAGACCAAAAACTTTCCAAAATTCTGATTTTTCCATCGATTTTGCAACTTTAAGTCTAATTTGTGCCCCTTATCTTATCTAAATTATATTTTTTCTCAACGTACATCGAAAGTTCAGTGATTTTAGCTTTAAATGAACCCTGTTTGAATAAAATCGGTTAAAAATTACTTGATTTATTGTACTTTTTGTAATTGCATATGACAGTTTTCTTTCCTTTTTTATTCTTATTCTAGCTATCTCCCTCTAGCTATCTCCCTCTATCTGCAACAATTAAAGAAAGAAAACTGTCATATGCAATTACAAAAAGTACAATAAATCAAGTAATTTTTAACCGATTTTATTCAAACAGGGTTCATTTAAAGCTAAAATCACTGAACTTTCGATGTACGTTGAGAAAAAATATAATTTAGATAAGATAAGGGGCACAAATTAGACTTAAAGTTGCAAAATCGATGGAAAAATCAGAATTTTGGAAAGTTTTTGGTCTGTATCTCCATGAATTTAAATGATAACAAAATACATGATACATGGTTGTAAAGGGCTACATTTCAGCTTCTAAACACAAAATAAAAATTTGAAATCCGATAAAAAATGTCCAAGTTATAAGGTAATATGTACAGGAACCTCTTAAAAACGGTTTTTGAGCTTTAAGTCAAGATTTTGAGGGTGTATCAAAAATTTTTTATGTGCCATTCTTTTTAGTTTTTTATGACCTATAACCTCCACTAGGTCTGATAAGAAGTTTTTTCAATTTTTTTTTTTTGTAACACAGTGTAATCAATTGTTTTCGCATTTGGCACTCATGCAAAATTTATTTGTGTATTTTCAAGATAATTTTCAATTTTAGCCGGAAACATCGAATCGGTTAATTTTGTCTCATTCGTTGAAAAACTCACTGGCAAAAGAACTTTTGTTTTTGAGTTATCAATTAATGGGTTAATCGATTAATTCGTCGCGATTAATTGCAATTAATAATCGTTTCCTTTCAATTAATCTTATGATTAAATAATCGATCCTTAAAAAATCAACTCATCGAGCAGATCAATAATAAATATACTTTATGTAATCTCCGATGTCTCCTTCTGAGTGTTACAAACTTCTTGACAAACTTATAATACTATTCACTATGAGAAAGGGACGATAAAAGTAAAGATAGATTTGCTACAACATAAACAACATTAAACTAGTTGTGTCCTTATTCAAGTGAGCGGCAGTGTATATATATTATTATTATTAGGTGGTCCCACCCCCACCACCAATTCTAGTAATTCTTGTGCTTTTACAACCCTGGAAATTGCATTTATTTAAGGTTTTCATCCATAATCCATATAATTCGAGTATTTCTGTTCATTTTTATATAGGTACATCACCCAAAAAATACAATCTTGATATTCCCCAGGTCCGCAAATCTTCTACTATTAACCAGGCCTACATTCATGCCCATTCTCACGTCTCTCTTTTCCTTTCGTTACGTCTGATTTGCTTTGTTCTATTGTATTTCATTTTTGTGATAAATTTTTTTTTCGAATTATATTTAATTTTTGTTAAATTTTATTTTTATTTCCATTCTCATTATTTTTATTATAATTATAATTTTATGTTTACTATACACTTGACTAAGCATAACATGATTCTGTGTTAATTTTGTTTTTATAATTTTTAATTTTATAACTAAAAAAATTAATTATTTAATTTATAAAGACAAAAAAAAAAATGATTTAGACAAAAATAACGAAATTTTTAAATTACATTTTATTTTATTTTATTTTAATATTTATTTTTTTATATAAAATTTTGGCATTCCGAAAAAAAATATTATATTTAAAATAATAATTAATTGTAACATTAAAAAAAAAAAAAAAAAAAATTAAATAAAATAAGATTATTTTTTGTTTATTTTAATATCATACTAAAAAGTTTATTTAATTTTTTTTTTAAACAAAACAAAAAAAAAACAACTATTTTTTCTAAAACCACAAGGGATAATAAAACAAAAACAAACAAAGATCACTCTTGCATTCTCTTATTCTTCCATTTCATCTCATATTATCGCATCTCTCATCTTGGATTTGTAGTATGTTCAATATACTTCGACCAATCATAATGACGACTCCATCCGGTTCTTGTTCTCTCTGTTCTATATACTAGTAACATTGACTTTTCTAGGCTCAATCAGATCAGATCACTTGATCAATCATTTTGTAAATACATAATTTAAAATTAATTTTTTGTAATATCAAATTTAAACATAAATTTTTTCATTTTTTTTTTTTTTTTTTTAAATTTTGTCCTGGTGTGTGTGTGTGTGTGTGTGTGTGTGTGGGTCAGTGTGGTAATGTGTGTGAGTGTATTTATTATTCATTTTTTTTATTTTTTTTTATTCTATTATTTATTTTATTTTTTTCAGAGATATTTTAATGATTCAACATCTTGTCGATAAGATACCGAATCTGCTTATTTTATTGTACTAAATAATCGACGATGCCACCACTTCTTGCACCTGATGAGTAGTTCATCTTTGAAAAGGCCCTTTTAGACGGTCAGTTCAGTTTCAGTCTCAGTCCATTATTGACTCGAAATCCGCACCGGTAACCGAAACAATGACAGAAAAATGGACTGGTGGCCCAGCTTTTTGTCAGTCCATTTCAATATCTGAAGCAATAACATGGCATGAGACTGAACTGACAGTCTAAAAAGCCGGATATCAGTCCAAAAAAGTCACATATATTCTCGGCTATTATTGTTATTGTTAATCTATTATCTTCTCGAAAACTATTAATTATAGGTACCTATATCTAGCAACCGGTCTTATATGTATTGTAGATTGTGTGGTCGACACAACTTATTCCAACAATTGTTTGTTATCGGTCAATAAATAATCGACAATGCCGATATATCAGTCGTTATATCCATTTCGGAATAGTTGCATCCCAAATTTGTTTGTTTTATTATATATTTATTTATTTATAATTTATTTTAATATTTTATCTATTTTTGGAGATTAATTCCTTTCCATAGAACCTTACAAACAGTTGAAAAATATTTTAAAAACGAGAATTTAGACTTAAAAGCGCTTCTATTATTGTATAGATTATCCACAAGATTTAAACCATCCTAATGTGAGATTTTGGACATAGCATGGATGCAATGATTCCACTAATGTAATAAATGCCTGTTGCAAAATTTTCCATGAAAGGACTGCGTTCATTTGGTAGAATTATCTTTAAAAAAAGCATAAGAAGTCAACATTTCAATGGATGTTGGAGGAAAGTCTGGCCTGGCCGGCAGTTGTTGAAAGCCACAAACTACAATTGTCACAAAGTGTACTGGATGAAATTCTAAAACTTACTCACTTCATTGAAGGTGAAGAAGGCTTTAAGGATATTTAAAAGTTGCTTGCAAAAGATAGACCTTAATAAAGAATTATTGATTGAAATATAAGTGCTGTAAATGATGGGTGCACACTAATTCATAATCGGATAAACAATAGTTTCTAAGATACTGAGGCTGGCTATAGAAGGCGGCTTAACAAAGCAAAAGCTTCAACAGGATTTAGCATTATATAGCATATTCGATCCGCTCCGTCTGTTGAAAGACGTGTGAAACTCAAAATGGAAGATGACAATGACAGCGCCATGACGTAACCCCCTTTTTCACTTTTTGTACTGACTTCTTATCTCGCTTAACACACTGTCTACCAGGAACTTAACCTCAGTATTTATTTTTGTTTTTTTCATTTTTCAACGCTGATTTTGTAAGACAAAGAAAATATTGTAGATCAACTAAACATAAGTTTTGTAGAAAGAATAAAGTGATGAAACACAAGCTTAAAGAATATTCGCACTTGTAACACTTTTTAATAGAAGAAAATTCTTCTGTCTGTTTATATAAGTTGATCTAAAACTATATCATCCAGATCGCATGTTTCAAAGAGAACAGACACAAATGGATCCAATTGTTTAGTTCTAACCATACTGATGGATCAAGCAAAACATGGACACGGTTTACTGCAATCCCTTGGGATTCGGATCAGATCAAAATTACAATACACCGTAAACTTTATATATTCATCATTTTCACATATTTGACGCTTATGCTTCCTTTAAAAGACTACGGAATTGAAAGTTATGATATTTGGTCATTTCCTTTAATTGATAAATCAATGGCATAAATCCATTTAGGATCTTTTATTTCATGATATCATGATTATTCCACACAATCAGGCATGTGCCAGAAATGTCTTCCCATATCAACCTAATTACAATTATCTGGTGCCAGAAAACTCTTTCGATGGTTTTGAAATCTCTAATGTTTATTATTTACTTATATCTTATTGTTTTCCTCAGTAATCTGCATTTAAAAAATTCAACGTTTCAGTAGTTTGTAGTATATATTTGAATTTTAAACATCTATGTTCGAAAAATGAAATATCCGCGGTTTCTAGCACAACTACAGATAAATTGAAATCAATCGGCATAAAATCCGTCTTCGATATCTGTCCGAATAACTCAAATTTATTGCTTTGTTTATTTAATTATATATTTTTCTCTCTATTTATTTAGTATTTTTTCTATATATTTATTTATTTTATTAATGATATATCAAATATTTATTTCATTATTATTATTGGATTTTTTTTTAAATTTTTTTTTTTTATTAGTCAATTACTTCATTTTATTAAGGCGATTATTAGAATTTTTTCATTTCTTCAGCAGTCACATAATTTGTATAGTTCAACATTAAAGTTTAATATATCCAACATTTTCGAATTAGAAACTTCAAAGAGAAAATTGACTGCGGCTTTCTTCAATCATCTTCTTATTAAAAAAGAAACAGAGAGAGTGAAGTTGATTTATCTGATGTCAGAGCTCGAGCTGCACGATAACATGAGATTTATGGGTTCATATGATAAATCAAGATTGGACAAAGGAAAGGCAACCGTTGTGAGACACCAAGTTGATGGTTATGTGTTGCAAAAAAAAACGAAGAAAGGCTTTAGACCAAGTTAGATCCAAAGTTTAAAGGGCTATTAGTGGTGTTTGAGGTCTTAGATGGAAACAGGTACATGTACTAATAGAAGTGCTGTGATCTTCTGGGATTCATTATTATCAACTTGGGTTTTATCTGGGAATCACTAGATCATAATATCAATATGTAAAGAATAAAGAACAAATTCCACTTCATATCTGGGCCTAAAGTTATACTAGAGCTTAAAGGTAGCATCCAATTGTAATTGTTCTGGTGAATATAAATCTCTGGTACAGTACAGCATTCAGAGGATTGTATTTGTCCAATTAGAAAAAAAACAACAATGTACCTACATATTTATGATGTCACAACGGAACATGACTAGACGAGACGGAACAGCGACAATTATATCTGATCCATAATACAAGCTTTAACACCCATCATATCATATAATATGCAAGGCTGTTGTTGTTTTTATAGTTTTATGTTCAGTGCTGGTGATCCGTGGATCAGGTCATTCGGGAATGATCACAGGAAAGAAATGTATATAAAACATAAACATATGTGTGCTTCCGAAATGGTCTTCGATTAATCATAGAGATTGTACAATCTAGACCAATACCTAAAATGGATTCTTTAGATATATGGTGCCTTATACGATTACATACATATAGTAAGATCTCCAGGCTTATGTTTTTAGAACAAAATACATTTCGATAGGTGGATATCTCCCGTGGCCAGTGATTTCATTGGAACCGAAGGTGTCCGCTCACGGAATATTTTACTGCACATATACTGGAAGAGGCGGATAGGAAAATTGATTTAGCCTGCTGAATATTATATTTTATTTTAATTTTTTTTTACTTTTGGTTTTTTACTATTATTAATTTTTTATATTTTAATTTTTTTTTTATTATGATTTTATGATTGCTTATGTCTTTTTAGTGGTTTTTTTTTTTAATTTAATTTAATTTTTTTTTTTAATTGAATAAAAAACTTTTCTTCTTTTATATTTTTTATATATGTATATTTTTTTAGTTGTGTTGTTGTTGCTTTTGTAAAATGTTTAACAAAATTATAAATTTATTATTAATTTTTTTTTTCTTTTTTATTATTTATAAATTTTTATATATTTATTTTGTTTTAAATTATCATTTAATTAATTAATTTTTAGATTAATGATTTTCTTTGTGTTCATTTTGTTTTTATATTTATTTATTTATATTATTTTTTATTCATTTATTTAATTGTTTTTTTTCTTTTTTTAATAAAAATGTAAGCGTGAATTCAAATACAGTTAAATTGTCTCCTTTGACTATGTTTGTGTGTGTGAGTAGTGCTCTGCACCTATGTACATAAAGCGTTTTCATCCACCCTACTAGTACCATATTTGTCAATTCAATTTTCATCCTTTTGAGCAACTGCTGACGCCTTTTGCTTAGATCATTTGTAATGTTTTGCAATTTTTACTTGGGCCTCATTCAACACAATCTCGATCTAACACGGTAACACAAATGTGAATAAAACCGATACATTGATATTCTATTGATGTAATCGAATGCCTGGTGGAAATTTCATTTCGTAAATTTATTTTTACAGGAGCTTAAGAAGTTAATATTTCAGTAGAGTCTGATCGGCCACAAACTACAATTGTCACAAATTGGATTAGATACATTTTTTACTTTAACTTATTCACTCAATTGAAGGTGAAGACTTCAAGGATATGGCTATCGAAGACCTTGGTGAAGAATTGTTGATTGAAATGTATGTGCTATGAATAATGGGGGGGTTGGTGGCTAATTCAAAATCGGATGATATTGAGGCTATAGAGTGTTTAGCTCAACACTGCAAAAACTTCAACAGGCATAAGCATTGCATAGCAGTTCCGATCTATTCATTGAAAAACGTGTGAAATTCAAAAGCGAATTAGACAGATGTGACAAAAATGACCTCAGTCTAACATGGAGAGAAATTCGATACCATTTTTTGTTTAACACGCTTCAATTTTGGTTAAAACACTGTTGGGGGATTTTTTTTTTTTTTCGATTTGTTGTGTTCAATAAAAATGTGAATGGACAAAAAAAAACAGCACCTGGATTTAAGGTATTCAAAGATCAAAACATTTCAGAATTTTAGTTGTAGCCTATGCTCGTATATAAATCCTTAAACCCTAGTGCATTTAAAGGTGTACATAAATTAATATTATCGGTTTACTGGAAAGCAAATTCAAAAGTTTGGGTATCTGCAGAAATATTTAAAGACTGGTCCTATAATTGTTTCGTACAGAAAGTTGAAAAATATTTTAAAAAGAAAAATTTTAACTTAAACGTACTATATTAGACGATTTTTACGATGGATTTTGGACATAACCGACACGGACTCTATTGATGTAATGAGTGCCTGGAAGAAATTTTCAATAAAAGCCACATTCATTTGGTAAATTTATCGTTAAAGGAGCTTAAGAACTCAACTTCCATTGCCAGAAAGTGGACTAGATGATACATAAAATCTTGCTCATTCAATTGAAGATGATAGCTTGAAGGATATTCAAGTTGAAAGGCTACAATGAAGTTTCGCAGTACTAAATTTTAAGATACAATAAAAAAAATAAGTCACTTAAAAAAACGAAATTTTTTTGTTTTCTTTGTCTAGTTTTGAAATCTATAAACGTAACCCCCTTTTTTGTACTGGCTTTTTGTTTACTTAACACGCCGTTTACCAGGAACGTAACGCCCGTGTTAAACGAGTCCCACCAGTACAATGTTATGATCTCTATTATCATACTTTGTTACATATGTAGTTGTTTTGCTGAAATTGCTTTGACAATAATAGATAGAAGCTATCCAAATTTGAAGCCATTTCGACTTTCATTTTTTTTTCAATTTGTTGATTGCAATATCCAATTTTAAAATGGATTGGATTATTATTTATTTTAGTTGCTGTTTTATGCAATTTTTCTTGAATTTCATTTCAATTGCGCGCTCTGGACAAGAAAGAATAATGACAACACGAACAGCAATCAAAAAGGAAAGAAAATTTTTAAAAAGCAGTCTATAATTCTACAAAAAAAAAAACAGTACAGCATACAACCATTAGTTATGTAATACTATGTAGTATAACATTTAAAAGTCAGTTAGTTAGTTGCTCTTAAATGCTGTTTGAATCTATCTTAGAATTTATGTATGATGTTATGCCATCATTTATCGTTGTATCATATTCAATTGGAATGAACTATGAGTTAAGTGCAATCAATTGATCATTAAACACAAGGATGATGATGATGATCTAAATCAAAATCTCAGTCAAAATTATTCATATTCCTTAAACGAAAGCAAAGTATCTTAACATTTGCACCACAAGAATATTAATCTTTTCTAATACTATATAAAAATATCGTGTTACGGTGTTAGTGTTCGCACTCCTCCGAAACGGCTCGACCGATTTTATGAAATTTTTTTTTTGTATATATGGTAGGTATGAGAAGATGTCGTTAAGTATTCTTCACCCTCCTATCCCCACCACCATTTTTTAATTTCGAATTTTGTATTTTTGTGATTAAAGCAACAAACATACGAAACAACAAGATAACGAAAATGGGCATGTGAGCTATATCTGTATATCTGTTTTACAATCCTCTCTGAAATAGTCTCTCAGCATAAAACTCCCTTACTGATGACAATGGAGAAAACAGCACAACAACAGCGAACAATGAAAAAAAGAACTATGTTAGTAAAGACGAATTGTGCAGCAGCTCATAATTTTGCGATACAGGACATATGTGTAAGTATAAGTGTTTTGATCTTCATCAAAGAAAAAAAATGTTGGCATACGTTTATGCTCTGTTAACCTGTATTTTTGAGCGAAGGAGTAGCAACTCACGCCAGGAAAGTCTACAAAACCCCAAAAAAAAACAATCTAATTTTGTATGTTGAGTTGAATAAACTGAGACTAAGGATCGCACCGGCCTATTGCAAGTCTCAAAAATCCCAGGTTTAGACAATATGAATATGAAAATATTTTGTGAGTGTGTAAATTAGAAAAAATTAAATCACAGGATTGACAAGAGTCCTGAAAATTGATTTCCCTAGCTGGGACTGTTGTCTCAGTTTTAGTTTTTAAGATTTTGATGGGAATCAAGGTCACGTCACATCAATCTGATTAGAAATCAAACTCAACTCATTCTTCTTCTTAAATGTTACAGATCTCATTATCATAATAATAGACAACTTTCAGGGGCAACATTCTTCCTCTATGAGGTATAGAAATTAACATGTGATAACGCACCTGAGCCAGAAACAGTACAATTGTTAGTACTTAGGTTTATTCTAAAAATTAGGGTTCACTTTGGCCTTCTGTCTGAAATGAAAACTCACGATAAAAACACATCGTGCTTTTTATGACGAAATCAATAATATGCTATTCTTTCAAATAGTAATATAATTGTTCATGGATTTGTAATTGTTTAATTGATAATCATCACATTCTCTTAATTAATATTGTATCTGTCATAAGATAATACTAGCATAATTATGTAGTCATATCGATATGTGGCAATTATGTTTCAATACTTCAAAACAATTGACTAAGCTTGATTACATTCCTCCTCTCCTCTGTTGCTTCTTTTAGTAAGATGCGTTGGAAAATTAGAGAACCACCTAAAAATTTTTGATTTCTTAAAAACGACAGACTGTTCTGCGAAAATGTGTGGAAGGCTAAATAACAGACAGTACCAATTGCGTTTTATTTTTATTTTAGCATGATTTTATTTATGTAATTGACTTTAATTTATTTAAATAGGCTTCCTTTTGCTAATGTCGTCTTCAAAATACGTTTCAATTGGTTCCATTCTCTTATTATTGCCCTTTTCAACTCTTCAATGGAATCATATTGTTTTTGATTGTTCCCCATATGTTCTCTATAGGATTTAGGTCTGGGGAACAAGTCCATAACATCAATGTATTTTCGCGGCTCACGTTCTCAATTCTGGCATTGTCTTGTTGGAATGTCCATTCTGTGTCTAATAAATAAATGGCACTAGGAATGATCCATGAACAATAATGTAGTCGCTGCAATTCATTTTCGAGGCTACAAATTGAATTTTCAGACAGCCTAATGCAGAAAAAACCGCCTAAGTCATAAGGCTTCCTCCTCCAAAATCATTTGAAATCATGCAGGAACCATCTGGACAATTCAGGTTCCAGTGCAAAACCGTTTCGGGCGTCTTATAAACGTAGTAATAGTCTCGGAGTAGATTTCATTATAGCATACGTTTTAAAAGCCTGGAAATAGTGGAACAATAGACTGGAACGTCAACAGTCTTTTATAAGTCCACCAAACTTTTTATTGAGCTACTTGCAGGCCTCAAAATTTTACATTCTTCGCGATGGTCTTGTTTTTTTTTATGTTCCCCCAGAATTCCTTAGCCTGGATCTTTGAAAAATTCCATAATTATGTGATGACATTGAGCAAGTTTCCTGGCAACTTCCCGAAATCCCATATTCTGCTCTCTAAAAGCTAATATTCTTCCTTTCTCAATGTCTGTCAATCTTTTTCCACGAGGCATAATTAAATTTCACTATTATTTAACTTTCCTCAATCAAATCACTTACTGAAATGGCATAGTTCAAATAAAATACTTTTCTGAAGACCCAGAATTTGTCATCAAAAATTTTTTTTTTTAGATAGTTCTATAGTTTTGCAATGCGCACCTTATCAATCTATTAATCACTGATTGACTTAAGTTTTTTATGGCTACAAGCACGTGATGCAGGCTAACAAAACCAAAAAACGCTTTATGTATATAGGGGTACCACCACTGTACTATATTATATATACTTGTGTCTGTCTATGTCTGCATGTGTGTGTGTCTGTGCATGTGTGTGTGTGTGTGTCTGTGCATGTGTGTGTGTGTGTGTGTGTATTTAGGTGTCCATATGTGTGTGCTATAATTTTAAATGGATTTCCTTGTTTGTTTTAATTTTGTATTTATATATTGCTTTTCATTTATTTTCTCTTTTGTAAATTTTTTAATTTTTTTATTTATATATTAAAATATTTTTATATATATGTATATATATATATTTGTATATAAGTATATGTATCTAATTGTTTGTTATTTTTTTTTTTATTTTTTGTTCTTGCAATAATCTCATTTTTTTTTAACATGCCTATGCCCATGCCCATGCCCCTACCCATACCCCAGGAGGCACGATCCCAAATCCAATGCAACACAATTCCACATTCAATCTTCTTCAACTTGTTGCCATTGTCATTGTCATTATCGTCGCCTCTAACCCACCACACACACATTTTTTTGCAAAAGCAACTTACTAATTATAATTACACGCATTATTTTATATCTTCTTCATCTTGTTGTTGTTGTGATTGCTAATTTTGTTCTTTTTATGCTTTTTTTTTTTGTTTTTTTTTTTTCTAGATTAAATTTTGGTTAGTTTATATAGTTAAGTTTTTTCTTTTCTTTGCTTTTGTTATTATTTTAAATTTATAGTTCTATTTTTCGGTCAAGCCAAAAAAAAAATTTAATTAACAAAACTTTGTTTCTTCTTTTCCGTTTTTTTGTTTTTTGTTTTAAATAAGTTTTGACTATCATTATTTATTTTTTATTATGATTTCATTCTTTCAATCTTTTGTTCTTTCTTATATCCAACCAAAAACAAAACAACTAGGTTCACTCACACTCACACACTGAAGTTCGTTCATCAGACATCAAAAGAAGTTTATTCTGATACTACTGAATGTGATTGTGTACTGTGTTCTGTTCTGTTCTATTCTGTTGTAACTGCAAAAGTGATTATCCTGAATCCTGCTCTGTTCAACAACATTGTTTTAATTTGTTTTGTTCAGTTCATTCATCATTCATTGTTCATTTTGTGTTTTTTGTTTTCTTTTGTTGTCTATTTTACTCTACTATCATTATTATCAATATTATTATTATTAATATTATTAATTAATTAATTAATTAATTATGTTGTAAGTTAATTATTTGTTAAATTTATACATTATTAAATTTATTTATTAAATTTTTGTTTAAATGTTTCCTTTTTGTTTTCCTTTATAATTTTATATTAATAATGACGTTTTGTTTTGCAATTTTCTTTTCTTATCATTTTATATATTTATTTATTTGATTAACTGGTGCACTTGTGGTTGTTATTTGCTGTTCATGTTGCTATTCATGCTGCTGCTACTTCGGTTATTTCTATAGTTCTTTTGCAATTGCTACAATTGCCAGTAATTGTTCTTATTTTGTTGATGTTGCAGTTGATGTTATTGTTGTTGTTGATATTGATATTTTGGTTGCTGTTGATTTGTTGCTGTTGTTTGTGTTGTTGTTGTTGTTGTTGTTGTTGTTCTTCTGCTACCGCTGACAACAACAACATTATTCATCATAATATTACCACGATTACAATTTTCAACAACAACACCAGCAGCAGAAGCAGCATTATTAATGTTGCCACTGGCACAGCAATTTTTGCTGTTACTACTATTGCTACTACAACTATTGCGTTGATGTTGCTTTAGCTGTTGTTGTTGTTGTTGTTGTTGATGGTGTTGGTGATGATGTTGCTTATTAAGTAATTGATCTTTTTGCTGTTGTTGTTCTCGTTCTTGGTGTTTAATTGCAGCAGCAGCAGCAGCAACAGCATTATCCTCATTTAAATTTCGATTAAAATTGCCATTATTAAAATTATTATAATAATTATATAGATTATTACTATTATGTCGTCTATGCTATAGGGATCCAGCCGGAAAACTTGTTGAACTATTACTATGTGCTAAACTAATCATCGAACCAGATAGGCTACCCTCTTCATCCGGGTATGTTTCACGTGATACCTCAGTTAGCGATAAAGTGCTAAAGTAAAGATCACATTAGAATAAAAAAACAAAAAAAAATAGAAAATAAAATATATATAAGTATGTATATATAAATATTTAGTAAATTTTCAATTTAAATTTTTAAATAAATTAAACAACAAATTCAATTTGATTTGATTTGATTGGATTTGATTGGATTGGATTCAAAGTAAACAATCTATAAACATATATCTAGTAGTATAAAGAAAAGTCGGAATCCTTGTTTATTTCGATACGCAGATTTTCTAATCCACGCAACGGATTTTGATACGGTTTTCCCTATCATTTATAGAATCAAAAAAAGCACTCTTCCAGAAACAGACAGTTTTGGTCAATAGGATAGGTATTATGTTCTAACTGGGCAATGACATGCTTTACACATAGATAGTGACTCACCAGACGCTCTGGGAGCTTGCTTGTGAGGTTCTTATATATCCAACTTATAGTTCGTACCTAACATATATACTAAATATAATACTCTTCACGCTCCTCCAGGTTGCATCCAACCGAACGGCGGAGAAATGCCAGAAGATATCAGATATGTTTCCTTTCTTAGCATCACTATATTCTCTCTGTTACAATTTGAGTATCAACAAATAACACAGTTTGAGTATCAGATGTGAGCACAGTTTGATGGGCATAATACAATTTTACATGTACTTTTTTTTAATTTCGGTTTGTATGGGGGCTACCCCTCCTGGTAACCATAGGATCTTGAAATTTACATAATTGATGAATATGGTTCAGAAACTTATAGTGTCCAAATTTCAGTTCGATACGTTAAAAAACCTAAAAGTTTTGCTAATAAAAACATTAATTTATATGTTGGTTTGTATGGGAGGTACCCCTCCTGGTGCCCCTAGCATCTTGAAATTTACATAATTGATGAATATGGATTGGAAACATATAGTGTCCAAATTTCAGTTCGTTAAGTCAAAAAACCAAAAAGTTTTTCTGTTGGTTTGTATGGGAGGTACCCCCCTAGGGTCCGATTCGGCTGATACCGACAAATGCGCAGCGCATGGTAAAAAGAAACCAATGTGCAAAATTTCAGCTATACTTTATGTGGTCTGCGATGTCTCCTTTTATGTTACAAACTTCATGACTATTCAGTTCAAATCATAAAATAAAATGTTGCATCTCATGAATGTTTAATACCGAAATGTTCGTTTCATGTATGCAACTTCAGTGAACATGTAGCGGCCAATCGCTGAATTGATTGAATTCAATCTTTAGCAAGAGTGTCCGATCCGGACAATTATAACCAATGCAGTTGTATGTTCAACACAGTAAAATAAACTCTATTCTCATGTACTATCAATTTCATAATGCTTGCCAAATCAAATCAAATCAAATTAAATCAAAGAAAAACGATAATGGAAACGTTTATTACATTCACTTGCATTGAATTCTAATCATTTCCCCATATTATCATCTTCTTCAGTGGTATCCATCCATTATCCAACAATCTATTATAAAAACCATAATACTACTAATCTTATTATAAAGATTTTGATTTATTCATACCTGAAACCTAAAGCTATTGATTCATTGTCAAAAGCTTCCAATTCTTTTGCATGTTTCTCATGTTTCATGCGTAAACGTTCGGCGCGTTCCTGATTAAATTGTTGAAGTTCAGCTTCCATCTGGAACACATAACATAATAGAAAATTAAATAAATATAATGTGTTGTTAATCAAAATGCAATTCAAGATACAATTTTGTCAATTTACCTTATTCTCAAGTAAACCACGCCGTACACTGACACGATTCTCAAGCTCGCGACGTTCCCGATCACGTTGCTCTTGAGCTTGCTTTTTGTTCTTGTTCTGATAGGCAGTCAACATATCCAGTTCGTATTCCAATTGTTCATTGGTACGTTGGCACTCAATCACTTGACTTTCATCAAGTTTATAACTTTGACTTTGAAACATGTCAGCAATGCTTTGTTCATACTAAAAAATTAATGTATATATTAATTATTAAACATTATCGTTCATTCTCATTCATCATTTATTCATTTCTAATTTACCTGTTCACCAAGCAATGTTAGTTTACGATGTTTCTCTTCTTTGAGTTGTTTTATGACCTCTTTTTGTTGTTCTTTTGGTGTTGTTTGTAATATTTGCGCTTTATAGCGTTTATATTGTTTTGTTTGGGTCTTACATGTCTCACGGAATTGTTTACGTATTTGCAGTTCTTTTTGCTATATGAAGAGAAAAATAATGTATATAAAAATAAAAGTTACAATATTCATTATACTTTAGTAGTTTATACATATAGGTAGTACTTTACTGTTTATTCCTTTAAAAACTCTTAAAATCAAGTGAGATACTTGTGACGCAAGGAGAAGTTAAAAGAAGAAGGCGAAATTACACGTATTTGATGTTCCTAGGCAAGCAATTTTATGTGATCTCTTGGCTCAGTGATGTTGGAATTTTGCATTTCAACCACCGCAATCGCAAGCAGGAAATTGGATTGAAATAAAGAAGTTTTTGGAAATGGTGAACATGGCAACCTGAATATCCAATAATCTATCAATCCTATCTGAAGAAGACAGACTATCAAGATATGCTTTAGTTGCCATAATCAACCTATACTTTGACCTGGTATCTAACTCTATATCTTCCGATCAGCTAAAATGTAATCTTTTAACTCATCTTAACACTTAGCCTTCTATTAACCGATTAACTTAATATCATTTGTTCTCATTTTTGGTAATTTCAATTTATAATACTAGTAACAAATTGAAGCTAAAGTATCTTTATTGTACAACCCTATGTTTAAAATCTTAAATTTATCTTTATAGTGCATGGTTTTCTATGTGGCTGATGACGTTAGGTCTGTAGCCGCAAAGTAGTTCACTAAGTTTGTATTGCATGTCTACTAATCCCAGTAGTTCAGAACCGAAGCGACTTGTGGTCGATACCCAGTCTTGTTCGGCAAACTAATCGAACTAATATGAACATATGTATATCATACGCGGTGTGCTCCAAATATTTTCAAACTTCAGGTACACATGTACATAAAAAGTAATGCCATCAATCAGTATTTGGCCGTATATTGTAGCCGCGCCATTTACCAGCATTTGAGACATTTCAAGAGCGTCATTTGGTTAACATACGCAAAAGTTTGGCATGGTTGTGTTTTTGTTTTCATGTTACAAAATGAAAATCGATGGTGATGATTGTTTATCCTGCTTGGTGCCTGGACATAGTGGATATCTTGGGAATGAAGATGCAGATAAACTCGCCAGAAAAGGATCTGCTAAAGTCCTCATTGGACCAGAGCCATTTTGCGGACTATAGGAATTACTGGGACTGACACGGACAGATATTCGAATAGTCTCAGGTTTCTTGATAGGACATTGCAGAGTAATAAAACACCTACATGCGAATCAGTCGCAGCGATCTATGTAGACCATGTAATGGAGAAGGGGAGGAGTTAGCAAAACACGTATAGTACGTCACTGCGAGGGTCTAATCTGGACCAGACTCCGTCACCTTGGAAACCATTACTTTGAACCAGTTGAAATGGCAGATATGTCTCCGAAGAGGATCTTGGAATTCCTAATGAATATCAGAATCTCGGAGGAGCTGTGATTATAGGGTTTCTCACAAAAGGTTCACTTGCGACCGCAGTAACAAGGTGTACTGGTTAGCGCCCTTTCCCATATCTAATCTAGTAATCCTGCTTGCAATTTCATGACAGGTATAAACAGTTGGAAGACGATCGGTCGGGAGATTGTTTTTGATAACGAGAGGCCAAACTTGCCAAAATCAGGAATATCCGACGAAAACTCTAAGAAAGTGAAGATTGCTATTGTCCAATTCTTGCAAATATCATTTAGGAAGCTATAGGAGAATCTCTTACATTTCGTATGTCAGAATTCATTGCATTCTGATAGAAATTCTGGGCTCAAACTCACAGAGGCGCAAAAAGTTGCAACTTTTACTCCAAACATAGCATCATAAAACCATTAATCGGAGCAAGTTGGGTTGGATGAGTTGGTTCAATAACTTCAAAGCGTTGACTGATAAGTTATAAGTATAAATGTATTCATTTGAAATCATATATGAGTGATGCTGCTTAAAATACTAGTGATTGCCTTGAGGGGGACATAATTATTAGCAAGCAGTTAAGCTTCTTGAGGATCGTTTTGATAACAGCAACAATTTTTCAAGCGTACATTCGTAAATTATCTATATATATATAAAATATTAAGCCTTTTTGTGTCTGTGCACGCTAATCTCAGAAACGGCTTAACTTATTTAAAGGCGGTTTTCACTGGTGTATTGTAACAAGCTTTGTGTAACATTTAGCGTTTATTTTATCGAAATCGACCGACTAAATCAAAAGATATTCATATTTTTAATTCTGTTGCCTACTTTTTGGCTGATTTTCGAATGGTTTACTCTTTTGCAGCACAGCAACATTAAACAGCTGATGATTAGGAAAATGAAAAAAGTTAACAAAATACAAGTTTCGTATACCCCACGCGTACGAAGTCGTGGACACAGCTAGTTTGAAATAAAAGTAGTAAAACAACCAACTCAAAATCATTGCGTTCGTTGATCATGTCAATTGTCAGTTAGTTGCGTTTACGTCTCTGGGTAATGTTAAAGATATATAATGGAGGCTGTTATATTTCATTTGCAGCATATGAGTCTTGGTACAGAATTACTTTCGTAGAAGTCTTTCCAGATTTCTAGCTATTCGTCATACTAATCTCGCAAAATAGAGAGTTGAGGCACAGTGATGCCCAAAAAGATGCAACGACAGATTATTTCCTATTCCCCAAGGTCTAAATAGTTATGAAAGGAACGCGTTACGATAACACTAAGGCTATCGAGAAAGCTGCGTTGTTAGTACTCAGCTCCCATCCCTATGAAGGACATCCATTACGAAAAAGGAAAATATATCCTTACAATGTTACATAACAAACTAATAATAGTTCAAACAGAACTCTCTCATTTACTGAATGAAGTTGCTTTTTCATCAATCCAATTTATAAGCTATAAGTTGACCATATAAAATCTTCATAAAATTTAATTATTTGGCATCTAAGTTCCTGTGGTTTTCTTTTTGTAAATTGTAACATTCAAGCATGTATTTTGCGAATTGGAAAAAGGAAGTATCCATTACGAATTGCTTGAACACAGAACTATATGTTCAACAAATGGAACCGACTCAATACGGCAACATGGAGTTGTTGACAACTTTAAATCTTATATTAATGAATTATCACCATTGATGTGTGTCACTCACCTTAAGACTCTTGGGATGTTGTCGTATTTCAAGCGCATGCTTACGCAGTAGTTCCTTCTTAATGCGATCCATATAATCTTTCTGATTTTGCAATTCTGTGTCATGTTGTTTATTAATCTATAAAATAATGAAATATAATATACCATTCAAATTGTATGGAATATAAACAATAATGATGATGATGATTCAGTCAATAAGTGAAACCCACCTGCTCTTCACGTAATTGATGTACACTTTTTTGCTGACGATATTCCAATTCTTGGGTCTTCTCATGATGTTTTAATAACATGCCATGTGCTTGTTCTAATTGTTGTTGTTTCTTACTCAGTTCCTATAGAATAAATGTGTAAATGAAATTGGAATTGATTGAATTATGTATTTATATACGGATATAGTTACATGAAATAATAACAAGTGACTTGACTTACATCACGTAATAATTGATCTTCAAGCTCATGTAGTAAGATCATACGTCGTCGTTTAAATTTACGCATTTCCAATTCAATATATTGTTTTTGAGCTTGAAGCATACGTTGTTCTTCTTGGGCTTCTGCTTGTTTGAGGTTATCCTTTTGCGATTGTAATGTTAGATCACGTTGACGTTTCGGTGTTGATTCATCCCTGCTGAGTTCACGTTTCCAACGTTCTTTATTCGCTTTATATTCCTTCTTACGATTCAAATCGAAAACTTTACGATCACCTTCCTGTTTCATTGTGATCTCCTTTTGTAGTTTCTTTTCGGCAGCAGTCGTTTGTTTTGTTCGACGCTCTAAGTCCTGTTGATGTTTGGCCTGTTTTCACCAATGACAATCAATGAATAATGTTATTTAAATGAATCTTGTCAAATCTTATATGTATGTATATACTCTCACTACACTCTTACTTACCTCAAGTCTTTCGAGTTCTCTTGTGAAATTATGCAGTAGATTATCATATTCCTTGTCCAATGCCGCCTTGTGCGTTTCCATTTCAACTTTACATTTCTCTTCAAGTTTTAGCAAAGCCGCTTGATGTTCACGACGCATACGTTTATACCCAGACATCTGTTCATGCATTTCCTCCTATATTATTCATTGAGATTTTATAGAAAATAAAAATTTTTCATTAATGAATATTCAATATATGTATACTGGGTTCTTTCTCTCTAGTATCTTAATAAGTACACAATATTAACATTAAACTGGATATTTATATATGTATGTGTATTTAATAACCAGGCTAGGATAGGCTATTGCTAATGCTAGTGAAAGAGTGAACAGAACAAATGAACGAAGGACTACTAAGTACTAAGTATTTATGGCAATGAATCTCATAACCTCATTCAATTCATCATATTATGCTATCCACCAACACCATATCATATCATCATATCATATCATATCATTCATCTGATCATCATGAGTAAAACGAAAACAAATTTAATAAGCTCAACATGAGTTAGTTAGTTCATCACCCAAAAACAGTGACGGACGGGACGAGGCGATGTGATGCGATGCGATACGATGCAAAGGGAGGAAAGTTTGATTAATTCTTAGGATTAAAAAACAACAAATACAACAATGTAGTAATTAAAAATAGTAGTAGTATTTGATAAAATTTATCTTACGTTTTCACAATCTTTGACGTATTCTCATAACTTTAGCGTAGAAGGCATTGAGAACGAACAAACAACAACAACAAGAAAACTTTTAAACAAGAAGAAAGACAAGCGCACAGAGAAAAAAAAGGTAGGAAAGAAAGATAGAGATAAATGAGAGAGACAAATACATAGTAGTACAAAGAGTAATTACAGATAAAAGAATAAATAACAAAAGCAAGAAAATTGAATGAAAGAATGAATAATAGTATTATGTATCGAATGTCAGTCAAATCTAATGACGACGAATAACAAAATTTTAAGGACAAGTGAGAAATAGTAGTACATATCAAGGAAACAATGAAATGAGAGAAGAGGAGAAAGCATTGGACTAACAGACTTCAGTGAATATTTAGAAAATAAAAAGAAAAATAACAAATAATGATAAGGGGGGCGGCACAGCACACAATTGAGTGGAATGAAATAAGTAATACACATGTATATTGTCTGATAACGAGTAACGAACTCTAAAAAGAACAATGATTGAAATGAATATCATAGAATGCGAAATTTTGAAAACAAGTGAGATATATAGTAGTATAGGAACCATAAACAATGATTAAAACAAAACAATCAATGGAAGAATGGGAAGAACATTAGGACGGAGGACTACGACTTCATTGAATATTAAACAAAAAAAAAAAAAAAAATCAGAATTATGCGAGTAACAATAGAAAAATACAATTATGGACAAAGAGACAATGACAAAATATGATAACAAGTACAAAATTTTAACAAAAGAGAAGCCAGACTGCATGTAGCGCAAATGGAACGCCCATTATTATGGATAACTCATAAACACTACTGGTCAGATCTTGATCAAATTTATATGTGAACCACATGACTAATACCAGCTTTCAAATAAAAAAATAATCATCAAAATCGGTTCATCTAGAAAAATGTTTTGAGATAACAAACAGATAACTACTGCTCAGATCTTGATCAAATTTATATGTGAACTACATGACTAGCACCTACTTTCAAATAAAAAAAACAATCATTAAAATCGGTACGCCTAGAAAAAAGTTCTGAGGTATTAAACAGATAACTACTGGTCAGATCTTGATCACATTTATATGGGACCACATGACAAGAGTCACAGGCCATAACAGCTAGTGCTCTCTAAGTTGTAATTTTAATAAATAACATAAATAATACTATGTATAATGATGATCCAAGGCAGTGTTCTGGGTCCTATGAATTGCTCCCTTACTGCTACCTATGCAGACGCCACAGCGATAACTGCTACATCCTGGAAACTACAGCTGCAATTGTCTGCCTTGTAATCGTAGCTCACAAAGTCGAACATTGCCATCAACACCGACAAATCGAGCTATGTCACATATACACTTAGGACCCGAAACTGCTCTAGAGTTAGTCTAAATCGACACATGCTCCCCAAGGCCTCTAGCATTAAATACCTAGGGATTACTCTGGCTAGAGCACTCAACTGGAGAAAACACCTGTTCAACAAGCGGACCTAGCTCAACCTTAAGCTCAAACGTTTGTGATGCTCTCTATAGCATTAAGTTATAGGGCTCCAATGTAGCCACCAATGTTAACATCATACAAAGGTTTCAATCCAAAGTTCTTCGCAATATAGCAGATGCCCCCTTCTAAGTTCACAATGACGTCATTCATTCATTGCTACATCAAGATCGCTACGGTTGCAGAGACCATTACGGCTTATAGCCGACGCTACGAACATAGACTCCTGGGCAACAGTCCCTACCGCATCAACCAGTGACCTAATTCCTATCCTGCCTTATAAAACTTCAAGATAAACTGAATATCTCATGAAATTTAGCTACTGTTACAAAAAAAATAAAAGAAATGATAAATATATGATTGTAATATCATTAAATATATGTAAACTTCCTAGAACCAGCGAGTTTTTATTCAATGCTATGCTATTTAAAATGATATTATGATTATTTTGCTATACAATTGAACTTCAATCCTTAAGGATTTACTTGGAACCGAACGAATCGTGACCGAGAAACGATCAAAAATCCTGGTTTTAAGAAGTCTCTTTCTCTATAACTTTTAAGATAATTGTTCTTCATAAAAGATTAATACTAACTTAGTTTAGCTTAGCCTTTACTGCATGAGCCAAACTATTGATTTCTTGGAATTTCTCTGAAGTTCAATATTAATGTATAATGAACAGAGATGAAATTTCATACTCATACTTATATTGTATATATATTATATCTATGTTATAATAACCAAAAAAAAAGGACACAACGAATAGATAGTGCATTATGCAAGTTTATAAATACTACAGATACTAGAAGTGACGATTACTAGGGGAAGTAAATGAGTAGATCACAAATTATAAAGACAAATCACGGTTAGTATTGTAGAAATAAGTAGAATCTAATCAACAACTCAGCATAGCACCCCAGTTAATAGATGTACCATAAACAACCAATTGATAGCTTATGGTGGCTTATCTTCAGGCAGTTGAACTGGTCTGTTGATCTTCAAAAACAAGCAATTTTCATTATTTTGTAGAGTTAAGTGATATGATATGATAAAGTACATACATATAATGATATGATACAGGGTAATTGATTGAATGGATTTTAACTACAATATTTCGAGAGTAATGTCTTGTTATAAATTGTCAATGAATGAATGAATATTTTAACTTCAATGATTCAGATCAAATCAAATTAAAAAATCAAATCTTTCATCATAACAAATCCAAATGTGTATGTATGTATGTATGTACTATGTTAATGTGATTAAAAGGAAATGAATGACTGACTTCAATAACTTTATTAAATGACATTGTATTAAATGATTTTCCAGCAAAAATTTAAAGCAATTAAAGTTACGAAGCAAATGATTGGAACACGTAATTTGTAACAAATCAAACGGGAGCTTGTTGCTAGACTTTTTTTTGATATTGAATTTGTATTTGCATTTTCATTTGATGAATTTGAATTTGAAATTGATAAATTTGAATTGGAATTTGAGTAGGATGATTTTGCTTGGGGATGATTTTGGGATTTACTGCTGCAGCAATGGGAGCAGCAGCAGAAGATTATTGAAATTGATAGTCTTGAGTCACGCACCTGCATATGTTCTTTTTGTTGTTTCGTTACAATGCTTGTCGTTCGTATGGTTGCAAAATTATTTGGACCATGATCGTTGACAGCATTTGAAATGGCTTGCTGCGAGGATGCCGATGAAGCGTAAACAGCTGCTGCAGCAGCTGGTGAAGATAGATAACGTGGTTGTATTGGTGGCATACGATCACCACCACCACTAGATGATGAATAATTAACTGTTGCTGGTGAACCACCACTACCACCAGTGCCGACAACGCCACTGCCACCTCCAACACTGCTACTACTCATACCATGTGACATTGAAGCTGGCAATGGCATTACAGGCAGTGGTGGCGCTGGTGCTGGTACAACTGAAGCTGAATTTGTTGGTGTCACATTATTATTCATGCTATGCATGATATTCGGCAATGGCGGCAAATTACGATGACGTGATGAATTACGTGATACTGCACCAACTTGCTGTTGTGCATTGTGTTGTTGTTGTTGCTGCTGCTGATGCTGTTGTTGTTGCTGCTGGTGATGATAGTTGGCTGCAGCAGCAGCTGCCAATTGTTGCTGGTGATGGTGATGATGATGTAAATGTTGCGCATGTTGTTGTTGATGATGATGATGATGATTTTGCGCTGCCGCTGGTATTGAATTCGATGAAGAACTCTAACAGGAGTAGTAAATATTAAGAGATTTAGAGTTAAACAGTTTAAATATGCAAGCAGCACACATGACTACTTACTTGACTACTTGCAGCTGATACACCAACTGAATGTATTGAATGTTCTGATGTAATACTATTACTCTTGCTACTATCACCACCAGCATGATCATCTTGTGTATCATCTGTATCACCAACGGCGCTTTCCGTTTCATTTGTGTCCACCATGAGGATTTTCTTCATTTTACGATAATTGAGATTATCCAATTCTCGTACAGCTGACTTAGTGCGTGCTATTAATTCCAAGAGTACAGTTTCTGAACGTGGCCTTGTTACATAACTGTGAGCTAACAATTTCGTCGACGATGGACGTTCTATAGGCATTTTCTTTAAACATAATTCAACGAAACTACAAAATGTATCCGTCCAATCATTTTTCTATAACAAAAAAAAAAAAAAAAAAAATGTAAATTAATTTAAAATTTCATTAAAACTATGATATATTGGATTTGTTATGAGGCTGTAAAATAACACAACTGTGTGTGTGTGTGTCTCCCTCTTAAATCTTCTTATTGTATTTTATAGCCTTACTCCTCCTTCATGCATTACAGTACGTACCGGCAACGTTGGCGATTCATTTTGTGCAATATGATATAATGCTGACATGGCATTCATATTAAAATATGGTGGTTTTCTTTCAGCTAATTCAATGCAGGTTATACCCAATGACCAGACATCAACTTTACCATCATATTGACCTTCATCCATGGCCAATATAACTTCAGGTGCCATCCAATATGGTGTACCAACAAAACTATTTGCTGGACATTTTATGGCGGCACTACCAAAATCAGCTAATTTCACAATACCATTGTCTGTTAATAGAATATTGCCAGCTTTAATGTCACGATGGATGCGACCCAAACTATGTAAATAACTTAAACCGCTCAAAACACCATAACATATCGCAGCAATTTCATCTTCATGCAATGGTTTCTTATGCACTTCAATTATATCTGAAGCTGAACCAACACAATATTCCATCACTAGCCAGGCGGTTGATTCACGTAAATAGCAACCTTTATATTCAATGGTATTTGGATGATCCAATTGTCGTAGGAATCTACAAATACATAATATAAATAATACATAATACAAAAATATAAATTATTAATCAATCAGAGTGAACTGGAGAGTGAAGACCAACCACCTACCTAATCTCTTTGAGTATATCCTGCCATTTTTCTTGACTTTGTTTGCCGGTATATGACATCTTTTTAATGGCGACAATTTCTTTGGTGAGATTGCAACGCGCATAGTACACGGCTCCAAATGAGCCATGACCAATTTCGCGTAGATCTTCAAATATTTTTTCAGGATCATGTTTATTGAACAGATCGGCAATTTCCGGATCTTTAAGACTTCCAGGACGTGCGGAAGGCATTGCTCATGATCTTTTTATTATCCTCTTTTTCCTTATTTATTTTGTTGTTGTTATTGTTGTTGTTTGTTCGCGTTCTTATGACCCTCTTGATGTTTAATATCTTAACTGATGATAGATACTCTGCTCGGCTCGGCTCGGCTTGGCTCAGTTTAGCTCAGCTCAACTCAGCCAGCCACTGCTTGCTTGCGTTCGAGATCGGATCACGCTAGCGCTTTCCCTCTCCTCCTCCTCCTTTATTTCCTTCTCTTCTTTTTCCAAATTGTTTTGTGTCCTTAATTAAGTGATGCACTGCATTTGCACTTTAAGCCATAAGGAATGCTAACCGGCGCCTTCTTCAGTTGCTAATTGTGTTGCTTCTACTGTTTTTCTCTTTGATCCTATTGAGCTATTGCTGTTGGTTTCGTTCAATGTTCTTGTTGTTTATGTGTTAATCTAAAATAAATTTAAAAAACAAAAAGACATTTTTAGTAAAAAAAAAATCAAAATCTTATCTCAAAAATACTATGTTCCTTCCTATTCTTTGATATAGTTTTAGTGTAACTCATTGGTGAACCACTGCCAACTTTCAGGGTTTGGGGTTTTTTTTCAGTTGTGTGTGATTCATTGATTTTGTAAAATTTTTATTAATAACGTAAAATGAATTTCAATACTTCATTAGTAGATCGCATCGTTCCTCTTTTGATTATTGATTCCCGATCAATGATTATTGAATTTGCTGGTTGTTTGTTTTTCTAATTTGTTCTTACACTTGTGTATTCAATCACTCACTCACTCACTCACACACTCAGTCATTCAGTCGTTGATCCTGGAACTCAATGATTCCTCCTCCTCATCATTGTCAATGAGCAATTTTGTGGGGGTTTTGTTCAGTGATATGGTTATCCACAAAAACAACCTATCATCACACCAACTGATTTAAACAACAAATGCGCGGACTGAAGACCGATAACACAAAACTACACAAACAAAAAAATTGTGGTTGCTTGGTTGGTTGATTGGATTAACTTTACCACTCACTGACTTACTCACACTGACATTCTGTGACAATGACAAAACTTATAATAATACATATATGATAAGCGAATAAACACTTAAGAATTTTTGGCAATCACAAAATAATATTAATTATATTATATTCTGCGTAGTATTACATGGCATTGACTGACTGCCTGCCTGAGTTGTCATTAAGTTAATAGCTGCTACTACTACAACTACTGATTTACAACAAACCAGGATCAGCCTGATCTGAATAGAGCAAACCCAACAACAACTATTGTATTAAAAGTTCATTAGTTAATTAGATAGTCGTCAGTCAGTTAAGAATTTGCTGTTTCATTTCCATGTCAGATTGAATTCTACGAAGATGGAATGCAAGCAAGTAAGCAAGACCTTGTTTTTTTGTTTTTTTTTTTAACTTTTTTTTTTTTTAAATTATGAATCACATAAAGTGTGAGTGAGTGTGCTCAACGGTGTGTGTGTGTGTGTTTGTGTCCATACATTTACTTAGTAGTAGTCCAATGAACTGATGAGGAGGAGTAGAGTTCGAGAATTGGCGCGCGTGATATAAAGAATGTTGTACAAGTTGGAGCGAGTTTCCTGCAAATCGTCATGGACGATAAACAACGCACATACCGACCGGCGGCGGCTGATTCGCTTCGTTGATATACATACATACATACATAGTAGTGTAAAGAAGTCCAGTAAACTAACCAACTAACAGCAACAACAAAACAACTAATGCCTGCCTGCCTGCCTGTCTGCTTTCCTTCCTGCTGCCTGCTTAAATTGACTGCACTGGACTGGACTGAATTTAATTGAATTGAATATTGTGTTGATGGCGGTACGCGGTTGCTCTTGATACTTCATATGTTTGTTTGAAATTATTTACTTTTGACCACTTTTCCTTTTCTCTCTCGTATTTTCCTTTCTTTTTTTTTGTTACACGTATTTTTATGTAGTATTTTCCTTTTTTTTAATATTTCTGTTTTATTATTTTTTAACGACTGCGGCGCGACAAAAAGGGTTGCACTTCCTCGTCGTCGTTGTTGTCGTTTACTTTATTTGTTGTCGGCAGCTGAGACTACCGACTGTGGTCTGTCTGCCTCTTCACACCACTCTTAACAGCAAACTACTGTGAACGTCAAATGAATATTGTTTCTATTGTTGTTGTGGCTTTGGCTGTTGTTGCTGTTGTTGTTGCATTGTCTGTCATCTGTCGGCGTATCCGTGTGAATGTCTTCGCCGTCGCCGTCAATACTACACTGTGCTGCGGCGTTGCGATGCGACAGAACCAAAACTGCTGCTGCTGCTATTTCAACTGATTTTGCTGCTGCTGCTGCTTGGAATAGGACAGGCTGGCCAATGTGCATTTTGAGAATATATATTTTGTTTTATTTTATATTTTTTCGTAATATAAAATTGTATTTAAATATTTACACATTTGCATTTTGTTTTTGTTGAGATACAATTCCATATGCTTTGGTTATCAATTATTGTTGCTTCATGCACGCACAGATTGTTGGTTGTTTATCTTCTGTTTGATGAGTGAAGATGTAAGTACATACACATGTACATATAACGAATATGAAGTGAATATATGTAATATGCATGTTTTATTCAATTATATTATTCAAATTCATAGTAAATGAATGCAGAGATTTTCCATCAAGAAACTGACGACGACCGATTCACCGACAACCGACGACTGAGGACCGACAGACAGACCGAGCACACACAAGAAGAAGAACATTCAAATTGAAAACACTATGGCCATTTGTTCCACCACCACTGTGTCACTTCTCAAGTAACAACCAACCAACTTCATTCACACTTCATCATCGTCATTCATTTTTATGCAATTTTGTTCGCACAATTGTTGGTTATGTGTTTGTGTATTTGGTTGGTTGTTTTTTTTTTTTTTTTTGATGATTTGCTTTTTCAAAATTTTTTTATATAATTTTATAGTTTTGTTTTTTGTTTTTTTTGTATTTTTGTTTTGTGTAGAACAAAAATTTTCATCTCAATTGAGTTGGTTGGAATTTTATTAATGAATTTTGCTTTAACACTTTTCTGTTTTGAATATTTTGGGTGCGGACAATAACAAGAACAACAACAGTAGTGTCTGCCAAACATACACACACGCACACACACACACATTTATATGTAAATACACACGCGCGCGAACCATACCAACACACATCACCATTCACACATACACACACACACACACAAATATAGCATAGTTCGTTAAGTTAGTGATGATGATAATGATGGCGGTGGTGATGATGATAATGACTTCTTGCACATACATACGCGGCGGCGTATACATCTATATTTATATATGCAAGAAAAAAAAATTGTATGCATACGGATGTATGTACGTATCTACGTATATACTCGCTGCTGCTAATATGCTATTTACATACAGAGATTGTATAAAAGTATGTGTTCGGTCTCTCATTCAATGTGCGGCTGCCTGCCTGCCATTGCTGCTGCGGCGGCTCTGCCACAATCAACATACGCACACAAACACACACAATCTTACTACTCTTACTCTAACTTACATTGTATTGTATTCATCATTGTATTCTTTCTATAAACATACATATACATATATAAACGATGAAGCACGCACGCACGCAGATTAAGCCGTCGTTGGTCGTTCGTCCGTCTGTCCTTTTGTCGCCTGACGAATTTGCACACATTATTTTACTTGTTTAAATTGGTTGATTGACAAAAAAAAAAAAAAAAAAAGCACACTCATACACAGGCACACTGAGATACACCATTATTCCACTACACAACAAGAAAAAATCTTCAATTTCTTTTTTTTTTCGCATTTGAAATGTTGATGATTATGCGATAAACGGCGGCGACGGTGACAACGACGAAACAACGACAAAGACCACCACAAATAAATTAACTAAATAACAACAGCGGCGGCGCTCTCTACATTCATTTTATGTTGCTATTGCTATTGCCGCCGTACTTCTTCTTCTTTTTCTTCGTCGTCGTTTTCTTCTTTACCGTGTTATTTGCTACGTCTCCCTGTCTGCCTGCCTCTGCTACTGCAGCTCCTTCTGGTTTTATTGTTGTTTCTGCTGATGCGGCGGCGGCTGAGGCTGCTACTATTTCTACTGTTGGGGCAAAAATACATGTGTGCAAAAAGTGCAAGCGGGGCAACAACTGCAACACTTTAGCATTTTACACTCGCGCTATACAACAACAACAACATACACGCGTTCGTTCGTTCTGTCTGCATAATATAATTTTTGAACGTACTTCTATACTCTTCCCTTCTTTCTTCGTTCTTAGTTTTGGTTTTTTTTCCACAATTCACTAAAATAAAATATATGTCTATACTTATAATTTCCCTTAATTTAATTCTATTAAAAAATGTAAAGTTCACACCAGTATGGTCGTCGAACTACTGACAAGAAAAATCACTAAAAAAGGGCTTGTCAAAAAGCAGAACACAAAATATTAAGTCACATATTTTTTAAGGCATGCAGCAGCCCTTGGCATATTGATATTTGGATGTGATGCTATAACCATTTTCAATTTTATTATTAATTTTTTTGCTTTCTTTTGTTTGTTTGTATTTTTTAGTATGATAAATTATAATCAAAAACACACCATAATTTGTATGATTCACATTAAAAAAAACCACTTGTATTTATCCATACATTTCATATCATTTCTTTCCTTTTGATGCTATTGGAAAACGACTGAATGTTGTTTGTTTTATTTGATACTTTGGATACTTTTGTAGAAAATGCACTAAAAATACTATAAGTTTTGACACACAACAGCTGTTTTATTGTGCTATCTCGCTTGCACAACATCACAATGACAGTCGTCCAGAGGTGTATTTATTTATTTTTGCAATTTATCGATTATAATTACTTACAAAAATAATCGATAGTTTTGCAAATATTTAATTTAATAATTCTCTTCTTATAGGACAACAACTCTAGAAATGTATTTCTGTTCCTCCATAGTAGCTTAAAGCATAAAAAATATCAATCAAACTTATATATAAAAAAAAAAACAAAAAAAACAAATTGACATTAGGAAATTTTATCATAATTCTGAAACAAAAAACATAATACACAAATCTTTGTCGTCGTCGTAGTCCGCATTTAATTGTTTTTTTTTTTTAATTTTGGTGTATTTGTTTTTTTATACATTTTGTAAATTGTGCTAAATAATAATTAGAATTATAAATATTACTATTTTTTGCTGTAAATTAAATTTCGCCCATTAACCGGTTTACAAAAAAAAAAACAAAAATTTTGCAATCGTATTGAAATTTTTTAATAAAAATCAACAAAAGGTAAATCCAATTCACCATCACGAAACTCACCTTAGCACACGACACCGGATCAAAGCATTCATGCTGCTGTGCTGCTGCTGCATAATTCACCACATTTTAAGCACATTTCATTATATTTACACAACAGCTGATCACTATTTCATCAAAAGCGGCAAAAAAATAAATAAATAAAGAAAAATAAAAGTAAAATATATATTCTAAAGCGGCTTTGTTGTTCTCATTAGCATTTGATGGTAATGTAAATCAAGAGAGGATTAAAAGGAGTAAGGATTAATTGAAAACAAAACAAAGCAAAGCAAAATCAATTTAAGTTTTCTTGGCATTTATTATTAAGTAATAATAATTTGCCTTTAAATTAAACACAAAGGATTACATCAGAAGCAGCAACAACGGCCGCAGCACTGAGAGCACGTTTGCCTGGACGGCCACCACTTTACATAAAATTTGCAATCACGTTTCGTTCACTATTCTTCAAACCCTTCGAAATGTCAAAAAATGACCCTTTTACGTTTTCGACAACGAAGCCTGAACACAAATGCCGGACATGTAATGATTTCAAATATTGGGCAAAACAACAACGTGAAATTACCCATAAACCAAAGCCGGTAAGTGCAATCAGTCAATTAGTCAGTAACTCATAACTTAAACAAATTTTCATGGAAAACCCTTTTCCGCTTTTCATTTTATTAGTGTAATGAAGAATTGTTTATTGATTTATAGATAGGATCATCATCAGTCCTCCCAGTGCCAATTGCCTAGAACATAAATAAATGAACTAAAGATTAAACTAAGCAGAACAGGAAAAGAAACAGAAGTTTGTGAATACTAATCTATCGAAAAGTTTTCAATTGACCACAAATTGTTTGGAGTGCTATAACTTTATGCCATCCCATCGAATATAGATCTAAACTAACTCAAGTGTGTTAGGTTAAGTGAAGTTCTCACATTTTCTTGTTGCGTTTCATCCACTCTTGAGTGATTACTCTTCTGATTAAAAGAGTAAATGCCGCCTCTACTTTTGTCAGATCATGGTGTTATTTTCTGAAATATAAGTACTTATGGCGTTTCCATGGCAATCTCAATTTTCAATATCATGTGATGCCCTGATTATATAACAAAATCTTAAACTAAACTTTGTCAACTTATTTTACGTTGTGCTTCTGCTTATGCTTATATATTTTCAAATGAATACAATGATATTTTAAGGTTATTCGATGCGGAATCGGAATGAATGGGGGAAAGCATTGAAAGCCTACCGGTCTACTACCGAATGTGGGACTTTAACCCAACTAAAAGTTACAGCCCCTTGACATTTTAACAGATTCATTTAAAATCGCATTATTTGCTTATTTGTCTTCATCATCCGAGGAATTCTTCACAAATTATTGGCTTTTTAACATATTTATCATCACGTAGATAGCGAATAGAAATCGATAATTGCTCTGTGCTATTAATATAAGCAATCTCATCAGCCAATACAGAAAAAGCCGAGACATGTTTCACCTCCTTCAATATTTGGCTTTTCAGAGCATCGGAACAAGTTTCAATCAATACGTTTTGAATTTGATGCGATTTGTAAAAATCTCGTCTCCCGAGTCAACTCGAAAATGTAGCAGGTCTGTAAAAACAGAACCCTCGTCGGTACATGTATCTTTTCTTCACTGAATTGACAAAAAAGGTCTTCCTGGAAGAAAGAATATAAATCTACTTGATTCACATCACCATGTTTCCGCTTTATCCAGACATCCAGATTCTTTAGATGCTGCTTCAGCTTCTGCATTATAAATACATTGCCATTATGTCGATTGCTTTGGGTGGAGGTGAAGGATGGTGGTGTCCATGTGTTGACCTTTCTTTAAACAATTTATTTTATGATTAGTCATTTTGATTTTATTTTTCATTTTTGTTTTTATTTTTTTTTTATAGGGTAGTAAAATTCATGCAAATGAGCCACCACCAATGAATGCGGACAATGATATGCCAAGGCCGGATTGTCCTATGGATAAGACCAGACTTGGTTACTCTACATGGGGCTTACTACATACAATGGCAGCTTTTTATCCAGACAATCCAACTGATAGTGAGAAACGAGATATGAAAACATTTTTCGATGTCCTCTCACGTGTCTATCCATGTGAATATTGCGCCAAAGATTTTCGCACAGAGTAAGAAATCCATTCCATTCAATTCAATGCAATCAATTATTATTGTTCAATTTATCATAATTTAAATAAAAGGTGATAATGATTGTAATGATATTGAGAGACACATTCCTTAGTTAATTGTTTAATTAATGTTTTTTTTTTTTGTATTTTATTTTGTTTGTGTTGTTCTTATTTTAGTTTATATAAATTTCCAATTAATGTAAATTCACAAAAAGAATTGGCTCTTTGGCTTTGTTCATTCCACAATCGTGTAAATGATAAACTTGGCAAACCTCTATTCGATTGTGGTAAGGTTAATGAACGTTGGCGTGATGGTTGGTTGGATGGATCGTGTGAGTAATGTGTATTATGAGTAGAAATAGTAGATATTGACAAATGGCATGTCATGTCATGGCATGGCATGGAAAACCTTCAAAGTCCACACAGGTACATAAGGTGCAAGGTAAGCCATAATAATATACATACATATGTATTTGTTTAATCATACTGTTTCATTATTTTTTTTTTCTTTTTTCAGAAGCAGAAGCGTGCGACATCATTTAAATTTTTTTTGAAAAATCTAATCATCAAGACAGAAAACCAAAACCGATAAATAAATAAATAAATCATTGTTACAAATCAAATTATAAGTATTTGGTCATATATACAACAACAACAACAAAAACAACAACAACATACACAAACAACCTCTATATATATTTATATATAAAAGACTTGAAATGAATTACAATATTTATATAGATTTAGAATTTATTTAAAATGCATTTGATGATTATGATTGAATGGCTTTAAAGGTTTTTTGTTACAATACAATAAAAATCAATCTACTTAATAATACAAAAATTAAAAAAAAAAAAAAAATAATAATAATAAATCCGCCAGAGTGAAGTACAATATCAACAATAACAATAACAATAACAACAATAATTATAATAAATAATATATTAAAATGAAAATCAAAACGAACTGAACTGTACAGTTGATCAATTATAATATTTTCTATACTTATGTAAATGAAACTAAAGATAAATTTTCATAAATCGTTTAAAATCCAATTTCATAATCAAAAAACACACAAACAAAAAAACTTCTGAATTATGTATTTACATTTTGTTCTTTAACAGTAAAAATCTTTAATGTTTTTTAAATGATAATTAAGTTTGTAATTGTATGTGAAGGCATCATTATCAATAGTATAAAATATAAGATCAACACAGAATAAAGACAATGCTGGACATACAATATACTACTAAGTTTTTTAAAATTTTGTATTTTTCTCTAAAAAATTAACAACTAAGTAAACACTAATGCTCACTTGTTTTTATACACTTCACGGGAGTGAATAGTATTATAAGTTTTTCGTGAAGTTTGTAACACACAGAAGGAGACATCGCAGTCCACATAAAGTATATATATTTTTGATCAGATCGATGAGACGAGGTGATTTGGCCATGTCCGTCTGTATGCATACAAACTAGTTCCTTATTAAAGAAATTATAAACATAGTCTATTCACAAAGTTGATTAACAAAGGATTTCCATCCGTCTCTATTGCGTTCCATTCCAATATGGCATGGGGTATTTCATCGTTATTTTTGCGAAAGGTATGTCCCAGCCAATCGTACTTTCGTTTCCGTATCACAATTTCAATTGGGTCTTGCTCGCAGATTTGTCAGAGTCGCTGATTGCTAATAATTCTTGGCCACCAGATTCGCAGAATAGTACGTAGACATCGGTTGATGAACATTTGTAGTTTCCTTATGTTTGTAGTTGTATTATGCCAAGTCTCACAGCCATAAAGCAAGACAGATTTTACACAAGCGTTAAATATTTTTATTTTCGTCTTCTGGTGGACATGTTTAGCTCTCCACAAGTTTCTTAGTCTCCCAAATGCGGCCTTGGCTTTTTGAATTCTACATTCTATATCGATATGGGTTCCACCGTTTGTTGTTATTTTACAATAGTGACAATAATTACTGGTGGGCCTTGTCACGTTCCTGGAAAACAGTGTGTTAAACGAAATCGTGTTAAGTGAGTCAAAAAGCCAGTACAAAAAAGGTGGTTACGTTCCTGGATTTAAAACCAAGCCAGAGAAATCAAAAAATTTAGTTTTTTTAAGTGTTTTATATTTATTATTGTATCCTGATAATTTAGTATTCTATCGTACACAAATATAACATAAATAAGTAGGGGAGGGGGCCCAGCTGTGACGCAGGCCCAGTTGTGACGCAGCTAAATATTTTTGACATGCGGTATGAGAATGACAGTTTGAGCACTGCCAATCATGTTCGTTTGACGTTCTGCAGTTTTTGGACAGACACCAACGTTAATAGTCGCATTGTGTATACGCGCACCAAACATCGTGTTGAAAATCGTGCGAAAAAGTTATTTTGATTTTTTTCAAAGTACCAAAATTTTGTGAAATTAACAGTGAAAAGGTGAGTGCAATGCATCAAAATATTGTATTTGCCGTATATTTTGTGATTCTATATGGATTTATGTGATTATGTGGTGTCTATAAAAAACAAACATCCATGAACCGAGTCAAAGCTTTCTGCAAACCCAATGTAGACAATTTTTTCGCAAATTTGTCTCGGTTGATCGATGTACACAACTTTGACAGTTGTTCCATCTATAATATGGATGAAAGTGGCTTCTCGACTGTGCCAACAAAAATTGGAAAAGTCATCGCTTTGAAAGGTGTGCGGCGTGTGGGACAACTAGAAGCTGCCGAGCGAGGAACCATGGTGACACTGGCTCTTACTGTGGGTCGAATGGCAATTCAGTTCCGCCGTTCTTTTTATTTCCAAGAAAGAACATGCAATCAACTATTGGTGTGACATTCCTTTCATATTTTCTCATTTTCAGTGTATTTCTTGAGGTGCGTCACAACTGGGCCACTTTTTTTTCGGCCTAAAAAAAGTTATCCTGAATAAATTTGTTCCAAAATATTTTGAGTAACTGAAATAAACATACTTTCTTTGGAAAAAAGTTGCGTTTGGTTAATATTTAAATGTTAAACTTCTTAATTTTTCATTTTCCGGAACTGAGGAAAAAATTTTAATTTTTTTTAAAACCCGCGTCACAACTGGGCCTCCTCCCCTACTGTTGTGCTTTAACATGCGTTTGCAGTTCACCCACATCTTTTTTGGAAAAAAAATCCATCATTTTTGATTGCTTTCTTCAATCCAAACTTTCATTTTAGCACTCTTGCTGAGTAAGGCACATTTTTCTAAATCACTTTTAAATTTAACAAGTCTTTCAATGGATGGATGTGAGTTTATGAGGCTTTAGTTGAAGATTTCCTAGAGTTAAGCCTACTATAGCCTCAATATATTCGGAACTGTCGTCGCCAGTTTTCAAATTTTTCCCATCACTCTGCCAACAACTCTTGAATACCCTCGACAGCCATATCCTTGAAGCAATCACCTTCAATTGAGTTAGCAAGAACAATTGAACAACTGCTGGCCTAATTTTCCTCCCTACATCCATTTAATGTTGACTTCTTAAGATATAAGATATGAACGCAATCTTTAAAAGAAAATTTCTTCCAGGCACTCCTGACATCAATAGATTCCGTGTCGGGTATGTCCAAAATCCATCGTAAAGAATGTCTAATATAAACGTAGTATAAATTATACCCTGATCCATTGGCTGCAGTAGTGATGTTGTATTCGATGGAAGAAATTTTACCTTTACATTAGGATGGTTTAAATCTTGTGGATGACCTGGAGCATTATCTAATAGTAGAAGCGCTTTAAAGTCTAAATTTTTCTTTTAAAAATATTTTTCAAAAAACCAGTCTCTAAATATCTCTGTAGATACCCAGGCTTTTGAATTTGCTTTCCAGTAAACCGGTGTGTTCTCTTATCTAGTACATCTTGAAATGCACGAGGGTTTAAGGATTTATATACGAACATAAATTTTCCTGATGCATTACTGCACAGAAGTGAAGTGATTTGATCTTTGGACACCTATAATCCAGGTGCTGTTTTTTCTGTCCATTCACATTTTTATTGAACACAACAAATAAAAAAAAAAAGAAAAAAAAAAACACTCAACAGTATTCGAGCGAAAATTTAAGCGTGTTAAACAAAAAATGGTATCAAATTTTTCACCGTGTTAGACCGAGGTCGTGTTGAATGAGAACGTGTAAAACGGGACCCACGTGTATATGTATATGATTAAGTTTGACTTAATTTAATTTATCTCTTCGATCCAAATAGAGGTACACATGCACAGTGGCGGTTCTAGGATTCAACTTTGGGGGAGGCTAGGGTTTGTCAACAATATTTTTGCACTATGTTCTTGCAATTCTTGTGCCACAAAATGACTTTTTGTTTGAGCACAAATCAAACTCTCCAGAGCCAGAATGTTCGGGAATATTCCTTTGAATCTCAAACCCAAAAAAAGAAATCATGAAATTCAGAAAAGGATAAGTATAAATGATATTACGTAATATTTTGAGTGCATTTCACTGCTGATGGCTTTTTTGGTAAAATTAAAATATTTTTCAACAAAAATCAACGTTTGCTACAAATATACTGCTCTTCGCATATAGTATTTGGTGAATCAAGATTGTCG
The DNA here is from genome assembly GCA_037043315.1 of Amiota communis. Classification (NCBI taxonomy): domain Eukaryota; kingdom Metazoa; phylum Arthropoda; class Insecta; order Diptera; family Drosophilidae; genus Amiota; species Amiota communis. The sequence continues at coordinate 1,090,387 of JBAMAV010000686.1, forward strand.
GGTTCTGGGTCTCTGGACCTGCTACTGCGCATGTAATAAATAAGGATTGGAAAAGGTAAGATACATTAGATTTACATTACTTTAAATTATCAGAAGTAAAAATGGGGGGTAGATTTCTAGACCTAGGTATCAAGCCATAAAAAGGAAACCACCTCTATCGATCGAAGCCATAAGCCAATGGGAGTCAATTGAGTCGATTTTTTAGAACAGTTGAAAATGTGCGGACAGCGATTGTTATCAGAGAGACCTATATGTTTCTTGTAACACTGGATGATAAGAGATCAGCCCGTAATAGTGCTGAAGTTGGGGTATGCACTCATTGTATGTGTGGCCAGCAAAAACTTCTTAGAAAACAATTCATGTAGTCGCTCGTAGTTGTTGTTGTTTTAACTGCAAGGGGCATGTACAACTAAAGCCACGGGGCCTGCTACTCACTCAGGGGAATCGTCAATCGTTGTATCTGCTGCTGTAGAAGTTTATGGTATGGTGCTAAAGTCTTGGTGAAAAGTGGAACAACGGACATATCAGGGCGCATCCGTTTGCAAACGCAGGATTTTGCATTATTTGAATACATTTGACGTGGCTTGTTAATGCTGGATACCATATATCCATGTAGGTAGCAGTATTCACTTATTTATAAACCAGCAATTTGTTTCTGAAATTGAGTTTGCTTTTACTTTTCATTAGCCATCTTAGTTCTTGATATGTTGTTCTACCCAAGCCCAAGTTTTTTCCCCTGCCATGATCTGTCGTCCTTTACGGACACCAGACTTCAGGATTATATTGAATTGAGCTGGACATAATAGTTTATATTTGTGGAGAATGCCTTCGTGCCGTTGTTCACTTGTACTTCATTCCAATGTTCAATAAGATTTTTAATACCTCGTTGGTAGAAATCACCTGGTTTCAAAATTCGAACGAACTCTGAATTGAAATTGGTTGCTTCTTGATTTTATTAAAATGTTACGTTGTGCGGTTACAAGTGAATCTTAAGACTCCTTTCTCCTTAAGGCTATTGAAGGCAACTACAAAGATAAACTTTTTCTTTTTCCTTTCTTCCAACAAATAGAAGATTGTCTAAGACTTTTCATTTCATAACCTATACAATAGTTAAAATGTTCTAGTAATTTACAGTTACTTCTTGAATGCCGTTCAGGGTAACAGAATGACAGTGTTTGGTGCGCAAGGAAAAGCAACAGTGCTGCGATTTCGCACTATCAGTACGATGATCCATCGCCTGGACCATGTTTCGAATTCGTCAAGAGTTCTTTGAGATGTGGCAGCAGCTAGTTCGCACAAACTGTCATACGGATTCCTAATACTGTGTTGTCCACGTAAATGGCGACTAGAGTGTTTTTATCGGTTGGCATTTGCATACCACTAGTAAACAGCGGGTACAGGACAGTCAATGTCCCGTGGTATCATGACCGTGTCTAAGCCAATAGATAATAAATAAAAGAACTTGGATTATAGGTCCACCGCTTGCAGTGTGATGCCAGATGCTGATAATGAAGAGAGAGCCGAAAGGATTATGCAGTTTACTTTAAAGTTTTCTCAGTGAAAACGCAGTCAGACATGCCACTAGACTGGAAGAGGAAAAGGAGATAGTCAGTAACCGTCCCTGTTCAAGAAGGTTTAACATTTAATGGCCTAACTGAGCTGGTCTTGGTACTAGTCACCAACCTAATCTAAACTAAATTTAGATGTGACATTATCAAATGTTGGATTGCCACTTTGACGAGGCAAAGGACTATTTAGGTGTAAGAACCAGGAGAGAAATGCCGTTGGTAGCTTGCGTCAATAATCGGAAGACGAACACTGAAGCTATGAGCTATCCAAACCCGGCGCCACAATGGGCCTTAAGTTGCCATGGTAACCATCCCATACTATCCTCCTCCTATCATTCATATGATAATTCTTGTATTCAAAACTAATAAATCTTTCTTACCTTTTGATAGTCTTCTTCTTCCATTAAAAAATGAAATAAATAATTTGTTTTTTTTTTTGGATTTTCTTAATTTTATTTCCCAAATCAATAAAACAACATTTTACTATTTTGGTTTTTTTGTTTTTTGTTCAACAAAATTAATATTGTTGTTGTTGTTCTTTTTGTTTTTGTATTTGAATCGCCAGCACTGTCATTGACATTATAATAGATGACTTAATTCGTTTGGTTGAAGTTTGTTGTTGCTGTTGTTGTTATTGTCTTTGTTGTGTAAACAACAAACAGTTTAGATTCTACCTGGGAAGGTGCCACTTTCCCGTTGGTCATCCCATTTCTCAACCCAGGCATTGGGACACATCGATTTGTAGACCTTCTTGAAGTAGTTGCATGGTGCAAAGTCCTCGCCACGCTTCTTGACGCAACGATGATAATCCAAATAGGATTGATAGCAGTAACGTGTCACGTTCTGGTTGGGGAAACGTGGATCAAAGGGGGCAGTTTCCATCTTATAAGCTGACATGTTGCTGTCTGTTGGCTTATCGCTTTGTTTTTTGGACATGAAAAATTGCATAGAGACAAATTCTTTTAATTAACAAATGAAAAAAACAAAAAACAAAACAGAATAACAAAATACAAAAAAAAAAATTTAAAGAAAATGAAGAAATACCAAACGAAAAAACCAATGAAAATATCGAAAAAATTATATAAGAAATAATATAAATAAATATTTTATTTAAAAGAGAAATATATATATATTTTAATTTATATATAAAGAGAATAGAGAGAGAGAGAGAGAGAGATAGGGAAATGATATAGCAAGAGATAATAACATTAACATAATATATGAAAATGTGAGTGTTTATAGTTAAATGATGAACGAGAATTAAGGAATTTAAATTAATTATTTATTTAAGAAAAAAAAAATTAAAAAAATAAAATAAATTTAATGATATAAGCAAATGAATAACAAATTTTAATTTCAAAAAGAAATAAATTTAATTGAAATTAATTCATTAATTGAAATTTATAAATAAAAATAATATTATTATTTCATAAATTAAAAATTTTAAGTGAATTGTAAAAAATATACAATTAAAAAAGAAGAAGCCACAACACAGAAAGATACAATTTGAGATGAAAACAAAAACATTTAAACAAATTTTAATTAATAATTTTTGAAAGCAAAAAAGAAAGGAATTTAGTAGAGAAAAAATAAGAAAATTTAAACAAATTAAAATTAATAAATTTTCAAAGGAAAAAAGGAAGGAATTTAATAGAGAAAAAATAAGAAAATTTAAACAAATTTAAATTAATAAATTTTCAAAGGAAATAAGGAAGGAAGAAAGGAAGGAATTTAATAGAGAAAATAAAAGCATTTAAACAAATTTAAATTAATAAATTTTGAAAGCATGAAAGGAAGGAAGAAAGGAAGGAATTTAATAGAGAAAAAATAAGAAAATTTAAACAAATTTAAATTAATAAATTTTTAAAGGAAATAAGGAAGGAATTTAATAGAGAACAAATAAAAACATTTAAACAAATTTAAATTAATAAATTTTCAAAGGAAAAAAGGAAGGAATTTAATTGAGAAAAAATAAGAAAATTTAAACAAATTTAAATCAATAAATTTTCAAAGGAAATAAGGAAGGAAGAAAGGAAGGAATTTAATAGAGAAAATAAAAGCATTTAAACAAATTTAAATTAATAAATTTTGAAAGCATGAAAGGAAGGAAGAAAGGAAGGAATTTAATAGAGAAAAAATAAGAAAATTTAAACAAATTTAAATTAATAAATTTTGAAAGCAAAAAAGAAAGGAATGAATTTAATAGAGAACAAATAAGAAAATTTAAACAAATTTAAATCAATAAATTTTCAAAGGAAGAAAGGAAGGAATTTAATAGAGAAAATAAAAGCATTTAAACAAATTTAAATTAATAAATTTTGAAAGCATGAAAGGAAGGAAGAAAGAAAGGAATTTAATTGAGAAAAAATAAGAAAATTTAAACAAATTTAAATTAATAAATTTTTAAAGGGAATAAGGAAGGAATTTAATTGAGAAAAAATAAAAACATTTTAACAAATTTAAATTAATAAATTTTCAAAGCATAAAAGTAAGGAAGAAAGGAATGAATTTAATAGAAAAAAAATAAAAGCATTAAAACAAATTTTAATTAATGAATTTTGTAAGGAAAGAAGGCAGGAAAAGAGAAATAAGTAAGTATATGTAAAATAATAAAAAATGTCCCAAATAAGTGCATTAAAAAAATAGAGGAGGAAAGTGACAAAATAATCATAAAATAAATTAACAAAAAAAAATTTGCAATATAAGAAAATAAATAAAAAATAAGGAATTAAAAGATATATTAAAAAAAAAAAATTTGAAAAATAGAAAAAAATTAATTCAAATGTAATATTAATTAGTAAATTGCATAAATAAATTAAAAGTTAAAAAATATAAAAAATAGAATTTAAATAAATCGAATTATTTTTTAAACAAAAAAAAAAAACAGCAGACAAAATTTAAAATTAAATTGATTTCAATAAATAAATTAAAAAAAAGGAAAATTTAAAAGAAAAACGAAAACAAAAAAGAATGCGTGAAATTAGAGGGAGGAAGAGGAGGAGTGACAAAATTAAAGGAAACGAAAACAACATAAGGAATGAATGAAATTATTTTCCCAATTTTTTGTTTTGTTTTAATTTATCCGATTTCGGCCAATTCAGATTCCGATTCATTCAGTTTCAATTCGATTCATGAATAAGACAAAGACAAAGCGAGACGAACGGAGCGAGCGAGCAACAGGAAAAAAGCCACAAAAAAGCACATACACAAAACGAGAGAGAGAAAAAGAGAGAGCATGAAAAAGAATAAAAATGGAAAAGAAGATAAGATAAGACAATTAATGCATGTTCTTTTACTATCTCCGTTTTGTTATTAATTTTATTTTATTTTTTATTTTACGAAAAACAAAAAAAAAAATGCTTAAAAAGAGAGAAAAATGTAAATTTGTTATTATGATTATGATAAATAATGAGAATGCATGATGATGACGATGATGATGATGATTTGTTGTTGTTTCTGTTCTTCTATAATATAATAATAAAATAAAAATTGAATGAATTAAAGAATCATATGTATGGTTAGTGATAATCTTCTTACATATAATAAAATCGTAAACGAGCCGTTTCTGTTTGTCTGTGATATAATGCAGGCTAATCTCAGAAACGGCTTAAACAAGTTGAATGCGGTTTTCACTGGTGTATTGTAGCAAGCTTTGAGTAACATTTAGTGTTGGTTTCAGACCAATCGGTTCACAAATTATTCAATAATATATGGATAAGGAAAATATGTTTTTTATGTTTATTGTAAGTTTTTGCAAAACCAGACACATAAATTTTCATTCATTTTTTCCTTGCTATGCTTTGCTGCTTCTTCAATTTTGTGTTTTGTTGTATGTACATATACATATATTCCTCTCATTTATTGATGACTGAGTACGCACAAGAGTATTGCGCTCTTCGTTCTTTTCTCTTTTTGTATATACGAACGGACTAGACCAGGTCTGTGAGTACCAGGTCACAAACAAGTGAGAGCAACAACGGTATGGATGAGAGGAGCGATAGAGACAACAAAAAACGAAATTTTCGTTGCACATTTTTGGTATACCTACATATATGATTTTCATTGAGAGCAGAAAGAGATCAAGTTCACAAACAAAATAGTTAAACTAATTGAAATAGTGGGCGTAGCGTAGCAAACCCAGTTCGCTAGTGCAATAATATAATCATTACTTTTGTTATCTTCTCTGCACTATCCTCACTCCATCATCAAAATCGGTTCCCCTAGAAAAAAGTTCTGAGGTAACAAATAGATAACTAATGGTCAGATCTTGATCAAATATATACATATATGGAACCACATGACAAGCACTAGCGTACAAAAAAAAAAAAATCAGCAAAATGATTCTCCTAGAAAAAAGTTCTGAGGTAACATACATAAAAACTATCACCAACAGAAATTTCAGATTCAGATTTATTCCAGCAGATAAATTTATGGAATTCTTTATACCAGAATATCAAAATCTCGGAGGCCCATCCAAATCCACCAAATTCTTCTCTATACTATTCATCCAACATCATCCATTCTATTCAAAGTTTCTTCTTTTCTTTTTCCAGGGGGTGTTATGGATTTATAGCAACTTATCTATCTATTTCCTAACTAAATCTAGTAACCCACACCACCAAATACTTCACAATAATTTCCTCTCTTTAGATTTAATATAATAAATTTTTCAGAAAAATTATTGGATTGGGAAAATCTATAATTTAAGTTCATCAACCTTATTATAGAAAAGTTATAACAATTTTGGGTATTAAATAGCATTTCTGGGCATGATGATCATCAAGAAATCATGATGCATTGTGGCAATGCTTGATAGTAGAATTGTAATCTTGTAAACTTAACCGATATAGAAAAACTATAGTCAATATTTTAAAAGATCCGGGACCTTATCAAACTCAAAGAATTTGGGGTGAGCCATTGTCACATATTACAAATTGTGGAACATAAGAGTGTAGTTTTAGCGATGACGAAATGGAATTCCAATTGTACGGAACTTCAGGATATGGATTACGGTTAATATCATCAATTGCGGACCTAATGATTTAGATTATGATTCAATATGAGAACCAATGATAAACTCCAAAAAATTCGAGTGTTTTATTATTATTATCATATTAAACTGTATGGAGGATGGAGTTATTAGAATATTTAGGTCAGATCAAGTAGTCTTTTTAATGATTAGATTAGACATATCAACAGGATAATGCACTAAAACATAGTGCAAAGTTTCTGGCATGAATGACATAATCAATTCGAGACAACAAATCAGTAATACATTAAAATCAATCTGGAATGGAATGGGCTCAGCTAAGCTAATCCACAATGACTTCTTTCTATGGTAGATTGTCATATGTCATTTTCGACTATATTTTTTTGTTAATGTTATGTTTGAATCCTTATTTCTTATAAACATCTGCAGAGTCTTAATGAAGCCACATTGTTTTTCAGTTACTAACAATGGATTGAGGCCCGCCCCCGTCCATCATCCATTATTATTATTAATTTATTCTATTTTTATAGCTTCTTGGTATAGATCCTATTACAGGTTAACCGGAAACTCTTTGCTTTAGCATGTTAAAAATGATTCCAGTTTAGTAGTGAGATTGTTTAGCATTCCAATCAAAGAGTTGCAATCAACCCAATCTAATTGATGTCCCTGAGGTAATATTAGCTTTAGACTTTCACCAGTATCGATCAATTGATGGGTGTTGTTTCGGGTCATTATCATACTGAAACTTCCTTCCCAACGAAGTTGCATATTCCTCCCAAACTCGACATATGCCAGCAGCTGAGCCGCATCGAAGGCTTGTATTGTAGAAGAGAGAATAAGATTAGGCTGCTTTCAGTGAAAGAAGTTGTTCATGAGTGGGTTCAAAAGGTTAAGAACAGCAAGTGTGACTCAGCAAGCAATTTTGCATTGTTAAAAAACGTTGGGAATGATTCAAAAGCAGAGATTTGGATGCTATATGAACTGAAGCTAAGAAACGGTGAATGCCAATTTTGCATCGTATAGTCACTGGTGATAAAGAAGAAGAGGAAATCATGGTGACTACGTGGCCATGCTTCAATATCGACAGCCAAGCCGAATATTCTTGGAATAAAACTCATGTTTTGTTCATCAAAGCTAACAAAACAATTACTGGAGCAATCAAGGAAAAAACTTGCCTATTAGTCGGGAGCAAAATAACACCTACAAGCGGAGCTGATGAAGAAATTACAAATAATAAATTAACCATGTACCACTTTGACCCAATCTAACAACATATGTGCCTAAAATTCCATATCACCCAACTATAAAGCTCGTATCTTCAGTTCCAACGTAAAATCATTGCTGTTATATTGCTGCGAGTCTTGGCTGCTGACAAAAATAGGGCTTACCCGGAAGCTGCAATATTTTGTTAATTCTAAGGATCTGGTGGTCTCCTCCTTCATCTTTTACGAACCAACGACCAACGAACTTCCAAATGAACTACATATACATTTGATTGTTGACGATTTGGATGGATAGTTCACACTTGACGCAAAGAAGTAAACAGGTCAGATCCGCCGCAAGTTTCGAGAAACTGTGACAGACTAAAACCAGTTTGGATGCTGGCTTGAGGAACTCTAATACCAATTGGAACACTATGAAGCTTCTCGTACAAAATCGGAATGACTTTAATGATTTTGTTTTGGCACTTCGCTTGAACCAGAGCTAAATATATGTATATACCATATGTACCCCATCTGCCGTATTCACCAGACATTGGACCTTCCGATTGTCACTCAATTGTTCCAATCGATGGCACATAGCCATATTCACAACATACATATGAATATACCTAAAATTCGGGTCGATTCATGGATATCATCAAAAGATGAAGCGTGTTATTCCGACGCGGTATCCGGTATGCTGTTAGAAATATGCAAAAAACTAGTAGCTAACGATGGACAATACTATCCATTTTTTAACAATTCCTAATAATATGTGTGTTTCGAAACACAGGTACCCTAAATTTCTTTGTTTTCAACCTCAACCTCATCATTTGACAATAAATATTTACAATAATTTGAAAAAGGTTTTTTTTTTTTTTAATTTTATAAGCAATTCACTTTTTATTCACTTTTGTTCCTAATTAATTAATTAATTAAATGATTAAGTAATTAAAGAAATTGTATTCATTTTTGTTAGTTTAGTTTTGTTAAAAGAAAGATAATTTAAAATGAAAAGAAATTATAAATTTTAATTAAAAAAAAAAAATAAAATAAACAAAAAAAAAATTAAAAAGAATTTGGAAATTGCATTTTATCACTCAGACACACACACGCACACATACACACAACAACAACTTACACATTTTCTTTATATATATATATGTATATACTAGAGATCTGCATTCATCCATTCGTATTACTTCTCTTGAGCAAATACCATTAGATTTTGGAAGGGCAATTCGTTCACGAAATTGGTTTCGCTCTTAAAATTGTTGTTGTACCAGACAAAATTTCGTCTAGAATTTCATTGGATCATAGAAAATTGTTTAAGTCTTATTCGACTCAAGATTCCAAAATAGAAAAATGAGAATACAATGTTTCGTGTGCGAATTGTCTAGTCTGTGTAGTGAAAGAATGGTCTTTGATCAAAGACTATTAAAATGTATGGACTGGACAAATCGCTCAATCGCACCCACAATTTGCTATTGGATATGAAAGGAATAAAAGCTCCTCTTAAATTGAGCGATTTGTCTGGTCTACACATTTTATACTCTTTGCTTGGACTTCAATGCATAACCTATTTTATACCGAAGAGAATATAGTATTACTTTCTGTTATATAAATGAATGCTATGTGTATTGAGTGGATACTGGATACTGAGCTCATCGCACAGCGAATGAAAACACAGTGGAGCAGAATTGAATTAAATTTATTTATTGTAGGCACTTTTTGGAGAGTTATGTATGGAGCTATTAAAGTAGCAAAGAGACTCTTGGTGAATCAGATCTCAAAGGAATGGCATTGAACTTTGAAGAAATGTCGATAGTGGCAATCATGAACTCGCATCCTCTATGCCCTCTGACTGTTGATATGAACGTCTTGGAAGCTCTAACTCCAGGTCATTCAATAAAAGATTTTTCATACATACGAGTATGTACATACATACATGATGACATCTTGAAGTTGGGCATGGTCAACCAATATAAGCGAATTGATTATGCCGTACAGCAAGATGTATGGCGAAACGATGGTCAAAGGAATATTTGACACTAATGCAGACAATGCACCGCCGCCGAATCAATGATGAATGGGACGTGTGATAAAAGTGCACCCTAGTCACTGGTAGTGTTGAACTCTTCAGCATGATCACGTTGAAGACAAGTTCTGGTTGTACATATTTCAATACACAAAAATTTTTGGAATTGAATAAGGTCCGAGTTCGTTGGTTGGTTGGTTGTTTCGCCGTATTCGTACTGACAGGGAGTCTTTGCATGTGCAATCAATGAGCGATGAGTTCAGGCAGTATTTGTACACACTGATTGATAGATACTCTTAGTTCACCTCATTCAGTAGGTAGTATGAGAATAGCCTAAGATGAATGCAAATCTCTAATATCTAGGTATATATGTACATACATCTCTGTATATATGTTATATATTGTAGAATATTTTAATAATATATAAAATAATTAAGTGTAATATTAATGTGTTTTTTGTTTTTTTCTTTGCCTTTTTCTATAAATGTATGTAAAACGAAAGAAAAGGAAGGAATTTTAATTAAACGCGGCGTTCTTTTTAAGTTCATTAATCTATGCAGTTGTTTAGTTTCTTAGGTTAGTTGTTTGTTATTTTTTTTTTTTATCATTTTGGTTGGTTATTTTCATTATTCATCAATCAATCAATCAATCAATGATTATGATTTAGAATGTTCAACATTTAATCAATGTTTTTTTATCATATTCATATTCGAGAGATCATCATCAACATCCATCATTTATCAGAGGGGTAAGTAACTTCCATTATACTTAGTCTCCTTCGATTCTGTTTTGTGAATTTCTTTCTGTCTGTCTATTCGTCTAGTAGTATCATCTCTTTTTTTTTTCAAATTTTTTTATATTATCGTTTAGTATCTTTGGTTATATATATTTTTTGCTTATTTAACCAAGGGACGTTTGCCACCATCACTTTCGCATGCATTGTTTTTATATTTATTAACTTCAGCTAAATATAAAGACCAGAAATCCTTAGGATCTGCTTGCAGATCATTTTGTGCTTTTTGTTTAGCAACAACACCGGTTTTAAGTATTTTACCACCACGACGACGCCCAACCAAAGGTGGTGGTGGTGGTGGTGCTGGCGGATTTGGATTAGGTTGTGCTTGTGGTGTTGTTGTTGTTGGTGTCACAACTAATGTTTTCTTGGGATCAACATTTGATTGATGTTGATTGTGATGATGGTGATGATGATGATGATGATTACCAAGTCTTGTAGCAGCAGCAGCAACAATATTAGCTTTTACAGACGATGAACCATGACCACCACAATTGCCACTATTTCCCATATAAGATGATGAACCATTTCTAGACATCATCATTTTATTATATGATGAAGAACCACCATTAGCCGCAGCAGCAGCAGCAGCAGTGACATTAGCTAAAACAGGAATCATATTACTGCCGGCCATGGACATGGGCATGTTTATGTTAGCTGTTGACATCAAGTCATTAGATTTTGTTTTTGTTGTTGTTGTTGTTGATGATCCTGCTCCTTTGAATGTAGCATTTCCTTTGTCATGATGACGACCATCATCACGTCTATTTCCATTGCCAGCATTATTTGTTGTTTGTTGCATTTTCTTAAATATTTCCAAAAATGAACCATCATTTGCAAAAATTGGATGTGATGCCTCAACTTTGGGTGGTGGATAAATTTTACCTTCGCGTGCTAATGTTTCACGTAATTTCTCTTCAATTTCACGATGAATGCGTTCTTTGTCGAATGGTTCATCGGTATCAAGATTATAATAAGCACCAACGCTATCATATACTTTTGTTTTTTTTGGTGTTGTCACTGTCGATGATGATGATGATGATGATGACTTTGTGCTGCTGTTGTTCTCCATCTTTATACCATGTTGTTGTTGTAACAATTTGTTATTGGCAGCATGATTATTATTATCATATGGCATCATATTCTGATTCTGGGGATAATCATTAGAATCGTTGCTGTTGTTATTGCCAGTCCTGATTTGATCTTTGAATTCATCATTTGTTGCTGTTGCATTATCACCTCTGTGGCATCGTTTCTGGGCTGTTGTTGTTTTTGTTTTAGATGATGAACGTGCTGGTGATCGGGAATGTGATTTTGAATCCTTATTATGATGATGATGCTTATGATGATGACGACGATGATGACCAGAAGAAGAATTGTTATCACGTCTTTCTCCAGTTTCCTTAGTGTCTCTGTCTCTATTATTCAAATCATTTTGGCTATGACTGCGACTACGACGACGTTCACGTTCATCACGATGACGATCACGGCTTTTATGACGTCGTTTTGATGATGATGATGATGAAGAAGCTGTTGTCTTTGTTGCTGTTGTTGTTGACAAAGAATGTTGTTGATGACGTTTCGATGATTCCTTCTGATGATCCCGTTCAGTTTGACGACTGTAACTGCGACTGCGACTACGACTACGGCTACGATTATGTCGACGATGTCTTACAGAGCGTTCATTGTCACCACCATTGCGTTTCTTGTCATTGTAATGCTCTCGATCACGTTCCCGACGTTTTGATGAGTGTTTATCATCATCATCATAAGCATCTTGTTGATTACGCAAGGCCTTTGACATTTTTGTGACGTTGTTTCTTCCTCCTTAAGAGCTTACACACAGAGAAAGAGATAGAGAGAGAGACACACAGTCCTCGTTGTTCCTCGTACCAAATTGACTTTAGTGTCTTGTTGTTGCTTATGTTTATTTGGTATTATCATTTATTCATTGGACTCACTGATTGAATTAGTTTGGTTCAATTTGGAGGCGACAGCTCCTGCGGAATAGCAACAACCTGCAGCGCAGCGTCGTATGTCTTCAGTGTGTTTCGTAGTATCTGCAAATCAAACTGTGCCGCGTTTATTAACAAAGAAAAAATTGAACAATAACAACAATCTTTTTTATGTTCGTCTGTCTATTGAGATTTAGAGATTGAGAGAAAGAGAGATAGATTGAGAGAGAGAGAGAGATATGCTGGTAGGTTTTTTGGAGCATACACTGGCTCCTCTGGGCTCTATTTGGTTTCTTTCTTTCTTTTTTTTTTGATATTTTCTTGTTCAATTTTTTTGAATTTTCAGAAGAACAAGAAAATATTACTTTATTTTGTTATATTTTATAGAAAAAGTATTTTGAATTGAAATTACTTGATCGCTGATGCGGATGCAGATGCTAATGTTGGGTATTGACAGTGAGGACAATACAGTACACTATAGTACAGAATCCTTCAGTCCATCCAGTTGGATTTGTTCAGTTCTATTCAGGTTCAGCAGCTAATATGGTTCTAGTTTTGTTGTGTGTCATTCATTCATTCATTAGATAAGTGAAATAGATACCTTTGATGATCCTTATTATGATGATGATGATGACGAAGACGACGACGACACCGACGACGATGTTGTTCTTGTTGTAGTAGCAGTCGCTGTCACTAATGTGTTGCTGTTTTGCCTTTGTATGTTGTTGTTGTTGTTGTTGTGTTGCTGCTGCTGATGGTGGTTAGCGGGGTACCGAATACTTTCTTTTCTAGTTGTTGTAGTTTTTCTGTTTTTATTAGAGGGTTTTCTCTGTACGTTGTCCTGCATGGAAAAATGAACTTGAACGCATGAATACAAAATGCACTCGCTCAATACAAAATGTTTTTGATTTTTTTTTTTTTTATATATTTTTGGGGGTGTTGAATTTCTTGATATCTTTCATTCATTCAATCATACTCATAAAGATATTTCTTTTTTTTTATATACATTTTATAAAAATTAACTTTTTTTAGGAAAGGATTCGGAGAGAGATATGAGGAAATGGAGATTTGCTAGGAAAATTAGAACTATAACCCATCATTATCATCATCATTGTTACCGGGGGAGCACCTCTGTCTTTATACAAAAAATAAACAGGGTCCCTTCCTCATTCCTTTCTTTTTTTTATTATTCTTATTGCATTAATTAGTTAAGCAACCACATGGATGTGTGTTGTTATAAGATTTAGAATGGTTGGTTGAGTTTTGAGTCTTAAAATTCTATATGATTAATTTTTGCCATAAATTTTCCTTATTTTTAATTAAATTAAAATTAAAATATGTGTTATTTTTATGAATGCGCACACTTACAACTAATTATAAATTATAATAAAATGATTATCTTCTTCTGATTAAACCAAAATAAGCAAAAGCAAATTGACGAAAACGAAAAGAAAAAGTTATGTAATTTAAAAGTCTCAAAAAAAATACCGAAGAGCAAAAAAAATTTGTGCGATGGTCGATTTATTCATATGTTCGCGTATTTCTTTTTCCCTTTTTTTTTCTTGGGTGCAAATGGTCGTGGGTGTCTGTGTGTGTGTGTGAGTGTGTTTTAGTTGCGTTTTCCTTTTTGATCATATAATAAAAATGAAAACGCTTTGATTTCGTTGATATTCCATAATATTTTCTTGCATTTTACCGTAATTTACACTTACAAAACCAAAAAAAGAAAATATTACATTGAAACACATACCTTTTGTTATTACGAAAACGTTGAAAATGTATTAAGTCACGAACACCAAATTATGACGACGACGACGAATGCTATGCTATTATTATGTGAGTTCAATACTATTGAGTAGTCAAATTGACGAACTCAAAAGTAATCGGAATCGTAACTGAAATAGAAATGGAAAAATGTACTCGATATTTACTAAATTACATTAATAATTGTAGGTTGGCAGCCCTTTTTAGTTATTTTCATGAAATACGGTCACTCATAAGGTTCCAACCATACATATTTTTTGACAAATTCATTTTCGGTCGTTTGGTCCCGTAAATGCTTGTAAATAGTGAAATCATCCAAATGCACTGAAAAAAGAATTCAAGGTGACAACAATGCAACTACTTTCATTCATTAATTTTGTCGGAAAAATGACTGAAACATAAGCAACAAGCCGGCGGCTTTTTGAACCATGCCAACTCATTCATTCATGAAAAAAGCTGCCAACTGATTCCAATTGAAATTTACCTCGACTTGTGCTTTGATTAATAGCCTTCCACAGTGAGTAAAAAGTAGAGAGTTCTGGTTTTGCGGACTCCTCAGTGTGTTCTGGTGTGCTCTGAACAGCTGTTCTTTGTTTTGGTTAGACACACACGTGCAACTTTGCGCGTACATTTTGAAATATATGCGAATAGTTCTTGCAATTCCCTTTTTCATTCTCTTTACTTATCTTATTAAAATAATAAAAAAAAATTAACAATTTGCATTTTACTCACCAGCATGTTTCATGATCCCATGACCAAAAAAGGCAGTAAGTAAGCAGCGCTATTTTAGAGTGACCAGCCTTAAAAATGGGTTCAAGTTGGGTTCATCGAGAACACATCCAGAATTCTGTTTTCTGACTGCTACAACAACAACAAATTTTGTTCGTTTTCCTTGTTATTGATGTCGTCAAAACACACAGTTCTGCTTGTGATCTCAGAACTCTGTGTGGAATGGCTATAAGTTTCTTTAACAACATGCCACGCACGAACGTTAAGGCGAAGTCTGTAGATAAATCATCCATTGACGTATATTCAGCACCTAAATGATACCGTAAGCTATGCAGATAATAGATTCAATATAATAGCCATCAAAGGCTATTTCGCAAGTGACGCCAGCAGCAGAGCAAGAATCCTTCTCTTCCTTTGTTAGACATGCAAGGCTAAGCTAATTCAGAAACATAAGCTAGCTTCCAAACTTTGTACAATAATTCAAATGGTCACAAACACAAGAATGTTAAATGTTGGCTACAAGCTCAAGCAACAAAGGCAACAAAGTGTTAGGAACAGGCTTACAATTTACAATGTACTCCATAAGATTTACTTCTATGTACTTATACCAATATTGCACGCTGGATCAGAACAATGTGACTGACTGGCGAGTTTTCTTTGTCGGCAACGCTTTGTTAATGTTCTTCGTAACTTCGAAACTGAGCGACCCTCGCACTTTCCTTCTCCACAAACGTAAATTGAGAGAGAGAAAGAGATCTGCTGTCGTCATTCATCGTGTAATAGCAGACTTACTCACCTATTTACTTTGATACAGGCTAAAATATCAAAACCATCTGGTGCTGGCTACTACTATAATAAAGATGGGAAATGGTGCGTATTAGTCGTTTTGGAATATGTACTCATCACACTCATCATCAAAATCAGCCTGATGCTAGACTAGGCAAAGCTACTTCTTCCTATCACAATAGAGGTGCGTTGAGCTGAGGTCCTTTTGATTTTTATATACTCTATAATATACATACTTGAAAGAAAATACTGGAAAATACTTGAAGGAGTATTTCTCTTCAGATTATTACCACTTATGGACGAAAGAAGATTCGTTCGAGACAAAAATTTCCCAATACCCTATTATCTATGGCTAAAAATTGAATGATTATAACAAAATCTTAAACTTTTAATTTTTTGTCTGTTCGTTTGAGTGCGCATCTAGTAAAAGCCACTCATTGGATTCAAAATCGAATTACTGAAAGATATGACGCTTTATTGTGAGTAATAATTAGCTTTTATTTCATCAAAATTGACCTGCAGAATCAAAAGATATTATGTAGTTTTTAATCAAACCAAAGACTATAAACCAATATACTTTCGGGTTTTGCATGGTAGTGGAAGCGAGCGGTGTTACAATGCTTTATTAATAACTGAGTACGCACAAGAGTATTGCGTTGGAATATAAATTTAGCTGGACTTCATCAAGCATTCTGAGTTCAATATTATATACGATTATTAATCAAAATCACACCGATCGCAGTTGCTAACTATACCGATGATACTATGAGCTATACTTGCCAACTAAAAATTCAAAGTTGAAGGTTTCCCAATTTGCCAAATCAAATCAAAACTCAACCGATTGAACCTGGAATATCGTTGTAATTTTCGAGGAGGTATTCTTTTTAAGATGTTCGTTCACCCCAACCAAACCCCACTTTTTTAAACTACTTATATTGGTTTAAATAAAACTTGACTTGAAAGATATGTGTTTATGGAAAGAATACATAAATCAAAATGAAACGAAATTAGTTTCTACTATGGTAAACTGGCTAATGTGTTCTCAAGAAAGCTATAGCTTTATTGAGTGTTCTTTGTCGACTAATGTCGGGTAATTCCGCAATCGAATCCTTAACGACTGCCAGATTAAATTCTCTCAGTTTCTGACATACTCCAAACAACTCATTATTAAACGCAATACAATCTCTTGTGTGGTGTTTTGGGAACAATTCTCCAGATCTGGATACGGGATCTGTGATCTGGGAGTAAATTGCGTGCTTATTACTTACTTACTTCTAATGATTAATCAGCATAGTCATACAAAAGCATCATATCCATATATACCTAGTTCTTAATGGGTTCTTTAATGCTGATGTTGCTCTCAGCGTAAAAAAAACCACCAAAGCAAGTTCTCATAATAATAAATCAAATCGATCATATATGGTATACATATGTCTATTAAAAACTACTGATATTAAAGTTTTAAAGGTATCTTAAGTTATATTTTTTAATGGTGTCCTAGAATTAGGAAATGAAGGCTCTCAAGATAAAGTTATAGTTCCATAATAAAATAATATTTTCTTTATCTATTATGGTCCAAAACTTATAATAAAATGTTCAGTAATTTTCAAATTTATTCGAGTTTTAAGGCCTCTGTAACGTCAAACAATATGGTAATTGATCTAGTGGTTCCTGTTCAAAACAGGTTTGTGATTGATTAAGAATTTAAAAATTTATATTTAACGGCAAAATTTATCTAGTGCACATTGCAGTGCTGCCATATTACTGTTTATCCAATATCAGTTATCTCACTTGCACACATTCAGAAAAAATGGAAATACCATTTTCTATGGCAACGGAGATGGTAATAAAATTTTACCAAATACCATAACTGTTATTTGGGGTCCTCACGCATTGTGTTAAACCTGGGAAACGTTGAAATTATTTGAAAAATAGAATTCGTTGAAATTAGAGTGTCTGCATTTCGCAAATCGACTCGTGTGATGTTGTGAATCAATGTTCTAGTTGAATTCGTTAACAAAGACAGTGTGATAGCAAGTCATGGCAGAAGGAGCGATTTGAACGAAAGCATAGATAACATGAGTTGAATGACTTGTTTCAAAAACTCAATTCAAAAACATCATGACTCTTTTTCACAGTGCACTGTATTACTATCCCATTTCCTCTCTTTTGCATTCGATCTCGCACTTGCTTTGTTAGCGAATTCATATTATTCTTTTTCAGTTTTCATAATAGGATGATACCGAGTCATACCGAGTTACATCTAGTTATACCAAGTGACACCCAGTCATATCGACTCGCACCGAATCATAGTCGCAATTTACACACAAATATTTTTCGGCAGAATTCAACATGGCTGCTGTACCACAAACACTGCCGACTGCATAAAGAATCAAAAATTATAAAAAATTTGGAAATTGTTGTCCGGCACGAATCTATTTTCGTGTAAATCATGTCATACCAGAAGACACGAGTCGCACGACAGTGCTTTTTCATGATAGTGTGATACCGAGTTATGGCAGAAGACACGAGCCGAAATGCAGTAGTGTTTCGAGCAAAGATTTTACACAACTTCTTAAGTCGATTTTTTGGTGAAATCCTAGATTTTGAAAAACATTGTTGAGCTTAGAAATACTATAAACTTCAAGAGTCATGAATGGTGGATCGGATGAAGAATTTATTCAACAAACTTCCGTGAATGATAAAGCATTCAATAAATCCTTTTTACTTCTTTGATATACATACTTGTGTTGTACCAATTTCTGAGTATCTATTATGTTACCACCATCTTTGCTGTCATCATTTGCTGCTCAGTTGCAATTTTCAATCAAACATTTTTACAAATGGTACAATAAAACCAAATTATGTAAATGATTTACTAAGAACTGCAAGGCTTACAAGTTCCAACCACCTCGTAGTTGACACCAATAGCCAATGGGATTCCATGGGAAATCGAAAATATAAATAAAGAATAATTCAAAAATAATTTTATCCACCGCCAAATTGTTTATTATGTTTTGCAGTGTTGCCACCATATTTATTTTGAATGCATTAACACAAAGTGTATGTGTGTGTGCGTGTAAATCAAACGTTGCCATACACGTATTGTTTGTGCTACGAGATTAGCGTTGAATATGAAAATACAAAGATTGAACAGGGCGAACTGGGGAAAGGACAGGAGAACAACATGACAGTGTTGAACAGCCATCAAATGTGTTTTTTTTGTAACACTGTTCACAATTTGTCACTTGCCAAGAAGAAGCAAGCAACAGCAGTCTCCTCTTTTTTTTCTCTCGGTGTGTGTGTGTATATTTTTGTCATTTATATATGAAATTTAAAAGAATTATTGCCAAAAAATATATGAAATCGATGCAATAAAGTATAATGCATTTGTGACAGTAAACGCAAGTGTTGAATGCGACGAGAATTAAGTAAATTTTCATATATAAAAATCCAATTCACATGCATCTAAAGCAAAGCAAAAGGCCAAAAAGCAGTAAAACAGTAAAAGAAAAAAAGTAAAGTCTTATACACGCGAAGCGAAGTGGTTGGTATTGGGTGAGAGAAGAGAGCTCAGTGTCAAAAAACGCTCACTCGTTCGCTTGCTTGTTCAAACGTTCAAAATCCGGCGTGTCGGTCAGTGTGTGTTTTTATATATACATTTGTATATGCATATCTTTCTGTGCGAGTAGCAATAGAGTGTTTGTGTATGTGTGTGTGTGAGTTTGGTTTAATAGAGAGAGAGTGAGATTAACAGAATCCTGCACAAAATGACAAGAGATTGAGTGAGTGGGTAAAGTAAGAAAATTTCTCTCTTGCTTGTCACTTTAAGAGAGCACACATAGTTTTACAGCATTTGCATTGCATTTGAAATGAAGAATAAAAGTTTTATTCTACCCAAAGAGATGATTAGAGAGAGATAGAGTGCAAGCTCATGTGTATGTTGTGTGTGTGAGTGCTTGAGCATTTGTTTGTTTGATTATATGCAAGGGGCACACCGAGCGAGAGAAAGGCGCCTCTTCTGTAAGTTGTTTAAACTCTCAGTAGAAGAAGATGTAAAATGAAACAAAAACAAAAAACGCAATGCATTCTCGTGTTCCTTCAAGAATAACAAAACACAATGCATTTATAAATTTTATTAATTAAAAAGCCATTTAATTGAATATAAAATAATAAACAACAACACAACAATAACAATTAAATTAACGACGCATAAAAAGAACACAACACAAAAAACAACAAAAGAAAAACTACGCAAAAGAAATTAAATCAAATTGTGTGTTGTTGTTGTTGTTTGTTAGTGGCGGTGGCGCTGACGTTGTCTTTATTGGTTTTGGTTTCTTATTCACACGATACAACGGAGTGCACTTTTTCTTTTTTTTGTTTCTTATTATATTCTGCTACCTATTTGTGTGAGTGCTGTTTTGTACATATATGAATGGGTGTGTGTGTGTGTAGACATGCATATAAATATTTGTTGTATATCGAAGCGCGCGAGCGAACACTGAGCGGTGGCAGCGTCCCTCATCGGCGCGTTGTGTGGCCATCAACGCAACGCAACGTCCAATTCGTTTGATCGTTCGTTTGTCGTTCATACTCTCACTCACTCACTTTGTTCGCTCGCTCCGTCGTTCGTTCGTTCTTGTATGTCTGTCTGTCGTCTGCTTTTGCTGTGTGTGTTTGTGCGTGCGTGTGCATGCTCAATATAATTTTTTTCTGTGAATTTTCAAGTTTTTTTTAACATTTTTTTTTTCAGTATTATTTTTTTTTCACAAATTTTTTGTGTTGTGTTGGTGTGTGTATAAAAGAGAAAAAAGAGGAAAATATTTAAATTTTCTAGTAAATGGAAAAATTATGCCAAAAAATAATCTATCTATATAATATAATAGTAAATTATGTTAAAATTATATAAAAAGAAAGGTAATAAGCAAAGCAAGTGAAACATGTTTGCTGAACGCCGCCATCATCATCAACAACAACAGCAAATACAACAACGAAAACAACAACATAACCAAAGTCGCTGCTGCCGCCTTCATTGCTGCTGTCGCTGCTGCTTTGTTTGTGAAACGCAAGGCGGCGCTGCTAATAAAAACATCGCTTGGTTTAGCAACAACTACAAGAGCAAAAGAAACTACATCATCATCATCGACAACAACAACAACAACAACAGCAAAAGCAACAAAAAGGGAATTAAAAACTTTTAAAATCATCAACAAAAAAGTAAGTTTGCACATTTTTTAAATTGTTTTTTTGGTTGAATATAAATGAAAAGAATGAAATATAAGACAATAACTGAAATAAAATGGGAAATGCATGCATTAGAAGAGAAGAGGTTAACGAAAAGACCAAAAATTAACGTAGAAGAGAATGAGATAGTGTGTTGGGAATGCGAGAGAGAGAGAAGGAGAGAGTAGTGAGTGGTAAAAGATATCAAGCAAAATCGTCGTCAGCTCCCCTTACACACGCAAGCATCTTATAAACGACGACGAAGTTGCTGCGCATTCATACGAAAAATGTAAGAAGACGCCACACACACATACACACACACACACACACACACGTATGTATATAGGAGAACGCGCTTTCTTCTTCGCTTGCGAACCGCCTACAGTGTTACCAGACTATTTGCTCATTTTTTTTACATTCAAATAATGGAAACAGAAGTTAAACACCAAAATTAATATTAAATTATAAAATTGCCATTTTTCATCAATCGGTGGTTCTCTCATTAGATTTCAAAAATGTTTTTTTTTTTTTTAATGAACGAAACGAGAACAGCAACGAGCGAACTGACCCGACCCGACTCGACTGAGCTCAGTGTATTTCATTTATATACTCTCTTTTGTTTTATTCTTTCTCTCTCTCTCTCTCTCTCTCTCTCTAAATGCAAGTTTACTTTAATTTACTTTGCTGCGTCTCTACATATTTTGTTGTTAGAATTTTTTTTTTGAATGTGAAAATGCAACAAAGTTAACTTTGTTTAAATGTTTATTGTTTTTATGTTGTGATGTTGTTTGTTTTGATGTAAAATAATACATCTAAAAAAATAAATAAATAAGAAATAAGCAGCATAAGTGTTTATTTATTTAATTTTTTTTTTTCGATTATTTTGTTGTTATGTTTAAGCCTTCAGTGAAGTTGTGTTCCGATCTCTTATAAGTCGGAAATATCAACAGACATACATGCAAAGCATTTCTTATTGCTGTATATAAATATGTATTTATATATGTATGTATGTATGTATGTGTGTAAGATCGTGGCTTTTAATGATTGTCGCGTGCCCCATTTTATTTATTTATTTATTTTGTGCTTTTATCGGTATTTGGAAGAAGTTGAATGAGTTACTACAAAAACAAAATCAAGTGCTGAAAGAATAATAAAAAATTCATACTTTTGTATTTTGTGCGCTTTTTTTTTTTTTGGTTTGTGTTTTTCTTCATTTCAAATTTTGTCTGCAAAATTGAGTTGGTTTGCTCTGTTCTGTTCTGTTCTGTTCTTCTTCATCACATGTAAACAGACGACTGACTCTCTTTGATTAAACCCCTTCCAAAGCTTAAAATCGGTCCCTCTCTGTGCACGCGTTCTCTTTATTATATTTTTCGTTGATTGAGTACAGGTGTCTGTGGCTATATCTGCTGCCGCTGCTGTTGTAGCTGCATTTGCTTAGCTTGGCTTGGCTTGGCTTGACTTTCTTCATTGTGCTTAGAGAGTTAGAAGAGGCTTATGGCATCATCATTATCATAAAAACTGCATTACAATGTAAATATTTTGTTGTTGCTATACATTACTCTCCTCTATCTCTCTCTCTATCACTCTATCTTTTGTTTTTATATTTCTTGTTTTGTCTAGCAATTAGTTTTTCTTGTTTTTGCTGTTCGCCTCACCGGCTTGGCTTTATTGTATAAGGTCGGTCACGCATAGAGAATAAGACAATTACATTTATTGAGTAGAACGAACAGCTGTTGATGTAAACGTTTGCGCATCCATGTGAATTGCGATTAAAAGCAAGCAAACTAAACGATGATAATGGTGATGATGATGATGATGATACTCATAATGATTAAGATTAAATAACAAACACAAGGACATCATCATCAATTATTCTATTATGTATTATTATAATATTAATGATATTATTTATTATTTCATATTATTTATAAGAAAGTAGGGTATTAAAAACATAACTAAAAATCAGGAAACAATTCAAAAGTGACTTTTCGGAAGAATCAGGTTTTTTGGAATGACATGAATTCTATTTCCATAAGAATCAGATGGTCTCATAGTAAATTCATTTACATATGTATATAATACCAGATTTCAGTAAGGGTTCAAGCGGGAGGATTCTCATGGTAATACTCACTTTGTCAGGTAAAAACCAGAAAAAAAAGGTTATCTTTGGCTATGTCAATGTTGTAATACTCTTCATGCTTGACTTACTAAGTTCAATACACCAATAGTCACAAGTAGATGGCGCTTAATACAATGCATGACATAGCCCTCCTGTGATTGAGCACACATTATTGATTTGACTTTTGTTTAGTTCTAACTCTAGTAATCATACTGCACATAATGCGAGCTTTACGATCCAGTAATCCTAGGATATTGAAATTTACATGGTTGGTAAATATGGGCACTTATTATGTTCAAATTTCAATTCGATAAGTTCAAAAAAAAAGAATATTAATTTGAATTTGGGTTTGTATAACAGGTACTCCTCGTAAAGGTCCGTTTCGCATCAATGTGACACGTCTGGTAAAAAAAACTTCATATCATATAATCTATTCCTGATAAACAACATTTTTAATCTTAAAATGTGACCAAAGTGTTATTCGCAGTCGAGATTATATGGCTGAAATACACATGTGGCAATAATAATAAGTACAGGCTGATATAATTCTTAAATCGACTGATAAAAATGATAATACAGGTGGTAATTTTCACAAGAAGCTCCCAAGTAAGCTTCTGGCGAGTCACTATCAATGTGGCGTTGTCCTGATGGGACACAATTCCTCTCTTATTGGTCAAAGCTGCCCGCTTCTGGGTGATTGCTTCCTTCAGGCGTTTGTTGTTGATTGTTAACAGGTGCAATTTCAGAGTTTGGCCGTAGGGGAGCAGCTCATAGGAGATTATTCCCTGCCAATCTCCCGCCAAACACACAACGAAATCTTATTGATAGTCAATCCTGGCTTGACCATTGTTTGCACTGTCTCAATGCGATTCGATTACGACCATTTTCACTTGACGTTGTCATAAGTAATCCACTTTTCATGATCAGTCACCATCCGCTTTAGAAATGGATCAATTTTGTTGTTTCCCATATGGAAATTCGGTCCATGAGGTACCCCATGCATCAAGTTTCTTTTTGTATACAGCCTTATTCAAGTAGTGGTTCCAAACTGTTTTTTGTGCAATGTTTAGCTCCTAGACAATCGAGAAACAGTGCTTACATGACTGTCAGACTTGACGATTTCCATTATTTCATTGACATTTTCGACAATTGGCCATCCAGAGCATGATCGATAGCTCATTGACATCAAAATGACCGAAACAGAATTGACGAAATCAAAATTGCTGTCTGTTACACTATCAGAGGTCCATAAATACTATTCACATTTTCAGCCGCCTGTGTTGCGTACATTTTTGCACATTTTGGTTTGTAGGCGAGAAACGGGTCACTACAAAATTATGAAAAAAATACCACGTATTCCTTAGATCATAAGTAAAAGATTTCTAAAGTCACTTTAGCGAAAATTATAGTAAAAGAGATAATAAAAATTAAAAACCAGAGCTACCTGTATTTGCTCAGTTTTGCATGTTTCGCACAAATTGACTAAATCTTATTTTATTTTTAATTCTGGTCCAAAATCCTTAGATTTTTATATTAGCACACATTTTCAGGCATATTTTCTACTTGTTTGTTAATATGGGTACTGGGAGTATTATTCCATTTATGCTGTATTCTCTCCATAAGTTAATATTCCGCATTGAGCACTCTATATGATTTTGAAGTCCTCCTCTTTTGCAATGACCCCTGCTTTTTACTCGGATTGAGGTCTGGGCTTTGAGCCAGCCATTCCTTCATTTAATATGGTGACTCTGACAGTTAAATCTGGGTTTTAAGCGCTGCCTTACTTTGTTAGGGTCCCACCTATATTTTAACTAGGGGAACAACTTTTTGGGTGGTAAAACATGGAATGAAAAGTATATATGATAATCAAATGATTAAATGAAAAATAAAATAAACTGATTTTTGATATTTATGTTCTAGAATAAAAACCTTGTTGTGTGTTGTGTGTTGCCTTTATCAATCACAATAATATTGGATACCGATCCGATTAATCCGATCAGTCGTATATGAAGGCACATAATACACATTCCTCTTGTGAAATACCTTGAAATAAAACTGAACTGAATGCAAGAAAATGCAAATATTTCTTTGGAACATAAAACTTCTTTTATGTAAATGTGTAATAAGAATTTTTTCTTTGTTATTGGCAATCCAAGAACTTTTATGCGATCCATAAAAAAAAAATTGTATTTTTCAGTAAATAAATAAATACAAGGTTAAATTTCTTTTCCGACATTTATAGTTTTCATATTTCAAATGCAATCCATCTGCTACCCGCCACTCCTATTGTATAGCCACACCTACCACACCTCTTAACAGAACTAAAAAAAACATTCAGAGCATCACATTTTTTATGGGTCTAACAAAATCGAGTGGTTTATTTAAGTTCAAATGAACGAATATTTTTTTTTTATTTCTTTTCTTTTACTTTTCCATTTATTTATTTTTTATTAGTCATGATCTACTTGTTCGATGCTGTAATGGGTCCATAGTGATGCCTGAAATTAAGTTGGTTTAAAAGGATTTAATAAAAAAAACCGACGATTGTCGGTCCGAATGTTTCCAGCACCAAAACTTAATGCTTTTACTTAATAAATCTATGTTTCCACTCATGCATAGGTTTTCCTTCCTTCCTGCCTACTGTCGCACTCCCTGTGTTTCTTTGTTTTTGTTGTCTTTGACTTTACTGACTGACTGTCTGTCTGTCTGGCTGGCTGGCTGGCTGGCTGGAGGATGGAGTCTTTTACAAATGCTAACGCATAGTGATTTTGCATTAAATTCAGAATTTAAATATTTCTTTCTTTCCGAAAAATGTGAATTTGTGTTGATGTGTGTGTGTGTTGTTCATGACTGGCGCCTTAGTTAAGCGTAGCGAAGTGTAAAATAGATAATGATTAGAATGATTATACCTACACACACTCACACACACACATGCACACACTTATTAAAATAATTGAAGAAGATAGAAATAGATCACATTCACGGCTGGACTGGGTTTGTTTGTTGTCAGTCAGTCAATATCAATAGTCACGTGACTACTGCGTGCGCTTTTTTTTTATTTCATTTAAACCTGAAAAATAATCCTCTATTTTACATAATCTTTGAATAAAATGTGTGCCATATACATGTATCATGTTATGATTATAATGTATTTATGATCCATAAAACATGTTCCGAGATGAAATCATGATACAAGACAGCGCCCAAGGGTCCTAGGTGGAACACAGGGCCTTAACAAATATTGCTTATTTTGGTTTCTGTAATCAATTTGATTTACGATGAGTATACGATCCTGGATCCGGGGCTACCGGTCTGCCTCCAGGCTGGCAAGGGCGTAGGAATTTCCTCATCGCTGATGATAAGGTTATACCGCTTTTACTCGGACGTCAGAGCTTCGTTTGTAATGAACAGGGGGCTACCGCGTGAAGTTGAGGTTGATGTTTGGGAGTGATAGAATGTGTGCGCTGACAGCGCCTTAGACAGATGCAAATCATAAACCATCTTAACTCAAATCATTTTATTATTAGAAATTGCAACGCTATCATATTATTATTCATTGCTAATGCAATCGATTGCAAATATTTTTCAGTATTCTTTTGTGTTTGGGATTGTCTATAAGAAAAAAATAAAGAAAAAAGGTTTTCAAAAATTGATGCTAAGATCAGAAATCTTCTTGCCAGAATTGTATTGTATTTTCAATAGTAACTATTGGCTGTGTGCAAAACTCATGTCGGTTTCTTCCATTGCATTCAAAATTTTATTTAATTTATTACATATATGTTTTGTTTCCGTTTTCGTTGAACTTCTTCTGTGTCAAGTGGTTTTTGACAGCCTCATCAGAATCGAATGTTTCATTACTCAAAAAGTGTTGAAGATAGCGGAATAAATGGAAATCTCATGGTGCACAATCACTTCCCAATTCAGCTCCGATAATTTTTGTCGTGTGACCAAAAATGTATGTGGTGGAAAGTTGTCATGGTGGGAACTTACAGCTTTCCGATTGGAAAGTCCGGGGTGGTTCTTTATGATTTTTTTTTTGTTCAATTCGGATAGCTGCCGACTGTACTCATCCGAATTGATGGTATCATTTTGTGGCAGTAGCTCAAAGTGAACAATACCTGCCCAATTGCACCAAACGGGCAGCATAGCTTTCCTCTGGTGCATATCAGCCTTTGATGTGGTTAGAGACGATTCATTCGTCCTTGCTCTCCATGATCGCTTAGTAAGGTGAATTTCTTTCAACTCATTCGGGACCAAAATATCGAGCTTGTGCACGTATTCAAGCTTTTTAAGGTGTTTTCTACTGTTGTACGTGATACATTAAGTCTTTCAGCAACGGCGGTTTTCATCAATCATTGCCTTGATTTGGTCGTCATCAGCCTGTAATGGCTGACCAGTGCGTGCTGCATCTTTAAGTTCAAAATCTCCGGAACGGAATTTTGTAAACCAACGCAAAACAGCATTGGTGTTCACTTATTGCATCTTTCTCGTATACGCCACGTCCTTTCGGAAGTAAAAAAGCAGAAAATGCCTAAAATGCTCATATTTACTTTTTATGGTTAATCAGTATAAATTAATGAAGGTAGAAATCAGAATTATCGGAATCATTGGAAAGGTGTTTGATAGATACAGCATATAGATAGATTGCTATCGCAGAATGATAATGATTCAATGAGATTTTTGTGAGCTACTTCTTCACCCAGATGCCTTATATCCCATTGGATTGCTTCAGCTTACCTTTAGTGTTCGTCTGCGATCTTCAAAGCAAAGCACTCTACCGATGGCATTGCTCTTAGGGTCCTTACACCTATCATGACAAGGTGGCAATACAGCAAGCCGGAAATGAATGAGGCTTTTGAATTATTTGACGTTTTATACCAGTCATTGCATATATGATGAGTTCCATATCCCACACATATGTACATATATGTATGTGGTATATTCTTCAACTTGGGAAATATGTAAATAAAAAAGCAAAAATAAATTATGTGGAAAATTAAAATCAAGAAGAAAAACGAAAAAATAAAAAAAAAATGAATTTAAAATTAAAACAAAAAAACCAAAAATATGTAAAACAGACCAAAAGTTAAAGAGCGTGAGAACTACCTCTACAGATCCGACACAAAAACAATGAACTTTGGTAGAAACAGAGCGTCGTCTACAGATAAAGATAGTGAGGAAAGAAAGTACGCGTGAGAGAGAGAGAGAAAGAGCATAATAGATAGGAGAGAGTGGTCTATTGAGAGGTAGAGAGCGAAACAAAGACAACAGCAAACGTAAAGCGGTAATCGACCGATCGCCTAACAACAATATATACTTATAGAAAAAGAACATTAAGAACACAAACAACAACAACAACAATTAACAACAACGAGGCGCTAAATCAAAGTCAATGAATGAGTTAGTGAGCAACTGAGTGTATGAGAATGAAAGGTGAACTTGAGCGTTCTCGCACTTTTAACTAAAGGAAAGCGTGACCGCTACGAGCAGCAGCAACAGCACCACCACCAAAAACAACAACAAACACAGCGATTCTTTAATGTTGTATTTAGTGTGCGAACTAGTTCTTAAAGAACATTTCCTACATAGTCTCTATCCCAAATTTAGGTATTATACAAAGTACATATTATTGTACCTTACGCTGCCTTTTTGGTAACTTTATTTCGAGCTTAATATTTTCAGTTTAAAGGCCATGTAAGATGCGTAAATTCATCTGTTAATGATTTCTTATTTTTAAAGGGCTTTTTTTGAGAGAATTTCTTTGCGTATAAGTCATCAATTTCTATCAGAGTTTAGTCTAAAGTAGACCATTGCAATTGCATAGCAAATGTTGCTGCTCTGCTGTTTACTCTTCTTCATTACATTATCTAATAAATCTACATTGATCATTAAGAGTTTAACATATTATATATGAGTAAGTATCTCATGTCCTACTACAATATGTTTTGAGTTAGCCTCAGTATCTCCAGTCATATTGATGCGAAGTTAATGTGAAAATAGTATTGTCCCAAACGATTAGTACTACAAACCAAAGTTTTAGAACCGCTGGGTCTAGCAAATATATGTAAGAAATACAGAGCGAACGTAAGAACGTGTTGGATTGATGGAGCATGATGAAAATGGTGAGAAACGAGGGAAGCAACCAAAACGTAAAATAGAAAGGGGATGGAATGAAATGGAATGGAGAAAGGAAGAGAGAGATAGAGGTGGTGATATACTACACTGAAAAAGCTAACGAACGAACGAATTGAACCTGACGCGCACATAGACATAGACGACCATCTCCGGATAAACAAAAGAAATGAAGAAACGAAAGAACGATGAACGTCGTTAAGAGCAAGTGATGAACGAACGAACGAGTTAACATATAAAACAGCGGAGTAGAGCAACAGACCAAAAGCAGCTAAGTTTATTTGTTGATCTTGTTGTTGTTGTTGTTGTTGTAAAGTGATGGTTGAAGAAGGTGTGTTTGGAGAAAGGGAAGAGGCTTGACGGTGCAGCTAGGTAAACGTATGGCGAAATCGGTCATTGAACTTTGAACCAATGAAAAAGAAAAAAAAACATATTTATT
This sequence comes from Amiota communis, assembly GCA_037043315.1. NCBI lineage: Eukaryota > Metazoa > Arthropoda > Insecta > Diptera > Drosophilidae > Amiota > Amiota communis. The sequence goes on from JBAMAV010000686.1 coordinate 1,120,131, forward strand.
ATTATTTTGACATGGACACAACTGCAAAATTCGAGTGCCAGGTTGGTAATGGGGCTGGCACTGGTGCTGGGGAATGGGGCCTGGCCCAATAATGGAAGAGTTAGAGAGAGAGAGAGAGAGAATTTTGTTTGTTGTTGCTGTTGCTGTTGTTGTATTACTACGCACTACTTTCAAATTGTAAAATTTTGCGCATTAACATTGCCAAAAAAAAAAAATAAATAATATTTTTGCTTGTTTTGATTTTTAAACACTTTACTTCGATCAATTGTGCGTTTAGGTATTATGACTTGCCTCTGATGTTTGTAACATATAGAAAAGTATATTAATTAAAACCCCCAGACCCCATATTGGCTGGCTTTTTGTTTCGATTATTTAAGATTTTCAAATGATACACAATATTTTTTTTTTTTTCTATTGTATTTGACAAGCATTTAGTGCAGTCGTAGTTTCTTAAGTTTCTTGTATGAATCCATTTGATTGATCGAATCGAATGTTCCTTAAAGATATTGATTCTGTTCCGGAATCTCTTCTGATAAGTAAAGTGATGATGATGATGATGATGATGATTAGGCATTTTGTGAATAAATTACAATTTTTCATAACAAAACTTCAGGGGTTCATTGAATTTGAGACCAAAAATTGGTCAAATCCATCACCTGATGCCAGTTTATATTACAATTTGAAGTTCAGAAGGTAGAAGGAAGGTTTAATAACGTTGTATGGACATATGTACATGTGAAAACCTTTCGGAGAAAAATCTTTAAATGACAGTGAAAATCGTATCTAAATACTTTGTGTTGTTTAGAAGTTCTGAGTATCTAAACAAACAGGAATTTCGATTTTGCTTTATATGTTCTATCATGTATGATATAATATTATAGATGACAATAAAAATAGATAGTGATATGTGATCAATCAATTGTATGGTATTGTATGTATGAGAAGTGTATTATATGAAAGTGTTTGGTGTAACCAAAATGTTAGCATTTGTTTATAATTTTTGGAATTGGCTAATCAGCAAAAAAACGGCGATGCCAACAACAATACCAAATAACCAAGAATAACGCCTACAATGGGCGATTTTCTTCTTCTTTGAACTTTCATAAAAATTTATGGATAACTAAATTACAATTTTAAGATTGATTTTGTTTTTGTGTTATTTTCCGATTTTTCAATTTGCTGCTACATAGACTGGAATGGGTGGAATTGTGGAATCGAAAAAAGAGAGGGTTAAACATTATTATTTATTTATCATGTATTTTAGAGAAGTAGTAGTTAGTAGGATTTATCTACAGCAGGGCATTCAAATCCGCGGCCCAAATGAAGTCTTTTTTTGTACTCCCCGCTGGGAAAAACTCTTTGCTCGCCACTCAAGTATACTAGGTAAAAACCTTTTTTTTTTTCTCGTCAAACCAAAAATGATGGACAGCCCTATATATATCTATAGTGAATGAAATCATAAATAAATAATAAATGCATTACAGTTATAGGCGTATAGTTATAGCAATTAAGCCTGGCTGAATTGAATATAGCATGGCAAACGTTAGCTTTCGATTTTAATGGTGTACATGTTCACAACAGCGTCATCTATCGGGTCCAAAATCCTTTCCTATTCTTTCAAGCTGGAAACACCAGCCATACACATTCACAAAACATACTAAAGCATAAGATACCCTCTCTTATCTATATCTATATCCATATATACATACATATATAAAATCGTATGCTCTTTTCCTGTCTGTGCACGCTATTCTCAGAAACGGATTCACCTATTTGAATGCGATTTTGATTGGTGTATTGTAGCAAGCTTCGTGTAACATTAAGCGTTTATTTTATCGAAATCGACCTACCAAATCAAAAGATATTCATAATTTTTAATTCTGTTGCCTACTTTTTGGCTGATTTTCGAATGTTTTCCTCTTTTGCTGCGGGGCAAAATTAAACATCTGATAATTAAGAAAAAAATATAACAAAACACACGCAATTACAAACATATTTCGAATACCATGCGTATGAAGTCGTGGGCACAGCAAGTTTGTAATATACTAGGTTGGTGGAAAAGTAACTTCCGAAAATGAGAATCATATTTCAACAATTTTTTTTTTTCTTTTAACAAAGCAACTTTATTTCATCAAATATTTTCCATTATTATTGATAACCTTTTGGCATCTTTCGTGTAAAACCATAATCCCGTCTTTGTAGATATTCTGAGTTTTCTGATCAAAAAAACTGGTGCAATACCGTTTCGCAGTCGTGTGGGGAATTCATTGGTACGCCATCAAGATAATTCTGCATGGAGCGAAATAAATGGTAATCAGATGGTGCTAGGTCCGGACTATATGGTTGCGTGAATTAACACTTCCCAGCCGATTTAACTCAATTTTTGCCGATTCATCAAAAATGTGTCTTGTTAGTTTTTGCCAATAGAGTTCCGAATTCAAGGTGGGAACTTTGCAATCCCACCAAATGCACAGCAACAACTTCCTCGTAGTAAGCGCCGGCTTTGCAATGGTTTGGGCAGGCTCACCTTGTTTAGACCATGACCTTTTTCTCACATTATTGTCGTATGTTACCCATTTTCATCGCAAGTTATCAATTTGAATAGAGAAGGTTGCAAATCATTCCGTTTCAGTAACATTTCGCAAATTGAAATGCGATTAATAAGATTTTTTTCAGCCAAATTGTGTGGTACCCAAACTTTTTTGCATAGCCGTCCTTAATGGTCTAAAACAGTCGTATGGTGGATACCAAGATCCTTTGCGATGTCACGAGTACTTATGTGCCAGATGTCGTCTGTGTCATAATTGATATAATTTTATCATCTTCATCATCATTCATCAGAAATAATTAAGCTTCAATAACAATATTTCTTTCACGAATTGATTAACATAGAAAAATTACCTATATAAATTGCATTCCGATTCAAACTGTTTATATTTTTGTTTTTCATTTTAATACTAAAGTGCATTGAGACGAGAAAGAGACGAGACTAAGTACCATATACTACATACATATGTAAGTAAGTATATGAAAGCAATTTCAAGAGTTGGACAGCCCTGTTCTATATAATACACCGATTTCGATAAAGAAATCTAACTTAAATAATTAATGGATAACTGTGGAGTTTAAAGCCATATACCATAAATTGAGTTATTAAAAGTTCATATAATTGATTATATTCAATTGAACATTACTCCATGTGTCTTCAAATATGTACATATGCAAATCTTTGGGGTATCTTATTTGTAATTCTAGCAAGTATTCTGTGTATTGCTTATAAGGATTCTGTGCCATTTAAATATCTAAAAAAACGAAAAAAAAAAAAAAAATTAACGGAAAGACCCTCCCAGCATAAGAGACTTAATGAATAGGACGAAGCTGGTATTACTCTCAGGATCCTTACTCCTTCTGTGTCTCCTTAATAAGCAATGTGGGCCAATCTAGCAAGGCGAAAATGATGATGGATGACCACAACACACCTTGTTGTTGTTTATCAATGATATATTGTACATTTCATAGGATCTTCAATGTTTCTTTAATATTTTTGAAAATAAATTATCAGGTCATCTTATATGGTGTACATAATTATATTATTAATGTCCATGATTGCACCGCACGCTCTAGAGGAGGTCTATTGTACTTGACCATTTGTTAACCTTATGATTTGATAATTCTAATGAATTTAAACATATCTGTGATGGAGGATAGGTTAGGTTAGGTTATGTAGGCCGCTCGCAATTACTCGAGAGGTTCACCCAGAAGCCTTTGTGATGCCTGATGAAAAAGGGGTAATGGGTTAGGGGTAATCAAACAACAGTCCAAGGTCGGTCTAGCTATCTCTCTCTTTCTCTAAAACCAACCTGAGGAGTCTACGAACAGAGCCAGGTTCCCCAAAGGACATAGTGCCAAATTACCCAATTCTTCGAAGAACGGCTTCCCGAGAAACCGGGTTCGTTTACTGAGAAGAACAAGGCAATCACAGAGGAGGTGTTGGATGCTCTCCGGCTCCTCCTCGTCTTCACAGCTACGACAGAAGTCATGCTGTGGAACTTGCATCATGTGGCCCATCAGCCCGATGGTGCAGTGCTCCTGTCAACTTGCGAACCCTTTTCTTGTTAAAGTAAAGGGTAAAGGGAGTAAGGAGTAAAGGGTAAAGGGAGTGCATGCAGACTCATTTGCCCACTTCCTGCCAGCTAGATCTCTGGTTTTCACTTCCAGGCATGAGAGTATATCCTGTAAGGGTCTGTAAACATCAGTGACTACTTGAGACATGGGCAGTGCCGAGTCTTTCCTAGCACACTTGTCCGCCATCTCATTTCCTTCGATACCAGTTTATAAATTCGCCAGTACACTGAGTATGAGAGGGAAATTTTGATATGATATTTATAAAATCTCCCTGGGTTGGTTGGTTGGTTGGTTGGTTTCCGTGGCTGGCTCGCATAAACCACTACGAGCCACAATTAGCACTAGAGTGCCGTTTTGATACCACTTCCTCGCCGAACGCAATCAGTATTACTAAATCCAACCTGTGGAATTTAGGTATTTGAGTAAATCACCCGGACTTGTGACTGAACAGTCCGAGAGATTGTCGATGAAATATTTGCCCAGAAACTTATTTCTAGTCTTTGCTAAGGCTGGGCATTGACATAGAAAGTGGGTGAGTGACTCCTCTTCCTCTTCGTTTCCGCAGCTCCTACAATGGCTTCTAAACGGAATACCCAGTCTCTCCGCGTGCATCCCTACACACCAGTGACTGGTAAAAACCGCTGTGAGCCTTGCGGTATCCGAGCGTCTTCTGTTAATGAGTCTAAAGACCCTGGGTAGATGAAAATAATTTAGAGAAAATGTTCTGTCTGATTTTGAGAATGAGGGGCGAGAGCTAGAGAAAAACATATTTACAAACACATACTCATATATGGTAAGAAACAAAAAATTGGGTTTATAACTTAAAAAGTATTTAGGTCACAAATGCTGACTACACTTGAACTGAATGAAAGAATAAAAAATTAAGAATCAAAGACGAGAACGAAATACTTCTATATTTGCCTAAATTAAAACCAATCTGATTCTGATTGTTATCGTAGTCTCTAGTAGTCAGATGACTGTTTGTCTTTCAGATTTTAGACTGAATGACTTGACTTTAAGATATATTGTATGATTTAGGTAGGTATATGTGTAGGTATGTGTGTATTTGTAAAGTTAGCTTTAAGTTATCATCGATGACAAGATACATTGTGTGTGTGTGCAAAGTCGACAAGCGTAACAATGAACGATGTGACGTGTTATGTTGTCTGCTTGTCTGTGTCTGTCAGGCTTTCGCCTTTGTCTTGATATACTACTCCTCATTCTCCTTCGTCTCGTCAATCACTACTGACGTCAGTATGTTTGTCTTTTCCGATATGGACTGATTTTTATTAAATGATGAAGAAAAGATACTTTTACTTTGTTGTTTATGGTATACACTATGTACATAGTACAAAGATCCGATCGAATCGGTTGTCATTGTGTGATGTCAAGGAAATTATTTTAGAAAATAATTTTATTTTCATTTTATTTTTAATATTTTTACTGCTTTGTCTTTTTTTTTTGTTTACTTAATTTTGCTTAGCTTTGCGCTCTTTTAATTTAAATTCATCATTTCATTTTATTATTATTATTTATTTTGTTTTGGTTAGTAAAGCTTTCATCGAACAACGCCATCAGCCGCTGTCGCTATCGCCGGCAGCCTACGCAAGCTTTATTTATATGTATGTCAGGGCTGCATTAACAAAATCAATTGAAATTATTGTAGAACAGCAACTTCGTACATAAATCTCTCATCTAGTATGGTAAAAAAAACATACATTTAGAAATACACAGTTAGAAAATAATAGAATTTTCATTGTACATTATACATTATAGTACATGAATAGTATAGGATAGAACTGGCTGATTGCCACAGGGGCGAGTTCGCGGCTTATTGTGTGTGATGCCTGAAAATAAGGAAACGAAGAGGTTTGGGCATTTGTTTTTAAAACCATTAAACATAAGAAGAGTCCCCCATTGCCAAATAACCACATTCCGTGGAAAATCTTTCCAAAAGTGCATGGAAATTACATAGAAAATTGTTTAATGCTTTCTGTTTCATTTTCATAAGTCTAACTAGGGAACATGCTAGCCCTTTGATGTTTTAGCCTGTTAAGACTTTCATCATTATCATTTGACTGTTCAGAGTTTCCGGACAATAATAAAGCCTGGTTCATTTACCCACTGTATGATAAAATCTAGCCCCTCAAATGAATCAATAAAACGATAGATTTTAACTAGCAAGTGTGTGTTTATAAGGTTAGGTTTTTGCACTTATAGTTTTTCAGCTGGAGGTTTATGTTATGCTGCTTCGAATGATCCATATTATATAGTTTATTGTGCTATTACTAATGCTAATTGAAATAAATTGTAGCATTTACTTTGGATATATTATTCATTAATCGAGAGGATTCAAAATGATAAACTCTGATGATGTAACAGAGAATGGGATTAGTTTTTAGTGTCTCCTTTACTTCATTGCGACACCACCTATTCAATTACCAACTCAAATCATACTACATATAATTTTTAGAATCAGAGCCCTCTTAAGATTGTGGGTGGGTGCATTGATATAAGTCAAGTGTTAAGTAATGATATGATAGTCTGTTGTAGGCAGGAACAGGACACTGGATTATGTCGGAAGGTGGTAACAGAATGAGGGAAATTTCAAGAAAATGGAAAACAGAACAGCTGCATTTATATAAGAAAGTCATTTTCATGTTGGTTGTTATCGTCATTGCTGCAATTCTTGTTTTAATATTTTATTAATGGACACTTCTTGACATGACAGAAGAAAGGCAAAAGTAATGCGTAATGCAAGAAAGAAGCAGCTGCCAATAAATGCCAATTCAATGTTTGTTGCGTGGGTTATTATACCATATACCTACTAGTATATTGTTGTTGCTTGTGGTAATGGTGATGGTGATAATAATGATGATGATGATGACGACAATGGCGGTGACGATGGTGATGAGATGCCATGCCATGCCATGTCATGCCATTCTATTCCAGTACAATGATAATGATTAAGCGTAAAATGTTGTTAAGAACAACGAACATGAAGCATGCAGAGCACAACAAATAACTTGAGCAAAGAAAAGGGACGACGAAACACAAAACACCTTGCAAAAATGATATACAAAAATAAAATTCATACAAAAATGAAATGAAGGTAAAGGCAGAAAAATATAAATGTGAATGACAATCAATAGATGACGCACAAATAAGTATGTATGTGCATTTGTATCTGTGTAAGTTTTTGTGTATCTATGAATTGCATGCATCTCAGTTAGTATGAATAACATTATATTTTCATTCATTTTTATTAGATTTAATTTTGACTTTAAGATTTTATCAGTACACACGTTTAAACAAATGTATGATTGGTTGGTTGCGTTATTGGATTTTAATTTAGTTCTTGACTGTAAGAACAGAAAATTTGTAGTCACTTTGATCAAATTAATCTCCTCGGCATACACAGTAGTACATGTGGTGATTGTCTCACGTTTTGTATACCATATTTTCTTTAAAATTGTATAGTTAGTATAAACTTATGTGTCGAATGAAAAAAAAGAGAAAATAGATCTAGATCATGAACAAATTGGCATCTATAACTTTTAAGAACTGTTGGAATGACAAGGCTGTTTGTCTAAACCTAAAGCCACGAAGTCAAAGTAGCTTCTCTCCGTCTCTCACTCTCTCTCTCTCTGTCTACCTCTCAAATGACAAGCACAGCAGATTGATAATCAAAACAAAACCTATAATGGATGAACCTTCCGGCTTCAGCTTCAGACTAAGCTATAACTTCATCATTCTGTTCCAGCCTTAAAGTTTCACAATATACATATTTAGCAATGTATTGTTAAGCAACTGTTCTGGTATAATTTATCACTTTCAGAAGTTTAGAAACTCTGGATGAAATAATTTTACATATGTAAATTGAATGCACCACCGCCTTCCTTCTCTAACCCGGTGGGAGAAATTTATTTGCGAAACAGCCTAGCAATGATCCTACTCATAGCCATGTGTGATCAGAGATATATGCATACAATCAAACGAAAGCGAATATAAAAAAAAAAAAAAAAAAAAATACATCCGGTGTGGGTTGACCAATAATTACTGGCTTTATCTAGTTTATTTAGCATGCACTATGTGATCAGATTATCGAGGCTGATGATCTTAAGTGCAAAGGGCTAGCTGTCAGGCGAGAGGATGTGATGGAACTTATTATAAAAAGTCTATAAAACTCGTTAATGATGATGATCAGATAGATACATCTATTCAAGCGGACATCTCTTGTGGCCGGACATATTTCTTAGTCCAAAGTAATGTTTTTAGAACAAAATACAATCCGGTGGTGGGATATTTCCCCCCCCCCGTGTCCAGACAATTTCATTGGAAACGAGATTGTCTTTCATGTCGGCGGTCCGGTCGTCAAATCGGTGTTTTATGTCTTTTTCCTTATAATTTTTTATTAGTTTCAATGCATATTTTGCTGTCCCACACACACACACTTAGATACACAGATATATTATTATTATAATAATATTATGTATGTTCCTGTTTCAAATAAAATTTAAGGTTTCTTTGTTTCAAGAGAAGAAGTACTGCGTAATAATAATAAAAAAAAAAAATAAATAACTTGGATGGAAAATTGAATATTTATACTTTTCCAATTAATTTGCCTTTTTCTTTTTCTTAGAATAGAAGAATTTCATTAATTAGAGGTCAACTACCTTATAGCACTACATAGACAATTTGTTGCCTCGAATTTTCTTTAATGAATGAGTGAATGCTCTGCCTCTCCTTTCCAAACATTAATTATACATACATTTGCATAATCATTTTTCATGAAATGTTTTAGAAAAATCTTCTGTATTCGTTAAAATTCACTTATTCGCCTTCGATCTTACCGGCATGAAAGAACCGACCTTGGCGATAGCGTAGGCTACCTACGGTATCTGTTTCAAGGTTCTTTGCCCCCTTAGCATGATAAGTAAAGCTCCAAAAATGTTAAATCCTTAAAAAAGTTCAATATGGATTCTGGGAGCTTATTGAGCCAGCAGTAATTCAGTTTAGTTAGTAGAATGGTCCACCAAAAACATGCTGTGCCTATCAGCCTATACTATAATTAGATAAGAATCCATCACAAACAGTTAAGGAATTTTGGAATACACCACCTAACTGACGTATAACGTCTAAGCCTTTCATAATGTTAAGTTTGCTGAAGAACCATCGCCATACCATACATAGAATTGTATTCATTAGTATTATATAAAATATTATGATGATGATGATGATGATGGACAACAGCAATTGCTTGGGTGGTGGGGTGGTTGAAATGCTGGTGCTGGTGTGCTGGTTATGGATGGTTTGATTGGTGGTTGGTAACAACATAATAGAATATTTTTTCTTTTGCCCTCTTTTATTTTGATTGAATTTTTATTTAGTTAAATTTACTGTTGACATTCATTTATTATTATGTTGCTGCTGCTGCTACTGCTATGTGCGTGAGTTCGTTCGTGAGTGCGTGTTTGTGGTGTGTTGTGATAGGACAGAATAGGAGAGTAGAGGAGAAAATAGAAGATGCTGTGTTGTGGTAATGTTTTTCCCTCTTAGAATTTATTTTTGTTTGTCGTTGACGTTTCTCGTTTTTAGACATACCATAAATGCCTTTGATTTACTTTGCTCTCCCCAATGGCACCACTCCACTGTCTTTCTCTCTCTCTGTCTCTCTGTGTCTCTTGTTCTCCTAACTTTTACTCTGTTATTTTGTTCGCATGAGATGAGATCACGCGCGCTTGAGTAAACTGTGTTTTGTCTGTGTGCCTCTGCTTGCGTGCTTGTGTTTCCCCGGCATTATGGAGTGAGTCTAAGAACAACAACAACAAAAACAACAGAAAGACAAACACATAAAGCACCGTTAGCATGGCAACAATACAATTTTCGGCAACTCAAAACAAAAAAAAAAAAATGAATACCAAAATTTCTAAGAAGGCGGTAGGGTGGGTTGGGTGAAAGACGAAAGCAAAAAAAAAAAAAAACATTTTATTTTCTTCTTTGTCGTTGGTTTTCTTCTTTGTGTTTATATTTTTTCTCTTTTACTATTATTGTACCTATATATGTATATATTTTTTAAAAATATTATTTCGAAAGAACTTTCACAAGAGTAAAGTATAAAGCCCCCAAATGCTTCGTGTGAACACAACATGTATGATGGATGTATGGAGTATACTGGGTACGTCATTTCGTCATCATTGACATCGACACTTTCTAAAATCGGTGTAATAGAGAGAGAGAGAGAGAGAGAGAGAGAGAGGGGTGCTTAACATGAGTAGCACGTGACAAAAAGAGGCCTAATCCTAGTATCTGTCGGTGTCCGCTGATAAAAGTAGTTGTACTTATTTGATGAAACAAGTTCTGCATTGTTCTGGAGTTTAGTCTTATGAGTTAAATCATATTGCATCGTAGTTCATTGTAATGGCTGCAACGATGTGAGACCCGACTCCAAGATGTGTGGCTTATTTGGATTTCAAAGAAACCAAAGGCTATGAAATTATATAGACTAGATAATTCGCTCACGAAACATCAACACATTCCCATTTACCTCTTTTGGAATCTTGAGTCAGTTGGCAAGAACTTTTGTTTTTGTTTTCAACAACAAAAACATCCAAAACATCGGTAAAACCTTGACATTTTGAATGGAATAACAATTTTGAGATCGAACACAATTTCGTGAACGAATTGTCCAGTCTATGTAGTGTGGAAAACGACGTCATCTTTGGATTATATAAGCAGAGCCGTTTGGGTGAATGGAACAATCTCTTTAGAAGAGGTGTTGTTAATATTTCCTATTATTCTGTATTGTGGCGAAGCTCCAATTGTGTTTATTTTAAGTGTCCTTTAACTGGTTGATAATTATCGTACTATATTCACACTTATTGTGGTATCATCTTCACCATCATCCTTGCTTTCAAAGGAGAAGAAGATTTTTTTTTTTTTTTATAGTAGTTTGTATAATAACGAATTCCCCCATTGATTTGTTATATACCCTAAGAAAGAAAATGCCTTACTAGATGGCGACGGAGCACCCTGTATATGTTTTCATATGCATATGGATCTCTCTCTCTCTCTCTGTGTGTGCGTGTTTTGCAAATGTATGCAAAGTGAAAGATTTGAAATGTTTATTTTTTGGTTTTGGTTTGTAGCCACTTTCACTGCATTAAGAAACAGAATTAAAAAAAAAAAACAAAAACAAACAAAGAAAAAGAACATAATAAAACTTGAAATGAAATGATAGCAGCAGCAGCAAGAACAACAACAACAACAGAAACAACAACAATAATAAAATCAAAGTTAACCATTAAAAAACAATAACAAAAATAAGAAAAGAAAAACAAAACAAAACTTCGAATGGATGAAGAATTCTCATCTTAAAATGTTCCAAATATTGAAAAGAAAGGTCAGCAGCCTTCGGTTCGGAAAAAAAGGACAAATCTCTAAATGAAACTCAAGTAGATCGGGAAGAAAATAAAGACCATCAAAGATATTAGAAGTAAGAACGATTCATGATCTTTATCCAGTGATGATAAGACCAATCCAAAAAAGATGAGACGAATGCTTCGAAGCCTATGTTTAACTTAGAACTTTCACATATCATGTTGAAATTATTGTGTAGTCCATCAATTTTTATTTTCTCGTACATTTGTCAGAATTCAATCGGGTAAGTCAATCTTGCTCTTACTTCTTTATTTGCTATTAGAAGATTTGTCAATTTTTTTTCCCATTATCCTTTACTGATCACTGTTACTTGGATAAAAGCTTCCTTGAGTTCAGGAAATGCACTGTATGTGATTTTTGAGAAGCGACTAGCAAGTAAGCAACGAGAAAAACAAAAATACTCATCAGATCACATTATTTCCATTAATATCCCTTACCTCAAGGCATGTCTTACCAAAAATTCAATGATAAAGAACATTGCCTCTCAGCAGTCAATATATATATCATAAATTTCCATAGATTGTCATATCAGTTCAATATTTCAAAAACTGAGAGACTAGTCACGCTAATCTCATCTCATCTAATCTGATCAGATTGGATAATTTCCATAACGCCCCAGCGAGTTCAAAACAACAAGGCTAGCAAAATCAATGACAGTTTTTATTGTTTAATGAGTACATTACTAGTACTAGTATCGATTAATCGAAATAATCGATGTTTTGTTGAAATAATCTATATATTTTTAATCGATGTCATCTACGTTCGATTAATGGGATAATCGATTTTTCCGCTTCAGATAATCGATTATGCCCCGGAGGCGACCGAAGTGACAGAAATCTTTTCGCCCGCAGTTCCACAACCCTTTTCTTTTTTTTTGCTCGCCACTGTAATTTACGAGGGAAGGACTTCTTTTCTAGCCAATAAACTATGGTCGTTTTTTTTCTTGGAGCATACTATTAGTCAAAGTCCGACAGGTGTCTATGGGTGTCTCGTACCATATTATTTTAACAAACTCCCATAGTTAGTTTTCATTACTGAAAGTTTTTTTTTCGCCAATTTCTTTTTTAAGTTTCCCCACAGTTTTTCTATTGGATTTAGATCCGGGGATTGACTTGGCCACTCTAAAACATTGACTTTATGGGTCTTCAAAGGATTTGTTCACCAGCTTAGCAGTATGCTTTGGGTCATTATCTTGCTAATAGACCCAACGTAAAGGCATATTTTCCGCAGCATAGCGTAGCATTCATTGTATTTTCCATAATGTCCTTGTACTTGGTTGCTGTCATATTGGACCGACTCCATACCAAGAAAACTATTCCCAAACCATAACATTTCCACATCCGTGCTTCACTGTTTTTTTCGTGACGCGGCCTTAATATTCTTTGCCTTTTGGACTACGTACATTCCTTTCTGAATTGTTTCCAAACAGATTAATTTTCGTTTCATTGCTACATAAAATATTTCTCCACTTTTTCTCACCCTAAGGCCCAGTTTTTGGGTTTCCTTGTAAAACTTTACCTAATGCTCAAATTCTTTTTTCGCACTAAAAGAACTTTCGTCCTGGTAGCTTGGTTACATGTAACCGTCTGCGAACCGTTTGCGCACTAACCACGTTTCCCATTTTGGGTGCTATTACCTTTTACGACTTAAATGGGTCCCTTTTACAAATAGTCACAATGTGACATTCGAGATTTACGTTAGTTTTTTGGCCTTCCTCGAGTCTCCTTTTGTGGTTTTAGCTTAAATGCATTTCTAACAAAATTATGGGTCTCTCCAACAATTGGCTAATGTCACGAAGTGATTTTCCTGCCTTTCTTAGGCTCGAAACTAACCTGGCTTCTTCATCAGTGCACAGTGACTTGCGGCCCATCTTAATAATAAATTATTTAATCAAACTTCACTATTTTGAAATTAATTAAAGGAAAATTTACCGCTATTTAGTTAAAAACTGTAAAAATCATCATGTGAACGTGATGATGTTTCATGAGTGAATTGTCCAGTCCAGTCTATCTAGTAAAGGATTGATTTGTGTTGGTATTAAGGAGCTGTTCAATGTTACGACGAGATAAGATAGTAAATTGTCTTGTTTTAAGGTGAATGTTATTCACTTACTCATTATTCATTCTATTTTTATACTCTTCACGGGAGTGAAGGGGACCTCCCATACAAACCACCCTTTATTATAAAGTTCTTATTAGAAAAAGTTTTTTGTTTTTTGACGAATCGAACTGAAATAAGTATAAGTTTCTGATCTACGTCCATCAACCATGTAAATTTCATGATCCTAGGGTTACCAGGAGGGGTACCTCCCATACAAACCCCCATTTAAATTAAAGTTCTTATTAGATAAAGTTTTTTGTTTTTTGACGAATCGAACTGAAATGTGGATACTATAAGTTTCTGATCTATGTCCATTAACCATGTAAATGATCCTAGGGTTATCAGGAGGGGTACCTCCCATACAAACCCCCTTTTAAATTAAAGTTCTTATTAGAAAAAAGAGAATTTAGTGATGCTAAGAAAGGAAGGTTGGATGCAACCCAGAGGAGCGTGAAGAGTATTACATCTTTGGCATAGCCAATGATAGCCTTCTTTCTGGTTTGTTTCCATTTAGTCACAATAAAAATGAGAAAAATTATTAACTACATTTACATTTCCACTACTCTGTTAACAATTAACAGATTTATTAACATAATAACACCAAATAAAACTGGTTTACTTACTTACCTGCTAACACCAAAGGCGGCACCAGTAATAAGTAATAAGAACAAAACAAGTAAAGCTTTAACAGGGGGTGAAGAAGGCGAACAAGAAGTAGAAAAAGAGATGTCCAAAACACTTGTTATAAAAAAGAAGCGCAAGCGCTCTCTCATTTTTCCTTTGTTTCTTTCATTTACTCTCTAAATAACACACTCACTCAGTCTCTCTTGCCCATTCAGTCCCTTGAAAGCTTGTTGTTTTTATTGTTCACTCATGCACTTGTTTGTTTGTATCACTGAGTGAGAGTGGTATGTTGTAGTTTAGTTTAGAGAAGATACAAGAAAGTGAGAGAGAGAGAGAGTGAGAGCAGACGAAAAATTAGGAATCTGTTGTGTGTTTGTTATTGTTATTGTTGCTACTGGTTAGTGTTGTTGTCATGCCGGTAAGTAGTAAGTAAGTAGGTAGGTAGGTAGGTTTGCTTGACTGACGACTACTGAGTGTGAATTGAATGAGTTTTGAGTGACGACGATGACGATCATCGTTTTGTTAATACGCACAGCAGAAAAGCAAAACTCAAAACGCAAATCAATTGTTTCTTTGCCTTCGTGGTTTTCGGTTGAGTGTGTAAATGTAACGGGTTCAGTTCGTTCACCTTAGCATTTAACATTTGGCTGAAACAAGCATTGTCATTGTCATCACCGCAATATCCAGTTTGAATGTGTGTGTGTGTGTCCTTTAAATAAAAATATAATTAAATTAAAATGCTAATTATTTTTTTTTATTTTATTCTTCTCTATTTGCAGAATACAACAAAATATTAACACAACAAAAAGGGCGACGAAACCAAAATAAACAAAAAAAAAAAAATATATATTTAATTACAAAGAAACAACAAATGATAATTAAATACAACAAATGATGATTTAAAGAAAAATTAAAAAAAAAAATTACATTAAAAAAAATGTATAAATAAAAACAAAAGTTTAAATAAAAATAACAAAAAAACAATTAAACAAAAGAAAATTGTTTGGCTCTTTTGTGTTTAACGTCGTTTATCTTTATCTTCGTCATTTTGTCTGCAGCATCATCGCATTGTGTCAAAATTTTTATGTGTTAAATTTTTTTTTTTTATATTAAATTTTTATAAATTAAAAAAACACAAACAAACAAACAAGCAATTAATATAAAAATAATATACAGAAAAAAAAAATAAATATATTAAATGACAAGAAATTCGTGAGTGTTGGAAATCATGTTAAAAATATATAATTAATATATATGTATGCATATATAAAAAAATGATTTTCTTAATTAAGAATTCTAAAAAACAAAATGTACTACAAAGTACATTGCAACAACTATTACAACAACAATAACAATATTATTAACGAATTAAAAACAACAACAAAAATAAGTTAAAAAATATTTAAAACAAAAACATAAAAATATTTCAATTTTTTTAAATCTGTGAATGTTGCATTTTTTTTTTTTTTTTAATTTATTGGGTTTTTTTTTTATTTGTTTTTGAAATATATTTTGATACAAAAACATAACTAAAAAAAAAGAAGGCAAAAAACAACAACAAACTATTTTATATATATATAAAAAAAGGGCATTTCAAGTTGCTCGCATGCGCATGCAAACAACAAAAATGAAAATTTATTTTAATTAAATAAAATGCAAATTATATTTTAAATCAAAAGACTTAAGAAGTGTGTTCATATTACAAACAAAAAATAAAATTAAAAATAAACATAAAAAAAATTAATTAAAATTATTAAGAAAATTAAGAAACAAGTATGAAAATTTAAAAACAAAAAACATAAACAAGAAAATATTTAAAGAATAAATAAAAAAAAATAAAATTAAGAAAAAAACAATCACAGCCGCCATTCTTTAATATTTTTAAACCTGTAAACTTGGAAAATTACAAAAAAAAAAAAACAAAATATTTAAAAACAAAACTAATAATAATAAAAACTGAATTACATTAAAAAAGATCCATTCAATTTGAATGATCATTTCTCTTAAATCATCAATATCATCATCATTGTTGGTCGGTCACTATTTGCAAGAAGAAACAACAACAACAAATTGAATTCTCTTTCAAATTATATCAGACAAATCTGTAATCCTCCTCGATCGAGAACCTACTACAAGGAAACGTTCCCATTTTGCTTCGCATTGTTCCAATCAACTTGGCTGCACATTGCTCCTGTGCTGTGCGCTTTGTTCCAATCAACTTGGCTGCACATTGCTCCTGTGCTATTCGTTTTCGCAATCGAACGAAGCTCCAGTTCTTTATATGAATTACAAAAATTTAATGAAAATATAAATAAATATATATAAAAATATATATCAGAGGACAAAAGAAACAAACAAAGGTATAAAGGAAACAAAGCAAAGAAAAGTAAAGCAAAGTAAAGCAAGCAAATAAAGAAAGAAAGGAAGGAACGCAGGAAGGAAATAAAAACTCAGACACATGTATAGATTGGAGGACTCAAACAGTGGCAACGCCATGGATAAAAACAAACAGAAATGTAAGTAGAATATATGTATGTAAATAGTAATCAATAACAATCTTTACATAATTCCTCCTCTATACTCTTCACGGGAGTAAATAGTACCTATTATAAGTTTGTCATGAAGTTTATAACACACAGAAGGAGACATCGTAGAGCACATAAAGTATACATATATATTTGTGATCAGCTCGATGAGACGAGGTGATTAAGCCATGTCCGTATGTCCGTCTGTATCAAAACTATTCCCTCAGTTTTTGAGCTAGAGAGCTGAAATTTCGCACATAGGTTTCTTTTTACCATACGCAGTTCATTTGTCGGAATCAGCCGAATCGGATCACAGGGGGATTCCTCCCATACAAACCCCCCTTTAAATTAAAGTTCTTATTGAAAAAGTTTTTTGTTTTTTGACGTATCGAACTGAAATTTGGATATTATAAGTTTCTGATTCATATTCATTAACCATGTAAATTTTATGATCCTTGAGTTGCCAGTAGGGGTACCTCCCATACAAACCCTCATATAAATTAATGTTCTTATTAGAAAAAAGAGAATTTAGTGATGCTAAGAAAGGAAGGTTGGGTGCAACCCGGAGGAGCGTGAAGAGTATTACATCTTTGGCATAGCCAATGATAGCCTTCTTTCTGGTTTTTTTTTGCTAATGCATGTACATACATTATTAGAAAATTAATTTGGTACATTTTTGTCAAGCATTTTAATATCACATGAGAGGCGTATAGCCAGCTTACTTAATTGCATTAGTTGTACTAAGTACCTTATGATTAAACAATGTGTGTGTACTAAGTGGATGTGGTCGCAAGATCACAAGGCACATGACGTTTGAGCCTTCTTGAAAACTCTTGGTGCATAAGCGCCGCTGCAAGAGGGTTTGAGTGAAAATTCAGCCTGTCATTGTAGCGACTGCTGTGTAGATTTACTTCGTCCATAACAGTAGGCATCCGAAGGTCGTTATGTATTGCAGAATTCCTTACGTAGGAAGGAAGCATTCGTAATACGACGCAGTGCTTTGTTCTGCAATATTTAAACTTTTTTGATGCTCGATGCACAGGCAGTGCCCCAGAGTTGGATACCATAGGTCCAGGAGGGACGTACAATTGTACGGTGTACCAATAGTTTGTTACTAAGTTGCTAAGTTGGCTATTAAGACGCAGTAGCCATGCTAACTTTTTTTTAGCTTGCCGCAGCAAGCTGCAGTAGTGGATGAGATGCGTGATTTCCAGGTAAGACGCTGGTCGAGAATCATTCCTAGATATTTGACACGGTCAACTTGCGGAATGACAGTGTTGTCTGAAAGTGAAACAGCTATGGGCAGATTTACCCCAGTTAATGCCAATATTCCACCCCTTTATCCAGTGTGTAAAGTTATTGAGGTATTCCTGAACATTAAATGATTCCAACAATCAATTCTCACAATTTCACAAATCGGTGAACAATCCCAATTTGCGCAGTTCAATGTCAGAAATTGAGAAAAACACATGGAATTCGTTTGTTTGGGTATTTCAAAGTTTCTAGGATATTAAAAAGGATGATGATTAAGTTAAGCGCCTCGAAGAGACGTTCTCTCATTTCCAGCAACTTGGATGCAACATGAGCACACTAGTACACTACTTTCACTCTCACCTAAATTATTTTCTAGAAAATCTTGGTTATTTCAGCGAAGAACAGGGAGAAAGATTTCACCTAGCGATATGTACTATAGAAGAGCGTTATCAGGGGATACTATATGATGACTGAATATTGTTGGAGCTTGAAAAATCACGAAAATCATATAAAAGAAAATTTCATAGCGTTTTATAAACCTTAAACGAAAAATTTTGAAAAAAAAATTTATATTTTGGAGGAAAATTCTAATTTTGAGTTATTTTTCCCCATAATCAGTGACTCGGATATTACCTAGAAGATGCATAAAATCCAAGGAAAATTTAACTTTGTTGCCCAGTGTAATCTTTAAATAATAACAATAAAGTTAAGTCCTTCCTTGTAGTACTTGGTAATTACTTCTCAACATATGCTTTTCCTAATTAAAAAGAATCGATTCAGAAAGCATGTAACATCTGTTTTGTAACTGCTCTTGTTGGAAGACAGACCAGTTTTCATGGGAATAAATTTGGCAAATTTGATACTTTTTTTTGTTGATATCTTAGGGCAATTAAAGAATCTAACAACTCCTCCCCTAACATGTCTTAATTTTAAGCAAATCCAATGGCCATAAGTGGTTTCTGAGCTTGCCTTTCTGGTGAGCTTCTGGCCGCTCCTATTTTATTTTCCCTTGTTATTATGTAATCAGTGTACCTCGTCACTGTGGCCGCATGCGGGCCTATTATGTAAGGCCAATCCTGTTCATATTAAGAACCTTTGAATCCACCCCAACCCTTTATTGATTGACAAATCTTTTATATATACATATGTACTATGTATGACTGGCCATTCGGACTTTAATTTCTCAATTATTTTACTTGAGATTTAACATGCTAATTACCAAATTGATTACCCATATCATTGACCGCGTCATACTATTAATTGATAAACTTACAGGTTGGGTGTTATGGAACGTTGGTCTCATACCAAGCGCTAGCCCCTCTTTTTCTCTTTCTAATGTTATAGTCTCTGGTTATTAAAGAATCATTTCTTGGATTATTCCTTGCCTTAACCAGACAATGTTTATAATAAGGACAATTAAACCTACCAACCTTGACATTTTTTATCTTCAATCTTTTAATACATTAATTCCAATAAAGTCAACTTGACTCTCAGTATATATTTCTTAACATAATTTTTCCCTTACTATGTAAGGTCAAGACCGTGATAATACCCTTTTTTATAATAAAAACTTTGGAGCTCATTATAAACTCACATCTAGCAAATCACCATTAAGCTATTTTTTCAAGTATTGATCCTTATAAATTCAAGAGCTATCTATAATTTTCAATAAATGATCAGATCCTGTTTATAGATAGAACAAACCATCGAGCTATTTAAAATTGCATTAAAATCCACCCAAAACTTTATCATTGGTAATCAATATTTTACTTTTATTTTATAATCTTTTCCCAACATATTACAATCCTTTTACCTTGATACCCCCATTTTTTGAGCATATAACTATTGTAGATTGTAGTCATCATTAACTTCTTCATTGATGTGATAAATTTTTTTGTTTTTACCCATAGACCCATTTTTTATTGTTTATAAGTTTGAAAAAATAAAATAAGCTGAGAAGCCTTTATTTAATTGCATAAGGAATATTTGAACTACGTCCTAAATTGTCTTGATGATATGCGTACATCTATCTGATGAAGAAATTTATTTTCAACTAGCTGTGCCCTCGACTTCGTAGGCGTGGTGTTTGAAATATGTTTGTAATAGCGTGCACTCGAAAATCAGCCAAAAAGTAGGCAACAGAATTCAAAATATAAATATCTTTTGATTTAGTAGGTCGATTTCGCTAAATGTTGCACGAAGCTTGCTACAATACACCAGTCAAAACCGCATTCAAATACGTTAAGCCATTTCTGAAATTAGCGTGTCGAGACACGAAAAGGCTTACGATTTTATATATATATAGATATAGATTTGTATATGTCCTTCTTGAACTTGTGTGTGTTTTCCTTATTTCAATCTCATTTATGTCGGCCATCATATGTCATTTTGTGCGATTGTGTTGTTTTGTTTTTTGATTTTTATCATTTAAGTAACGGTCCCAACTTTTTATCTAACAGAATTCGCTTGTCTTGCGCACAAATGAGGATCTTAGAAGAGTGAGTTAGTTAGAATTAAGTTGCTTCCTGCAAATTGACCAGACCTTGTCACATTCTTAACATTTCAATATTGATATCAAATTTGTAAGTTTCTAAGTCACCTAGAAGTGATGTATTCAATGAGTTA
Source organism: Amiota communis (assembly GCA_037043315.1). Classification (NCBI taxonomy): domain Eukaryota; kingdom Metazoa; phylum Arthropoda; class Insecta; order Diptera; family Drosophilidae; genus Amiota; species Amiota communis. The sequence continues at coordinate 1,140,824 of JBAMAV010000686.1, forward strand.
GTGAGTGAGTAAGTGATAAAAATCTCAGACACTTTTCAGACTTCAATAAATAGAACTATAATAGGTTTGGTTATCAAAGAAATTTGTGATTCTATAAGGGACATGGGCCTTACTAAACATACAAAAAATAGTTTTTGATTTATGGATTTAAAATCACTGTATTTTCCGAACCCAAACTTTGCTGATATTTGTACCGCGTATGTCTATATTAGAGATGAAACAAGTAAAATCCGGTTCTCTGCATTAAGCGGCAACAAACGTATACAAGACCTGCTTCCGAAAAAAGTCATTCGCTGTACACGCTGCTGCATGGTGCTGAGAGATATGTATATTCTTGCAAATTTTGATAAATTTGGATATTGTTCAGTATTAGCTGACCACCAAATATATACATATATCTCGATCGTGACCAATGCGCACTGACTTCAGATAAAAATCAATCTCCGTTGCAATCATGTTCTTTTCTTGATCGTGAGACAATTATCATTCGCTACCTCATGAAAGCAGCCCCAGAACGTGTCAAATACTGCCGACTCTCTCTCTTCTTATTTACTTTTTGTTTTTGACCGGTGTTGAACCTTTCACGTTTTATCAGGCTTCACAATGGGTCTGGGTGAACTACCGAACAATCACGAGCGTCCTGCATAACCTAACCTAATCTATGTCTATATACATACCACATATTAGAGATATTAAATCAGAATTAATCATACTTGAACCTAGAATTAGAACAATTAAACATATGAATCCAAAATCTCTCTAGCAATAGCCAAATCTTTCACATCTAAAAATATTCTTTGATGATGCGAGTTGACAATCCGTTTCTTGTTAAGTTTTTCATTGGATAATACGTAATTTTAAGACCTATAGTTATTCTTTTCTATTTTTCTCCATTTTGGATGCCCTTAAATAATCCTAGAAAACATGATTGGTCTTTGGATATATTGTAGAAGATTGTATCCTTCAAATGGATATGATATGTGGTGGTGATCGGATCTTTTCGGGACTGGAAAAAATAAGAACACACATGTATGAGGTTATAGATTGGCTTCGCTATTATAACTGACTAGTAAGAGTAGTAAAAGTAAATAGTTAACCGACTTTTGTCATAGGGATGATGATGAAGACGAATCGAATCAGAAAGCATGCAACATCTCCTGTGTTACTGCCCTGCAATTCTTGGAAGAGAAACTCGATTTTCTTCAAAGATTTGGACTGTTTGGCAAATTTTCCACTAGCAAACTTGGCTCTTTTTCTGGCAATTTAGATAGATGTGGAGCCACGTCTCTGACAGGTTGTTTGTTTTCCAATGCATTTCTATACATCAAATTTTTGTTTTTCCTTTAAATCATAAACAATTTTCATTTAAAAAATATGGGAAAACTTTAAGAATGCATGCTCCTCTAGCACTCATTGCACTCATATTGTACTTTGGATGACCTTATTTTTGTGAAATGTCTCTGTCTAATACATACACTCTCTCTCTCTCTTTGTGTTTTCCTGTGCCTGCCTGCCTGTCTGCTTACGTATACGATGACGTTGTTGTCTGTTACAGGTTCAGGTTCAGTTTCTGGTCTTGTCACTTGTCACATTAAGGTCGTTATTCACTTGTCTTTACCATGCAATCATCTTACCTTATCCTTTATTTTTTTATTTTTTTGACATTTCCTACGCAGCAGAGGATTGGTAAGGACAAGACAGGATAGGGCAGGAGAAGAAAAGTGAGTTAGAAGACTTTGATAAAAGAAAAGCAAACAGTTTTTGTTCTTTCATTATGTCTGTGTTGTCGTGTCGTCGTCTCACATAGAATTTGTCTTGTAATTGGATTTGATGAATCTCACATTTTAAAATAATAAAATTACATCTTGTTAAAATTAATGAGAGAGAAAGAGTGAAAAAAGAAGAGGTTGACATGGGACGCAGAGTGAGGAGTATTTATGTATGTAAATATGGTATTTGTATGCGCCTGTGTATAGTTCTTTAAAATTGTCAGCTTAGTCATAGTTTTTTCCGATTTTGGTGGTAATGTTGATTTTTTTTTTTTTGTCGTAGGTGTATTGAGTTTTCATTGTATTCTGTGTGATATTTCCTTTCTCTTTGTTGCGTTGAAACTAAGAAAGAAAGCGGTATTTATAGGATGCAGTCAAAACAAGTCAATGACAGTTGATGATTCAGCTTTTGGTGGTGTTGGTGGGAAGCCCAAGCCTTCATATTCTTTTACAATAGCTGTTGGAATTGATACCTAATGATAGAGTTATCGAATCAATTTGACTTTAGTTTCGATGGTCCTAGTTTTACATAAGGAGTATGTGGTGGGATTGGAGACTTAATTCACGAATATCCTGTTACAGGTGAAAAAAAAAGGCAAATATCTATTAGAAAATAGCTAAAGGAAAAGAATAGTGTGGACAGCGGAAGGGCAAGTTCACCCAGAAGCCTGATGGGGCTGTTACAAATGAGGTGTTGAGCGCTTTCTGTCTCATTTTCATCTCTATAGCTAGAACAAATGTATTGTAGTAGGGGTAAACAATAGCTCAATGGTGACTGCTTAATCTGACTCGTATATTTCTTTCGGTTGGGGTTTAGTTAGCCCAGGTTGCCCGGGAGACATTGAGAAAGTATCTTCTTTCTTTTGTTGTTACCAATTATTCAATGTTTTGTTTGTGATTGCCTTCTCTTCTCTCGAACTACTGTTTTGCTTGTTATAGTATTATATGATAAATAATAATAAAAATAACAAAAGGAACACTTAAAGCACCGATGCTGTATAACTGACAAAGAATAAATGAAAAGTGTGTTTGTCACTCATCGCTATCACTTCTGAGTGGGTGCGTAGTTCATCATTTTCGATTAAATTTGTGTTTCGTCGCTTTCAACTAAATGCATTCATTGTTATGTGCAAATTCAATTTATCTTAAGCGTGAAATAAGAAGTGTGTAATAGTGTATGTGTAATGTATATATAACATGAGTATGTATATATAAATAATCAAAGCGACTAACTGCATTTTGGCAATTGATGATAATAATAACAACAATAATAATGACTACACGCTCAACTACAACGACAACGTCAACGTCGGCGGCATTCGTGATGACGATCATAACGAATGAACGAACGAACGAAGTCCGTCATCGACTGATTTCTGTCAACGTCGTTGAAAAACGATCATTTGCATTAGTAGCCGCCGCAGCAGCAGCATCATCATCATCATCATCATCATTGTTTGACTACTGAGCTGAGAGGCGATTGAGAATCGGAAGCTGAATAAGACACCGACCAACACACACACACCAAGCAACAGTAGCAGCAGCAGCAGCATCATCCAACATCTACAATAATCATTCAGAGTTAGCAGTCGGCAGTCAGTATTCGTTGATATTTTACGCGACTCGGTTCGTTCGTTGGTCTTTCTTCTAGTAGACAAAGCGAAGCGAAGCTAAACAAAGTCAACCAGCAGCAACAATAACAACAATAAGATCAACAAAGATACTGACTGCTGCAAAAACAACAAATAAAATTTGTATTTTCGGTAGTTGTGTGAGTGTGTGTCTGTCAGTGTATTTGTACTCACTCACTTCAATTGCTGCTGCTGTTGCTGTGTCTTTATTATTGGGTTGTGTGTTGTCTGTTGTGTCGTTGTTGTTATTATAACTGGGAAATTGTCGACATACATTTACACACACACACACACACACACACACACAACAACAACACCACAGCTAAGTGATTTCAAGTTATTTTTATTTATATTTAGAGAATTAACAAAAAGCAGTCGCGGTTCCGTACGCTCGCTCGCTCATTCGTATGACTTTGTTTCGCCGCCTCCAACGTTGTTGCCTTGTCGCTCGTCGTCCGTCATCTGTCGCTCGTTAAGTGAACCAAAAATATTAATAATTTTTTTGTTTTTTTTTTTTAATTTATTGTTCTGTGCCTTAAAACAAAAAATATAAAAAATATATACATACAAAAATTAAGTAAACTACAAAAAAAAAAGCATATTTCAAGTAATAAAATTATATTTGTCTATGGTATATTAAAAGAAAAAGGAAAAAAATTAAAAAACGCTACAAGCAAATAATAAAGAAAGAAAGAAAGAAAAATAGATAAAAGCCAGGAAAATGTCAACTGCCGCTGCTGCTACTGGTAGCTCTTCAGCTGCTGCTGCCGCCGCTGCTGCTATGGTTTATTGGCAGTCAATGAACGCTGCTGACAATGGTGAAACACTATTATCACCACCACCACCACCACCAGTACCATCAATAACAACAACAACAGCTGTAGCAACAACAAATTCATCAGCAGCAGGCGGTGGTGGCACCAATAAAAACGATTGGAATTGGTTTACAACAACAAAAGCAGAAGGAGGAGTTCAAGGAGAAGGTGGAGGAGGAGGAGGTAGTCGAAGAAGAGATGTGGCAAAAGAAGATCAAAATTATTGGCAAATGCAACCAGAACAACAACAGCAATATCAACGTAATCAGCATCATCATCATGGCAGTGATATGATGATGCAGCAGCATCATGATCAATACAATAATAATAAGCATCCTCAACATATACAACAACAACAACAACAACAACATTATCATCAGTATTTCAATTATCGAAATCAAGAACAACAGCAACAGCAACACCAACAGCAAAGAGAAGGTTCAAATGATGCTACCGATGCTGCTAATTATCATTATGATGATGACTATGATGATTATAATGACGAAACACAATATATTCATAATATGATATATAATAATGATAATAATGATGCTAATACTAATGTTGTTGATGATGATGATGATAATGATAATAATATAATAAAAGCATATCTGAATAATAATAATAACAATAATGTTGATAAATCATCTACGATGACAATGTCACACAGATCAGCTTTAGCTTCTACATTACCAGCACCGCGAGATCCAATTATAAAAATGTTTGCTTTAACTTCAACATCACCAACATCATCGCCACCTCCTTTAGCAATTGATCAATCGGATATTGATAATAATTATATGATGATGATGGTGGGTGACAATGATGCTGATGCTGCTGCTGATGATGATGATGATGGGTGTTATGGCAATGACAATAGTCATGTCAATGTCTATGATGAGGGTCGTGATGTTAATGTTGGTGTTGGTGATGATGGTGATGTAGATAATATTATCATATCAATGAATAAAAATGGATTTAAACAATTTGATAAAACTAATCGACTACGACGACAACAACAAATCGAAAAGGAGCAACATGAGCATAGTGAATTATTAAAACAATGTATGTACCTACATATGTCTATAGTACTACAAAGATACTATACCACAAATATAGATTATACTTACTTCCTTAGTCCTGATACGTTCTGATAGATCGATTGCATGAATGTCAATCTATGAAATCAAAATCTATAACATTTTATCATAAGTACATAATTTCAGCAGATCTCCATTTTTGTATCAGTACCTTCTAAGTTCTACTATCATCTTCTCATAAATTAAATGGCAAACATTGAATTTGTGAGTCCGTTATTGGTTAAACCATTGAACCTATATACAAAAAAAAAATACCTATCGAAAGGTATTGTTCGCAAGATGTGTGCAATCTCAATTGTATCAAAATTGGTTTAGTAGTTTAGGTAAGAATTTGTGTTAAAGATTACCGCATCCGTTGATGTTGTGAAAGCAGTAGAATGGGAGAATAGAGTGGTCTGTGTGAGAGATAGAGATCTTCTGATCTATTGCTGTACGCAATAGAAGCCGTGTTATAGAGTTTTCGCAAAGAACATTGTTTATAGAGAAGTTATTGTATTAGCGGTCGATTGTGTCGGCCGGGGTTTCCTCTTGTCATCATAAAATCTATGAGCACAATAACTTTCCTATATTAACCATTAAAAGATATTTGTGCTATATTTCCGGTGAAGAAGTAGTAAATATTTTGCATTAAAATTGACAAATATCCTATATTGAAAACTTCTGTAAAGACGAAACACAAAAAATCAGGAAAAAATATTTTTTCCATAGACTAATACAAATTTATTGTATTTACCACGCTTTAGTAGTATTTATTGAGTGGAAACGACTATGGGATCGATAACTGAAACCACAAAAAAATATCATCATAACAAAAAAAAAAAAAAGATAGGTTGTAAAAATTATAAATGATATCGATTATCTTATACGCATATCTTTAAACTGTTAGATCTTGCGAATAAAAACAAAAAAAAATACGAAACTTCTTTTCCAATGAAATCAACTGATCGATTGATGAATCTGCAGAGGGAGGAACTTCCATTTTTCTAGATTTTTAGGTGATATACACATGTATATATTTCAACACAACTTTTGCATTTTTTAAGGGCGGAAAGATGATCATAGGGATCAATATACCCTAAATATAAACTCTTTTCCTATTTCTAAAGAAATAGACAGACGAGGCATAAAAGATATGGGTTCCAAAATTATTTGAATATAAGATCGAACAAGCTAAACAACTTCATATATTTAAAAAAACAAAAAAAAAAAAAAAAAGACAATTTTTCATAAAAACCAGAAAGAAGGTTATCATTGGCTATGTCAAAGATGTAATACTCTTTACGCTCCTGGGAATGAGTTCGTTGGTTGGTAAATATGGATCAGGCACTCATAGTGTCCGAATTTCAGTTGGATAAGACAAAAAATAAAAAAGGTTAATTTGAAGTTGGGTTTCTATGGTAGGTACCCATCCTGGAGATCTCACGATCATGAAAGAATCTTATAATGTCAAAATTTCAGTTAGATAAGTCAAAAAGCAAAAGTAAAATAAGAAAGCTATATGCAAAATTTCAGGTCTCTAGCTCAAAAACGGACATGGCTAAATCAACTCGTCTCAACTCAAACTAGATATGAGCTAAACAGTGATTTCAAAATCACAGTGATTCTAAACTGTGATTTTGTCACAGTCATTTGAATCAAAGAGAGTCACAATCAATCAAGTAAACTGTGTCCCTCCATTCAAATGACTGTGACTCAATCACAGTTTAGAATCACTGTGTAACTGTTGAGCTCATCTCTAGCCAAAACACGTCCAAGCAAAACAGCTGTAAAAAATTAATTAAACATTCAAAATGACCGACTTTATCAGCATAAGTGGGGGACATGAGTACCAACATAAAGCCACAAACAATAAAAGATTCAAAAATCGGATATACGTAGCCCGCTTAAATTCAAAATTCGTGATACTTTTTGAACAAATCTTGTATTTGTCACCACTGATCTTTCCTCTTCTTTTAGATCTTACTATAAAATTTTCATACAGAATATACAAAACAATATACGGGAGGTGGGATTATTATCAAGAATCACAAATAAGCAGAACACGTAGCAGGTTCTTTCATCTTTTCTTTTTTGGGGCTAAACCGAGATCATCACGTCTACATAAATTTTTCACCAAAAATCAGTACTCCGTTCTCCTTGATTTTGTCTATCTTTATTTTCTTTTTCCTTGTCTTGATCATTCCATTAACTTGAATGTTCCAGGGACACCTTCGTTACACAACTTGCCGAATCCTACGATTATTTGATTTATCGTAACAATATAAAATTAAATAATATGTCCTACTAGCATTCCCGTCTTAGTGCTTGTTAGTGAGTGATTTTTATAGTCATTGTTTTTTAGTAATACAAAACATATTATAATATTCCATTCGCCATATAACCGGAGCACAATTTCGTAAACGATTTGTGCAGTTACTCAGTTTCTGTAAGCTTTATATTGAAAATTTTATTCACCGATATCTCGACAACAACGGGTCCAAAAAAAAATAAGTATGCAAAAACCTTTTCCATGAAAAAATATATGTATATACATATGTGCCAACTTTCATGGTGATCGGTCAAATGGTGTCGAAGTCCATCACCGTCAAATTATTTTTCTGGTCCTATTTTATATCTATAGATAGATTTTATGTCTATAGATATTCCATATACTATATATGTATGTATGTATTGTATATATTCTTATTTAATTGATTGATTTGTTTGATTTTTGGATCCTCATAGAGTACGACAGAATAAAGCTTTGATGTTGAATTTTTCCAAAGGTATTTAAGTAGTTTAAACTGTTGTGGTTTCGCTGATTTATCATGATGATGATATCTGCAATAATAGAGAAATGAAGAGTGTTTCTTTGAAAGAATTTTGTTGATGTTCCGAGAGAAAGATAAGATTCAATCCCCGATCTGTTCGATCTATGCAATTGTATGAATCCAAATGACTTAGTTTTGTTGTTTGCCTGTCAAATTTATCTCTGAGAAGATCATTTATGCTGGTGGTGCTGGTGGTTTGGCGTTATTTATCCTTTAATCTTATTATGATGATTGTATTGTGTTTTACTTATAGGTACAATTTAATCTTTATTTTCTATTTTTTGTTTGTTTTGTTATTGGGATTTGAAAACTTTTTGATTTTAGCGTGCCAAAAGCTAAATATACATAAAGACGTATGAAGATATACACATGCATACACATATGTATATATATAAATACATATATCTATCTATCTATCTATATACTTATATCTACATATATCGTATATTTGTAGCATACGCCAAGTTCTTTTGATTTTTGTATTTTTTTTTTATTTTTGATTTATTTCTTGTCTATTTTTTTTTTTTTTACTGTTTTCAATCGTTGTTGAACAACAAGAGATGGTGTATGAGGAGGAGGATGAGGAAGAGGAGAAGAAGATGATGAAAAGATATAGTATAAGTATAGATGTAGAAAATTTATTGTGTAATATGCTGCTCACTCTATCTACCGTTTGCATTTTATATTTTATATTTTTGCCGTGCCTGCCTAACTATTGACTTAAACTATACCATATATCATCTTTTTCTTTCCCTCTTTATAGGTTAAAATTATAATATCTTGATTTATACATTTTTCTATTTCTTAAACCATTCACACATAGCGTGAAATATATGTAGGTATTATCACTTTGTTGTGATGTTTGCAACGAATTGTTGCGATTTTTTTTTTTGAATTTCTTAAGCAAGTACGAAATATTGATCGGCGGCAAAGCAATTTTAAGTCTTCTGTTTGGGTGTGTCCGTCCTCATTTCCTTTAGGTGTCCACAGAATTACGTACAATTGAATCGTCAAAATCTATCCTCACTCATCATCTGGCATGTGCCAGAAATCGAAGACGGTTTTTATGCCGATTGATTTCAATTACTCTGTAGTTGTGCTAGAAAACGCGAAAAATTCAAATTCATACTTAAAACAATTTAAATGTTGAATTACTTGAATGCAGATTTTTATAACTTCAAATAAGGGACAATTTAACCGTACCGTATTTATAAACATCAGAGGTTTCAAAACCATCGAAAAAGATTTCTGGCACCAGGGAATTGTAATTGTTAGGTTGATATGGTGTTGAAAGAGATTTCTGGCACATGCCTGTTAGTTTACCTTTGTTGTTTATCGCCAACATTTTTATTCCTATAACTTATTCTTCACCTTCTTGTTCTTCCCTGCCATCTGAAAATTCCATGGACACGCATCATAGCGATCAACAACACTTGCCGATCTCTTCACATTGATTTATCTGAACAGTATCAAGGAAATGCTCAGTATGCATTACAAAGAAAATCGTTTATTTCTAGAACTTTCAGAGTCTTTTCAAGTTTTTAAGCTGGCGATCCGAAATTTTATATAGTCACTTCTTATATACCATACGCTGCACATGCACAATTATTATTAATCTTATATATTTAAACGAGCAATTCTGTGTTGCCTTATTAGTGGGTTGTTTAAAGCAAAAAGACAATTCGGAAAACTTAACAAGAACAGCCGAAAATAGGTAAATCTGAATCAAGCTGTGCAAGTGAGATGGCATATGGCGTGGTTGTCAAATGACAAAATTTTGTTTATGTGTTTACTGGTGAAGAGTTGGCACATGGCATGGTTGATTACTGGTGCAGAGTTGCCATATGCATAAGATATAGTGTGACTTGCCCATCGGAATAAGTTATATTTCAAATACATGAAACACGAGCAAAGCTAGGTCCCAAGATTCTATATTTTAAACAAAGAAATGTTCTCCCATTTTTCGTGCCCATAAGAACAACAGAAAAGTTTCGATTTCGATTTGAGTTATAAAAGTTTATAAATGAAAAGACAATATATTGGTTCGGATAGATCCGATCAATGTTTGTTACTTTAGCTTATAGCTGTATTTTTTATGGACCTTAGCTTTGACAAAAAATATTCAAAAATTGAACCATAACCATACCTGTCATATATGGTAAACATACGGTAGCAAAATGAGATTAAGATTAAGGGATCTTCCTGACTAAGAATGTAACTCATCTCGGACAAATTTAAATTTAAAATAAAAAATATATACATATATTGATATAAAGTACATTCGTTCCGGTTAAAGAATGTCATTCAAGTGACCTCCTCTGCTAGCTCGATTGGCTGTCAATCTATTTGAGAATTTTGAATACTTCTTTTGCATAATGATTGTTCATTTAGGGATATTTGTTGGATGATGATGTTGTCTTTGAGGTGTTGAACAGTTTGAAAATTATCAGTATAAACTTCACTATTCAAGAAACCCCATAAGAAGATGTCCAATGGTGTTAAATTATATGATCTTGGGGACCAATTCATGTCTGTTCTTCGAGATATTATTTGATTATTGAACTTTTCTTTCAAAAGATCGATAGATTCCGTTGCTGTGTGTTGTATATTGCACCGTTGTTCGTTCACTTGTACTATAACGATGCATTGCATTTTAACTAACCGGAATGTATTAACTTCATAAAAGCAAAAATCATCTATGTAATCAAGTATCTATAAAAAAAATATGCCAACTGTGAGTCGGACTCGCACACGGAGAGTTCCGTACCATAGTACAAGATTCTTTCCCGCAAAAATGAATTATGTATTCAATAACTCAATGCTCGAGCAATTCCAAACACAATGAATATGCATTTATTATGAAATTGACAAAAAAAAACTCATGCTCCAAATATTAAATTATTGATTTGACTTATGTTTAAAATGGAATCAGTATACAGATACTGCATATCAACATTGAGACATTCTGTGAAAATTATGGTTCTTGAGATACAGGGGAGTCGGATGGACGGACGGCGGAAGCTTAGTAATAGGGTCTCGTTAGCACTCTTTGGGTACGGAACCCTAAAAAGATACCTAAAATTTGAATACCCTATATACCATATACACTGACAATAGTTTTGATATAAGTATTGTATAATATCCAAATGTTTTGGATCAATCAGACCCAATAAATAGACTATGTGCAGTAGATTAGCTTAGGGAAAGGCTGGAGAGTGATCCCTTATCACTACGAACTATATTCACTAAACATAATGATTTCCATATGATTATGATGATGATGATGCTGTTGTATGTAATTTTGATTACCTTAACTTAACCTCTGCTCATCTGGGAGTGATGGAAAAGGTATAGAAGTTTCGTTGGAACTTATAAATTTATGTTCGTTCGTTGTTCATTCTCTTGTATTCTTGTATTTATTCAGTTTATTTCACGTTGTTTTTATTTCATTTTTCTAAATTCTAATTTCATTTATTTTTGGCAATCACGTGTAATAGTTGAAATTCTTGTATTATTCTTCTTATTGTTAATTTCAATCTCTCGAGATTTGCACGCTATATAACTGTTAGCCACCTGTAAATACCTGGCTATCTGACTGACTGACTGACTGACTGTCTGTTTGTTTGTCTGTCGCACAGTCTGTCGTTCTGTGTCCATATACAGTCGTTTCCTGTAAGTTGTTGTTGTTGGACACTTTCTTTTGTTTGCTTGTTTGTGATTTTTTTCTTTCTTTTTATTTGTTTGTCATGCACATTTTGTGTATGTATTAGTGTTATAATTGAGTAAGATAGAAAGGGGGGAAGGAAGAAGAGTAAAGAGAAAGTCAAAGTCTTTGCATAGCGGCGGCTTTTACAGGTGTAATGATGAGCATATGAGCAAAGGTGTGTGTTTCTATCTATCTATCTATGTATGTGTGTCTCTCTCTCTCTCTCTGTCTGTCTGTCTTTATCTGTTTCTTTAGTTTATTGAGCTCTGAACTAACAGTTTATTTTGATCATTTGAGTGAAAACAATTTCAATGAGAGAAACATGAATGGAGAACAGAAAACTTGCCTTGCCTTGCTGCCTATCATTTCAGAAAGCATAATTCTTATGCATTTGTGTTTACAAAGATTGTATCTTCTGTTCTTTTTGCATTTAATGTGTGGTGCTGTTGTTATTGTTATAATAAAATTGAACTTCATTTTCATACCAAAAATGAACAATCCCATTCAATCCAATCAATCGATCACTGAACATTGAAATTGATAGAATGCAATGCAATTCAAAATTATTCAATAATTAATTTTGTTATGTTTTTTTTTTTCCTATAATTTTAGTATCCGCCGCATATGTATCTAGCACATCAGTTGGCGCTGGTGACACAACGACTACCGGTGGCGGCGGTGGCGGTCGGCAACGACATGCCCCTCTCTATGGACGTTTTGTGGTTGAAGAGGAACTACCTGCCACACATCGCGAGGTTATGCATCACGTAAGTCGTTTAACCGGACGTTACATGCCTGGTACTTCGACTAACACCGCCTTCGCTCACTCTTCCTCTACCCCTACCTCTGCTCGTTTGCAGCGCTCTAGTCCATCGTCATCGTCGGAGGTGCGTGCGATGCAGGCGCGTATTCCAACGCATTTTCGTGATCCCGCAACGGCGCCATTGCGTAAACTAAGCGTGGATCTTATTAAAACCTATAAACACATAAATGAGGTAAGTCTATCCATAACTATCGAAATCGAAACAAACATGAACAAAGCAAATCAAAATAAAGACAAAAGTACAGTATATGAAGAAAATAATAAAGAAGAAATTGGAAAATACAAAAAAAAAAAAAAAAAAACAAAAAAAAATTAAATTAAATAGAATTTATTAAATAGTTAACATAATATAGGAAAATCCCAGGAAGCAGATGAAGAAAATGAAGCATGATAAAGAAAACTTAAGAATAATTGTGATAAGGATGAGAAAATTATGATAAATGACTTATAGATACGAAATGAAATACATAAGTACATACATATCCAACTAGAAACACAAAAGTAGGGAAGGAAAAAGATTGGCCTAGAAACTCATCCTAATATTTTATACGTTAATATATCATGCTTCATCGAATCGTCAACGATTGTTAACTAGTCGTAAATTTAGGTTTAGAAACAGGGTTTTCATAGCCATACTATTTTATTTGGCTCGAATAGAAAATGACGATCGAGCGTCGTCGATTCAACGAAGCATGATGCTTCAGGGATTCAGAAGAGAATAGAAATACTTCAACCGACATTAAGCATGTAAAAATTACAGAATTAATTAAAGAAATAAAGAATAGAATAGGAAAGGATAGGATTAGGATAGGATAGGATAGGATATAATAGAATAGAATAGAATAGAATAGGATAGGATAGGATAGGATAGGATAGGCTATAATAGAATAGAATAGAATAGAATAGAATAGAATAGAATAGAATAGAATAGAATAGGATAGGATAGGATAGAATAGGATAGGGTAGAATAGAATAGAATAGAATAGAAAAGGATAGGATAGAATAGGATAGGATAGAATAGAAAAGGATAGGATAGGATAGTTGAAAGAACACAGTTTAGAAATCTGGGAAGGACCTACCAAATTCAAAGATATACTAGATTAATATCGTGCACATTCTGTCACGCACGAATGTTGTCATTACCATTGAAGTGTTCTCATTTCGAGCATGTATTTTTAAGTACAAGAAATTTTGAATCAAGTTTGTTTTGTTACGTTTTTAATAATCTTATGAACTTACTTCAAGAACAAGGAATCTTACATAAAGTACATTGTCTGTTCATTTCGACACCATAAGGCCCAAAGCAACTTAAAGTGATACCATTTTGGTCTTATAATAAGTACGGATTGTGCTTCAGGGTATAAATATGAGAACGAAATTGTACTTGATACGAGAACATATTTTCTTGAAATGATCATATCATAACAAGTACGCATTTTGCTTCAGGGTCTGAATATGAGAACGAAATGTACTTGATTTAAGAACAAATCAACTTAAACCAGAAAGAAGGCTATCATTGGCTATGCCAAAGATGTAATACTCTTCACGCTCCTCCGGGTTGAATTCAAGCTTCCTTTCTTAGCATCACTATATTCTCTTTGTTACAGTTTGAGTTTTTTTTATTAGTTTTTTATTTAATTTGGGTTTGTATGAGAGGTACCCCTCCTGGTAACCTTAGGATCATGAACTTTACGTGGTTGATACAGTTCGATAGGTTAAAAAACAAAAAACCTTTTTCTAATTAGAACATTAATTTAAAGGGGTGTTTGTATGGGAGGTACCTATCCTCCCTAGTGGTCCGATTTGGCTGATTCCGACAAATGTGCAGCGTATGGTAAAAAGAAACCTATGTATGTATTTGTAAAATTTCAGCTCTCCAGCTCAAAAACTGAGGGACTACAGACAGACGGACATGGCTTAATCAACTCATCTCATCGAGCTGATCATAAATATACCTACTTATATAACTTTAGATGTACGATTAATAATGAATGGATAGAGTATACGGATAGTTTTATTGAGTTTGCTTTATTATCAAGGTATCTAATTTTGTTCTCCCATTGGATATTTTCAACATGAACTATCTATATTAGGTTGAAGTTTGTTAGGAATCAGGCATTTTTTTTTTCTACTTTTCCAGATTTGCGAAGAAGTGAAGATATAAAGTAAAATGTTGTGTTGAGTGAAAAAGGAGGAGAAGGATGATGAGGGAAGAAATGAAAGATAAGTTAAACGAAAAATGATAAATCAGATCAAAAGAAAAGTAATGAAAGGAAGAAAAGCAAAATGCAATATAAAATAACAAAAAAAAAAAAAAAGGAAAATCTACTAAAGAAAGTTAAAAAATTAGAAAGCATAGTAAAAAACATATAACAAAAAGTAAAAAAAAAGAAAAACATCTCAAGGAACTCATACAAAAAAAAAAAAAAAAAAAAAAAAAATAGGTAAAAATCCAGAAAGCAGAAATACACAACGAAAAAGATGAAGATTATGAAAAAAATTAAAAGAAAAATAAAATAATCGTAATCACAATCTCATCAATAACAGGGAGAGAGAGAGAGAGAGAGAGAGAGCGGAGAAGAACCGCATAATGATCATGATGGGTTGTTGGGGCGACAACAACAACATTGATGAAGACAAAGTAAGGTTGTGGAATGTGGGAGGGTATGAAGATCAAGTAATGAAGGAAGAATGTGACATATTTGGCAGCAACAGAGCAGCAGCAACAACAATAAGAAAATAATTTTTTTTTTTTTTTTGTTTGATATTGCAATTGCTTGTTGCTGCTGATGTTGCTTTTCAAAAAAGTGTTTTCGTCTTTAATAGAATTTTAATTAAATTAAATTGAATTCTCTGCTACTGTGCTAACTCAACCATACCATGCCATGCCATGTGTTGTTTGATACTTGTCTGTCTCTGTGCCTGTCCCAGTGTCTGTCTGCTTGCCTGCGGATGGTGGCATTTTATTTTTGACTGGCAGAGACGTAATCATCATCATTATCATTATTATCATTTTAACTTGTCTGTGATCACAAATACAAAATGCAATCGCAACAATAACAATTAAAGAAAGTATATACGAAATTATTCAATAGCAACAACATCATCATCATCATCAGTTGCAGCAGCAGCAGCAGCAGCAACACTAAAGATCCAAAGTTAGAAATACAAGTTAGTGGTTGTGTGTGTGTGGGATAATGTTTCTGTGCATCTGCGCCCTAGGCGCTCTCCTCTTATCTTATTATGTCATACATTTGCTCAACAATCTCTTAATATTGAAATGCCAATTCTTTGTAGTTTGTCGATTTCTATTTGAATAGGGTACATTCCTTTAGATAGAAAAAAAAAAACAACCAACAACCATCCTTCCACCATAAACAGACACTCCTCAGCAAAAGTTAATCAGTCATTCTAAAACTTAAGTTAACTTAATGTTATAATTTAAAGATCATATTTCGAATTGATTTGCTATGGTGGACGGTTTTTTTGTTTTATTGTTTATTATCCTTTTTAATTAAAATGTCCTTTGGGGGACCTGGCTCTGTTCGTAGACTCCTCAGGTTGGTTTTCGAGAAATTCTTCCACGTTTTTTTTGTCATATATCACTAACGTGACGTGCGTTGTGAATTATATGAGCTCCGCACCCAATACCTATTGATGTCTTTTTCCAGAGATGATTGTAATTTCACTAACACGTTATTAGATCCTCTTCTAGACGTGACCCACCCAAAATTGACCCCACAAAATGCCACGACTTTTGCAGTCAAACTATTATCTGCCAACACTTGAACTAAATAATTGACAATGATATCAGAAGTTTTACTTGCTTGGTGTTGGAGGTTTATTTGCACACCTTCGTAAAGTTGGAAAAAAAGAGAGAGAAAAAAAAGACAGTAGCCTTAAGGGACTGCCGATTAAGCAAAGCTTCGTAAGGCTGTTACTGCGATCAATTAGCCGCCATCTACGTTTCGGCGGGCTCTCACTAAGCTGCAAATCTTCATCATGACCTCAACAGCCAACTTCGGAACCGCATTCCATTTGCATTGGCTCTACAGCATGTGCCTTAATAGGTTCTCAACCGCTGGCTGATCACCTAGGACGTTACTCAGCTCTTGCCGCTCCCTGTCGAATCTTCCGCATCTGCTTAAAACATGCTCGGGGTTTACCTCGCATTGATTGCCACAAAATGTGCACCAAGAACCGTCATCATGATGGAACCTGTACATGTACTGCCGGAAACGGCATTTAAAGCTTCTGCTGAACTCGCGAGTAATCGCAAGCGAACTGCATAACCTAACCTATCCTATACATACACCCAACCCATCTATTGTGAAAGAGATCTTTAAGACCAGTTTTACTTTTACAGGTTCTCAATGGTCTAAAATCCGTTCAGCGTACCATGTTTAAACTAAATTTTGGCTTTGGGAAACAGCAAATGAAGGTGACATGCCAAAACTCCATAAAAAAGGTGGAGAGACGAGACTTATTTACTTTCTGATTATTTCTTTTCCTGAATATACCGAAAAATGTAAATAAATTGTGAAAATGTTTGGACGAACCAATTTTTGCAAAGGACATTGATAGGGAATCAAGGGTAGAAGGGTCTTCGTATGCCTTCGTGCCTTTAAACTTTAAAAATTTAAAAGTTTTCAAAAGGGAAAAGTGCTTGTGGCAAATTTTATGCTTTCATTGAGCCTAGCGGACTCTAATCGTATCGAATCGAATCATTATGATGTGCCATATACTTTGTAGGAATTTATCTATATGTATCTTGTCCTTTTCGACAAATTTAACCAAACCAATCATTGTTGCTTTTGTTCATATAAAATCGGAACTGGATAGAAGGGAGTGGTACTGGTATCTCATTTCAAGTAAAAAAAATCAAATCAAATCATATCAAAAGATCATCGAAATCATACAATAACAAAAACAACATTTGGATTCTCTTTCTAATTTTCTCTTTCTCTTGTTTGACGACATTCCAATTCGACCAATTTCTTATACAATACTCATACATACATATATGGTAAACATAAAAACCCAAGGGAATGCTCAACAATGTGTGCGTGTGTGTGTGTAAGAAAGGGAAATCAAGAGCATAATGAGAATAGGAATAGAACTTAAGGGAGATATATAAATATATAGAGAGAGAGAGAGAGAGAGAGAGAGAGTAGTTATAGTAAGAGCAAGTTTAATGTTACTAATACAAAGAGAGGAGGACACAGAAATGCTGATAACCGGCAGTTTTGTAGCTGTTTTGACTACTGTACCTACCCCACTACTGGTGGCGCCAACACCGTCGCCATCTTAACAAAAGGAATACGTACATATGTATGTACATACATATATCATAATAAAAATAATAATAATAGTACAACAATGATGATGATGATAAAGATGATTATGCAAAAAAGGAATGCATTGCGAACGCTGCTCTGCTGTTGCCGGTTTTTATCCATACATACATACATATGTACATATCTATGTGTAAGCAACAATAACAATGACAAAGAAAGAACTAGTAAGTAGTTTAAATCAAGAAATGCTTTAAAAAGGAGCTGCTTCTTTTTATGCTTTTTATCATCTTGTCTCATTACTTCTGTTGTTGTGGTGAGGTGCATCTTTACACCAAATGCAGTTGACCATTACATACCATTCATACTAGTACATACTCTTTATTATAGTACTCTTATTAGTTAATTTATTTCTTTTTATAAATTAAATGTTCAATGACATTTACATATACAGTACTTATGTTATTGTTGTTACTACTATGCCATGTATGTATGAACATATGTATCTATGGTAGAACACAATATTAAATTATAGCAAACTTTTAGGCGCCTAATACACTTCTTCTATTTCATTGCATTATATTGCAAATATTATCTTTCACTGTACAATTGTGTGTTGTGTTGTTGTTGTTGTTGTACTTATTGTAGTATTGTCGACCGTCTATAAAAGGCCAAGGAAACAGCAAAAGAGCATAATCTAACCAAATGCATATGTTGTACCATTTAAGACTCTCTTCATCCTTTATCTCTTTGCCTCTTTGGCTCTTTGTTTGGTTTCTCTTAGCTTGCAGAATAGAAGTTTATATAAAAGAATTACAGGTTGCATGCTTGCTCGTCGCTCTCTGCGTAAACATTCAATATGCGCGCTGTCGCCGCAAATACCCATAACCAAGTGCAGGTAGACACAGACAAACAACACTAGCAGGTTTCCTCTAATGGCAGGCTCCATTATACAGAAGTTGCCCCGTATATAGCCAAGCACAAGCGGACAGACAGACAGACAACAAGCAACTTTCCTCTAACAACTGCAGAAGGCTTCCTTACACACATGCACACATATGATTACCATCGAGAGACAAACAAACATTCAGACGGATAGACAGACAAACAGATAGAGAGACAACGAATGCGGCTCACTAGCAGCAGCAGAAGACAGACAGACAGACAGATAGATAGAGTGGCAGACGCACATAGCCAAACACAGGCAGTAAGCACACACACACACACACACACACAGACAGACAGACAGACAAACAGACAGAAAGAATCAAATACTAACAAATAAAATGTATTGGCTCTGCCTGCCAGCTGCCGTCATCCTGCTTACACGCTTATACAAATGTAATGCTTTCTTTTTTGCTCCGCCTTTGCTTTGTTCCGTTAGCAACAACTTTTTCAACTTTATTTACTGCTGCATACATTTTGGCAAAGCATTGCAAAGCATAGCAAAGTAAAGTAAAGTAAAACAAGCATAGCAAAGCATTGCAAAGCAAAATAAAGTTTTGTTTTGTTGTGTTGTGTTGTGTTGTGTTTGTGAGCTTGCGTTGCTTGTGCTTTTATGTGATGTTATGGTTATGGTGATGGTGGTGGTGGTGGTGGTCGAGTTGTGATGGCGACAATGATAATGATATTAAATGATGGTGATGATTATGCCGATAATGATAATGATAATAACGAAGTAGACACAACACCGGCAAAGCTATAGTACGTGTCTGCAATCACTATTCATATGTAGGAAATTACTTGAATATTGGCATGCATGAATGTATTCGAAACTGCAAATGAATGCATACATGCAGACCTTTGCAGTTTTCAGGGCATTTATCTCTTTAGTGTTGCGCACGTGTGGGTGTGAGTATTGTTATTGTTGTTGGTGCATCGAAGTACCGTTATTGGTGTTGATAACAGGGCGCGTACATTACATCGTTATCGTTATCACCATCATCATATTAGACCCTGATTGAGTGGGTGGTTGTTTTTTTTTAAAGCTTCAGGTTGTCTCATTAGACTTTGATAGAAAACAACGATGATGATAATGATGAATGATGCACAAGGAACAGAAAAAATGTTCTGTTCGAGTTCAGTTTGGTCGCTAAATACCATGCCGTGCCACTAATATTGTCGTTACATTTTTTTCTTTGCTATTCTTCTTATTCTTCTTCAATGTTTACATTTTCCGCGCTTTAAATAAAATAAAAAAAAGAAGGAGAATAAGAAGAAAAAAAAAAAAATTGTCATTCACATTTGCAAAACAAACTCTAATCATCTGAGCTGTGAATTACAATTTTCTAAAAAAAAAAAAAAAAAAAACATTGTGATAGAAAAAAAGAATCGAAAATAAAAATAAATTATATTTATAATTTTTTCCTTTCAACATATCATTTTCAATAAGAAAGTTTATAATTTGAGTATATTTGATATCTGTACATACATTGTGCGAAAATAATATCAAATAATTATGGCGCCGCGTGTAAGTGGAAAACCAAATTTTATATCCAACATTTGATCTTTGACCACCATTTAGGCAAAATTTTGAGGTACCAGGTTCCATTATTCAAAAGAATTGAAATGTTCCACATTCAAAGCAAGGACTATTTTTACATGTGCTTATCAAGCATGTGGTCTGGTCGTTAAGACAAATCAACAGTTTGTGCTTCTCTTCTTCTTCTCTTGCCTTGCATGGATCATTTGTCATGTTTTTTCATAAAGATCCTGGGTGCGCTCTTGGCTTTAAGCTCTCATAATGCTATATCACTTCAGTCTGGTGTGATTCTATCAGATACATAGCCATAGCATAGTATCATATAGCATGATATTTCTTTCAGCTGTGACATTGATTGTTCTGAGTTTTAAATTGTTTTAAGGCTTCAAAATTCAAATCTTTTGATGATTTGAACACAGTAAGAAATGTCATAAATCAAATGTTTATTTCTGGTACGATGTGCTCTTCTGTTCTTGAGCTTCACATGGGATCTGCATTGATAAGTGGCTGCTGCTTCATTCTTTATCTTCAAAATATTGTTGCCGATTCGATGGACGTTTCTACTTGGAAATTTTATAGCTTCTTCAGCTTTCTTAAAATATGTAATACATAATAGAATGGTGGCATATTTTAGTATCAGATCAGTCTTGTGTGGATATGATTACTCAGTAAGAGTATGTAGAGGGTAGCGGTTTTCCACTTATTGATTATTCTGGATTTCATTTGTTTTTTGGTCTTAGTTTTTTGTTCTTTTTTTTTTTTGGGTTTTTTTTTTTCTTAATCTACCAGTTTAACTTTATTATTTTCTTTATTGTTTTTTGATGAATTTATTTATTTTTCTTTGTTATAAAAATTTTAATTTAAATGAAAATGAAAGAAAAAAATGAATGAATTAACGGTTTTTTCTTATATTTTTTGGCTTGGCGGTGCTGCCCTTGTTTTTCTTTTCTCTTTTCATACAATATTTCCAATCACAGGTTTATTATGCGAAAAAGAAACGACGCGCACAGCAAACTCAGGGTGAGGACGATTCGTCAAACAAAAAAGAACGTAAATTATATAATGATGGATATGATGACGATAATCATGATTATATAATTAAGAATGGTGAAAAGTTTTTGGATCGTTATGAAATAGACTCATTAATAGGTAAGTTTTGTATTATTTATAGGTATAAATTCTATTTTTTTTTTTTTTTTGTTAATAATTTTTCTTCTTATTAATTTCTTTAGGAAAAGGAAGTTTTGGACAAGTTGTCAAGGCTTATGATCATGAAGAGCAATGTCACGTAGCGATAAAAATAATTAAGAATAAGAAACCGTTCCTAAATCAGGCACAAATCGAAGTCAAACTGCTCGAAATGATGAATCGTGCAGATGCTGAAAATAAATATTATATTGGTAAGTAATAAAATCATAATAGTACTACACAAACTAAGTATATTGAAGTAGATTGATTAGAAAAGGGTAAAGGTAATAAAAATTTGGGAGTTAGTATCATTGTTACTGCGCCTCAATTGGGTATGTGCCTATTGTTACAAACTCCATAATTACAGCTCCTAAAAAGAGTGTGTCAACCGAATTCAAGTCTTACTTACAGCCCATTTTAATGCCTTAGCTTCAGTATTGGCTTTTCGACCTTACCATTAGTCTAGGCTGCCACCACTATCACTCGCTCTCAGAGTTCATACAGCTACTAAACAATCCTAACCACAATAAGGTGGCAATCTATCAAGAGGGAAAATATATGCTGAATGGAAGTAAGACTCTTCATCTGGGCCCTTTTTTCAGGGGCATCACAAAATACCTTTTTGCTTCCTTTAACTATAATCTGTAACATTTTGAGTGCGAAATCAAATATTTAAAGATGTAAAACAATTGATAAAAATTGATCCTTCAAGGAAGTCCAAGAAGTGTTTTAAAGATTTGCTACAACCCAAAGTTACATCCAACCTTCCTTTCTTAGCATCAATAAATTCTCTTTTTTTTCTAATAAGAACATTAATTTAAATGGGGGGTTTGTATGGTAGGTACCTCTCCCTCCTTCATTTACTGGTGGTAAATGAAATTTACATGGTAGATGAATATGGATCATAACTTATAGTGTCCAAATTTCATTTCGATAAGTCAAAAAAGAAAAAACTTATTCTAATAAGAACTTTAATTTAAAGGGGTGTTTGTATATGAGGTACCCCAGACCGTACGCCACACAGATGCCTTATGCAGGGGAATTGTGATGCCTGAAAGTTAGGGTGTAGAGGAGTTGGCGGTTGGGTATTGCTTAGTCTCCTTGTGTCCCTGTGGCAAATTTACCAGATTGGCCAATTTATCGAAGAAATGTCATGCGGTATTACAGCCTGGCTCATTTGCCTGCTAGCACACTGACAATTGTTTCCAGACCTAATAGATAACCCACTAAATATAATAATTTATAAGATACATAAGTTAGGTTTTTTATGTTTATGTGAACTCTGAACTTATACTTATATAAATATTTTGTGTATATTACAGTTAAGCTCAAGCGTCATTTTATGTGGCGCAATCATCTCTGCCTCGTTTTTGAGCTCTTATCATATAATCTATATGATTTGCTGCGTAATACGAATTTTCGTGGCGTCTCATTGAACCTCACACGGAAATTCGCCCAACAATTATGCACAGCGTTGCTATTTCTTAGTACGCCCGAACTGAACATTATACACTGTGATCTAAAACCGGAAAATATCTTATTATGTAATCCAAAACGTTCAGCAATTAAAATTGTTGATTTTGGCAGCTCATGTCAATTGGGACAACGTGTAAGTTAAATCTGTAAATGATATTTATTAAATACTACTAATCATAAACAAGTGAATCAATCACCTCTAATCTGATTTCATATTTCTGCATTCTATTTTATAGATATATCATTACATTCAATCCCGATTCTACAGATCGCCAGAAATTTTACTTGGTATTCAATATGATTTAGCTATTGATATGTGGTCACTTGGTTGTATACTTGTTGAGATGCATACGGGTGAACCATTGTTTTCTGGTTGCAATGAAGTTGATCAGATGAATAAAATTGTCGAGGTGCTCGGCATGCCACCAAAGTATCTGCTCGATCAAGCGCATAAAACGCGTAAATTTTTTGATAAAATTGTTACCGATGGTTCTTATGTGCTAAAGAAAAGTCAAAATGGACGTAAATATAAACCGCCGGGTTCAAGGAAATTACATGATATACTTGGTGTTGAAACGGGTGGACCCGGTGGTCGACGGCTCGATGAGCCTGGACATTCGGTAGCCGATTATCTCAAGTTCAAAGATTTAATATTGCGTATGTTGGACTTTGATCCGAATACACGTGTTACACCGTATTATGCCTTGCAACATAATTTCTTTAAGCGAACCACGGATGAAGCGACAAACACAAATTCCGGTGGCGGCAATTCGAGTAGTTCAACGAATAATCAAGGCGGCAGTGGTAGTGGTGGTGGTGGTAGTGGTGCCGGTAGTATTGGCAGTGGTAATGGTAA
Source organism: Amiota communis (assembly GCA_037043315.1). NCBI lineage: Eukaryota > Metazoa > Arthropoda > Insecta > Diptera > Drosophilidae > Amiota > Amiota communis. The sequence goes on from JBAMAV010000686.1 coordinate 1,164,774, forward strand.
TAATGGTGGCAATGGCATCGGTGGTTCTGGTGCCGGTCCCAGTGGCTCTGGTATTGGTGGCAGCGGTACTGGTATTAATAATGCTTCTGGTAGTGGCTCATCAACATCAACTGCAGCAGCAGCAGCGGCGGCGGCAGCCACAGCACAAGCCCAAGCACAACAATTACAACAACAATCATCTGTTGCAGGACAGCAACAACAATTGTTATCACTTACCGCCGGAACCAGCAGCAGCAGTGCGGCAAATGTTTCAGACGTACAGAGTCACGGTGAGTACAATGAACCCATAATAAAATGATATGTATATTTACACAATTATAGTATGTATGTGTGTATATGATGAGTATTTATGTGAATGTGTGCGTGTGTGTGTGAGTATGTGTTTGTGTATCACTTGTGTTATTTTATACAAAATATTTTTATTATTATACACCTCCCCGAAGTAAACATGAAATTTATCAACTTAGTTAAAAGAAAATCCCTTAACCAATAAATAATCCAATAATCATTTAGGAAAGAATAGACAGGATTTTCGCAGGCCTATTGCCTGCTTTGGTCTGCTTTTAGCTGAAGTGTAAGCCTTTGAAAGATCTTACCGATTACCGATACACCTAGGAGGCATCTACTGAGATCTATTACCACAACAAGGGATATCAATTCGCTTACAATTATGACACACAATGAGTGTAGCAATTGACTTGACTGAGCTAGATTAGAAGACTAGACCTTGATTACCTTTGGGAAACACATTCCCACCTCCATCCTCTCTTATTTATCATACAATAAGAGGTGTTATTTTGATATTCAAAGAAAAATGGCATTTTTTGATATAAATGATCGAATGTTTACTTCATTAAAAAGAGGAAGGTATGCCGTTTATGGAAATGGAAAACAACATCAGCCAAATTGCCACCACGACCACGCTTACAGGACCATATCCTTTTCATGAAATTTTCCATAACCAAATCGCAAAGTGGCTGCCCTATGTCCTCGATAGCCTCACGAATTCCATCTTTGAGGTCTTGAATCGACGCTGGGCTGATCACCTCTTCGAGAGATAACACGGTCCAGAAACTTTTCCCGTAAAATATTAATGGTTTCGTTGCTTGGGTGGCACGTACCGCCGTCTTGTTGAAAGCAAACATTGTCCTGATAAATACCATCCAATTCCGGGCATAAAAAATAATTAATCATCTCTCGATAGCGCAATCCATTCACCGTAATTGTTGCTCCAGCCTCATTTTCGAAAAAGTAAGGTCCAATGACCCCGGCGGACCATAAACCGCACCAAACAGTCACACGTTGAGGATGAAGAGGCTGTTCAGTAATAACTCTTGGGTTTTCCGAGCCCCAGATGCGACAATTTGGCTTGTTCACGTAGCCACCTCGGTGGAAATGGGCCTCATAAGTCAAGATGATTTGTCGATGGAATTCCGGATCATTTCTATGCATTTCAAGGACCCAATCAGCAAAGACACAATGTTGTTGATTATCGGCCTGCTTAAATTCTTGTGTTAAATGAACTTTATAAGCCTTAAGACCCAAGTCTTTATGCAAAATACGGTGTAATGACGTTTGTAGAATGCCTAATGAGGAGTGGACAAACCTTGCTACAGCAGCAATATTCTCAGTTCTTCTTGAGCGACGTGCACTGGTTTTATTCTTTACATCAGTAACTTGTCTCAACAGCTCGAATTTTTCCACCAATTTCTGTATTGCTGTCCGACAAGGTGCTTCACGACGACCCAAAAATGTTTTAGTTTTACAAACCGTCTCTGCCAAATTTTCACCATTTTTATTAATTTCAATGCGTTGTTGAAGCGTGTATCGTTCCATTTTTATTAATGGCGTAGTTTCTACTTGTCAAATGTCAAAAAATGACAGCTTCAAAAGTGACATCTACCGAAATAGCGGGCTATTCAAAATAACACCTCTTATTTGAAAACCCTTTATATAGGTATATAAGGATTTCAATATGATAAAACTCTTTGAACATAAAATTTCGATTTTACGATATTCAAGATAATATTATCTATGGTAAAATGACATCGATAATCGAGGATGATCGATCGATGCATGTTGAACATCTTTACATGTGACATTTTAACTTTACTCTAACTAACTTTGGATCACTATGGTATTTCTCTTATATAAGTTGATATATATCTCATTTTTACTTTTGTGAAGGGATTTAATAGGGATTTCAATAGAATTAAAGTCTTATAATTTAAATTAATTTAAGTTTAAATTAACAACAACACAACTGTGAAAACATCAATTTATTAAGAAAATAGTTTTGTTTGTTTTGTGTTCTTTATAAGTTTTATAAATTTCTAGTCTCCTCTTCTTCATTTTAGATTTTTTTTTTTTTTTTTTTCAAATAATTTTTTAAGTTTCTAATTATGTGTGTGTGTGTCCCTGTGTGTTTAGTCATATCCAAATATCATTATACATGGAAGTTCCATAAATCTAATCTTACAATAAAATTCATACATTCATCATCCATCCACAAATCCCTGCCCTTTGTACTTGTAAAAAAAAAAAGGATTTTTAAAGAAAAAAAAAAAAAAATAAACATATTAAAAGAAGATTAAAAACTTCGGCCTTTATCGAAGCTTATTCTATATACCTTTCACATTGCCGTACCCAAATTAACAACTAATTAGTAGTTCTTTAGAAATTATAATGTTTAATGTAGTTTATGTGGTCCGGTCCAGTCCAATGGTCTCGCTAGTTCTTGAGCCTATTCAATAGTCAAAAAATATTTAAAACTAATTTCTATCATATACATTATGTATGTATATGACAGCTAGATTAGGTTACGCAGGCCGCAAGAACGCAAGTTCAAGCAGTAATCTTACGACCCTTACGTGTTGCCCTTTCTAACACACTCTTAGATTAGTGTAATTAAGTGCTGCCGTACTTGGTAATGGTGTCGCCATTGCGCTACTGATTATTTTTGTTCTTGGTGCTGTGAGCCGACAAAGCCTTGATATGATAGCAGTCTGGTTGGCAACTTAAATCAATACGTTTTTAGAGGTCATCCCCATGACTTGTCCGACTGAAAAACACCAGTCTAGTAGACCGTACAATAGTTTAAGTGTTAGATTCTTTGAAAAGATGGCAGGACCAGTACCATCTTTCGTCTCGGAACCAAATGTGTAAATTGATAGCTAGTCATCTCATAATCAACTCCCATATGCAGCTATATAAAGCATCAGACTGATTGATCGCCAACAATTTATAGGGATGTTAGCTGTTGTTAATTAAACAGATTAACCAAACTGATCTTTCATATTTATTGCGAAAATACTCAAATTCTCATTAGAAATTTCACTATAATGTTATGTACTAGTAATGCGAATGATATATGATATTCGAGACAACACTAGTCTCAACATCTAGTACACCGAATCAATATTTAATTCACAGTATCTGTCTCGAGATCTAAGCTATCTTAAAATGATGATGCTGCAAATGACCAGTTAGGATCCATAGATTCATTCCATCATTCTTCTTGTATAGTTGGAGATAAGTTCTAAATACTTACCATATATGGTGTATTTGCTCTCTTACACTATGTGTGTGTGTAAGTGAAAGGTATAAAAAAAAATTAAAAAAAAAAAAAAAACAATTACATTAAATTAATTTAATTTTTTTGTTTGTGTTGTACTAACCGTTGTTTCTCATATTCTCTTCTCTTTTCGCCATGTCTGTCCCACGCACTAATCGTTAACTCTCTCTCACTATCTTTATGTATATATTACATTTTTAATTATGCAACTACAACAACTAGAATTATAAAAAAAAAACAATTAATTCATAATACAAAAAAAAAAAAAAATAAATAAATTAAATTAAAACAAAAATTAATGATGATAATAATAATAAAAACATAAATTTAATAAAAATTTTGAAATCCTTTAAAAAAAAACAAATAAAATTAATAAATAAATAATTAATAAATATAAATAAATAAATGAAATCATTAAATAAATAAATAAAAAACAAATGTATTTTCATATATTAAAACAAAAAAATAATTTAAAATTTAACGAAAAATAAATAAATTTATTTTTTATAATTTAAATAAAATAAAATGTATTTTGCTTACAAAAATTTCTTGGAATAATCAATTAATAATTAAAAAAAAAAAAAAAAATCATAATACATAAATAAAAGATGAACGCCGATGACCACGCGAACAGTTTACTGCGACAACAACAACAACAGCAACAACAATAACAGCAGTAGCAACAACAACAACAACAACATCATCATCATCGACCACATCTTCATCATCATCATCATCAGCATCTATACCAATATAAATAAGAAAAAAAAAAAAAAAGAGTATGATTAAGAAACTCAGATGATTCAACGAAAGCGCAGCAGTAACAAGAACAACAACAGTGGCAGCACTTACAACAACAACAAAGGAACAACGGAAAAAAAAATTAATATTTTGAATTAATTCATTAAGTAGAGACAAGAATTGAGTCCTTGTGTGTGGTATAGTTTTGTTGTACTAGGATATTAATTACAGCAAGCAACACAGGACAAAAACGTCGTATTGCTCTAATTATGATGATGATGATTTAATAGAAAAATAAATCTTCGGTTTGTTTTCTCTTTCGGGTTCTAAATTTAAGTTTTTAATGTAGTTTTCTCTCTCCCGAATTGTATTGTATATTATTTTATTTCATACTTGTAATATTAATTAAATAATTAATTCTTAATTCATATTAACTCTTAATTCGATTAGATTTTATTTAATCAATTTAATTTAATTTATTTGTTATTTGTGAATTAATTTGTAGTACTTAGTTTAATTTATTTTTATTCTCAGTATTTTTTATATTATTGTTAATTTTTTCTATTTATGAAATTTCTTAATTTAGTTTCGTTCATTTTTTATTTTTTATTTCTTAAATTTTTTTTGTTTTTCAATTTCATAATTTTTTTTTTTTCTTTAAAACATTATTTATGAATATTTTTTTTTTAAATCATGTTTTCTTTTTTATTTATTTATTTAATGATTTCATTTATTTTTAAGATCTGACCAGTAGTTATTTGTTTGTTACCTCGGAACTTTTTTCTAGGTGAACCGATTTTGATGATTCGTTCTTTATTTGAAAGCTGGTGCTTGTTATGTGGTCCACATATAAATTTGATCAATATCTGACCAGTAGTTATTTGTTTGTTACCTCGGAACTTTTTTTCTAGGTGAACCGATTTTGTTGATTCTTTCTTTATTTGAAAACTGGTGCTTGTTATGTGGTCCACATATAAATTTGTTCAAGATCTAACCAGTAGTTATTTGTTTGTTACCTCGGAACTTTTTTCTAGGTGAACCGATTTTGATGATTCTTTCTTTATTTGAAAGCTGGTGCTTGTTATGTGGTCCAAATATAAATTTGATCAAGATCTGACCAATAGTTATTTGTTTGTTACCTGGGAATTTTTTTTCCAAGTCAACCGATTATCATGATTTTTTTTTTATTTGAAAGCTTGAGCTTGTCATGTGGTCAACATATAAATTTGATCAAGATCTGACCAGTAGTTTTTGAGTTATCCTTAATAATGCGCTTTTCATTTGCGCTACTTGAAGTCAGTTTTCTCTTTTGTAACAATTTTTGTACTTGTTTTGTGATACATATATTTTTTAAACATATTTTCTTTATAATATATATACTCATATGCGCTTTACTTATTTATTTGCTTCATTTAATTATTTTTTTATTTTTCTTATAATTTTTGAATTTTTTGTTTTTTAATTATTTCCCCATCATATCCTTTTAAATTATAAAATAAATTTTTTTTTAGGTGTTTCTATAAAAGGAAGAAGAAAGAGAAAACATTAATTAAATAATTAAGTAAGAGAGAGAGAGAGAGAGAGGGAAAGAGAAACCCGTAATGAGAAAAACAAGTTTACAAGAAGAGAAGTGAAGTTCAGTGAAGAGGAGCAGGAATATCATCTGGAACCAACAATGTTTGGGTTTCTCAATGCTTAATTTGGTGACTGGTAATTGATGATTGGGCAACTACTACTACTACTACTACTATTATTATTACTACGATCATGACTACAACTAATATAACGGTACTGTACTTCAGATTTCATTGTAAATGATGTATTTATGATTATGATTATGAGAGAGAGAGAAAAACAAGAAGAGTAAATACAGATAAAATTTAAGAATTTTAAGACACACACACACACACACACACACACCACCACCAACACTAATAAATACACAGGGCCTTATCGGAAGAAGAAGAGATAAAATACAAGAGTAGTCAAGACTAGAAAGTGTATATGTACATATATGAGAGATTATGATCAGTTCTCGACAAGGGAAAAAATGGGTAAATGTTATCACATCTTTTTGTCCGATATATCTTTGATTTACAAACAATTTAGTTTGTAGTATATCCCATCTCCATTGATCTGGTTTTCTAATATGTTTAATAAGAATATAGAAGAATATATATAGTATTATTAGATCGGTGTTCACATAACATAGCATCAGAATTCGTTTTTTTAATATGAAACATGGACTATACACTAAGATCTAAGGGGGGAACCTTCTAATAGTACATGCAATTTTTATACGATCGATCCTGTTATTTTTAAAATTCAAAATAAATAAAAAAAAAGTATAAAAACTACATGAAATTCTTCCATGACATTCCTGCAAAAACTATAAACTTTCTTAGAAATTTTGAATGAATCAAATACAAAATAAGAAAGATTTGATGATAGGAAGCTATGAGACCTCTAAAATTCAAAAAGAAAACAATCATTAATTTGAATTATCGATTTATATTTAGATGTGGAAGGGGGAGGACAGTGTTGTCTAATGATGTGATGAGTCTGAATCATTTCTCAATCATCACATAATTACTGTACCTATATATACAAGTTACTTTGAGGGTTTTTGAGAACACAATCATATCGGAATATCAGAGAAAAGCGTTAAGGTTATAAATTCGGTATTAATTGATGGACATTAATTGAGGGATATAAGGATTTTATTGTTGTATAGGGGGTGGTAGAGACATTAGGCCCATTCAATATTTTTTTGCAATGCTCTCTTGGTGCTACTGATCATGATGGTGGGATTTTTTGATGTTGTTCTATCAGAGCAAATGAAGTGATAATGCATACACACACTCTGAAGTGTGATGTAAAAGTGAAGGTGAAGGTGTTGAGACGTGTATAATGTTGTGTATAATTGATATATTTTCTTCATACATTCATACATATAAATGTTAAATGCTAAAATAGGTGACAAATATTAGGAATTTGATTTGAAACGAAAAGAAGACGACAAGACAACAAATGAATGACAACCAAAACAAATCTTTCCTCTTTTAGTTTTATAAAACCAAATTTTTCTATTTTTTTTCTCTTATGTATAAAAATAATTTTAAGCTTTAGTAATGTAATTATTATTATTAATATAAAAAAACCATAAACATATATATATATATATACATATATATATATATATATAAATAAATATATAAAGAATATGAATAAGAAGGAGAATAAGAAAATCATAATAAAAAAAAATATCACAACTTCAAAAGATTTTTCTTAACGACTGCCATACATTTAAACATAAACAAACACATTAACAATTAATTAATTCATTAAATATTTATTAATTACATATATATATATAAATAAATATCTCTTAATCTTAATAATAATAATAGAAAAAATCATATATATAAAAGAATAAGAATAAAACGAATGAAGATAAGGGAAGGGAAGGAAGAAAGAAAGCATTCTTCTAATCTGCAATATTAAATTAAATTTAAAAAAAAAATACTTAAAAAAAAAAAACTATCAATGCACTGGTATAAAATAAGAAGAAAATCTATAAATATAAGCATAATTCATAGCAATCTTGAAAAATAATCAATCTTAAAATGTTGACCAACTGATGATCCGAAAGCAAGAATTGTGGGTGTCCCAAAAGGTGACATGCAAGAAGTAATAATAATAGAACCGATATGGTACTAACAAGAAATTGCTGATATATAGTAACACTATATACATATATGAAGAAAATCATGGAATTCTCAGGGGATCTGTATAACTAGCTATAGGCTTTAGGCCCAACTGAATCATAATTTCATTATCAAAATCGTAAAACAATCATTGGTCTAGGAGCGAGGACAAAAAAAAAAAAATTTTGGACGACAGTTTCATTGGAGATTAAGTTCTCAGTTTCCTTCAAAAAATATTTATACAATGCCCTTTTATGCTCTAAACTCCTTTGGGACACAAAAACCGTGGGCTCAGTGGCCAGTGAGTTGAATTGGGAATGTAAACAAAACCAGTTAGTTAATTGTTTTAGATTTACTTTCCCCATGACGCCACTAGAAAGTGGATGACCATTCAATCTCATTTTATAATTGTAGCCCAAGTTCAAAGAGAGGAGGAGGAGGAAGGCTGTTTTAATCAAGTTGTTATTGAAGAAGTAATAATAAATTCTAAAATTTAATTTAATTGATTCATTATACTAGAGAGAGAGAGAGAGTGGGGAGTGGGGAGCGGGAGGAAAAATGATATGTATAAAATATCAAATCAAATATAATGGGAAATCGTACACTACTATGAAAGATAACGTTTAGATCATGAAGTACTGGGACTTGAACATGGTGGTTTCTCGGGTTTTTTTTGCTGAAATTACATTTTGCTTGCATTTAGGCATGAAAAACGGTATTAACTAACCAGCCTTTTTAAAATCCTTGATACGAAAATTTTGACAATTTAATTTTTTTTTTCCCATGTGACTTACTGAATGGAACGAAACTTTTTCCAGTTGTGTTGAGTCTTTGCAATTTTGCATAAGCAGAAAGATAGAAATCAATTGTTAGAATATACCGGGCCCTTAGATAGTCTCCTCCTGAATTCCAGAAATAATCAACTTTTTTAGATTCAATATATTGTACAAAGACCCAAAACCAAAGAAGAGAGCACACAAATTGCTCAATTTAAGCGGAGCTTTTTTTCCTTTCATATCCAACAGCAAATTATGGGCACACATTGTGTGTGTATGTTTCCTTGAGATTACACACTATTTGTTGTTGGGTTTAAAAATTAAGAGATACACCGCTTAACTAATTTTAAATCTTGCGTGCATTTTGGGACATCAAAAAAAAATTTTTTTTTTTGTTTCAAATTAATTAATCAATTAAATAATGTTTCGATAAATGAAATTTAAAGAAACACAAAAATCATGTGATTATTTTTTTTTTTTTTTTTTTTTTATTAATTTGATAACCTTAAGATTTGATTAGATTTTGAAATAGAGTAAAGAAGAGAAGAGAAGAACTTACAGAAAAGACTTAATATAACCGTATAATGTGTGTGTTGTAGATGATGTTGCCAAATCCTGCAATGTCCTGTCTAGTTAAGTAGGTTGAGACTGAGGCTACAGAGGTTTTATTCGACCTTTAAATCTTTTGTTGCCATCCATCCCATCCAATGTACATATGTATAAGGTATGTGTGATTATGCTTCGATTTCTATTGTATTTCCGCACATTTTCAAATGGATCAATCGTTCTGATCTCTGATCTCTATTAGCATTGTGTAGCATTTTTTTCTAATTAAATAATACATTATTAATCATTTCTAAACTAAAATATAAATTACAAAAATAAAACAGGAATGGGAAATTATATCAACAGAAATGAACATAAAAGAAAAATGCTGGAAAAAAAAACAACAACGGCTCACGTTCCTCGTAAAACACTTTTCCCCCCTGCAGAAGATACCTGCACTACATTTCCCTCTCGCTTTGTCACAACATATCATATACTGTAGTGTCAAATGTTGGCGTCCTCAACTTTTATATCAATCTCTTTTGCTCACCTGGCGCTATCTAACCTTTCCTACCTTATATTTTTTTTTGTTCTGATTCTGATAATTCACCTAATATAACCTGCACTCCTGGAATTTCACCCCTTATTAGTCGATGTAGTATCAAAAAAAAAAAAAAAAGCCTTGATTTGATGACATTCCCATAAGGTCCAAAGCACTGGCTACATTTTTAATCTTTGAGCCATAAAAGGTTAATATTTTTATGCCTTCGTATGCCATTTCAATTCTAGAAATATGCTCAAGCGAGTACACTACATTGTGAACTCACCTGGTACTCTCAAAAATTTTATTTTTTAATTATAAGAAGTGAAATGCTTTTATATTTCCAATCAACATGCAGTCAAATTCACACTTATATGCTCCAAATACGAGAATTGTACAAAGAAGTACAAGAATATTTTTGATTACCATTATTCGTAATCTCTTATTTGCTTACATGTGTCTATTTATCACATTTTGCATGATAATAATACGAATATGATCAATTTTTTGTAGCCAAGCAGATACAATGGCCCGGGAATGGTTTGACTCAGTTGGTGCTGTGTACCTGTAATTATCTCTACTTTTCACATCACAAAACAATTAAATAAAAGAGAAGAATAGAAAATAATAGTAAATACCAGACATAATTTCAATTGCTGCTTATGCTTATTATAATAAATTAATTAAGAAAACAAGGTGAAGAGCAAGTAATATCGAAGGAACAACACACACATTATCACAAACCAAATCAATTCACTTCATTCAATTCAATTTTTATATTTATTTTTAATTTATTTAATTAATTTAAAGTAAACAAAAAAAAATGTAAATTGAAATGATAAAATATATTTAAACAATTGATGATTGATTGATTGATTAAATGATTAATTTGAAAGAAGAAAAAAGCGGATGTAGAAACTGAAACAAAGCAAAAATTTAATCAATATTTTATATTAATGAATAACATAATAAATTAACACAACATAACATAACATAATAACAACTGCAACCTGGGTGGTGAGTGGTCCTCCTTGTCCCCGACTTTTGTCGTGTGACTCCGAGAGACTCACACCCAATCAATCAGGAGAATCAGCTCCCTGGCAGTTAAAACAACAACAACAACAACAACATAGTAACAAAGAATCATGAACTTAAAAAAAGAAAAAATAACTAACAAAAAAGCAAACCAAAATAAAGAAAAAATGTAAAAAAATCATATAATTATTATTTATTTATATATAGGTATTTAAAATAAAATGAAATAAATAAAAAAAGTAACACATACTGTAAACATACTTAAAATAAAAACAACAAAAACAAATATTTACCTATATATGTATATAAATAAACTACAACAACAAATCATAGTTTGTAATTAAAAGAAACAAAAAGCAAAAGAAAACAAAAAACCAAGAAAAATAATTAAGATTTAATTTAAAAATAAAAATAAAAATTACAATTAAAACAACTAGAAAACAAGCGTTATAAGTATATAAAAAATAAATTTAAAAATTAACATGTAATAATAATAAATATAAATAAAATAAAATAAACAAAAAAAATTAATTATTAATTATAATTAAAAGAGAAAAAGCTAATATTTTTTAGTTCAAAGGCAAAGAGAGCAAAGAATTACCAACAACAACAACAACAACAAAAGTAATATTAAAATTTAGTCAGTGTTTTTAGTTTGTAAAATTAATTAACAACAACATGATGAGAAACTAATTTAACAAAATAAAAGAAAAAACATTAAAAAATTAATTACAAAAATAAAAAAAAAAAAAAATTTAAACTGATCATAAACATTTAAAAAAATTAAATATAAAAAATAAAAATCAACAACTCACTCACTTACACTTAAAAAGAACACAAATTAATTAAAACAAAAAAAAAAAAAAAACACTATCAACTTAAAGAAAAAACAAACAAAAAAAAATTTAATTTTTTTTTAGCAAGTAAATTTAATAGAAATTAATAAAACAAATAAAAACAAATTAAAAATAATTAATTAATTAATTTAGTCATTAGTCAAAAGGAATAAAAGCAAAAGAAAATGAGAACAGATAAAATAAAATGAAAAACATACAAAAATAAAATAAAAAAATTAATAATACCAACAAAAATACTAAATAAAAAATAAAAGAATATCAATAAAAATATTAAGATAAAGATAATGATAATAAAAAAAATAAAAGCAAATCACACAACAACAAAAAAAAAAAAAATAAAACAAAAAAGGTAAACAACAGCAACAACAGAAACCAAGTTACAAAAGCAGAAAGAAATAAGGGAGAAAGAGTAAAGAGAAGATAAAGATAAAGAAGATGAAATGGAGGAGAAAAGAATAATAATGAATGATAGAAACACAAAAAGAACTAATAAAAATGATTTGAAAAATAATATTAAAAGCAAAAGAAAAACGCATTTTATTTTGAAAATTTCCAAAGCGATCGCAAGCACAGACACACACACATACATATAGCTACACACACACACACACACACAGATACGCATTCATTCATCATCGTTATCAACATCAACATCATCAGCATTAGGGAGGAGAAGAGAATGAATGAAAGAAGATAAACATACATAAAGATAATGGAACAAACAGAAAGACAGGAAAGAATGGAATGGAATGGAAATGGTAAGAAGAGGAGAATGAGAGAGATAGAAGGAGGAGTAATGGAAGAAAAGAAAGAAGGAACGAAAAAAGATGCAGTATAGGAAAAAGTATAAGAAATTAGAATTAAATTAGACAAAAATTATGAGAAAATCAAATCCAACTTATCCTGTGAATTTTCCAATAAAACAATTATTGCATATTGTATTGTCATCAGAATTAGAGGTGTGTGTGCCAAATTTCATATCAATAGGTCAACAGGAAGGGGGTGAAATTGCAATTACTAAATTTGGGTACAAGATCTTGAAAAAAAAAAAAAAAGAAAAGCACAACACACAAACACAGAAACAAAATATGGAACTGAACGAAAAACAATTAAAAGAGAAAAATAATATTAAAAGAAATAAAGAATGAAAAAGAGGACATGCAAAGAAAAGAATTAATGATGGAATCAAGAAAGTCAAAGAAAAGAATGTGCAAATATGAAAGAATAAAAAATGAATATGTCATTAGAAAGAAAGAAAATGGCATAGGAAAAAAAGAAAGGAACAAGGTAGGCAGTAAAAAGTAAAATATTTGTTTTAAAGGAGAAAGAAGAGCAGGTAAGGATGGATGGGAGAAAGAAAGAAAATGCCAAAGGAAGTTCAATTTAATGAAGGGGAAATGATAAATAAATTGGTGATGAAAAAGAAAAGAATCAATGAAAATAAGAAAAGCAATGTGTGCTTACAATGTATAGAAAAAAAGAAAGGATTTTCCAAAAGAAAATCTATGTTTAATTTCAAAGAAGGGAAATGGAAGATTGAACAAATACGATAGATAGAACGAAACGACATATACTTAGAATATGACAAAGGGAAAATTAGTAAATGGGAAAAATTTGAAATCAATAAATTAAGAGAGAGAAATTCATTTAGAAAAAAAAAAAAAAATGAAAGGCAAGAAAAGGAATGTTAAAGAAGAGAGACAGGACAAAGGAAACTAAAGACAACTGTTACAACTGTTTTTAAAAGAAAGAAGAATGAGATTAGTAAAAAAATTGTAATAATATGTTATGGATAGAAGGAAGAAAATAAGACAAATTGAATCTGGTGGACATAAAAGAATTATACAATTACAGAGAGAAGTAGTAACATTAAGAAAAGATGGGGAGAGAATGTAAGAATGAGCTGACCTGACCTGACCTACTGAACAAATTCTCAGTTAAAGAAGTAAGAATGGGAGAGAAACCAAAATTGAATGATGGTGCATCGAAAACAATAATTCAACAACGAAACAGAAGAAGGAACAGAAATCATTATTCACATATCTCTCAATCTCCCTCTCCCAATCCCTCTCTCTCACTCTATAATTTCTATTTCTTTCGAAAATTTATTGAAATTTTTATTTTTAAAGAGAAATACTCATTAGTAGAAATGAAATGCAGCTAAGCTTCTCTGAGAGGCAATGCATAAAAACTCTCTTCAGAACAAATGGAATGCGAAGAGCTTGGGAAGTGAGAGAGGGAGAGAGATAGAGATAATAACCATTATATTCATTGGCATCTTGAAACATCGATTCGATTCGATGCGATCGAGCCAAAGACTATTAAAAAATATATGGACTGGACAGAGCGCTCATTTTAAGTAGTGTGCCTCTTAATTTTTAAGCCCAACAACAAATTGTGTGATTGGTTACTAGAGGTTTACCCGGGATTACACACAATTGTTGTTGGTCTCCGCTTAAATTGAGCGAGTTGTCTGCTCTATATGTTTCATACTCTTTGATCGAGGGACTCATCTTCCAAAGACTCATCATAGCCTGTCTTCTGCCTAATAAGGTGCCCCCACTCTTCACTCTTCTCTTCTCTCACCTTATTTCTCTCTTTTCATTTCACTTTCACAATAGCAAAGAACAAAAAAGTAGAAGGAAAAGTAACAAAAAACAAGAAACAAAAATGAAACAAAAACAAAAAATTGAATAGAAGTTTAATAAAAATAAAATGTTAAAAATAAAAGTGAAATGAATAAAAAAGGCAAAAAAAAAAACGTAGTATACTTCAAGGAGAAACAAAAGACACACACACAGGAAAGAAGCACTATACTAGAGGGATGGAGGGAAGGACAAAATTAAGAAGTTGAAAACAAAAAATGGAATGATAAAAGTAAATAAAAATTAATGGTAAATTATTATGAAAAAAAATTAAAGAAAAGCAATAGTAACAACAACAACAACAACACAAAATAGAGAAAAACAAAGAGGAGCAGCAAAAGAGAAGACTAGTAGTATGTGTTGTATAGTAGAGGAACAAAACCAAAAGCAAGAAATTATGACGAATAGAGAAAGATAGTTGCAAAAAACAAAACTCTAAATGAAAATAAAGAAAAAGAAGAACTCGCACCAGAGATGTGCAGTGAAGCAGGATAATTAAGTTCGCGAAGCTTGTTGTAATAATGAGCAAACGTTTCATGAAAGAAAGCCTTGTTGTCTCTATTGCTCTTAAATGAAAACAACAACGTTATGTATGAGAGCGATAGAGACAACGAATTTTTCTTTCATGAAAGGATTGTTCATTATTGCAATAAGCTTCGCGAACTTAATTATCATGCTTCACTGCAAATCTCTGACTCGCACACACCCACACACACACATAACACATGCATAACAAAATGAAAAAATATAAAGCCAAATTTAACTAAGAAAAGAAATACATAATAAAAAATAAAATAAAAATAAAGAGACCAAAGTAAAATGACACAAAACATAAAATCACAAAAAAACAACAAACAAAGAACAACGAAATGTTTTTGTTGTTGTCGTAACGATTTTTTTTTTTTAATGGTAAAAAAGAAACAAAAAGAATAAAATAGAATAGAAAAGATAAGAAAAAGAAACAATCGCAAATATTCACTTTGCTGGTCAGCAGAGCTCAGCTTAAACAACAAAAATTGCATGCCATTTAATATGATATACATACATATGTACATATATAATATCAAGAACAACAACATCATCATCATCATCATCACCACCATTCATTAACTAGTAGAACAGAATAGAATCCAATTGCCAATTGAATGACAATGATGTCAATCATGCATGAATGACAGAGTAAATGGCCAATCACCATTTTTTTCCCCTTAATAAAATGACAACAGATAGGCCGCCAGCCGCAGAGAGTGATGTTGTGACATCACCCAGAAGCTTATAAGAAGGTAATAAGAAAACGGAGGCAGGAGAGTTTACTATACTTAAGCTAGCTATGAGATTTCAAAGGTAGTAGACCCACTAACTCGCAGTCAAGACTCAAATCTCCCAGTTTGCCAGACAACCAAAATTAGTATGAACCAATAAAATTTTGGTATAAGAACACATTCAGTGAACTTAAACCGCTTCCTGACTGACTGACATCCAAACATCATCATCATCATGAATTTTGGGAAGCAGATCAGTTAGCGATATTCATACAAACACAAAAACAACGCACTCTATACATATTGTGTTTATCAAAAACTCTTGAATCCGAATCATGTCCAAAAACAATGACAAGGAATCGGGATTTCTATGATCCATTTGAGCTGGGTTAGGTTAGGTTATGTTAGTTCACCCAGAAGCCTTAAGGTCCATTGCGATGTCTGATAAAACGTGAAAGGGTATGGGAAATGTGAGGGGTAAGAGGTAATCCACTACAGTCCAAGGTTGGTCTCTAAAACAAACCTGAGGAGTCAGGTCCCCCAAAGCATATTTAGCTAGGCTACCCAACTCCTCGAAAAACGGTTTCCTGAGAAACCGGGTTCATCTACCAAGAAGAGCAGGGCAGTCACAGGGAAAGTGTTGGATGCTCTCCAATTCCTCCTCATTATCACAGCTACGACAGAAGTCATGATGTGGAACCTGCATCTTGTGGGCCATCAGCCCGATGGTGCAGTGACCTTTCATAACTTCCGTTATCATCCGAATCCTTCCCTTGTTGAAGTGTAGGAGCTCGGAGATTCTCTATGGTGGATATCAAGGCCCGGGTGCCCTAGCAACAGTGCAACCAGACCATTAGGTTTGTCCTAAGTCTGAACTAGAAAACACATCGAGTGGGCCTCTTGACACGAACGTTCGGACCTTAACCCACCTACATATGTGTACATACACATATTCTGGAAACTCTTTTTGGCAATACTGAAGTGGAAGGGAGTTCGATCAGCTTCGGTATTCCGGTATTCGATATCATTATAACAAGCTTTTTCTCTATGCTATCGATATAAAAATTTTAATTGTGATATTATATATGAATTTTTTTTTTATTCGGTAAAGTGTCAAATGTAATGTCATGTGTTTCAAATTTACTACCAGAAGAAGTAGTAAGTGAAGTAAATTTGAGTTTCTCTAGCGGATTTGCTAAGTAAAGGGTTTGAGGTGCCTTGGTTTTGTTCACTTTGTAATCAAAATATGTGAAATTTTGAATAGACAGACAAACAATAGATCTTATTGACTATCTTTGCTAGTTAAAAATTTACAAATGTTTCCTAACAGAAGTATGAGAGATTTGGTCATCGATCGTCCTAACATCGGCCATCAGTCGAGTACTAGTTGAAAAGTAAAATGGGAGCCCTAAATGTCTGACCCATACTAGATGCAAAAAACATTTTAAATATGATTAGTTTATTTTATAGACTTTACTTGATCGATGGTTTTTACCTACGTACTCGTATGTGCTCATTGTAGATAATATCATAAGTTTCGTTAAAAATGGTAAAGCAGTGTCATTAGCGTAGTCATACTGACGTTAGTTATGCAGTCTTCAAACATTTGTCAAATGTCATTAGTGTAGATATTACCATATAGAGGACAGGCCCTAATACAGATTCCTGTGGGACACCGGCATAAATCATTTTTTTAATGGATCTGTCATACTGTTTTATTGAGTTACGTTGGTATATTTTATTCTCGATAGTTTATGGATCAGACCGTTGTGCCCATATCAAAAGCGGCTTGGACACCTAAACTTACCATTTACAAAGTGATTTGTACTGAGATTGAGCTTTTCTTTTGCAAAATTTGTTAAAAAGGGGTGTGAAAATGGAAATCATAGAAATTGTGGATAAATTAATTGCATGCGTTAAATGTCTTTATAAAGTGTAAAGCACACAATATCGCATGCGATATAATAATACAATATTTTTTGTTGCATGGGAGATTTTTTCGTAAAGAAACATAAATAAACTAAGTACATCACTAAAAAGAATGGATAAAATGGTGTGAAGACAGAAAGAAAGAAACATATTGAATGATAATGATGATGATGATAATGTAGCTGCTAATTTTAAATTAAGTTTAAATGAAATGAAGAAAGTTGAAAATAAAACGAAAAATAAAATAAAAATATTTTGCAAAACTTAAAATTAAAGCAAACAAAAACACAAAAAAAGAAGATGACGTTGATGATGAAGATGACGATGCTGAAGTAACAAAAAAAATAAAATAAAATTAATGAATGAATGAAAAATAGAAAGAAAGAATAAAATGAAATGAAACAAAGACAATTAAGAAGAACAGAAAAAAAGAAAGAATATAACAGCAAAAATAAAAAAGATAAAAAAATAAAATTTCAAATAAAAATTAATTAAATTAAAATGAAAAATAAAATGCAAAAGCAAATAAAAATGAAATGCAAAAATATGAAAAAAAATAAAAAGAAGAAAAAGCATGATGATAATGATAAAGAAGAAGAAAAAACACATGAGTTATACAAAAAAAAAAAAAAAAACATATATATATATATAAAATAACAAAAAATAAAAAAGAAAAAGGAAAAAAAATAAAAAATTGCGAAAAAGAAACTAAATAATGAATAAAAAAAAAAAAAAACCTTATGATATAATCAACAACAACAAAATAAAAAATAAATAAAAACAACAACAAACAAAGCCAGTTTTTATTCTTAATTGTTTTTTTTTTTAAATTAATTTAAGTAATTTAATAATTCAAAACGAAAATTCAAAAGATGGATTACTTTTCTTTTAATTACAACAATTAATTTCATAAGAAAAAATATATGTATACAAAAAAAAAAAAAAAAAAAAAAAATGAAATACAATAAAACCTCCATAACTCGAATGCACAGAAAAAAAAGTTCGACTTAGGGAGAGTTATCGAGTCATATATGTACATAATTTAATTTCTTAAAATTAGGAAATTTTTATTTACTTGACATCAAGTTTTTGAAGTTACAATTTCTTAAGTAATTTGTCACAAGTAATTCAGATACCTATGGTAATCTTAGGGTGTGTGACTTTGAAGGAACAATATCCCGGTTTATAGTTTTAATTAACGAGATATTTGTTTTTACCGCCAAAATGCCTGTTTCGACTCGTGATTGAATTACATATATCTATGTCCTAAATATTAATATTTGAAAACTTAATAAAATTGTAAAATTTGAATATGTTAAGGGATGTAGGAGTTTTTAATAATTGGGATGGAATTCGGGAACCAAAAAGGGAGACCCTAATGCTCCCCAAGTTCTGGCAGGCGTCCAAGAGATGGTTTCACAGAAAAGGCATGGTAAACGGGTTGTTCTATTGGGAAGATGTTTGTGGGCAAATAATAGTGTCACATACCCGTCTCGCTAAGTTGGCGGGTAGGGTAATTTTTGAACACGTCGTGTTGATGGTAGAATACCGATGTTTCGATCGAAGGTGACATGTGACGAAGTTCTTTAAATCCTTTGAGTTGGTCGTTGTAAAGTAGTAAGACGGGGCGTTGCTAATATATCGTGTAGCCATATCAGCACATTCGTTTCCATTTATTTCTTGATGACGACTAGGAGTCCAGAATATAGTAATTTTGTTGCGGTGTTGAGTGCAGATTTTCTGTATTTCACGAATCGTTGGGTCATTATAATGACAATTTTGTATGGCTAATAGAGTGGAAAGGGTGTCAGAGCAGATGACAAAGTTACCGTTATTCGAATTAATGTTCTTATTGGAAAAACATTTTTGTTTTTTGACTTATCGAACTGAAATTTGGACATTATAAGTTTCTGATCTATTTTCAGCAACAATGTAAATTTCAAGATTGTAGGATTACCAGGAGGGGTACCTCCCATACAAATAGAAATTCAAATAAATATTCTTATTGTACAAAACATTTTTGATTTTTGACTTATCTACCTGAAATTTGGACACTATAAGTTTGTGACTCATATTCACCATATTTGTAAATTTCAAGATCGTATGATTACCAGGAGGGGTACTTCCCATACAAATAGAAATTCAAATTAATGTTCTTATTAGAAAAACAATTTTGTTTTTTGACTTATCGAACTGAAATTTGGACACTATAAGTTTCTGATCCATTTTCACCAACAATGTAAATTTCAAGATTGTAGGATTACCAGGAGGGGTACCTCCCATACAAATACAAATTAAAATTAATGTTCTTCCATACTATGTTGAGTTTTTTAAGGTGCCTTTTCACTTATGTATATTAAACGTTAAGTGTTTCTGAAATCTCTCGTGTTAAATAACGGCACTTTTTATCAATCATTGACTTGATGTGCCTTCAGTCTCTGAAATGGAATTTTGTAAACCAGCACTGACATTGGCGTTCACTTAATGCATCTTTCCCGAACTATTTAACGATATGTTTGTCTATGCCAAATTTCTCACATTCCATTGCTGTCACTTCTACAAATGTTCTGAAATATCGATCAATTTCTTATCAATATTAGTTTAGACTCAAACCTTTCAAATGACTATCACTCACTCATTTAATATTGAGACTAATGCCATCTACAGAAAAAGAAAAAACGGTCTACTTTTGCACACACCCAATATTTGATCCTTGATCTGCTATGCCAAAATTGTTTAAAAATTTTTAAAGATATATGGACGGATTTCTGTCAATATTCGATGTATCGATATCAGATTGGTACATTCCTACTTTTAATTATAATAATAAAAATACAATATTTAAAAATTAATTGCTCAAAATTAATTAAATTGCGCAATTTAAAAAATAAAAATAATTTATTTTAATTATAAAAATAATTTATTTAAATTATAAAAATAAATAAATTTCAAACCAAATTTCTTATTAATATTTTTTTTTTTTTGTATTCTTGTTGTAATTACAATCAAAATAAGAAATGTATCCATCAAATTACTTAGTTAAGAGAATTTTATATTTTCAATTTTAATTTAAATTTAAATTAATTAATTGGTATTTTTTAATTTAAAATTTACAAAAATTTAAATTTTATTGTATTTTTTTTTTATTAAATTAAAAACTTATTTATTAATTTTTCTATTTGTTTGCTTCTCTTTTTTCCTCTCTTTCTCTATGTTTCATTTCTTTTAGGTTTATTATTGCATCCAAATTTGTCAGCACTAAGTTTACAATCATCGTCAGCATCAGCAGGCGGAGGCTCCGGAGGCTCAATTGGTGGATCACAGCCCAATAGCTTGAATAGTTTATTACTCTTAAATAATAATAATAATATTAATATAAACAATAATAATCATCATAATGGACAGCAACAGCAACAACAACAGCAGCAGCAACAACAACAACATTTAACACGTGGTGGTGGTGGCGTTGGTGGTGGTCCTGGTAGCATAAGTGCTGGTTTACGTAGCATGTATGCTGCACAACAAGGACTACAGGCATTGTTAGCCCAACAGCAGCAACAGCAACAAAATAATCATCATAGCAGCAATAACAACAACAACAGTAGCAGCAACAATCATCATAATAGTGTTGGTGGCGGTAGCAATGGTGGTGGTGGTGGTGGTAGTAGTATTGGTGGTTGCAATTATCCCTTAGCAATGGATTGTGATCCTCCTCATATACCATCATCATCATCATCAACTCGTTTTATGGGAGCTGCTGGCTCTGGAGTTGGTAGTGGTCCTGGAATAATTGGTGCTTTACCAAGTGGTGGTGGTGGTGTTCCTATTTCTATGACATCATCAATGAATAATGGTCGCGTCATGCGTCATGCCTTTAATAATGTTGTTGGTGCACCACCAAAGAATGCAACAAATAACAGCATCATCAACAGTAACAACAGCAACAGCAGTAATAATCTTATGAGTGGTATTGGTTCTAATGGTGTTAGTGGTGGTGGCAGTGGCGGAATACCATTGACACCACAGCAACATCATAGTTATGCACCTGCCTCATTACCAATTGATTTAATGCATCATTATCATCCTCATCAACATCATCATCATCAAATGTCAGCTGCTGCATCACATTTAATGATGACCGATTCAAGTGTGATAAGCGCCTCTACAGCTGGACAACCGCCACCACCAACATCATCATCGACGTCATCATCTTCTTCATCGCAACCATCATCAATATCAACAATACAAGCAACACAACAACAACAACAGCAGCAGCAACAAATTGGAACCTCAGCAGGTAGTGGAGGAGGAGGATTAGGAGGTTTAATGATGAATCATCATCATCAGTCAAATAGTGGCATTGGTGCAATTTCAGGACCAACATTTACATCATTACTATATCAACAGCAGCAACAACAACAACAACAACAGCAGCAACATCAACAGCAACAACACCAGTCACATCATCACCATCATCAACAGCAACCTCCTTTGTCATTACCTTTACCACCGCCACCGCCATTGCCACCTCAAGGGAATCAAATGTTGTCATCACCACCAATGCCACCTATGCCACATGCATTTGTAAATGAAATGTCCCCATCATCACTACCACTACCAACATCAAGTATGCAACAACAAATGCAACAACAACAACATCTTCAGCAACTACAGCAGCAGCAGCAACATCATCCGCATCAGCATCCGCAGCAGCAGCAGCATCATCATCAACACCATCAACATCATCCGCATCCTCATCATCATACGCAACAACAACAACAACAACAACAGCAGCAGCAACGACGCTTGGCCAGTGGTAGCAACATCATCAACAACAATATTAACAACATCAACAACATCAACAACAACAGCAACAATGGCACAATTGGTGTTAGTAGTGGCAATAGTGGTGGTGGTGGTGCTGCTGGTGCTGGTGGTGGTGTTGTTACTTCATCATCCTCTAGCAATGATAATAGTACATCATCATCATCTTTGACTGGTGTTTGTGTTCAACAAAATCCTGTAGTTATTCATTAATCTATGGAACTCCTTATCATCATCACTCATCATTGATGTGGCTGAAAAGTTGCATATGGAATGATGATAGTACATAGTATGATGATGAATGATGAATGACATACAAAAAAATATTTTAAAATACAGTGAGTGAATTACAAAAGTATTCGTCGGTGCTGACAGATCAGTAAAACACTTTCAAGTAAATAAATAAATATAAATATTATTACATAATCAGTTAGACACTTCAAGGTCATCGAACGATTAAGCGCGAACTTCGGTCGGTCAATCGGCGTCCCGAGGCAATAGAACTACTTATGAAATGAGGCTCCTAGGTGATTCAGAAATGTAAGATTTTACACCTTGAACTTAAGACACAACAAAAAATTTGTACATAGTTCAAAGGATTTGATTTGGATTCCCGTTTTAGCATTGAGCACTCTAAATACTTTTTTTTTCTCTTTGTTTGGAACTTCGCATTATAAAGAACTTCTGGACTTATTTATAGGTCCCCTTCAATCGGAGGTCCTTTAGCCGGGAGTTAATTATTGAACAGCATCCATTACTTTGTTAATTGTTGGTTTTTTTTTTTTTTTTTAATACTATAGGACTAAATTTAGTATCTATTGGGTTCTAGGCGTAGTAAAAAACTTTAAAGTAATGATATGCTTCCCATTATTTACCATATACTAGCCATTGTGGTGGATGGGTAGAAAGTCGAGGGTGTCCATACCTATTGACTAATCTCCAAAACTGTTCTTAAATTTCATTGGAATAGATAAATCTACACCTAGGTTATCAACACTAACACCACCATCAGCTAGAATAAGGCTGTCCAGCCCACGGGACATTCTGAATGCGGCCTAGGCCCCGAAGTGATAAGCAGAAATTTCTTTGGTACACAATTTTCTTGTCAAGTTTTTGTCACCTCATCATGGATTGGACAGCCGTGATCTAGAACCAACACATATCTTCAAAGAATGTCCAGAAATTTTGAATGTGTACTACTCTTAGACTCTTTGTTCATTTGAAATTATGATGGGATATGTTAGGATACAATAGACCAAATTTCTTTAGGTCCATTCTGAAAAGAACTTCAATACCTAGATAATTACCAAAACCACTTAGAGCCAACAAAATGTGCTGTGCAAACACATATCTTCAAAGAGAGTCTAGCAATTGTTAATATACAATACCATATATGTATGTATGTACTACACTTAGACACTCGGTTCAGCTGAAATTATGATAGGATATGTTAGAGTTCAATAGGCCGAATTTCGTTTTGGAAATATCTATAAGCTTAACGATGACGATGAATAATTTTGTGATCCACTGTATGCCTAATTTTAACGTAATAAGCTCAAACTGCTTTTGAAGTGGAGTTTTGAAACCATCTTCACCCGATGTACTACTCCACCTCAACAAAAACAAAAAAAAAAAAAATTAAGAAATATTAAGAGAAATTAAAATAATTTTTTTTTTTTTAATTTTATTATATATAATATTGTTTTTTTTTTATTATTTTTTAAACAAAATATGTGTTTTAAAATGTTTAGAAGAATAAGAAAGAAAAATGTAGAATAGAAAGAAGAAATGCAAAACCTTAACGCCTTTGTCTCTCATCAGGAAAAAAAAAACACTTTCAACTTGAAACTTGACTTTGATTATAAACAAACAAATAGGAAAATATTTAATAAAAAAAAAAAAAAAAACAATAAGAAGAAAACAAAACCATTAAAATAATTATAAGAGAAAAGATGATTAAAATAAAGAAGGGAAGAGAAGGAAAAAGCTAGAAATAATGAAGAATGGATGGATGAAAGATGAAGAAAAATGATAAGACTTGATGGATTGATGGAGGGATAGATTTATTGATTGATTCACTGATTGATTAAAATAATAAAAAAAAAAAAAAAATAAATCAATAAAAAATTAAAGAAGTAGGAGCGCAAAATGGATGGAGGAAGAGAGACAACAGAAGGTGGTGATGATGTTGATAATCAAAAGAATTAGAACACAATTAATACAATAAAATTATAAAAAAAAAAACACTGAATGAAATTGAAACAGAAATACAAAGGGAAAAGAAAACGGCAATGGAAACGGAAGAAGTTATAAAAAGGAAAAAGAGAGAAGACGGAAATTAAAAAATACAAAGATGAATAGAAATTATTAAAGCAGAGTAGAGTAGTAAGAATGCAAAGAGATTGAAGAGAAGATAAAAGAAATACAAAATCAAACAACAAAAACAAAATAAAGAATCAAGAATCAGTGGTGAAAATGGAAAGGAAATTGAAACAAAACTGAGTAGAAGAAGAAACAAAAATAGAAAAAAATAAAATAAAATAACAATTGCTGCAAAGAAACAAATCAACAAACATATAGAAAAACACACAACAAAATGGATAAATAATTATTTAATTTTTAAATGAAACGAAAAATTAAGAGAAATCAAAAGTAAATTTAATTAATGAATTAATTATATTGATTATGAAATAAAAAAAAAAAAAAACAACATTAAATTTAAGTAATTTAAAACACATATAAATTAATTAATTAATGATGCTTAAATTTAAGCTAAAAAAAAAAAATAAAAAAAAAAAATCATAAATAAAAATTTAAAAACAAAAAGAAAAAACGCAATAAAAAGGAAAAAAAAAAACACCGAAATTTTTGTACATTTTTTTTCTTCTGTAGTTTTTACAAGAGAGTAGAGGTGGAGAACTATCGATAGTCGGCACCATCGATAGTCAACGATAGTTTTTTGAAAACCAAGAACACAAGTAAAAAGGTGATTAACTTCGGCTATGCCTAAGTTGAAATAAGTAGGTACTCTTGACGGACCTTTTTTATCTTGTAATTATTGTTTAAAGTTCATATTTTGTAAAGGAGTTAGTATTCCGAGGGTCTTGAAACTTACACAGTCGGGGAATATGAGTCAGGCACAAATTTGAAGTATCACCGCTCGTCTTATATTCTTTACCACAGTTCAGTCACTTGTTAAGCTTTTTGTTATCCGACCTTTTAAAATACTTCCAAACTTTGTAAATTTCTTTTGGAGGTATTATCCTTTTTGTTCATAATACTCATGGCCGAGTCTGTGCTGCTGCAATCGCATGGCACTCTATCCTTCGTCGTTTCACTTAAATGCAATGTTGACCTTATAAAATAATCCCTTAATTCATATTACCTTTTTCCACTCTTGGAATGAATTTATTAATTTTTATATACAAATATGTTAATTACTAGCTGTGCCCACGACGTACGCGTGGGGTATACGAAACGAGTATTTTGTTACTTTTTTCCTAATCATCAGCTGTTTAATGTTGCTGCGCAACAAAAAAGGAAAATATTCGAAAATCAGCCAAAATGTAGACAACAAAATTAAAAATATGAATATCTTTTGATTTATTCGGTCGATTTCGATAAATAGGTTAAGCCGTTTCTGAGATTAGCGTGCACAGACACAAAAAGGCTTTATATATATATATAGATTAATCAATCACACTTTCAGGAAAAACTTTCGAAAACTATCAATAGTGCTGGACTACCATCGAGCTGCCACAAACGAAGAAGAAAGGACGATGAGTCCGAGAAACCTCTAGTCAAACTTAGCTCTTCCTCAGTGCTCTGGTGCTCGAGTTGAAACGTAATGTGGTTGACGATTGGAAAGAAAACCGTATACCCCCCATTAAGTTTTGTTTTTGAATTGGAACTTCCGTCCCATCGGAATGGCTTTTTTCCAAAGCGGATGCAACCCCTACGGAAAAACTTAACAGATGAACTACTAACCGCCTATCAAAACCCTTTTTTTTTTTAATTAAACAAATAATAGTGCTATGTTTCTTTTTATTTAAATAAATGACCCGCTATATTTTCATAATCAATCATAATCAATTGTTTTTGCATTTGGCACCCAGTCAAAATTTATTTTTGTATTTTCAAGATAATTTCCACTTTTAGCCGAAAACATCGAATCGGTTAATTTTGTCACATCTGTTGGAAAACTCACTGGCAAAGATCTTTTTTTTTTTTGGCTATCAAGTAATCGGATTAACCATGTTGAGTCTCAATTTTATTGTACGAAGCATGCTGAGTGTACCTAATTTGTCGAATATATTTTCGGATAACTCAGTACTAACTCATAACTCACATATACGAGTATTGTACAATGTTGTCTAAACCAAAAAGTGTATTTGTATTTCGGTGTACTCCATTTTTTATTGTTTGAGGAACAATAAGGCTAAAAAAGAAGATTCCGATATCGACCGGATTCCACGATACCCCTGAATATGATACTTTTCTAAAGAACTTAACATCGGCAACAAAACAGTTTTCAGCCATTCGATTTTGGATGCCCTCATGAATTGACTGAAAAAAATTTAACTAGCTAAATTTCCATATGCGAATCGCTGTTGAAATCGTCATTTTTTTTTTTTTTTTTTTTAATTCCTTGATATAATGTACGAATACAAGATATCGCTCCTAGTCGGTGCATAGGGCGGAATCGTCATTTAGTTCCGACTAAATCAAAACTTTTTTGAATCGATTTGTAACGGATGATGAAAAATGGGTAACATACGAGACTGTAGTGCGCAAGCGGTCTTGTTCGAAGCAAGATGAAGCTCCACAAACAGTAGCAAAACCAGGATTCATGGAAAAGAAAGTGATGCTGTGTTTGTGGTCCGATCAGAAATGTGTCATCAATCATGAGCTACTACCGAACCAAACGATTGATTCGATTGTCTACTGCCTACAATTGATGCGGTTGAAGCAAGAAATTGAAAAAAAAGGCTAAAATTGATCAACAGAAAAGATGTCTTGTCCATCATGACCACATATATCTTTGATGACCTTGGTTGGGAAGTTTTGATGGATGCAACGCACATTTCTGACATTGCACCGTCAGATTATCATTTGTTCCGACCTCTGCAATACTCTCCTGCTTGCGTAAAATGGGCTTCAAGAGAGGCATGTAAAACTTAGCTGTTCCGGTTATTTGATTTTAATATATGGTATATAAAAAAGATCTGAATTAATAAAAGGCCTTGTATTTTTTCCTCATTCAATATAATAGAGCAATGAACGAGTCAACGAAATGCCACATAAGCTGTCAAATATACCTAATTCTAAGAGGAAATGTTGCGTGGGCTAAAAAACTTAATGAGCTGGTAGCAGAACAAAATATAAGGTTTCAATGGAATGCTGCGATAGAAGAAGATTGCATTGCAATGAGGCCCTTGATGCTGGAAAAAACAGCAGGTAGCATAAACAGTTTTTACAAATACATATGTCTTCCACATACTACCTACATTTCTTCTCGTTTATGTCTATGTGACTAAAATATCATAAAAGGAACAAATATTCAAAAATAGGTACAATATATGAAGAATAAAACAAAACAAACAACAGAAATTTCATTCAGTCTCATTCATTCTGAGTAGCTTGTTCAATTATTCACTCTTGCTCAACAAAAACTTTCAATCATAAACGGTAATACATATACGTATGATTATAATGCAATCATTGCGAACGTAGATTTTCCAGAAATTTTCCAAACTGCCAATATCGAAACGCTATTGGTGTCGCCAATACTTTTAATATATCACGTGATTCAAAAGTCATAGCACCAAATAATTTATATATTTCGAAAATAGAGGAATGCATGTCTCCTGTAAGTGCATTATTGTCATTGCGCGCTTACGTCATCAAGGTGGAAGGGTGTTGAAAATGGCGAGAAAATTATGAAAATACTTTTCTTTGTAAGCGCATCTTTTGGAGAATGGCTTGACTGATTTTTTGCTTACAAATTGTAACTACAACAAAAAATTGGCAATAAAACGAACAACATTTTCCGCAAAGATTATGAAATTTTAATGAAGTACCTAATACAGTATAGAATACAATAAAATGCCTATGTAACTGAATGAATGTTTAATTAGTCATAAGCATATCGATGTGTGCCTCTTTGTCAGGCATGCGCATTTTATGTCTTTAAGGATTGTGTTAGACAACTACCGTCAGACTTTTTTGTAATCCCCCATTAAATTTATCACATATCGAAAAACATTGAAACTTTAAAATTTTCAGAACTAAGTGTGCACTTTTATAACTTCAAAAAAATTCAATTTACTATATATTTTAAATAGTAAGCATCCCACGGGATAACAATATTTGTTAAAACTAACCAAAAATTTTGTTGAATCAAAATCACGGTAATACTAAGTAAAATATAGCACATCAGATCATATAACGATTACTATACCTACTTACATATTTTACTATACTTGTATGTACATAAATATATAGCTACAACAATTGACAATTGATAAGGATTGTGGGACGCAATTATGTTTAGTCTAAATACCCAAAGAGGTGGTTATTCATCAAAGAGCATAACGCGGAATTTAAGTCTAAGCAGATCACAAGCCAAATTTAAGAAAACTTGTTCCGCTCTACAATGGTTTGAGAAGATTACAGGAATGTTCGGAATCAAAGCAGCAAGTAAATCTGGCAACAAACGGCAATCACGAAACAATAAGTATTCTTCATCTTTATCTAAAATCGATGAAGAAGAGAACCAAGAACTTGCTGATATCAAAATGGAACGTGATTTGTGTTATGAAAAATTGCGTAAAATTGAATATCTTTGCTTAACAGAAGTTGAAGAACGAACTAAATTAAAATCAGAATTGACAATTCATGATATTCTTGATGTAATTTATGGCGAAAAAAAGAACAATTCAAAAGACTATGGTATCAACTCTGATAGTGATGATGGTAGTGACGATTGTAGTGATGATTGCAGTGATGATAGCATTGTTCTCTATGAATATCGCAAGAAATTGTAAATTCACATTGAAATATGAAAAGAGAGTTTTTTATTTGTATTTTATTGTTCTGTTATTATGCATAAATGAAAAGTATTAATAAATGTATTGTACAATACATGTTTTAAGTATTGTAACACAATTATTTTGCTATCTTTAATATCTGATACTGTCTGTATCTCCAAAACTACGCCACCTACCAGATCTAAATTATAGTTTATAACCATCCACTTGACCCGATAAGTACAACGAAAAAAATTTCATCAAAATCGGTTCAGCCATTCTCGAGTTTGACGCTTACCAACACTTTTAGCGATTCATTTTTATACTCGTATATATAGAGATAGAAATATAAATAAATAAATATTGGATCAGCGTATTTACAATATTTAAGAGCGACAAATATAAACTGACTTACAGAGCCTTAGTTCTTCAGTAGATAGTTTGTCTCTAAATTAATGAATATGATCATTTGCATACACTTAAAAGTGTGTCCTATGTTATATTTAAATTTTGTATTCCAATAGACAGCGACCTCATTTGGACCTACTTGTTCTCATTATTGTATAATAAACACTCTAAATTCAATTTCACCATATTTAATCTTATATAGTCAAGTCAAGTTTAAATGTGGTTATATCATCTGTTCATATTCACATGGAAATGGAAATAACCAAGAAATGGTGTCAACCAAATTCTCCACTTATTTGGTGATATACTATCGTCCCCTTATACACGTGTGTCATGAGAAGTTCACTTCTATTTCACACGTCAAAGTCTAGAGCAGGGCTGTCCAACCGTTTTGGTTCCCTGGATCGCATAATTAATTGAATTGCATAAATTACTTCACGTTGAGAAATTAAACTTTCTCAAATAATAAAAAAGAAAAAGAAAATTCCTAATAATGATACAACATTTCAAGTAGTGTAAGCATCGGGATAAACCTAAAAAAAGTTGAGGGAAAAATGTTAAATTTACTCCAATAAATATAATAACATATTGACTTTTTAATCATTTTGTATTTATAGTTAATCCTGTAAATAAAGGATACCAGTGAATACATATGATTGAATTATAGCAACAGCTGATTCTAATACTAATAAAGCAATTTGGGTGATTAATAATAGAATAATCAAAATTGAAGAAAGAGAAGGTCCAGTATTTCCTAATAAAGTTAATAATAAATGTCCTGCAATTATATGAGCTGTTAATCGAACTGCTCAAGTTCCTGGTCGAATTACATTTCTAATAGTTTCAATACATACTATAAAAGGTATTAAAATAGCTGGAGTACCTTGAGGAACTAAATGAGCAAATTTGTGTTGAGTATGATTAATTCATCCATAAACTATGAAACATAATCACAAAGGTAAAGCTAATGTTAAAGTTAATGTTAAATGACTTGTTCTAGTAAAAATATAAGGAAATAATCCTATAAAATTATTAAATAAAATTATAGAAAATAATGAAATGAAAATAAAAGTAGATCCATTATGGCCTGAAGGACCTAATAAAGTTTTAAATTCTTTATGTAAAGTAACTTAAATAGAATTTCAAAAAATATGAAAACGAGAAGGTATTAATCAATATACGGATGGAATTAATAATAATCCTAAAAATGTTCTTATTCAATTAATTGATAAATTAAGGATTCTTGAAGAAGGGTCAAATACAGTAAATAAATTAGTTATCATTTTCAATTTATTGAGTTTAAATTAATTTTTTTTAAATTAGAAGATTTAGGTAGGTAAGAAGGTAAAAAAGAGTACCTAATAATTTAAAATTGAAAATAAAATAAAGGAAATAGAAAAAAAAATAAATAAACTTAATCATCTAATAGGGGCTATTTGTGGAATAAAAAAATATTAATTTAAATATTAATAATTTTAGTTTGACATACTAATGTTATTTTTTAACTAATTTTTTCATTAGAAGTAAGTGCTAATTTACTATTATATGGTTTAAGAGACCAGTACTTGCTTTCAGTCATCTAATGATTAATTAATTAGATGAAATTCATTTAATAAAATAATTAATTGGAATTCTTTCAATTACAATAGGTATAAAACTATGATTAGCACCACAAATTTCGGAACATTGTCCATAATATAATCCTGGTCGATTAATGAAAAAATTAGTTTTGTTTAATCGACCTGGTGTAGCATCAACTTTAACACCTAAAGCAGGGACAGTTCATGAATGAATTACATCTGCAGCAGTTACTAAAATTCGAATTTGAGAATTAGTTGGTAAAATTACTCGATTATCTACATCAAGTAATCGAAATCCATTATCAGGCAATTCATTTGTTGGAATTATGTATGAATCAAATTCAATATTATTAAAATCTGAATATTCGTTACTTCAATATCATTGGTGGCCAATTGTCTTTAAAGTTATTGAAGGTTCATTAATTTCATCAAGTAAATATAATAACCGTAAGGAAGGAAAAGCAATAAAAAAATAAAATAATTTCCATGATGTAAAAATGGATTTACATAATTATTTAAAAATAGTATAAATATTAAATAACCAACTATAATAGTAATTATAATTAAAATTAATAATGTATGGTCATGAAAAAATGTTAATTGTTCCATTAAAGGAGGGGAACTATCTTGTAACCCTAAATTAGATCATGTTGACATTAAAGTAAAATACTTTATATATGGAGCTTAAGTCCATTGCACTAATCTGCCATATTAGAAAATAACTAATAAAGGTAATTCATTCAACTATGTTCAGCTGGAGGAGTATTTTGATATCATTCAATAGATGAGCTTTATTGAATTGGATAAATTACTCCACGTTGAGAAATTAAACTTTCTCAAATAATAAAAAAGAAAAATAAAATTCCTAATAATGAAATTGAAGAACCAATAGTTGACACAACATTTCAAGTAGTGTAAGCATCGGGATAATCTGAATAACGTCGAGGTATTCCGGCTAAACTTAAAAAATGGTGAGGGAAAAATGTTAAATTTACTCCAATAAATATAATAACAAATTGACTTTTTAATCATTTTGTATTTATAGTTAATCCTGTAAATAAAGGATATCAGTGAATAAATCCTGATATAATAGCAAATACTGCTCCCATTGATAAAACATAGTGAAAATGAGCAACTACATAATAAGTATCATGTAAAATAATATCAACAGATGAATTTGCTAATACAACTCCTGTTAATCCTCCTAAAGTAAATAAAAATACAAATCCTAAAGCTCATAAAATAGCTGGAGAATATGTTAATTGTGTTCCATGTAAAGTTGCTAGTCAATTAAAAATTTTAATTCCTGTTGGCACAGCAATAATTATAGTGGCAGATGTAAAATAAGCTCGTGTATCTACATCTATTCCTACTGTAAATATATGATGAGCTCAAACAATAAAACCTAATAATCCAATAGCTAATATAGCATAAATTATTCCTAGTGGTCCAAAAGTTTCCTTTTTTCCTGATTCTTGACTAATAATATGAGAAATTATTCCGAATCCAGGTAAAATTAAAATATAAACTTCTGGGTGTCCAAAAAATCAAAATAAATGTTGATAAAGAATTAGGTCTCCTCCACCAGCAGGATCAAAAAAAGAAGTATTTAAATTTCGGTCTGTTAATAATATTGTAATAGCTCCAGCTAAAACTGGACTTAAAAAAAAAACTTACTACAGATCATACAAATAAAGATATACGATCTATACCAGGTACATAACAGTTGTAATAAAATTTACTGCACCTAAAATAGATGAAATTCCAGCTAAATGTAAAGAAAAAATAGCTAAGTCAACAGAAGCTCCTCCATGAGCAATACCTGAAGATAAACGGGGATAAACTGTTCATCATGTACCAGCTCTATTTTTACTAGTAATAATGATAAAGCAGGTGGTAATAATCAAAATCTTATATTATTTATTCAAGGAAATGCTATATCAGGAGCTCCTAATATAATAGGAACTAATCAATTTCAAAAGCATGAGCTGTAACAATTAGGTACATTATAAATTTGATCATTACCAATTAGTGCTCCTGGATGTCCTAATTCAGCTCGAATTAAAATTCTCAATGAAGTTCCAACTATTCCTGCTCAAGCTCCAAAAATAAAATATAAAGTTCCAATATCTTTGTGATTAGTAGAAAATAATCATTGTCGCGATTAAGTGGCTGAAGTTTAGGCGATAGATTGTAAATTTATTTATAAGAGTATTCCTCTTAATCAATAGCTTTATAGTCAATAATGATATTAGACTGCAATTCGGAAGGAGTACGATTTTACTAAAGCCACTAATTGAAATAAAAGATAATAATAAATAACAATTTAAATTAAAATTGTTAAATTGTATATTAATAATTCAATTATTTTCATAATAATTTAGTATAAAAGCAGAATAACAAATTCGTAAATAAAAATACAAAGTACAATGGTCGGAAAAAATATTTTGACAAAGAAAAAATTGCGCATTTTTGTTTATATGTTTCTTTTTAATGATAGAAAAAATTTAAGAAAAATCCATGATAATCTAATCATAAGCTTACAAAAAAACATTAATAAGTTCAATTCAATATTATAATTAAGAAATTAAAAATTATTTTTGAAAAATGTATGGAGAAAAAAGTATTTTGACAAAATATTGTTGGTCAGAAAAAAAATGTAAATTAGGATAAATTTACAAATATGAAGGCACAATTTAATAAAAAATGAAGTCTCCTTTAGCGTTGATAATTTTCTGCAATTGGCCTGGTACTGATTTCACTAAATTTTGGAGGGTTTGCGGACAAATGTCCAATGGTTTTCGACCTCAGCGATTGTTTCCTCGCGCATTCTTCTTAAACATGAACTTCTTTTTCTTTTTATATTAGCCCACACATTCTCAATAATATTTAAATTGGGGCTTTGAGGTGGCCAATCCAATATATTTACTCCCACATCCCTTAGAAAGTTGGTTATCATCTTGGCTTTGTGACAAGGAGCATTGTCTTGTTGCAAAATAAATGACTGTCCAATCAATTTATCACCCGAAGTAAACACGTGATCATTTAAAATATGTAAGTATTGACCTTGATTCATTGATCCGTCGATTGGTACCAAATCTCCGATGCCATTAAAGCAAACACAACCCCAAAACATTAAACTCCCACCACCATGAGCGACTCGTTCACACACAGGTGCCACTTTTTTTCTTATTTTCTTAGGCATTCTGCAGAAAATTTTCTTGTTTAACGCATGGTACTGAAAGGAGTTTTCATCAATCCACAATACTAGCTCCCAAAATGATGAAGGCTTGTGTACATATTTTTGGGCAAATTCCAGACGTTTTAGCTTATTTTTTCGTGAAATTTGAGGTATTGGTCTGGCTGTATAGGTAGCAAAACCTGCCTCTTTTAAACGATTTCTCACAGTTCTTTCACAAGTTTCAATATTATACTGCTTATTCAATTCAATTGCTGCAGATTTTGGAGTTTTTAGCAGATTGTTTTTAAATTTTCCCACAATTAAACGGTCTTCTCTTTTGGTCGTCTTACGTGGTCTTCCAGAACGTGGCAAGTTACTTGTATATTTGATTTTTTTTTTTCTTATTAATTTGATAATAAACTGTTTGACGAGGCACTTTGTATAGTTTGCTTAAGTATTCAACAGAGATACCAGCATCATACTTGATCACCATCTCATTTCTTATAACTTGAATTATTTCTGACGTTTTCCCCATATTTAGTAATTCAAAATTAATGAATGTAATTCAAATTAAAAATAATTTATTAAAACAAAGATTATAATGCGCTGCGATCAACTTTCATCGCACCCGAAACGAAAGAAACTAAAAAAAATGCAATGTCAAAATACTTTTTTCCAGTCAGTTTTAGATCAGTTCCAACTTTGCACGTCGTAGAATATGAATGGATAAAGTAATAAACAAAATAATTTGCGCATTTACAGTTATTATCACCTATTTTGTTTTGATCATCATCAGAGAACCGTTTGTCAAAATACTTTTTCCGACCATTGTAATAAGTGTTGAAATTGTTAAAATTGTATAAAAAATAATTGATTATTAAAAGAAAGTTGTTGAATAACAATTCATTTTGGTAAAAATCCTAAAAATGGAGGAAGATAAAAAATTTATAAATAAAATAAATTTAAGAATTTTTGAATTATAAAATAAAGAAAATAATTGATTTAAATGAAATCTTTTATAAATATTAAATATAAATGTTAAAATTAAAGATAATAAAGAATAAATTATAAAATAAATTATTCAAATTGATTCACTAATTTTTAATGCTGAAAGTATTCATCCTAAATGATTAATAGAAGAGAAAGATATTAATTTACGCAATGAGGTTTGATTTAATCCTCCTAGTGCTCCAATAATTACCGATAAAATAATTATAATTTTTACCTAATAATTCTTAAGAATTAATAATTAATTCGTAAGAAATTAATATTAAAGGTGCAATTTTTTGTCATGTTATTAAAATTAAAGCATTAATTCAAGTTAATCCTTCCATTGAATTTGGAAATCAAAAAGGAGCAGCCCCTCTTTTTGATAGTAATGAAGATAGTAAAATTATTGAAATATAAGATATATTTATTTCAAAATTTATATTATAAGAAAATCAATTTGGCTAAAAAATGGAAATTTCAAGAGAAGGTTTTCGTTGGATAATTTTTCACAACTTTCGACGTGGATTATCTCAACAAGAATGTGTCGATGAACTCAGTTCTTTATATGACGATAAAGCACCACCAAAAACCACAGTATATCACTGGTATAATTTATCAATAGCTCAAAAAAAGGCTCGTGTCGATTGGTGTAAAGAAATGCTCTGCTTGAGCAACGTAGGAGGGTCAATTCTGAGTGGTACACGATCATTTGTTTGCCGGAATTCTTCAGAGAAATTCGCAAAACCAACCGCCAAGGTCCGAGCTCTCAGACATTTCGTCAAACAGGTGAATTTTTGAGCAGTCAAAACATCGAATTGATGACTCATCCTCTGTACAGTTTGATTTGGCACCCAATGACTTTTTCTTGTTCCCGTATATCAAAGGTTAATTGCGTGGTCAACGATTTACGAGCGCCGAAGAAGCAATTGAAGCGTTTAAAAACCATGTTTTGGAAGTGTCTCAAGGGGAATGGAAAAACTGCTATGGCAAATGGTTTGAACGAATGCAAAAATGCATTGATCATCATGGGGAATATTTTGAAAAACATTAAAGCCGTTTTCATTTTTCTTCATATACACTGAGTTGATTTTGGTTTCACATGCTTAAGCCGCGCTGTCATATATTGCATTCAATGCACTGAAATCTATTTTACATGTTGATATATCAGGTTGTCCAAACGATATGAATTAGTAGTTTGTCCCAGAAGTTATGGGATTTATGGTATATGTCTTCATATGCATTTTAATGATAGCTTTCCATTGCGTATGAAGAGTGTGTGCATGATATGAAGGTTTAGTTAATATGACAGATATGAAGACGCATATGAAAATTTGGATTTTCATTTGT
Source organism: Amiota communis (assembly GCA_037043315.1). Taxonomy (NCBI): domain Eukaryota; kingdom Metazoa; phylum Arthropoda; class Insecta; order Diptera; family Drosophilidae; genus Amiota; species Amiota communis. The sequence continues at coordinate 1,201,745 of JBAMAV010000686.1, forward strand.
TGACGTTGTGCGCTTTATTCCGGTTTATAAAGAACATTCAAACAGTGAAATGGATGCAGAAATCAATACGAACAAAAAAAAAAACCAGAAGGAAGGTTATCATTGGCTATGCCAAAGATATAATACTCTTCACGATCCTCCGGGTTGCATCCAACCGAACGGCGACAAATGCCAAATATCAGATATGCTTCCTTTCTTAGCATCACTAAATTCTCTCTGTCACAGTTTGAGTATCAACAAAGAACACAGTTTGAGCATGAAATGTGAGCATAGTTTGATGGGCACAATTTACATGGTTGATGAATATGGATCAGGAACTTATAGTGTCCAAATTTCAATTCGATACGTCAAAAAACAAAAAACTTTTTCTAATAAGAACATTAATTTTAATGTTTGTTTGTATGGGAGGTATCCCCCTTAGCGGACCGATTCAGCTGATTCCGACAAATGTGCAGCGTATGGTAAAAAGTAATCTATAAGCAAAATTTCAGCTCTCTAGCTCAAAAACTGAGGGACTAGTTTGCATGCATACAGACAGACGGACATGGCTAAATCAATTCGTCTCATCGAGTAGATCACAAATATATGTAGGTACATACTTTATGTAGTCTGCGATGTGTTACAAACTTCATGACAAACTTATAATGTTATTCACTCCCGTGAATAGTATAAAATCAGCCTAATCGGTAGAGCCATTTCCGAGACACATAATTTATATATTTATATACAAGAATTGCTCGTTTAAATACATGAATATATAAAAAATAAATAAAGCAATATTATTAATCTAATAAAATTACAAAATTATTTATACAATTTTATTTTTCTCATTTAATCTAGAAATATTATTTATGTAACAACAAAGTCATATAAATATATTTTATTTTTCCCATTTAAAGGGCACAATTTGAATATCTAAATATACAATATTTGTCAAGTTGTAAAGTTTGTCTTGATTATTTATTAATTTTTGTATTTATTTTTTTATTTAATTTAGGGAATATTTATTTATTTTTTTTTTTAAAAGAGAATCTTTAACAAATTCGAAGGAATTCCGGGTTTTCCCCTTTTCGCGACATAAATAAATAAATATATTTTATTTTTCCCATTTAAAGGGCACAATTTTTTTATTTATTTCAATTTTATTTTATGGAATATATATTATTTTTCTTTAACAAGTTCCAAACAAATTTGATGGTATTTCCTTCTTTTTTGACAATTCTCTATTTAAAATAATAATTTTTCTTTGATCTTATCGACTATTCGATATTAAGTAGAATATTTTTATTTTCGTTTTTCTTGACTTATTTCTTTCTTTTATTTTTCAATTATTTTTTCAAACTAGCTGACCAATATTAGTAAAGAAAAAAATGCATAACATGCCTTTATTTAAATGTTTATACTTATATTTATTTTTATTTTTATTTCTATGTTAGATTAGTCGTTAGTTTGTTGTATACAAATATTTCTATTGGGTGGTTTTTTTTTAATTGTTTTTTGTTTATCCGATGCCTAATTCTATTTTATTTATTCATTTTTATTATTTTATTTTGGTGATTGATTTTGTTTAATATTTCTTGTTTGAATAATATGATTTTAAAAGCTAAATGCCCAAATAGATGGGGTTTCATTCCTGAATACTGTTCTCTCAGACAAAAAACCATCCTCTCAACTCCTCCACCACATGTAATTTAAAGTACTTACATCCATGTCGTTGACAGCAGTCGACAAATTAATCAATAATCAAAAAAAAAAAAACGCTCACATATGACACAAAAATATCAAACATCGCATCGGACGATATGTTAAAGCGTCACCATTTCCCGTCAAAAATCCGTATGTGTCATTTCTCTGAAGTGTAAACAACAAACTATCTTTGTTCACTAAACATGTCAACTTTTGTGCCGACAAAACGCAATTTGCGGGAAGCGCTGCTTTTTTGTTTTCATTTGAAGAAAAGTGCAGCTGATGGACGTCGGTTGGTGTTTGGAGCATATGGGGAACATACGGCATCAACACAAACATGTGAGTACTGGTTCTGCGAAAAGGAACGCGAAGGGAGGCCAGTAAAGTTTGAAGACGCTGAGTTGGACCAAGATTCATGCCAAACTCAAAAAGAGCTCGCTGAAACCTTGGGAGTGACTCAACAAACGATTTCAAACCGTCTCACGGCCAAGGGTATGGTGCAAAAACTAGGCCATTGGGTTCCTTATGAACGACGTTTTTTCATGAGCAAACAACTGCTCCAAACGCATAATCGGATGGGTTTTTTGCATCAAACGAAAAGTGGGTCCATTACTACAATCCAAAAAATCATGGGGTAAGAGCCTGATCATGCATCAACTTCAACGGCCAAACCGAATATTCCTGGCAAGAAGGTAATGCTGTGCATCTGGCGGGATCAGCTCCGAGTGATCCAGCCTAACCAAATCACCACTGGGGATCGTTAGAAACAAAAATTGATGCAATTGAGCCGAGCATTGAAGCTCAAACGCCCTCAATATGCCAAAAGACACGACAAAGTGATTTTGCTTCACGACAATGCACGACCAAATGTTGCAAAAGTCGTTCAGGAAACTTTGGAGGCACTAAAATAGGATGTCCTACCCCACCCGCAGTAATCACCAGACATTGTTCCTTCCGTCTACCACTTGTTCCGGTCGATAACTCATGGCCTCGCCTAGCAGCACTTCACTTCTTTCGAAAAAGCCAAAATATGGGTCGAGTTTTGGATAGCTTCACAAGAAGAGGAATTTTTCCAACGCGGAATCTGTATACTGATTGAAAGATGGGAAAATGTTGTAGCTAATGATAGACAGTATTATGAATAAAATGCATTGTATCAGTTACTCCGAATAAAGCTTCAAAGTAACTAAAAAAATCCCTTAAAACTTATTTGTACACCAATTCATAAAAACCTTCCTCTCAGCTGCGTCTACAACATGCAATTTGGAGCAGAAAAAATATTCTAATATTGTTTACTGCCATTGCTTCTTAAAATGTAACAGTTGCAGCCGAAGCAAAATCAAAAACTGTCAGTTGACAGTTTGAGAAGTTGACATTTTAATAAAAAAAAACATACTCATACATGACACACACTCATCGAACAAAAAAAAAAAAGGCATTCCCCTCAATTCCCTCTATACCATGCAATTTAAAGTAAAAAAAAAATATACGCGTTTTCTCAAACATTTGCCACAAACAGGAAATGGCATTAATTTTAGAAACTGGTGTACTTTTCTTCGTACAGTGTACAGTCTTGTTTCAAATTATAGTGTCTATTGATACATCTAAGTGTGACCATGGAGGCGAGTTTCTAATTAACGCAAATAAAGGTGAAACTACTGGCCGCCAACATAACAAGCCCAACGGTGAGCCCCTGCTGGGTACTGATCGTGCAGAGAACGTGATGTACACGGAGTGTCCTTTTGCAGGAAACAATCACCTGATTTTTGCCTTAAGTTGAGTCCTTCACGAATAACTTTTGCTGTCAATTTTCATCAGAATCACTGCCGTAATTATTTCTTTAAATAGCCAGGCCAATTAAATATCGGCTTCAGCAAAATCATCCAAACCGTCTCCTCTGATTGTGTGTGCCATATTCACTACCTGAGAATATTCATGCTCCAATGGTAATCTAAAAATCTCAGCTTTTACTACATTTGGCCACAAATGCTCTAAAATATATTTATGAAACCATTTACACATTAAAAAATGTGGCAGCAGCCCATATTTTCCTATTGGCCATCCAATTTTCTATTGGCCATTCTGAAGAGTTGCTGCAAAAGAGAACTGTTATGCGAGTTTTAGCTACTTCATAACCACTAGTTGATTTGTGACCTTTAGCCAAATACCTTCGTTCTGGCATTTTTTTTCCAAAATAACCCGTACTCATCAATATTGAAAACCTGGTCCGGAGTGTAGACTACAATTTCAGCAAATTTTGTTGGATACTGTTGCGCTGCATGTGAAGAATCTTGTTCCTTTTTAGGGTTCCGTACCCAAAGGGTGCTAAAGAGACCCTATTACTAAGCTTCCGCCATCCGTCCGTCCGTCCGACTCCGCTGTATCTCATGAACCGTAATAGATAGCATGTGTATTTCTATTGTCATGATAGCAACAAATACTAAAACTAAAATAAAGTTAAACATTTAAAGGGGTCCCCATACAAGAAACGGGTGCTCCAATATGCACTGAGCACAGTTTTAGGAGCTTTGTTATTTATGGTATGAATATTTCACTTTTGATCAAAGTTGATATGCAGTATGAATACTGATTCTACCCTAAACATAAGTCAAATCAATAATTTAATATTTGGAGCATGAGCTTTTTGTCAATTTCATAATAAATGCATATTCATTGTGTTTGGAACTGCTCGAGGATTGAGTTACTGAATACATACTTCATAAAATCTTGTACGATGGTACGTAACCCTCCGTGTGCGAGTCCGACTCACACTTGGCTGATTTTTTAATCTTAAGCATATTCTAGAAGCAGTAGAAGATTTCATTCTGTACATTTGCTGCAGATGCGCTGCAGGTTGCATTAGCAACGAGCACATAATTTGTGAACATAATTTTTAATTTTAAAAACATAAAAATTCAACAAGCCACACATATTTAGCATATGAAGATCACAGAGCTATCCATAGTTCTTTTCTTGATCATTGAAAATGTAAGTCCTCTTTAGTGTTCAATGAATGATACGAAAATATTAGTCATGATTTTTCAGAATCCTTCAAAATATTAATTTATTTCATTTTTTTTTTTTTCCTCAATTGTGTTTTTTTATTCTTCCAATATAAAATTTTCAATTTTCAATAATTCTCCACCTATTCTGAATTTAAACAACACATAACACAACACACAGAAAGACTGCAGACATCTTTCGTTTGTAAGAAATCAGAGATCAGCAACAAATGGCAATATCATTTGCAATAATCGGAACTGAAACATAGATGGTTGCGAAATATGCATCATAATATGTATTAAAAACATCGGCTGAAACTTTAAAAATAATATTAAACTGTCTGTGAAGGTCTGTCCCCGGCTTAGTCACCTGAACTGGCATCATGTGACTTCTAGTTACATATGTATTAATTTTTTTATTAGATAATCTAGCAAGAAAAATACAAGTTTATGTTGTTTATAGAAGGTTTAGATAACATGATATAGATTAGTGATTATAGATTAGAAACAGACCTGTTGTTTTGATCCAATACGCAAGTTAAAGTGAAAATCAATTGGAGTGATATTAAAACAATAAAAAATTGACAAACCCTATTCATACTTTTATTTCAAACCATCCGTTGCCAATTTGTTTGCTAAGTGCAACCACAAACGATTTTTGGCTTCGGTGTCCCGAAATATTTTGTCTTTTACATCATACAAGGTCATCTTCATGCACTTCACTGAATTTTTCTTTATAGGCATTTTTCACACCTTCACAAAAAACAAATATACGCGCCAATATTTTGTAGCCACTCTCATTGCAATACAATCAGAAAGAAGTCAAAAGTACTTGTTTCTGGTTCTGCAGCGAATGCACTGAGTTCTGGTTTCATTGCAAATGCAACCTGGCAGCACTGTTTCCTGTTCCTGGTTCTGGTTTATGTGGTGCAACAGGTCTTTAGTGAATAAAATTTAAAAAAAAAATAAAATTCAACTAGCCACACATATTTAGCACCCGTCGTTCTTTTCTTAATTATTGAAAATGTAAGTCCTGTTTAGTGTCCAATGAATGATATGAAATTATTAGTTATGATTTTTCAGAATCCTTCAATATTTAATTTTCTGTTTTTTCCTCAATTGTGCTATTTTATTCTTCCAATATAATATTTTCAATTTGCAATTATTCTCTACCTCTTCTGAATTCAAACAACACATTAATAAAGTAAACAGAACTGTTGTTACTGCAACTGCAACTGCTCCTGCTTCTTCGATAGTTTACAGCGCGTCATTCAAGGTACACTACCTAAGTGCTGCCAAGTTACAATGTGTTGAAGAAGTTGGCAACTTTGTGCAATGAGTTGGCAGGCTCCAGAAATATACACACACACCAACGCAAGACGGCGTCAGCGGCTTCTTTCCAAAAGAAGACGCCAACCTGTAAGAACACGAAAATAGATGTAAGAAAACAAAGATTAGTGTTTTATTAGAATAAAATATTGTAATATGTGTTGTTAATTTACCAGACTCGAATCGAAGTACATCCATAATGTATATATGCAAGCTGGGGGTAAAAATATATGGCTTGTGAAATATGGATGAATGTGTCGTCAGCTGTGTAGCGTGTTGCTGCCCGCGTCCGTATACATCGTGTGGGCATAAAATTTGCAAAACGGGAAGATATTCAATTACCTCATTTCAAAAGGAAACTTACAATAATATTACACTGTGGAGGTCTGTTCCCGGCTAAGTCACCTGACGTGGCATAATGTGAAAATCAAGGTGGCCATCCAGCAATGCCTTCATGCTAGCAAATCGTTTCATTAATTCTTCTTTTTGGGAACGCCATTCGTTGGTTGCACTCAGCACAAACAACGAAAGATGCAAAAGAAGACAAAGAAAAACGCCAGCTGAAGTACAAGTTGCTTGGCTACCTCGTCGCAATCGTCTTCCTCTTGTCCACAAACCAAAGTGACGAGAGAGGATGCTTGAAAATGGAAAATGTGACTAGGAGAAACAAACATGGGTAAGTTGTTCATTACACGGTTCCTGAAGATTCGCTCAACATACATCGCTTTATATGATTTTCACTAATCAGTAAATGTGAAGATAATAAAAATCACAATGTGTCTGCTAGTTAAAATTTACTGTGCTCAATTACACGAGCAAAATGTTGGAAAAGAATGGAATGAAAACATGAAAAAATATAAGTGCCAATTCGCATAGAATAAGAAAACGACTAATTTCCTTTTATTAAATCTTTATTATTTGGCAATTCGATTACAAATGTAAGCGATCATACAATTTTACAGGTATTTAACAGCAATAATTAAGAGACATTAACAATATGTGTAACAATGATCATGATACAACTCTCTATTTCTTGCAGCCGTTATAATTAAGGCTTTACAGTGCCCGCTGTGCAGCCTTCCACGTCTATGTCCAAACACCCATTGATTGTTTGAGTCTGCTTATTCGGAGCAGATATACCAGATCAAAAGTCCGTTCACTACCCGTATGGTAGTCTTCAGCTGGGCTCCCGTAGAATCCTTTCTCTTCCGCGGACCGGAGAATCGACAAGGACATGGTGAAAGATGCAGAGAAAATAATTTCAAGAAATTTGGGTGAGTGACTACAACACTTACGTAGAGTTGTGTAGTACATATATAATTCTACTGACTTTTCCCTTTTACTTTGTATAATTTATTTTTGTAAGATTCACACCACATAATATTGCAGTTAAGTGTAAATGAAAATGATCAGGGAAAGACCATGGGACCATTCTTCCAATTATGTAGTTTAAAAAAAACTTCACTACACTTTCTCATTAATAGACTCTGGAGAGTTGGAACTGGAATTCATAACATTCCCAGTTTGAGGAAAGTTGAGTTTAAATCTGATTGTGTGAATGTTAAATGATTGCACATTTCTTATAGTTGACCAATCGGTGATTGTGAATTCTGTAGCCACTCCAGAAGGGAAATTGGAGCGGCTGTTTATCATAGTATCATCAGCAAATATAGATGTGAATTTACATATTAACATGAACTAGTTGGGATATTGAACTAGAATATCTATGGGAATCATCATCATTACCATAGGTAATTGACAATTTTGATGGGAAGACATAAAGAATTGAATTTATGTTAATGGAACACAAGTATCACTGTATGATAAACTGGTTTAGACTATGGTGGGACTCAATAGCTTTGAAAACAGCTTAATATGTTGCTAGATGTTGCGTTCATGGGAATGGGACATTTAAAAACAGCAGCCTCAGAACACTATAAATGTCTTCCAACCATTATCGAATATTAAGAGAGTTTTACAGGCAGTGTTTTGTATTTTATTGCTTTTGCTTTTTGTTTTTTACTTTATAATGAGAATCATACATACTTATTTCGTGTTGTGTATTTTATTAAGTCTTTTTCTTTTTGTTGTTTATTTCAGGTATTTTTTAATTAATTTAATATGAAAATCAATAAATGGAAACGAATAAGACACAATCCCGAAGTGACTGATGATCGTAAGTATTTAGTACAGAAATAATAATATTTTTCAATTTCAAAAATATAATTTATATTATTATTATTCTATAGGCATTTGCCGTTTCAACACATGCTGCCATGGTCCAGCACTAGTGAGGATTGATTGATGTTGGAGCATCATCGAAACATCTAACGTATGTACCTAAGTATTTTTATCTAAAAAAAGAGAGATAGATTTTAGGCTTATTGTTTGGTTGGTTAAATAATAAATAATAATAAATAATACAAACTCAACTCTTAATGCTAAGAAGAATTGTAACGACAATTCTAACAGATTCGTTTTGTTGAGTTTGAGAATTAAATCGCGATAAATCTACAAACTCTATACTATACTATACTATACAAATTATCATCAACTACTATATACTATACTATAATCTATAAACTTTAGATCTAAGTGTTTGTTTTGTCATTGTTCATATTATTCACGAAACACTAGTATTATATCTTGTATACCCTTCACACAAATCTGGTACCTGTTTGTCTATGCTATGATGAAATCAGAAAAGTTCCTCATATGGAATAATTCAAATAGGACTAACTTATAACTTTTTAGTAAAAGTAATGTGGATGTGACGATTTGATTCCATTTATAAAGTAACTAACCATCTGATTAGATCTCAGAAATATCAGCTAGGCATCAAAAAGGCAGAATATGTATTATAGAAGGAATGAGGATAAATTGTATTAAAGTGAGTTGGGAGCAAAGAAAGAGTGCTTGAATGAAATGAGACGGAGTCGAGGAAGCGATACATGTTTTTTTTACTGTAACTAGTCCATATATTTTCAAATGACTAACGAACTGTTTAAGTTAGGAACAATATTAAAATTATACTCTAATTTCAAGAGTTTCTATGAAGCCGTAAGATCGCTGGGTTTGATACGCTTGAGCCGTCGTATTAGTTAATCATCGACAGTTAGAATAGAAGCTTCATCATCATATCATATAGATTTATAAGTCTGTCTTTATGGGCCATTGCATTTTTTGTTATCTCTACGTTGACAGATTCCACTCTGATGTCAGCACTAAGCCCCTGAGTACTTTCTTTTCATATTGTTGTATTTTGGCCTTGTTTTCAATTTCATGGAAAGACACAAGTGGGTTATGGTAGCTATAATATGAAATAAATGCTTTGGTTTGTAGGTTATCAGTGTATCTTAGAACACAGCGTCTATTACAGTTTTTGACCTTGTTGTCGATTCAGTGCGGCTGCTGCATTATTTTAGATTTAAATTAGCTTTAGTTAAGTTTAGTTAATATTCATTAACAATACATAACTGTAATATCATATTAAGGTTCACAGGAAAACGATAGTTGCGTGGTTTAGACGTTCTCCGTATCCAAACATTTTTGAATTTCGACTTTGCTTTATACTACAATTACGGTAGTGTAGCGATACTACCTGCCCCGATTTTCTTTTAAATCTTTATACATTACGAGCATGATCATAATTCAAAACAGCTTGTTCTGAATACTAAATGACACAAAGTTTTGAACCTTAAAGCAATTCGAATGCTTTGCACCTTAATTTATAAAATTACTCAAATTCTTGTAACTTTAAGCAATTCGTAAGCATCACAACTTAATTTAATTCAGGCCAAATTCCGGCAATTTGTCAGAAACATATTTTTGCATATTAATTTGCTTTAAAGAACAAGGCATTGCTTGAAAACATAAGCAGCTATTACTTACTACCATGACCAGATTCTTTTGAATTATGGCCATACTCCGTTTCCGATTTTCACCTTCCGTTACATCAATTTTGAAATCACTACCGCCGCTAAATAAGTTTTCACTTCAAAACTGGTTAAACTTAGTCTATAAAAAAAAACAAAATTAATTTCTTTGTGATGAGTCTGTTTTGGAGACTTTTGTTTGGCACGGCTGAACTAAAGGTTTTTGTATGTGTGTGTACATGTGTCAACAACAAACAAACAGAAAACTTTTCATATAATTGTCGCATAACAGATCCGTGCTCAGTCCTCTTCTTGTTTCTAAGCATTTGGAGCATCATAACATCGTCTAAGGAAACATTGTTTTGCTCCGTCCATTCTATGGAAATATTGAATGCAGATATAGCCTTTTCTGCTGTAATTCTTCTTCATATCCAGTAAGATCATCGTCTGATAGTTTTCTTCATTTTATGCGGTGGGTGCCAAATTAGGTTCAATAATCCATTGCTCCATTTTAGTTCTATTTCATGTTGCAAAGTCATTAGCTACCTATAATCTAGAGTTGAGCGATGAAACATTCTTATTGCAACTTTTGTATGTATTCATGAGTAGGTACACAAATTTACTATACCAATTACAAATTGTAGGAGTATGATGTTCATATTTTGGGAAAGAAGAAGGTCACACAACTTCTTTTTCCATTCACTCTGATTGGATGTCGTGTTTATTTTTCATGCGAAATGCATTTATCTTTTTCAGGCTGCTGTCCTGCTGATTTCAATTGTTTTGTAATCTTTGTTTAAGTGATTGTAGCATTATCTTTCCGTTTGGACACGGCTCCTTGATGCAATGGCACAAGTATTTTCTATTGATTTTGTAACGGCTCTATCTTGGCTACATCAACAGAAGCGTTGACGTTATAATCATCATTTTTCTGACATACTGCATACTGTAAAGAATCGCCAAATCATATTTAGGGTCTTCACTCAAACGTTTAAAGAATACCAACTGTGTAAATAGTGTATTCAGTGCGAATCAACTGTTCTCATATTCACAGGTGTAAAGAAACAATTAAAAATGCCGAAAACAAATGAAAAAACTAAATTTATTGAAATAGTTACAGAAAATGCCATAAATAACTTATTATTCTTGACAATTTGTGGTGAGAACGATGGTACGATGTAATATATGAAAATGTATCTCTCCATTCACGTTAATCATCATTGTTCAGAAGAAACAAATAAAATGGAAGATTGCAATAGCGGCTGCTTCAGCTTCTCGGTATGTTAATCCACATACACTACACTCAGTGCCGAAATCACGAAACTTCACATCGGACATTTTAGTAGGCAACTTGGATGAAATGAGATTCCGTCAAATGGACGGCGGTAGCAATGCTAAGTTTATGGCGATTAATGACATCATTCAAAATGATGTAGTGTTTTGTGGCCCACGGTCCAGTCAGCAGTTTCCTGTGATGGTGCAACTGATCATTGTGTTCTACCGCTTAGGATCGAGTGGAAGAGGAGCATCCGTGGCATTGGAGATGGCGGAACTATAAGGAAAATAACGAAAAGAGTTTTCACTGCTTTCCTTAATGTTAAGAGAAATATTTGCCTGATGCATAAGAAGCTAGTCTTAGACACTATGCAAAGGCAATGAATAGGCTACTTAGACGGCACCAAAATTAAATTGGCGGAAAAACCCACACAGGATCCTGTGTCATACTACTCCAGGAAAGACATTTACAGTTTGAAAGTGCAAGCTGTGTGTGACCAGAACAAAATTATAAGGCAATTTGTACTAGGATACCCAGGCAGCGTTCACGACAGTCGCCTATTTAAGGACTGTGTATTAGAAGTGAAGTCATCTCAATTTTTCAGTGGTTCTCAATGGTTAGCAGCAGATAGCGCTTACAAACTAACTTCTAGGGTGATTACACCTTTTAGATGTTATTCTTATGATCTCACTTCCAACAGGCGCAAGGAATTTAATAGGCGCTTCAGTAGCTATCGTATACGCACCGAACAATGCTTTGGACTGCTGAAGGAACGCTTCAATAGCTTGAAAGACCTAGAAATTAATATAAGAAGCAACGAAACCCTTGTTTAAGCATGTGTTTGGGTTTATGTATGTTGTATTTTACACAACATAATAACTGCACAAGGAAATAATGAATATTTCCAGGAGGGGTACCTCCCATACAAACCCAAATTAAATGAGAAACTTATGAAGAATAAAAGTACAATTAAATTGCCACTCAAACTGATTGTGATGCTAAGAAAGGAAGGTTGGATGCAACATGGAGGAGCGTGAATAGTAGTACCTTTGGCATAGCCAATGATAGCCTTCTTTCTGGTTTTATTTAGTTCTAGAAAAAAAAATTATTATCGGATTTTCATGTTAAATATTTAATTATCTGCGAAATATTTTCTTTTTTGATTTTTTTAAAATTTTGTTTTGTCTTTTTAATAATATTTCTATTTTTTTTGTTGATTGAAAATTATTATAAATTTTATTTGTATGTACCTCGTATAGCTCTCTATTAACTCTTTTGTTATGTTCCCCTCTGGCTCCCACTAATTTGAGCTTGTTGGATATCCTGCCCACTTGAGCAAATATTGGTACTAAAGGAACGAAACCAAATAGAATAGATAATCATGTTTTATAAATATTTTCACTTTCTTTCTGTTTTCAAACGACCTTTTCGGTCCCTGCGTTTTAGGACTCGTTCCACTGCGAACATATCCTCAGGGGCGTAACACGCTTTCTTAGATTTTATTAAGTGGTTTTACCAATTTTCTTCACGCGATCGGCATAGGGCACCAAAACAAAACCATATGCGTGGTCTTGTTTTGTTCCTCTATGTCGAGCGCGTGAAGAAAAAAGGCAAAACCACTGGATGCAATCTAAGAAAGCGTGTTACATATGCCCCTGAGGATATGTTCGCGGTTGAACGACTCTTGAAACGCAGGAGCAGAAAAGGTCATTTGAGTATAAAAAGAAAGTGAAAATATTTATAAAACATGCTTATCTATTCTATTTGTTTTTTTTCTTTTAGTACCAATGTTTGCTCAAATGGGCGGGATACCCCGCAAGCTCAAATTCGTGGGAGCGAGAGGAGAACCTCACAAAAGATTTAGTGGAGAGCAACGAGGGACATATAAATAAAAATTCAATGACGAAAAACAAGGAAAAGTTTTTCTAATAAAAACTTTAATTTGAATTTGGGTGCGTGGAGCTACCCCTCCAGTTTGCATAATTAATAAAGCCAAAGAGCTTCAATATTTAAAAAAAAAAATAAATTTAAATCGATAACACAAAAAAACAAAAATGAATATCACAGACTTGTGGCGCTTTATCCTACAGTAAAGTTTCGGCGCACGGAAAAAATTGTTCAGGATATCTGCAACGAGAATGACCAATGGAAAATAGTGCTCGCGGAACATAACGGGCACATCGTGCCGCGCAAAAAAATGGTTAACAAATTCTTAATGATTATTTTTTCCCAAAGATGGAGAAGAAAGCCCAGGATATAGCAATATAGGACATAGAATCAAGTGATATCCCAGGTAGGATACAGAGAGCTTGGGAAAACGAATTGCAAACTCATAATAGGGACAGAAGAATTCGAACATTTAACTTGGGGGATAAAGTTCTCGTCGAAGCAAATAGAAGGCTGGGTAACAAGCTCACCCCGCTTTATGTAGAGCAAACGGTTAAAAAAGACATAGGAACAACGGTTCTCATTAAAGACAGTCTGAAAAAAAATGAACGGTCTTGTCAAGATTCCCTTAACAGGGTATAAAACAGTCATTTTTGAGATGCAGAATTGTTGCGGCAGAGATAAATTGTAAGTTCTAAATGAATGGTCCGTTAACTCATCATAGCGGTCGTTTTGGCATTCCCTCAATGAAAAATGGAATGGTCACTCTTTACTTGCAATTGTTTTTTTTTTTAATCCAAATGAGCAATTCACTAACATTATCAATAATGCTATGCTTCCGACGTGATGTTAGTGCGTGGTACTGTTCTCTTTTTACTTTTGAAAAAGCAGACGAATCATATAATAATATTGACATAATTTCCTGCTATATTTGACAAAGGCCACTTGATTGATTTTAAAATATGTCTCTTAAGTTTTATATGCAAATTTATTATCCACCAATTTCTCGACAACAGTAAGTGCGATTTGCACCAAACTTAAAAGGCCTTTTAGACGGTCAGTTCAGTCTCAGTCCATGTTATTGCATCGATAACCGAAATGATGACAGAATAATGGACTAATGGCCCAGCTTATTTGTCAGTCCATTTTGATTTTTGAAGCGATACCATGGTCTGAGACTGAACTGACCGTCGAAAAGGCATTTGACTGAAACAATCTCAAGACTATGCTAGACATTCCCTCAAAATTCCATCAAAATAGGTTGCGCCAAATGAATAAATACGCCCCATACCGGGTTCAAATCAGATCAAAACCATCTAGGGGGCTTCCCAAGATTGTTTTGGAATGTTGCACTGATCCCAGTGTTAAGAAGTATAATGTCCAGGCTGGCAAAGGCTTCTAAAACGGCAAGACCCCTGGCATTAGACCTACTGCTCCTCCACTCAAAAGATTGTAGTGTAGGTACATATATTTGTAATTAAATCTAGACTGAGAGTGTAAATTGCTTCTTTTAATTGTTGTTACATATTTTGATGTAGGTCAAGGACAAGATAGGTATGTTGGTTTTCATATGTAATTGGGACAGGTAAAGGCACCAGAATTATTTTAATTTTTTATTGATGCTTATATTTCAAAAGATCGTGTAAGTTCGTGTGATTCTCTTCCACTTCACAATCGCACTCATACTTTTGTCATCAAAAGGTTCCAACATCTAGCCTTCATATAACGAATCGGTGTTCAACTGATCGATACATAAAAGTTTTGTAGCTTTTTGAAAATTCTTGTAATTTGTTGGCGATTTCAAATTTAAAAATAACATCTTTTAACATATAGAGGATATTTCTTACGTCTTTCACTTGTAGTGACACCGCAACCCTGAAAATCCATAGAGATGAAGATAAGGGGTAAATGATTTCAATAAAGGGAAGAATAGTTACCATTTTTTGATATCTGTTTTTTTTTTCTTCACATGAAAGTTTCTTCAAGGCGCGACCTCCTCTCTTGAACATAGCACGTGGACTGAGTCCACAGTGTTTTTTGCAAAACTCGCGCATGAAATTCAAGAAGCTATTTGCGGTCACCGGAACAGGTCTCGTAAGTTAGTCTTCTTGCGACTTTTGTCACCCCTTTTGGCAGACCTTCTGCCATATGTCTTGCAAGACGTATTCGATTTTTTTGTTGCAGTTTTGCAGGCCTCCGCCTTATTCGACCTTTTCCTTGAGCACTTGTTGTCACCTATCTTTTTAGCGGACCAAGATTTACGCTTAAACATTGAAAGGAAACTAAAGCGTTTTTCTCTCGATTTGCCCGGAAACATTGTTAGCCTTCGTGCAACTTTGCACGATGCTTTCTACCCTTATAGGTTTCTTAGCACATTTCGGGACTCGGGATCTCATATCATTTCTACTCTTATATTTTTCATGTCTGAGCAATAAAGGTGCCATTTATCATAAAGGCATTATTTGATTCTAATAGTTCTTGTTTTAGTTTGCGAGATCTTGTTGCTATTCTGATATTTTTCATGTCTGACTGATAAATGTAACTCCTCGTCACCGGGGGCGTGGTTAGGACTAATGTGACAACCATCTTGAGTGTGTGTAAATCATAATATAGCTTGATTACATATGGTCATTTTCACGATCGCGAACGTGACATTTTTTACGCCTTTAAAATTCAAAAGTATCACTACAATTTTATCCAAAATTTGTCATGTTAAAATTTTTCGATAGTATTTTAGTAGCATATATTCAGTGCAAAAAGGAGGTTCTTTCAATTAAGGTTTCCAATATAATAGCAATAAACACTTGATTTAGAACGTGACAAAAAATGGAACTGTTTTTTGACCGCATCTAGAAAAATGTAAAAGTCTGCGAATTGCAAAATAATATTTTAAAGCGGTTAGACAAAAATAGAATAATTTAACTTTCTATGAATAGGGTTGTGCATGTGTAAATATAAACATGCGTCTTTTTTGTAAGCTTAAGTATAATTTAGAACGTGACATATTTTCCCATCACGGTTTTAATATGGATTAGTTCAAAGAATTTGTCGTTGGAGCTACTTTTTTACGATGGCGAACAAGACACTCTTTGAAAAAAAAAGAAGTATAAAATATCAAAAACAATTATTGGATACAGACGATACACAGACACAAAAAAGATGGCAGAGCAATTGAATGTCACTCAGAAAGCCGTGTTCGATCTCCTGCTATTGATGGGTTCCACACGAACTGAGCGAACGACAGATTCTTCTTGCTCGCCACGAAAGAAAGGGTTTTTTGAATCGGGTTGTGACTGGCGATGAAAAATGGATTTATTTTAAGAATCCCGATCACAAAATATCTTGGGTAACAGGACAATCATCAACGTCGGGAAGAAGACAATGCTGTGTGTGTGTGGTGGGATCAGAAGAGTGTTGTGTACTACGAGTCTGGTGAAACAGTTGAAACCAATCGCTACCGGCAGCAAATGATTAATTTGAACCATGCGTTGATCGGAAAACGGCCAGAATGGGTTAGAAGAAATGGTAATGTCATTTTTAAGCATGATTACGCTCCTGCACATTCTGCCAATCTGGTCAAAGACACCATTTCTGCTCTTGGTTGGGAACTTTTACCCCATTTGTTTTCATTTTACACCATTCGAAATTTTTTATTTTTTGTAAATCCAAGTAATTCGCCCATGCATCAAAAGTTCTCCATATATGGAACTCTGTCGACATCTAAAACTCAGTCGTCATCAGAAACTCCGTCGACATCTGAAACTCAGTTGTCATATTAGCATCATTTGCGAAAGGAACACCTCGTATTCTCAAAATGAAATTTTGGGGAGGGTCCTGTTATGTGTGGGGTGCATTTGCAAAGTGTGGTACCCTTGAACTTCGATTTGTCAGTGCCAGAATGAACCCACATTATGGTATCGGCAGCACCAACAAGATGCCTCTAATCTTGGGGCTATAACCATCTGGCACAAAACTGCAAAGAAGAAGTTGACCGCACTAATCTTTGTAAGAGAATTTGTGAGCAACTTTCGGCAATTGATATTGTAAATTTGCCGTTACGTAGCGGTAAATTTTGAAATATTTTTAATTTCTTTGTTTGTTTTTATTATTCTTCTGCATTGCAATGCATATTCTAGATCACTTAAATTTCTTCATTGAAAATAGCAACACGCATTTCAAAGTATTTTATTATGTCTAAAAATAGAACGTCGAAATAAGGGTTTGTCAAAGCAAGAAATAGAAACAGAAAATGTTTGGATGATACAGGGTGGCTGATGAAAGCCGCTACCAAAAAAATGGTCACACCGTTACGGTTACTGGAGACCGTTATTTGAAAATGCTGAAAGAATTTTTCCATATCCAGAACTACGCCGAAAGATAATTCCTTTCAACTCTGTGTGGTTTCAACAGGATGGGGCAACGCCTCACATAGCCCAGCCTGTTATGACAGAGTTGCGACGAAAATTTCCTAATAAACTTATTTCAAAAAACTGCCAATTCCGTTGGCCCCCCAGGTCGCCTGACCTTACTGCACCTGACCTTTTCTTGTGGGGTTTATGCAAACAAGAAGTCTACAAAACAAAGTCGACAAATTTGGATGAACTAAAGCAAGCCATTCGGCTATTCCTGTCGCAACTCTCCAAGCAGCAGTGAACAACTTTTTACTAAGATGCCGCACATGTGTCAACGAGCAGGGGGGCATTTAAATTCAATCCTATAACTGGTGGCCCACATTTCACAAATCACCACCAGCATGGAATCACGTAGACAAAAAATGTCGTGGACTTCATATAATATTTACCAAGTCCGATTGTTGTTTGTCCATAAAGAAAAATTTGGAAAATATGTTTACTCAATTTAAGCGGACCTATTTTTCTTTCCCATCCAACAACAAATTGCGTGTAATCTCGAGGAAAATGTTGTTGAAGCTCTTGTCATTTTTTTTAATTGAGTATATAGTTTCAATGCTACCATATCCACCGTTTTTGGTTTGGCCCGACTACTGTGATGAACTGATAACCTTATTTGAAAAATATGTTTTGTCTGTGCATTTTATGTATCTATAAAAATACTTCAGATTAAGAGCTGAAATTTGGTGTGAATTATTTTTATCATATCCTCATGTACAAAATAGATAATTTTCTGGGGGCAGCTTGCAAATGAATTCGATGCAATTAATTCAATTTTATTTTTTGTCAAACCAATTTGAAACCAAATAATTCATTTGGATTTATTCATTTCATTCAATTTT